>JAUCBN010000044.1:13370000-13995000 GCA_035048815.1 Abelmoschus esculentus
GAATACTATATTTATTTACACCTTATATTACTCTCCCTATGATCCTTTGCATTTCTCTTGGGATCATGTCTATCTTGTACATTTGTATAAAATAATCAACATTAAAAAAATTAACAAAAAAAATCAAGATAAAGTAACAAATTTTAAATAACATTTTATGTTGATTTTTCTGTCATGATCTTTAACAATTTTTTATAGTTATAAAACAAGTTTGTTATTTTATCTAAAATTTAAAATATTATTAAAAATAAGTATTAAAATTTAATTTATAAATATTAAAATTTATCAAAAATTATGATTTTTTTTTATCTAAATATTAGTATAAGTAAATCTAACATTTAAAGTTACTGAACATGTTTTAAAACTTATCAATTTTAGACTCACACCACTTTATGTTACTTAAGGGTGAATAAAATTTGATTCAACTAAAAAAATAATTATTTTTTTTTACGCGGAGAAGTTAAAAAAAACTTGACTCGTCTTAATGTAACTTAAAATTTTATAAATTTAATTTAAAATAATTTTTAAATAAAATTTAAGTTATAAAATAAGAATTCAAATAACATAAATTTTTAAAAATTAATTCATTAATTTTTAAGTTAAAGTTAAATTTCTTAATTTTTTATGATATATATCGATATAAAAATATATCACATACAAAAATATAAAATATATCTTATATAATTAAAAAGTTTATTTAAATTAAAATTAAACTATATTATAATACGATAATTATAATAAAATTTATATTAAAATTTAACTGATTTAAATTAAAATAAATAAATTTTAAATTATAAATATAATATATCAATTAAAATAACTTAAATTTTTTCAGTCAAATTAATTTAATGTTCGGTTATGCGTAACAAAGACTGAAGCTCTTTTTCTTGTATTTATGTCGCTTCAGTCTTCCCAACACTTCAGTCTCTCACACTCTTTCTCCCCCATGAAACTATCACCGCCACTCTTCCTCCTTCACCTCTTCCTTCTTTCTACCATCACCGTCGTTTTCACTACAAATGTCACCACCCCAGCAACCCCCATACTCTCCCCTTCTCCCTCCCCAACTCCATCCACCACCAAAACTCCCTCTTCTTCTTACCCCTCCTCTTTAGACCCCAAACAAATACGAGCACTCCAATCCCTCGACATCCCCACTACAAAAGATCCTTGCGTTCAGCCTTCCCCTCACAACGCCACCGTCTGTGACAACTCCGAGCCTTTCCGTCATCTCGTTTCCCTCCACCTTTCCAACTGTTCCTCCGACCTGTCCCTCTCCTCCGCAGCTCTCGAGTCCCTCTCTTCCCTCCATTCCCTCTCCTTCACTAACTGTCACGCCTCTCCTATTCACTTCCCTTCCGATCTCTCTCTTTCCTTGACTTCCTTCTCTTGCATTAACTCTCTCCGCCGCCTCACCGGCGTCTGGCTCTCGCGTTTCGTTAACCTCACTGATCTCACAGTTTCATACACTCCGATCAACACTCGAGGCCTTTATGTAATCCTCGGGAACATGCATAAGCTGAAGACTCTCACCATTTCACACGCAAATCTCTCCGGTTCCCTTCCTAGGCACCTGCATCTGAATCTTACCCATGTTGATTTATCCAACAACAAGCTCAAAGGAAAGATACCGACTTCCCTTACACTTCTCGAAGACCTTGAATTCTTGAATCTTTCTTCAAATGGGCTAAATGGGGTGATTCCCACCGAGTTTGGAGACATGATATCGTTGAAAAATGTATCTTTGGCTTCAAATTCGTTTTCCGGGTCAATTCCAGATTCCATGTCAGCTATTCCAGGCCTGGTTCATGTTGATCTAAGTAACAACCAGCTAAATGGGACTGTTCCAAAGTTTTT
This sequence comes from Abelmoschus esculentus, assembly GCA_035048815.1. Taxonomy (NCBI): domain Eukaryota; kingdom Viridiplantae; phylum Streptophyta; class Magnoliopsida; order Malvales; family Malvaceae; genus Abelmoschus; species Abelmoschus esculentus. The sequence goes on from JAUCBN010000044.1 coordinate 13,371,858, forward strand.
CTCAGAGTTGAAAGAGCTGAAAGTGTTGAATCTTGAGAACAACGAGCTTCATGGAGTGTTACCTTTCAATGCTAGTTTCATAAAGAGATTGGATGTTCTCAAGCTCGGTGGGAATGGAAATTTGTGCTACAATCATTCCGTTTTGTCATCAAAAATGAAACTTGGGATTCCTCCTTGTGACAAGCACGGCTTGCCGGTATCACCGCCGCCGTCGAAGGAGTCTTCCAGAGACAGTGAGAGTGAGTCTTCGGACTATGACGACTACAGTGGCAGTGCTGACGACACAAGCGAGAAAAAGGAACATCATCACGGACCAAACAAGGTTGTTCTTGGTGTTGCAATTGGGCTGTCTTCAATTGTCTTCCTCATTGTTTTCTTGGTTCTTCTCTCAAAATGGTGTGCCTGAAGAAGGTGAAAGTACTTTTGATTCTTCGTAGAGTAGATTATCATTGATATTTGATACAAAAGGGGTTACTGTAGGTGGATTTTTGAGGGGGAAACAGTTTGAACTGGTGTGATGTTTTTTTACTGCTGCTTGTTCATTGAATGGTTAAAAGAACAGTGATTTTCCATAATCTGTAATTTTTACACCATTTTCACAGTTTTATCTATTCTGGTAATTCATTGTGCTTTACTTTTTGTTGTTATCCTCCATATTGTGCTGATGAGAAAGGTAAATATTTACTAAAAAAATCAAAAGATATGATTATACCTTATATAATTATTTCCTATACTTGCACTCGAATCTAAGTAACAAAAGAAACATAGCTGGGTAATCTTCTTTGTTATTATGAAAGATATAATGAGTACAGACCTATGTTGGTGGTGGTGGATGAACTTATGGATGTTAAATTATAGGGGTAGCAACACAATGATGACTCATTATGGAAGGAGCCAACTGTTCTATGGATCCTGCAATAGTTTTTGGCTTGATGAAATCTTCAATTTTGAGGTTCCATGGATCTATCATGCCAAAGCCAGGCAGGCTTGCAGCTTGCTCAATTCTTTCCTTTGCTGGTAATTTTAATATTGTACTTTGATCTAGCAATGGCCCCTCAACCAAAACCAGCAGCTTTCCATTCCAATGCATGGCAAGCTTTTCTTTTTATATTAAGAAAGCTCTTGAATGAAGGCATATGATGAAATCATATTGATCAAGGAAGCAGATGGTACTAACTATTATGGCCATTATCATTTATCATCTCCTTTTCTTAATAGGTTTAGTGGATTGAGACATTAGATCTTTTAGATAAAATTAAAAGTTAACGTTGAACGGCGTAAATTTAGTATGAAGTGGAAAAATACTTTTACTGCCATTTTAATCAGCCTTTTTGTTTTGCTTTTTTCTCCATCACCAAACATCAAAGAGCAAAGGGTATGGTAAAATAAACATGTGAAGTCCAAACCATGAAACCACCCTACCTGCTGATGCTGCCTTGTTCCAATGAATCTGTGGGCTTTTACTCGTCTATGACATTAGTGCCTTGTATATATTTACTTTTTAGACAAAAAAGCAACATTTGAAGTTCATTTTTAAGGCTCCATAACCCTATATAAAGTCTTATTCCTGACAAAATACCCTTTTCCAGATATCCACAAGTCCCTAGCTCCTACAAAGGAATGGAATATTCAAATCACCTATGTATTGAATATTCCAAAAGGCTGGCAAATATCAAAATCTGATCAACTCAATCAGTATTTCTCTGTTAATTAATCAACTGTCTAGGATATTCATTGTTTAGCTTGGGTTAAACTTTAAAGCCCCATAAGTTCCCTAAAAAGACAGAACTTTGAGATCAAGTTCAGACTTTTGAGACACACAAAGCAATCCCATGAGCATTTTGAAGATTACCCATTTGACAGAATTGAATGACTTTGGCATTGTAATCTGTAACATGGTACTCAAATGGTTTTTGTTGGTGGAGTACAGCAAGAACTCCAAAATGGAGATAAAAAGATTTTTTTTAGAAGAATGTTCTCGGATAAAGCAACCATTGTAGGATTTTGAAAATTCTCTTTAGGTTTAGGTTTCAATTTAGAGGCAAAAGAGACAAGGTTTCTCATCCGCGGGAAAATTTCAACCATAAAAACCAACAGTTGGACCATCCGTTTCATACGTGATGTGCACGCTCCTTTAAAAAGTGTGGACTAGCAATTTTAGAAAAATAAAAGATTTGAAGTTTTAAGTATATAGCTTGTGGATACAATCGCATTTGGAATCTGAAAGGCTTTGCTAGAGAAACATGGCTGCTGCTGTTGCTGTTCTTTCCTTACAATCTCCATCTCAATTTGTTCATTATTTTCCTTTCAACAGGCGTGTACTCAAGCAGAGAAACCCTGTTTTATCTCTAACAGGTAATAATCTTCGGCCATGACCATTTAACATTTCATATTTCTCATAAAACCCATCTCTCCATTACCTGTGAAGAATCAAGTTAGACATTGCAAGAGATATGGGTCTTTTGTGTCCAAAGTTTCTGTCGTTTTTCTGCTTGAATGCAGTGTAGATTTGCATACTGTTTCATGAATCTGAGGGATGATCTCTTGATGCAGCTTACTAAATTTGGCAGAGATTGCAGATAAGTCAAGTATTTCAAGCATAGAATCTGATGGGAAGGCAAAAGGAAGCCGTTGTTCTACCTATGCCTTGGGAAGAAGAAATGGAAATGAGGAATCGAGTAATGGCATTAAATCAACCAACTCGTCCAGTCGGGAAGAGATAGTTGCTTTGTTTAGAAGGATACAATCTTCAATCTCCAAGGCTGAGACTCAAGGGGCTACAACTAAAACTTCCAACTCATACAATGATAAGTCCACGACTGAATCAGTTATGGATGTTCTTCAAAAATCAGGAAAGAACCTACAAGGTAACACTGTTTGGCATCCAATTCTGTAAAAAAATATTTTAATACTATCAACTAGCATGCACTGTGTTGAGGTCTATAAGGATAGTTACCGCTCTGGTCATCGGACCTAATAGACAGAAATTGAATCCTATTGACCTGTCAACATGGTAATTCCCAAAGCTATTTTTTTTATAAATTTGGCAGACACTAGACCAAAAAGGGGTGCAAAGGCATTGAGATGGAGAAGTGGCATCCCTAAGAAAAGGCAAGGGGAGGGGAAGAAGGCTCCGGCTGCTTCGGAGGAATTCAATTTATCAAGGCAACCATCTAATTTTATGAAGAGGTCGTCAATTCCACACCCAACAGCACCTAGAACCAAGATTCCTGCAGGTGATATTGAATCGATGATGACTGATGAGGACTCAGAGTCGGCAAACGTAGAGAAACTAAAGACTCCTGCTGCAATGAAAGAATTCAGTTTATCAAGGCTGCCATCTAATTTCACGAAGTCACCAATTCTACACCCAACAGCCCCCAGAACAAGGACTCCTGAGGGGATCATTGAAGAAGTGTCTACTGTTGAGGGGTCGACGTTGGAACACATAGAGAAACTAAAGACTCCTGCTGCAATGAAAGATTTCAGTTTATCAAGGCTGCCATCTAATTTCATGAAGAAGTCACCAATTCTACACCCAACAGCCCCCAGAACAAGGACTCCTGAGGGGATCATTGAAGAAGTGTCTACTGTTGAGGGGTCGACGTTGGAACACATAAAGAAACTAAGACTTTCGGAGTTGAAAGAGCTAGCAAAAACTAGAGAAATAAAGGGTTACTCTAAATTGAGGAAGACTGAACTTCTTCAATTATTGATGCCATAGGAGAAAAGCAAAACTATTTCCCCCTTTTCCTATAGACAAATACTGATCCTTCACTTTTATTTTCAGCAGTTTTAATTCAAAATACTTGAACAGAGAGAGGCATTATCCAATTGGATATATAATAATTGAGTGATTAAAACAACCGAGAATGTACTTCTGATTTCAAAGTCAATCACATATCTCTTCAGGAAAAAGAAAAGCTGATGCAGAAAATGAGTCAAAATAAACTAACCCAAACTTAAAACAAATCAACTCAACTGAACTTGCAACTGATATTCCTAAGCTCCAATATTTTGAGACTTGTTAAGGATGACACCTTCATATTTGACCTGGAACCACTTCATGGCATCCTCCTTGGTAACACGGTGTTGAATTCCAACACGTGATTTGCACCTGCGGCGACGACCAACACGGTATCCAGCACGTTCCAGGACAACATAGAAGTCCATACCATAGATACCAGTTGAAGGGTCATACCTAGAAAGAGAACAAGAGTTGTAATTTATTCCTTCATGGAATATATAGCATCAAAAATGAATGCAAGTAGCAATAGAATGAACACATCAATGAGAATATAAGCACAGATATCCACAAGTTCCCTGTCATACCAGCCAGTATTCAAGTAATTTAACACTGAACTGGGGTTAGCTGGTTTAAAAGACACAATCCTGCAAACCTTTAAACAACTTAAGCCAGGTAAAAGTTGCATTGCTATTTCATATACCATTCTCACATCCTAATCCCAACCTATAACCCATTGCCCGATACAAACAAATGCACTGCCATTTACGTAGCATAGTATTTTAATCATAAAGCTCCAATAACAAGAAAAGGCCCAGACCTATGAAAAATTTCCAAATACTGTCCTATAATGTTCCTCATACTTTAATCTTAAAGTTCCAAACTTGAATATCCAAAATGCATTAGAAACGTAGAAACCAGTAATTGGAACACAAAATTTGATAAAGAAGCACCAATAAGAACAACATACTTGATACCAAGATCAATGTGCTCCTGGATACCGAATCCAAAGCATCCAGTATCACTGAAGTTTCTCCTCAAAAGTTCGTACTCCTTAACCTTCAAACCGCTCTCAAGAAGCTGCATAGCCTTCTCTCCCCTAACAGTCACGTAGCACGCAATCTTTTCATTACGCCTGATTCCAAAAGATCTCACAGTATACCTAGCTGCTCACATCAAACCCACATTTCGGATTTCATTAACAACACTATCCAACCAAAAAAAAAAACGAAACTAAGAAGGCATCATTTTGTTGAAGAATTTTACCCTTGGAAAAGACAGGAGTTTGACCACTGAGTTGTTCCAAGACCTAAATATGAGCAGAACGGATCAAACTAAAATTAACTAAAACATTCGACAGAAGAAAAAAATGGGTTCTTCATGTGGATTTGCGTTGGTTACCTTAGAGGCACGGGTGAGACGATCGCCGCTTTCACCGACAGAGATGTTGAGGACAAGTTTCTGAACTTTAATCTCCCTCATTGGGTTCGACAGCTTCTTTTCTGATGCCTTTCATAGTTATTAAAAGAATAGCATTAGAACAAAGTTAATTACATGAATTTGCATAAAGGAAAGATGGGTGAATCAAGCAATGAGATTAAGAGAAAGAGAGGCACCATGGTTACTTAAGCACACACGGTTGAGAGCAGCGGCGGACAAACCAGACAGACAAAGAAGACAACTGCGATAGAGATTGGAATTTAAAAACAAAGGAGGTGAGAGATTAGGGTTAGGTTTTTTTTTTCGGTTACGTATGCACTTTGCTTGTTGGGCCAAAATGGTCATAATAGGCCCATTAGATAATTGGTTTTAACTTTTAATCGTATTTTTGTTTCGAATCGATAAATAGGTTTAAAAAATCTATAAATATGGTATTTAATATTTTTTTAAAATATGACATCAATCATTTCATTTTTTAAAATATTATATTTTAAACAATAAAAAGATAATTATAAAAGAGTATTCGACTTTGAACAATGATTTAAAACTATCTATTTAAAGTGCAATATCTTTGAAAATAAATTGACTGATATCACATTTTAGAAAATAAAAAAAAGAGCAATAATTATATAACCTTTTTTTAAAAAAAGATTAATTTTCACATCATTTACAAAGGCAAGTTTAATTCACCATGAAAACAAGATTACATTTATCAGGACAACAAGATCTCCTGTTCCATACACTCCTAACTACAGTCTACACAAACAGGACAACTCTCCACATCCTGACTCAAAATTTTGGGACATTTTACCAAGCTTCCACTCTGAACCTTACAGGGACAGAAAGAATTATACATAAATATGAGCTCTTAACTGCAAAAATCAGCTATAGACGGACCCTCGAACGAAAGGGGCAAATTGCACTTTCGATTACCGAGGTCCAGAGAGCTCCATTGCTTCAATGATGAAGGAAGACTCTTCATGACTGTCACTATAGTTCCTGGAAAAGCTCCATGCCATGGTCTCGGAAGGGTTTGTTCTACCGTGTGATTCCTCAGTTCCTGAATGCACAAGACCTTCAACGACCTTCAAAACTTCCGACATCTTGGGACGGAGGTGGGGCTGCGATTGAGTACACTGAAGTGCCAGTTCTGCTATTGTTTCCAACTCTATTGGATCAAAACATCCTCTCAAATCCTTGTCCACAAGGACCTCAAGTCTCTTTTCTTCATGCAATGTTCTAACCTGCATTAACCACTAGGCTTGAGTTTTTCCGGTTCTTGTTATAACAAAGACAAGATCCAAATGCACATGAACAGGATGGAATAAAGATGCACACTTGGGCAGCTTTGATAGTTACTTACCCAATCGAGAATCATTCCCTTTTGAATCTGTCCATTCCCAGCATCTAATGTCTTTTGTCCTGTGATGAGTTCCAAGAGTAGTATGCCAAATCCAAATACATCTGTTTTTTCGGAGGACTGTCCAGTTGAAAGATACTCTGGGGCAATGTGTCCTACGGTACCTCGAACAGCAGTGGTGACATGTGATTCCCTTTTATCTAAGAGCTTAGCAAGACCAAAATCCCCTACCACAGCTTCAAAACTTTCATCAAGCAAAATATTTGCAGCTTTCACATCCCTGTGAATAATTTTCGGATTACACTGCTCATGTAAATATAGAAGCCCACGGGCGGCTCCAAGGGCAATATGCATTCGTCTATTCCAATCTAAAGAAGGCTTTTCTCGACAAGGATCTGCTAAAAATAAATCAAACTATAAGGTGATAGCAGAAAGACTAGTCGCAAACAGATGTAAGCACAAACTTGAGATGCACAGCCTAGAAAATGGAAATGCAAAGCATGAGACCATCACACATTAACCAAAGCTTCATTCATTTGATAAATCAAACAAAGGGCAAGAGAAAGATCAGTGCACAAAACAAAACCTCTTAAGCGATCAGCAACGCTCCCGTTTGGCATATAAGGATAAACAAGCAACCTCTCATCGGGTGTCATGCAAAAGCCATATAGACGTAAGAGGTTACGGTGAAGTGCCAAACCAATCATCTCTACTTCAGTTTGGAATTGGACTTCTCCGGTAAAATTTGGATCTCTAAGCCTTTTAACTGCAATGAAGGACCTATTAGGAAGGCATCCTTTATAGACAACTCCATAACCTCCTTGTCCTAGAATGTTTTTGGGATTAAAATTGCCCGTAGCAAGTTGCAGTTCCCGAAATGTGAACCTCTTGACATGACCAATTTCAAAATCATAATCACGCTGCACTGAAATTCAAAAATATGTATCAAAATTTAATGATCACACCAATTCAGGGTTAAAAAATGGCATACATCGTGATTGGACAGTACCATATGATTTTACCAGAATACGAGATCGGTGCCAATGCACCCAACCAACAAGCAAAACCAATGAAACCACAAACACGGAACTGATTGCTATGGCAACAGACAACCCCCAACGACGATATCCACTGGCTCTAGAAGATGAAACTGAACCTGCAAACAGATGATTGAGCATGTTATATTGGTACCAATAAACAGAATCATGGCAAAATGAAATCACTTCAATAGATTTCATCAACATACCGTTTAATGGTTTTAAAACGTCGGTGCAAATTTGTTCAGATGAAGAAGTGCAAAGAAAGTCATTCCCTGAAATACTACACAACAAAAAAGTACACGAAGCTTGATGCGAAGAAAAATGATTTATCAGACAAATCGTTCTAAATAGGAAAAGAGAGTATTTGAGCTTAGGCTCACCTATAACCTTTTGCTAGAATTTTTGGAGTAGGACCGCTGAGGTTATTAAAGGATACGTCCCTACAGCAATATCATAGAAGTTAATAATATCATAACTTCACAGCAGTCTAAACTACAAATCCAATGACATGATGGCATACGTACAAGAACGAAAGACCAGTGAGATTCGCAATGGTTCCAGGAATAGGTCCAGTTAAAATGTTGTTGCTAAGCCGCCTGAAAAAAGTAATGGCAAAGATTTTAGAATGCTTATCTTAAGGGAACACGCATACACACAATACAATAGCTATAAGAATGCATTGAACAAATGTTGAATCAACTCACAAGTAAGTTAGATGAGTTAAAGAGCCCAAAGATCTCGGAATTACTCCGACAAATTCGTTACCGGAAAGATCAAGTGTTTGAAGCTCCCGGAGCTTCCCTATCTCATCAGGGATGGGACCTGACAACTTATTGTTTTGCAACAACCTATAAAAAACAGAAACAGAAAGCATCTAAATGAATGTGAAAAGGATTCACAAGAATTTACATGTTCTTCGAACAATGACAAAGAATGTTTATTCAGATTCGATACAATGACTTCTTCTCAATATCAACAAGATGGAGACGAATAATAACCTTGTAAATATTGAAATGAATTAAAGAGAATAAAACATAAACAAGGTTCCGAGAACCAACTCTGGCATCTATTTCTGCAAAGAATATTTCCCCCATTGCACTATAAAGCACAATTTGCATAAGCAAATCACTTCCAAGTTATAAATACACTATTCACTAACAAAACATTAATTTCCTACAAAATATCGACTGCTATAAATAAAACAACCAATCGGATTTCAGTGTTGAATGGAATTAACATAAAAACTATTAGAGAAGACAGTGAACCTCACATTGTTCTTAGGTGACTCAAATTCCCAATGCTCGGTGAAAGCACTCCTGATAGCCCTTTACTGGCCATTTCTCTATCAACAAAATGCTTTCTTTTTTATGAAAAAATATTAAAAATAATTAAATAAGAAGCTAACAGACTAACAGTGTAGAAAACAAGTAGAATCCTTACAGTGAGATAACGTAACCTTCAGCAGAGCAGGCAACCATATTCCAAGTACAAGGATCAACCGAGTTGATATCCCAACCGTCTATAACGTGCCGATCATCTTTCATTTCTCTTTTCACCGACATCAAAGCAGTCACTATAATTTCAAAACCACCAAAAAAAAATATTCAAACCGTCTTAATCAATGGTGTATGGCTCTCTTTTTTCGCCATTTTCTTTCATTTTTAAGATAAGAAAACTAAGAACCCAAACCCACCTTCAAAGTTAACTCCTTTTGGGGAGAGGAGACTGTCACCAGTTGGTATAGAATGGACCCAACGAAAAAGCAACAAAACAATCCACATTAGGTGCTGCGCCATTGAAAGTTAAACAAAAGGAAGAGGGAGCCAAACCCCAAACTTAAAAAGGGAAGCTTTTGATTCTTTTTTCTTCAGTAGGTTTTGACTTACGAAAGTAAGGCCAAAGTCTACTAACAAAGGGAAAGACTTGATTTTTGAAGCTTGAAATTCTTCTGTTTGCAGTTTGCAGAGCTGTTTTTCTTTGGATTCTCCTGTTTCCTTTTCAGTATTGGATGAATAAATTATTATTGTACATAATTTTTAAGCTTTTTCATTGGGGTTGGGATCGTAGAGACCAGGAGAATGGCTTTTGAAATGGGGTAAGCCCTCGAGATACGTGCAAATGACAGAGATTGTCTCTTTGTTTTGACTTGACCTCTATTCCCCTACCGTTACGATGCATGGATTTGTCTGGATCGAGTGAAGTTGTGTCCGTTCAGTTCTCTCCGGTTCATCTCTGATCGGAGATGAACGGCGCGCAATTTCTTATTGCCGAGAATTTTTTATATTGAGTTATTGGAATTGACACGCTGAGGGACGAAATTTAGAGTAAATATTAGAGGGATTAACTTAAAGTTTATTGTAAAAAAAATAGAGTTTTAAACGAAAATTTAAAATAACTAAAAATTTAATTAATTTTTAACAATTTTAAGATATTTAATATATATATGAGGGATTTAATTAGAAATATTTAAAATTTAATATAATTTTTATAAATTTTTAAGGGTCTAAAATTTTAGAGGTAAAATTTTAATTTTTCAAAATTTTGGGGGTCATTGCCCTATTAGTCCTTTTAATAATTCCCTTTAATTTTTTTATTTAAATTAAATTTATAAAATTTGAGTTAAATTATTGTATTTATATATATTTAATTTTAATTATTTATTATATTAAAATGCGATTTAATTTTGATTTAAAATATTTTTTAATAATATAATATATGTGTATGCATATATATTTTTTATTTATTTTTTATATGTGATATATTTTTTTATTTTTATATATCATTATATATATCAGAAAAATTAAAAAATTTAATTATAATTCATAAAAATCAATCCAGTAATTATTAAAAACTTTAAAAAAAATTAAATTAAATTTATTAAAAGTTTTAAGTACAATAATTTTACGGTAAACGACACCGTATCTTTTGTATTTTCATTTCAGGTTAATAATTAGGAGTGAAACTCTTGACCTAATTATAAAGTCGTGGGGGGCCTTAGGAGCATCTCCTTTAGAAAAAAAATCATTACTTGATATCTTCTTTGTCTATATTGACAAGACGACCGAAAGGGTCGTATTTTTTTTAAAAAAATAAATTATAAAAATAAAATATATATTATTAAAAATATTTTTTTTAATTCTTTATAAACTTATTCCTTTAAATTTTATAAATTTATCCCTTGATATAAAACTTTATATTTGTTCATGTTTATATAAAGTTACAACAATGGCCATAAATATGAGTAATTTTAAATGAATATATATTTTTCTTTAATTAATTAGAAATATATCCTCAAATTTGATTCTTTAGAAAAATGATCTCATGTTAATCTAAGGTAGACTTGAGTCCTATTAAAGTAAGTTTTATGTTAAAAAATGAGGTAAAATTATTTCTTTTCTTTATCGATTTATTCTGTATAAAATTTATGTTGTATTAAATTTTTATTCTTTAAAATCACGTTTTATAGAAAACGAATTCAATTTACGTTGATTATTTAAAGTTATTTTTAAAATAATCATAGATGAGATTATTTTTTTAATTAAATAATAACAAATATTAATTTAAAAATTCCAACAAATATGTGGGGACTGTAACTACATTCCAATAAATGGCAAAACCATCAGTTTTGCTGATAAACTTAGAAGGATCAAATTAAACAACCAATGCAGTAGAAAGAGTAATAACATGACTTAGACACAAAATCATAAGAAGAGTTATCTGCGATTTAAAGTCGACCACCGAGATAACTAAGGCTCTCTTTGGGGTTGTAGTCTCCAAACACTCGTCCCGAAAAATGGTCACATCAAACTTAAAAAACAGACTTTTCTGAAATGCTCGTTTGGACGTTTAAATAGATGAACAAACATCTGTTAAGAGTCAAATCAAGAGTTGTTTGGAGTTGTTGTAACCAATAAACAATCATTTGTCGCAGTTACCACAACCACAAACATAGACATAGCCTTTGTACTCTCGCTGGCAAGAAGATACATACTTATGGATGTACAAGACCAAGCAGTGGCTCAATGCACAAGGTTCATTCTGCTAGGTCCGACTTGGGGACTTGGTGGAGTTGTATGCAACTTTGTAACACATGAGCTTCATTCTCCTAGCTTCGAGTTGGAAGCTTTGTATGCATGCAACTTTGCACGACCATTCCGGCCCTTATGCAACAGACAACATTTATGATTATGATGCGTTTCATTTGCTGCACACAGATGATCTCTACTTTGTCAACTCTTTGATTCCATGCTCTGATATAAGAACTCTATGGATTTTCTTAGGAGGATGGTGCATATCAACCTGTATCATCTTCGTACTTACATTGGTAGAGGAAGAGAGTTGCTACCAATACGAATAGATATTTGAATGAGGAAATATATGGAGCTGTTAGATTCTGCAGTGAGAATAGCTGCAAGGTTTCATTCACACTACCCCAAACTGGACGCTTATACTATCATCATCCTATTCCTAACTCCGACGGCCGACACCATTGTGACCACAGCTTTACCTGTGGCTCTGCCAGTGTTAACTAATAGTGATTACAGCAATATCTGTTCTATAATATTACTTCTAGGAAGAACAACCGTTCCTTTAACCACTTGGACTAGAGAGCTTGTGCGTAATTTAACTCTAAGAAAGCAAGTTTATCCAAATTGTCGATACAATATTGGTAGACTTTCCAATGTTGTAATATTGAGGAGCTTATCAGTTCCCTCTACAATCTTCTTACAGTCACTTAAATTAAAGCCTAAGACATTTCAGCAACATCAAAGTTAATGGAGGTCTGTCCAGGAGCCTTACAATGGCTGTCAAAGCTTCAAAGAATCTAAAGCTCCTTCTCATCATTGTATGTAGCTTCTGTAACATATTGACCCAACCAAACAGTCCATTCAAGCCTGTCTGATGCCAATTTAAATCAAGTTACATAACATATTCGTAACCGTGATTAATGTAACACAACTATAAATACGATTACAACCACTAAAATCCTAGAGCCGGCCCTGCTCTGAATTGGTAAGTGAAGGCAATCGTCTACAACTAGAACAACTAATTATTTTCTGTTTCTTGGTCCGGTTAGAATTTCATTTAACAGTAACAAAGAATATAAAAATTAACCAAAATAAATAACAATGAAATTCATATTTGTTGTTATTTTAACTTACTGCAAATAAAGTAATACAACTAATAACTATGCAAAGGTCTAACAAGAGTCACAAATAGGAAATGAACAGCAAAATAAAAATGGGTAGAATTGCAGGAATGGAAGCATAAAAGCAAGTCTCCTTTTCAATATTTTCTCAGCTAGCACAAGTTCCTCATTCCCTGATTGCCGATTGTAGCAATCCGGCACGATAGTTCGAATGGGGAAATGCAGGGAATTGTTGGTTGCAGGACTCAGAATAGCTGCAAGGTTTCACTCCCACTGCCCACAAACCGGACGTTTATACTACCATCCTCCTTCGAACTCTGAAGACCTCCGTCATTGCAACCACAGCTCCACCCATCTGAATCAGAAGAATCAAGTTCAAGACCCTCACATAAACCCCAAGGCCAGTTTTGGTGACAAAACTACCATGTCGCTTGACAATGCTCACTTCATTTTTTATTATGTTTCATGAAGGAACTGATACCATAAACAAGTTTCTGTCCGAAAATTACAACATATTTTCAATTTGTATTCTTTTGTAACATTGAATGGACAGCTAAATAAAGGATAATATCATAGTGTCTATGACTATAACTAACTCCCTTTCGCCATTTTCAAGATGAAAAAGAACCCCATGGAAACTAGAAACAGAATTCTCAGTGAAGTTTCCTTCGCCTTTTGCCTTTTCCTTTTTGCAAATCATATCACCATGCAATTCCAAACAACTTTATATCATCTAACCCAAGAAAATCAGAAAAATAAGACTGAAACAGCCATGGTCCATGGACATGAACCCCAACAAACTTTAACACACAAGTGATCGAATACGTTAATGTTACAAAAGATTCTTAAGACAGAGACTTCTCAATAATATTCCATTATTACTCTTCTTTATCAAGGAAAAAAACTTTGCATGCACTTCCAATCATGAATATCAAGGAAAAAGCTTGTTTTTCATGTTACCACTACCTTGTCTTTAACTTTATCTTCTACCACAACAATCCGTATACGTCGTCGATCGATTGCTTGTGGTTAGCCTCACCATACCAGAAGTTGACATCGCATCGTCACGGTCAGAGTCGGAGCGCGTAGCCTACAAGATTTGACTCGAATTCCGTCCTCTTCTTCTTCTTCTTCACGCCGTCCGTTTATTTGAAGCCACAAATTGATGTCTTTACGTGATGAACTGTCCAAGGCAAACTTGTTTTTTTATCAGAGCTTGAAACACACCCAAGCTGAAGTTGTAGGCGGGTTCAACATGTAGGGTCCGTGTGTATATTAAGGTAGGATTAATCTCAACGTGAATGTTATCACTGTAACAAGTAATCTCAATTATTTAATAATAAAGTGACATAAACATAAAAAATCAAAAACTTTAAGAGGTTATTGTATAAATAAATAAAATTTAATAATTAAAATAAAAATGAAAATATAAGCAAAGAAATTTCTCTGGAGAAAAAAAAGTAGGTAAATGTTTTGACTTTTGATACTGAGAATACAAGAGCCGGGCAATAAATGGGAAACAGTAAGAGAAGATCAGCTTAATTAATTTAAATTAAATTAAATTAATCACATATTTTTTTTCCCTTTTTTTCTCCTCTCTTTTTCAACAAAATTCTTGTCTCTTTGTACATCATAAAAGCAAAAGTCTAAAATTCGAGATACAACGAGGCATATTCTCGATTAACAGCGCGTGAATATCACCGTCAAAAGAGTGTCTCAGCGTGGGAATTTACTTGTACAGTTTCACCCATTAAATCGGTTGAAATCGTCTACCGCCGGATGGATGTCTTTGAGTAATCCCACAACTTGGTGCATCGTCGGCCTTTTCTCAGCCGATTCCGCCGTACACAAGTACACGACTCGGAGGCTCTCCACCATCTCGGCCTCCGATTCACCGCCGAGTCTCAACCTCGAGTCGAGCGCCGCAATCCCATTTCTTTCCTTCACTAATCTCCTGACCCGCTTCACATTCTCCTCCGTCCCTTGCTTCCCCGTCAAAAGCTCCAACAAGACAACACCGAAGCAATAAACATCAAATTCAACATCGTTTTCACCCTTTTTATCTCCATCTTTTTTAGAACCAATATTTCTTATCCCGAAATCGGATATACGAGGTTCCAGATTGTCGGAGAGCAGAACATTCGAAGCAACGAGATGGCCATGGCTGGAACCTACATGATGTAGATAAGCCAACCCACGCGCAACCCCGACCGCGATGCGGTGACGATGCAGCCAGTTCGTTTTCTCCGGCGAAGAAGTATGGGACCCTATTCCGTTGTGAGTAATATCCCAAGTGTCGGTGCTCCAATCCTCCACGTTGGGAGCCCCCGTCGGCAGTTCGTGTAACCACCGGTGTAAATCCCCGTTTGCCATAAATTCATACAACACAAGCTTCTCCTTACCTAAAAAAATAAAATCCGAACACGAAAAAGAAAAAAGCTTTAAAATTTATAATTAACCTGAAAGCTGAATATGTGTCTGCATGGATGAAATTGAAAAGAATCGCCAAAATTCACGAATGACGAAACAAGTAATGACGCAAAGTCGTCGGACAGTACAAAATCACAAACAGCTGATTCATGATTCATGTTTCAATATTTTCAGACAAACTCGTGAGATTATTTAATGCATGTAATAATTAGAGTTTACCTGCAATGCAGTAACCGGAGAGAGGTAATAGATTAGGGTGTTTAAGCCTAGAAAGATCTTCAAACACGGCCACGGCTTCATCACGATCAACGTCTCTGGCGTGTTCCAAAACTTTGATCACCACGTGGAGGTCACCCGGGAGGATGGCTCTGTAAAGGGGTCCACAGCTACCCTCCGACAGTACGGACTCCTTGCCGAAATGAGACGTGGCGGCGATCAAGTCCTTGAAGGTGAAGCTCATCAGCGGCTTTGACGACATGATGACCGGTGCTGACGTCGGTTCTTTGATGTCCGCGACCCAGGATGAACCCGATTCTGTCTCGAAAGAGAACGGCCCTGATTTCTCGATCTTGAAATTCGGTTGAACTGGGTTGGATATGGCCCATTTGTTTTTTCTCCTCGCCAGCTTCTTTCTTCTGTATGTGAAAAAGATGCAGAACGCAAGGGAAGCAAGTAGAAACCCAGATGAACACGATAAACCAATGACCAAAGCTTTTCCTTTTGATTTGGGTTTATGTTTTTGGAAGTTCTTTTGATTTGGGTTCAAGAAATGGGGTTTAATGGGATTGTTCGGTGCTTTTTTGGAAGTATTGAAAACGAAATCTCCAGCATGAACAAAAGCAGATTTCCCAAATCTTTGGAACTTGTCAAGCTCAATTGAACCGTTGAAGTGGTTGTGCGAAATGTTTAGAAACTTTAAGCTATCGAGTAAAGGGAAATCGGAAGGGAAAGTACCATTCATGGAGTTGTTTGATACATCCAAGTAATTCAATGAATCAAGAGTTGAAATAGGCTTTACACTTGCCGAAACCTCGCAACTCGACATATCCAGATGCTGGAGCTTGGTAAGGTTGAAGAATCCGTAGGGAAGAACACCAAGAACATTGTGGGAAATATCAAGATATTCAAGGTTGGGAAAACCAGAGAGTTTAACCAAGTTGCTGAACCTGTTAGTCGAAAGGTTTAGCACCCGAACCGATGAAAACGAGCCAAGTCCCGAGGTGGGTTCGAACCCGATCGTTCCTCCGAACTTATTTCTCGACAGATTGACATCGACGAGTGCGGGAAGGGACCAGAACCAACCCGGAACAGAGCCTTGGAGAGAATTATCGGAGAGATCAATGGTGTGCAAGTGTGAAAGGTTCCTGAGAAATTCCCATGAAAGGGTACCGGCTAAATCCTTTGAAGATAAATTCAATACCTTAATCTCTGGAAACGAGCAGTTGGCGTCGTTGGATTTCAGCCAAGAGATGTCGAACCCGGAGACCGATTCAAAAGCTTGGGAAACCAGTCCATGGTCTGTACTGTTGCATGTTGATTGTACCGACACCAACAGGGAAAAGAGAAGTAAAAATCTCACCAGAACTTCCATTTCTTCACTTCAGTCCCCCAGCTTTTCTGCAGTTTTGAGCATTTCGACGCTCGCACAGAAAGAAAAAGAAGAATAGTAGTGAAGAAATATATGAATAGACAGTGTTGTTTATGGCTTTATCTTTATGGTTTTGAGGTAGGGGACCCTGAAAAGTTAGTGAGGTAGGATTGTTAGGGGAAGTTAACGGCGGTGGGGTAAATGGAGAGTAGCTGGATGCAAATGCTGTGTCTTGCAGAAAAAGGGTTCAAATTCATAGTCAATACGGCAATCCTCCCGCGTATGCTCCATATTTGGGTCATTTTGATTCTCTTTCAACATTCCATTTTGGACATATCTTGGTCTTCCAACCAAAACAAGGGTCTTATTACTCTGTCATTTTGTGTGGAAGTAGGCATCCAAGCAAAGTCAGGCTTGTTTTCTCAGAATTGTCTATTTCCCCACATGCAGTGTATGCGTATAGACTGATATTGCTACAATAATTTATTATTTTTTAATGCCTGTTTTCATCCATCGTGCTACGTGCTTATTGGAATTCCTACTCCAATATCCAATAATCAAAACCCTAGTTTTACGAGTTGGAAGAATGTGTGTGAAAACTAATGATGAAGAATATTCCATCTTTTCTTCCAGAGAAGAAAAGAATTCCCAGTCCTTAACGAACCCCAACCCCATCTAGAAATAGTGGACAAATAAATAAATAATTATGATCATATAATCTGCATCTGCGTGCATAAATGCCAGTGATTGCAGCAGCTCCACTACCATGATTCTGCAACTTTTTGACGAACAAAAGCTATTCAACTTTATCAATCAAATGAGAGAGAAACATAAGTCACTGTGGATTCAAAGACTTTGACTGAGAAAATCCCAGAATTTTCTCTAACAAAAACATCCTATATTTCTGCTTAATTTCTGGGTTAATTCAGTATGCTTATTTCCGGGTGATTCAAAAGCATTTGAATTGTTTTATAGGGTAAGTTTGATGATTGTATTAGATTCACCTACTCCACAAGATTCCAACCCAACATTCCACAAGGAATGACAACTCAGTTTGAGAAACCAACATTTGTAGTAATTCCTACATACAAGTTAAGAGACAGACTGTTAGCAATCCCTTAATACATGTTTTCTGTTGTATTTATATCTTTAAAATAAGATTATTTCTGTTAATGGAACTTGAGCTATCTGTCTACCTAGTACGTCTTCACAGGTAGAATATGATTATTTTATTGTACTTTTTTTTATTCAGCTACAGTAATTAGTAGTATCTGTTCTAGAGTATACTCTCAATTTTTTTAACATTGATCGCTCAGTCACTGTACTAACAGCACCGGTGCTCGAACCCGTGACCTTGTTGAATCGTGAGTAGTGGGGACAGCTTAGGGAAACATTGGAAATTTGTGGGAAAAAAGTTTTAATAGTTACAGATAAATAATGAAGAATATTAAATTATTAATTTATTGTAATAGAATAAAAGAATATTTGATGGGTTGTACATATATAAACGGTATAAAGATATAGAAGTAGAACTTAACCTATAAAATTGTTATATAATGGGTGGGGGTAAATAGTTTGTTTTTTTATTATGTATTTTTAATATTTTATTTTAAATTATTAAGTTTAAAATTTAAAGATTAAGAGTCAAGGTTAAAAGTTGTGTTTAATGTTTGAGAAATTATAGGTATGTTTATTTTTAGGTATAAGGTTTGAGCTTTAAGTTGTGAAAAATTAGGGATAGAGTTTAGAGTTTAATTTTTTTAAAAGAATTTTTAATATAAGACATGAAAGGAGACATAATTAAAGAACAAAAGTTTTTTTTACTAGTAACCGGTGAGGATGAATGGTCTTGTTTTTAGAGTAGAAATACTTCGCCCTTTAATCGTACCTGCTTTTGCGCCCCTGTTAATTTTTTTAAATATTTGAATTCTAAATCTTATCCCTAATTTTTTATATCCTAAACCTGATACCTTAAAAATACATCATACCCATAATTTTATAAACCATAACCTCTAACCTTAAAACATAAATTTTAAACCCATTAATTTAAAACGAAAACATTAATAAAGACATGATTAAAAGCGAAACAATTTACCCTCATATTTTTAAAACCATGAAATTCTTAAGTTTGGTGAAAACAGTTATTAAATACTTTTATGCATTATTTTGGAAAGTGTTTTTAGGTAAAAAATAATTTTAGAAACAACAACTATATAAAGTATATAGTTTTTCATGTAAAATTATCTTTTTTTTTTTAAATATTAAAATTTTTAGTTTTTTATTTTTTAAACAAAATCAAATAAAAATTTTAATGACTTACATTTCATATCCTACTATAATTTAGTGAATACTATATTTGAAAATCAAATAAAAACTGTACATTTGAAAATATGGACCAATCAGAATTAATTACTAATAGAGTGTTTAAATATTCTCTTGTTTTTTCTTCCCAAAAGCATAGTGAATTTTCATTAAAATGTTAATTAAATAAAAAATATTTTAAATTAATTTTAAAAACAAGTCAACCGGAAAACTAAAATTATAAATCAATTTAGTTTGCTATTTTAAATATTTTTAAACTGTTTTGCAAAAGTAATAATAATTATAAATTTAAAAATAAATACGTGGTTCAAATAAAATTATATCATAGTTAGTTTACGTCAAAGAAGGGTTCTGCCGACTGCCAGTACGTTCAGAATGAAAATCCTTGAGTTCAGCCGAGTTAGCCCTTCCCCTAACTCACCAAAAGCATCAGCTGAGTTCTCTCTTCCACTCACTTTCTCCGACGTTTTCTGGTTAAAGTTTCATCCCGTTGAGCGACTCTTCTTTTACCGACTCAACGCCTTAACCCTCGCTGATTTCAACTCGGAAATCCTCCCAAAACTCAAGCAATCTCTTTCCCTCACTCTCATCCATTACCTCCCCCTCGCCGGAAACCTCAAGTGGCCATCAAACGCCCCCAAACCCATCATTTCGTACACTCCGAGCGATGGTGTTCCACTCACGGTTGCTGAATCCGATGCTGACTTTAATCTCCTTTCAAGTAATGGAGTCTACGAAGCTGTTGAGTTGCATCCTTTGAGACCTGAGTTGATAACATCGCATGATTCGGCATCAACTATTGCTTTGCAAATAACCCTTTTCCCTAACACTGGGTTTTGCGTTGGAATCGCAGCTCACCATGCTGTTCTTGATGGGAAAACCACAACTATGTTCATCAAATCTTGGGCTTATATAAGCAAGCAAGGTAATCCAGAAAACTCAAGTTTGCCACCCGAGCTAATCCCTTTTTTTGACAGGACTGTTGTAAGAGATCCCGGTGGAATCGACATGATATACTTGAAGACTTGGTTGGACAGTATGGGATCAGATTCAGATACTGATAAGAAAAGCCTGAAGATTTTTCCCAACAAAGGAGAAGCTGCAAGTCTAGTTCGAGCCACAGTTGTGTCAGGTTCTGAGATTCTACTCAGCAACCAAGAAAGAATAATTATGGAGAAAGAGAGACGGTACTCTCGTTATTTTTTATTGAATGAAAACCGTAAAATTCTCAATAGAGAACCGATTGATTTATACAAATGAGGCTGGAGAAAGGCCAAGTAACTGCTCTAACAGAATACCTATCAGTTACTTTACCAGACTTGCCAGCTGTCAATGAATGAATAGAGTAGCACAGAAATAAGCTATTCTCATTCTAACTAACAAACCAAAACACAAAGCACAGCAGTAAACCAATTATAAACCTAAGCTAAACTTACTTGATCTTAATATTCACCTTGCTTCTCCACGCTTGTTGAAACTCCCTCGAAAAAGTCTCTTCCTGTTTCATGCTTCACTTCTTTATTCACCTTACTTCTCCACGCTTGTAGAAACTCCCTCAGAAAAAAAAAACGAGAACACGCAAACAACACATAATGGAGTAGAAAACCACAAAAAAAAAACAGAAAAGAATTTATGTGTCTAAAGGTAGCACAGCTAATCTCAGCCTATGTCTATTAAACGCAAGAGCTGATAACGGCTTAGTAAGTATATCAGCCACTTGTTCATAGGCCGGAACCTCATTCACTTGTAACTTCCCTGCAGCAACTTGCTCTCTCACAAAATAAAGATCAAGTTCAACATGTTTAAACTTAGAGTGTTGAACCGGATTGGCAGCAACAGCAACGACACTAGAATTATCGCACCACAAAATAGGTAAACTTTTAGCATCATCAAATCCATATTTATGTAGGAGATCTAAAATATACTTTTTCTGACTGATAATAAGACCACCGGTAGTGTAAGCAATTTCTATGCCCAAAAAATATCTTAACACCCCAAGGTCTTTTAAAGAGAAAGTTTGATGTAGCCTATCTACCACTTCTTGAACCGCAATACAATCATTTCCAGTCAAAATAATATCATCCACATAAACCAATAAGTATATGACACCTGAATTATATGTTTTGACGAACAATGATGCATCAGATTTTGTTAAACAAAATCCTTCTGTTACTAAGTACTCTTTTAACCTTTCAAACCAGGCTCTTGGAGCTTGTTTAAGGCCATATATAGCCTTGTTTAACTTGCACACCATGTTTTTATCTCCATGTTGAAACCCAGGAGGTTGAGTCATGTATACCTTCTCTTTAAGAATGCCATTTAAGAATGCATTATTGATGTCAACTTGTTTTAAAACCCAACCTTTATTGACAGCCAAAGAAAGAATGGTTCTTACCGTGGCTGGTTTGACTACTGGACTAAAAACTTCATGGAAATCTATCCCGGCTTCTTGTAGATACCCTTTTGCAACCAATCTAGCCTTATACCTTTCCACAGTCCCATCCGGATTTCTTTTTATTTTGAAGAGCCACTTACAATTCACAGCTTTCCTGTTTGGGGGCAAAGAAACCAATGTCCAAGTGTTGTTTCTGACTAGAGCATCATATTCAGCTTGAATAGCTGACTGCCAATTAGAATTTTGAACCGCTTCTTTAAAACTTCTTGGTTCAATTTCAGAATCTAATGACTTAGCGACTACATAAACTTTTGGTTTGAAAATACCATTCTTACTCCTTGTGACCATATGATGCCTCTGAGTAATAGGATTAGGAGTAGAAATACCTGCTTCACATTCTTCTTCTTGATCTAAAAAGTCTAAAGGAAATTCTTGTTGATCTACATAAGCTGTACCATCTATATTTTCAATTGAAGTTGAAAGACCATCTTTATTCGGGTCTGAAATGTCAAGAAACTCACCATGTGCCTCTACTTGGGGAGACTGCAAATGAAACGCATCATCCATGGTATCACATGGTCTTTGGTAAGAAGAGGACAAGTCATTTCCTGAGATCGCAGTAGGTGTGTCCACCCTAGGCAACCTAGACTGGTGAGGAGAGTCATTCGAACCAAGAGGAGAACCTGTAGGTAGAGGAGAATCATGTGGCTGGTCCTGTGACATGATTGTTGGTTCATCTGGGGGTTGAGAAATTATAGGGTCGACAGGGGAATGATCACGAGACTGAACATGAGCTCTGTGATGACTATCATGTGACAAATTATTTTCTGAGTGTGGCACAGGAGAAACAGCAGCAACACTAGGTGCAGTAGAAGCTGAAGGTTGATCAGAAGTATGTTCATGATCCCTTGGGCTATTGATATGTGGGGGAACAGTAGGTATAACAGAAGGCTGAGATTGGGCAAAAGTAGGACTACCACTAGAAAATCGAAACAACAAAACAGATAAATCCTGCTCACTAAACTCAACACCAGAAGTATGAGAATTTCGTCCTTCAACATATGGAAAACTATTCTCATCAAATATAACATGCCGAGAAATAATCACTTTACCATTAGCAGTAAAACATTTATAACCCTTGTGAATTGAGCTATATCCCAAGAACACACATCTAGTAGTCCTAAAGTCAAGTTTATGTTTGTTGTAAGGTCGCATATAAGGGTAACAAGCACACCCAAACATCTTCAAAAAACCATAATCAGGTTGTTGTCCAAACAACTTCTCATAAGGGGACTTTCCTTGTAAGGTTTCTGTTGGTTGTCTATTAATTAAATACACAGCAGTTGTAAAGGCATGATTCCAGAACTTTAATTCTAAACCAGCTTGAGACAACAAGGTTAGCCCAGTTTCAACAATATGACGATGTTTCCTTTCGGCCTTACCATTCTGCTCAGAGGTATAAGGACAAGAAATTCTATGTTGAACTCCATGCGATATCAACCAATTTCTAAGAGAAGAGTATTCTGTACCACCATCAGTTTGTAATGCTTTTATTTTACTATTAAACTGAACTTCGACCATCTTATGAAAATTAATAAAACATTGAGTCACATCAGACTTTTTTTTGTACCAAATACAACCATGTGTGACGACTGTAAACATCAATGAAAGACACATAGTAATTATACCCATCCGAGCTCATTAGTGCAGGGTCCCATAGATCAGAAACCACAAGTTGAAAAGGTTCACTATATTCATGTAAAGAGACTGAAAAAGGAAGCTTGTGAGCTTTCCCTTGTAAACATGAGTAGCACACATGAGAAAGTTTATTGGAACTAGCAACAATATTGCAACTATGTAAAACAGACTTGACAATAGCACTAGATGGATGGCCTAGTCTTTTATGCCACAAATCAAAGACATCACAAGACTGAGAGACATTATTAACCTGAGGATTATTCATACTTGCAAAAAACACATCACTTGAAGTAGGAACCAACAACTGATAAAGTCCTTCACGAGTGAGCTTCCCTTCTAGAAGTATTTTCCGAGTCTGGGAGTCCTTAACACAACAACCATCAGCAAAGAACTCAAAAAAAACATTGTTATCCCGAGCTAACTGTGAAACAGATAATAAATTCTTCTTGATAGTGGGAACATGCAACAAATTCTTAAGAAATAAAGGCTTAGCTGCAGTAGCTAAACACCCTTGACCAACATGCTGAATTGGAATTTTAGTACCATTTCCCATAAGCAAAGAGTTATTACCTGAATAGGATACTCCAGAATGAAGATTGGACTGATCTGTTGTGACATGGTGAGAGGCACCAGAATCGAGACACCATACTCCAGCAGCTATAGTTGGTGTACTAACAGCATTCCCTGGTGCAGATGAAAACTGAACTGATGGTAAACAACCAGAATTAGAAAGATTCTCAATCGAAGCAACAGTAGTCACCGGTCTTTCCCCCATTGGAAACATGAAACTTGACTGATTTGTAACTGGAAATTGAACTTGTGAGTTTGAAAACTCAGCCTGACCATTGTAAAGATAATTGTTACACGAATTATATCTCATGGGTGCTGATGCCCCTGGTGAAGTGTATCCCATAGTGTGATTAAACACTTGAGCCGAATTTTGATCATGTGCAATATCTTCTTGAGTATCAGCATTGCCATTATCATTGGTATTATACCCGGAGTAACTCAAGTCAAATCTGTAGTAGCATTTTTGAACAGTGTGACCAATGCGACCACACAATTGACACTGAGGTCGGTTAGACCCATTCCTGCCACGACCTCTTCCTCTATTGTTGTACCCACCTCGACGACCTCTTGAATAAAATTGGCCTCCTTGCTGAGATGGATACAATTGAGGCTGATAACCTCTAGAATTTTGATTAAAGGTCTGATCTCTCTTTGAAACTAAAGTGTCCTCTTGTTGCACCACCAAATTCGCATGGAGAGGAAGTGAGTCTTGCTGGAAAAACTGCATTCTAAGCTCACAATCTAGCAACATTTCAGTTAATTTTTCAAGAGACACAAATTCTCTTGAAGCCACAGCAATAACCGATTCAAATTCTAAAGACAACCCAGCAAGAACAACACTTACATGCTCTTGCTCAGAAACAGCACTACCGGAAGCATTTAAGGTATCACAAATGAGCTTAATCTTAGCTAGATACTCACCAATCGACAAGTCACCTTTCTTCTGTGTATGCAAGCTATGTCTAAGAGCTGTAAGTTTAGCAGTAGAGTAAGCACCAAACATACGAACAACAGCATTCCAGATGGCACGAGTAGTGTTACACCCAGTCAAATGAGGTAAAACTTCAGGACTTATCGTAGACAACATCCAAGAAGCCAACAATTTATCTTGTCTATTGTAGTTCACAAACTCAGGATTAAGAATAGACTGACCAGAGTCATCACTGAGAAATTGACTCGGAGTAGCCTTATTATCTAAGATAAAGTCTAATAACCCATATCCATCTACGATCAAGGATACTTGATGCTTCCACAGAACATAGGAATTAGCAGATAGTTTCACAATATCAACCTTAGGAATTTGCTGAATAGAATAAGCATAATTCATAGATGATACTTGACCAAGATTCGAACTGCCAGTATTAGAAGCCTCTGGAGCCATCACAACTTAGACAAAAAAACAAACAGGTTGTATGCACCACAGCAAAACCAAAAGCCAGAGCAACAACACACAAGAAACTACGAACACTTCAAACGAAAAGATTCAAGCCACAATGATGTCCTCACTGAACACACAGATTCAATGAAAAACTCAACCACTGTTCTCAGAGAAAATCCTAAACCGAGTCACTAGTTATACTCCTCAAGCTATGAGTCATTCGTGAGTAAACATTCTTATGACAAAAAAAATGGATACTCTATTCGAGAAACAGAGATTGAAGCAACAAATTGATGAATCAACCTAATTGCAATCATGTGGTGTTGAATCGAAAGGAAAGAAGATGAAACCTGAGAAATAACATAACACAACAAAGGTCTGAGAACGTATTACACCGATAATCAACAGACGCACGCAAGAAGAAGCACCGACAGGCCGAATGCAGGTACACCAGGATTCCTAGCGACTGATACCATGTCAGGTTCTGAGATTTTACTCAGCAACCAAGAAAGAACAATTATGGAGAAAGAGAGACGGTATTCTCGTTATTTCTTATTGAATGAAAACCGTAAAATTCTCAATAGAGAACCGGTTGATTTATACAAATGAGGCTGGAGAAAGGCCAAGTAACTGCTCTAACAGAATACCTATCAGTTACTTTACCAGACTTGCCAGCTGTCAATAAATGAATGGAGTAGCACAGAAATAAGCTATTCTCATTCTAACTAACAAACCAAAACACAAAGCACAGCAGTAAACCAATTATAAACCTAAGCTAAACTTACTTGATCTTAGATTACTCAACAAGATTTGAAGAAACTAAGAGAAAGGGTCTTGTCAAAGTTACCAGACACTGGGAAAGACCTTCATTTATCAACCTTTGTCCTTACATTTTCTTATATAATGACTTGCATAGTGAGATCTAGAGGAGAAAGTGGCGATAGAGACGTTGCTTTCGGATTCGCAGTCGATTGCAGGTCACGGTTAGACCCTCCTGTCCCGGAAAACTATTTCGGAAGCTGTAACACAATTACATCAGAGTTTGCCAAAGCAAAAGATTTCATACATGAAAACGGATTTATATTCAGTGTTCAAAAGGTGAGTGATCTGGTTAAACAAGTGCAGGATAAAGGCGTTCTTGAAGGCATTGAAACGAAATTGTTAATTCTTTTAGATTTTGTAGGTCGATTAGAATCAAAATCTGTACAGGTTTTTAGTGTTGCAGGGTCTCCGGGATTCGGAGTTTATGGTTCCGATTTCGGTTGGGGTAAGCCGGAGAAGGTTGTAATCGTTTCCATTGATAAGAATGCATCTGTCTCACTGGCGGAGAGTCGAGACGGTAGCAGGGGAGTTGAGATTGGTTTGGCTTTGAAAAAACATGAGGTTGAGAAATTCTCTTCTTTGTTTCTAGCTGAAGTTGACAAGTAAGAGCAAAAACAAAGACTTTTTCTTGTTCTAATGAAAATTTGTTTTTATTCTAATTTTTCCCTTGTATGATTATGAACTAGTGTAAAGATAAAGACAAAGGGAAAAAAGAGAGACGTAATCATCTTTTTCTTTCCTTATTGGATTCAATAGAAAGTTACAGAAGAAAAAGAAAATTTGAAAAGCTTGATTTTGAGTGGAAAATGGTAAGGAAAATAAGGGGTTTTCTTAATATTTATAATTTTTTTTATTGTTTTATCGGTTTTTGTCTTGATTAATTCGGACTGACTCGTATCGTATATTTAATTTTGATGAATTAATTTTTCAGCAAGAATTTTTTATGTACACAATGCTTTAAACCTTAAACGAAACCAAGTTGTTTACTATTTGAACCAACATCAATCGTATAATTTTATTTTGATAATTTGTTGATTAATGGTTATTAACACTTATAGCCTATGTTTCATCCAAGCTTTTGAAGGAGAAGTACAAGTTCTAAAACATTAAAAATTGAAGGAGCGAAGAAATAAGAAGCTCTATGGTGGGGAGTTTTAGACTTTTAGTATTTTTAGTAAAGGAAAGTATAATCATGTTAATGGAGGTCGAAGTGGTGATGTCTCTCCCTACGACAGAGTTCTCCATTTCATGTTCATTCTCGTACATTGTTGCTCCTTCATGCCATGCATCAACGTTCCAATTGAAGCAGCTAAAGAGTTAGTGAAGCAAGCAAGATGAATATTGAAGCAGTTAATCTGTTAACCAGGCCGTTGGCTTGGATCTGTTTCGACCCGTTTCATACCCAGATATAGGAATGAGTGAGCCAAAATAGGAGTGGGATTGGTAGCAGAGAATATTAGTGCCATGCAAGGATCGAGCAAACCTGATCAACCAGCGGCCATATGCACCTGCTGGCTGCTGCTGTCGCCATCAATGTAAAGGAAAACCTGTCAACTTCAACCAAACCTGGTGGCTGGTGGGGGAAAACTCCACCTGTGACCTAACCGGAATCATGGCTCATGCTTGCGTAAATAACAGACGTAGCAGATGCTAAAGTCAAGGCCCTTGATAAATAATATATCATTCTTAGAATACATGCCCTTCAACAAACCATAAAAGTAGATTGAATTGTTGATAACCAATCGAGAAATTATAAATTAGATCTGAATATCGCGAGAAACACTTTACAAATAAATACAAATTTAATTTGAACATCCGGAACAAAGAAAATCAATAAATATTACTAAATATTTTTTTCCTTTTAGTTAGTTTTAGTCCTTACTATCTTGAGACAAAAGATGAAAAGATGTTGCATAATGAACAAATCATTGCACCCCAAGCAACCAACAATTCTGGTCTAGACACTGGAACCAACTGGTTTGTTTTGCCTATGCTTGGCAGGAACAAGCACATGGTCCATTCTGTTGAATAATTGAGTTTTGGACACTTCAAACTTCTTGTCTGGCTTTGCAAATAGGATCAGAAGATCCATAGAACAATAGGCCGATCATCAGCTTTGTAGTCATTATGACAAGTTTCATAGTTTCTGGTCTGAGCATATGTTAAACTTTGGGAGGAAATTATACAAAAAAATCAAACATATTATAAGTTAAAACAGAACTAGGAGATTAATTAGACAGGAACCAAATCCAAAGGACAAGAAAATAGAATTGGAAGGCAAAGAAGTTTACAATTTCAACACAAATACAAACACAAGCAAGGTTCTGTAGCTAACTAACTATACTTGTTACTGGTCACTTCCTTGCCAAGCCCACACTATATCTTTCAGAGACGGTTTCAATTCTTTGTTACAGAAATTCTTATATTCCAGAGTATCCCCTGTTGTTTTCTTCAACTCCACCACATGGAAAGATGGTGTAACCTCGAATATCTCGGCATCTATACCGAGCTGTCCCTTCCTCCCCTCCTTGACGCCCTGCAATTCCACCTTCCCACCCTTGTTCTTGATGCTAAAGCTCTCTGTACGAGCAATTTGTTCGAATTTAGATACGATATCCGTGGCTGGCTTTTGAGTTGTGAAACGTGAGCAATTCGAATCTTTCTCGAACAAGCCTGATAAATTGAAACCTTGTGAAAGAGATATGATGTCGAAAGCATTGAAACAACTCGGTTTGAAGAGGCCTGTTTCGTCCTCAAAACCGGAGTTAAAATCGGTAATCAACGGGTCTAAGATACGAGTTTGAGGGAATGGTGACGGGGTATGAACATGATCAATATGTTTGTACCCTTTCTTAAACCAAGAATTCTCCATGAGCTTAGCCACTGTGATTCTTCGGATCGGATTGGCTTCGAGAATTCTCGAAAGAAGCTTCTTAACTTCGGGAGTGAACCATTGCGGACACTTGAATTCACCTCTGGAAATCTTCCTATACATTTCCATGAGATTCGAGTCGTGAAAAGGAAGAAAGCCAGCCAACAAAACGTAAAGAATTACCCCACAAGACCAGATATCAGCCTTGGCACCATCGTAGCCTTTGTGGTTGATCACTTCTGGCGCAACATAAGCCGGTGTTCCACATGTGGTGTGAAGCAACCCATCTTGTCTGTTCGATTCTTTGAACGCACTCAGCCCGAAATCCGACACCTTGAGATTCCCATTTTCGTCGAGAAGGAGATTCTCCGGCTTTAAATCCCGATGATAAATGCCTCTGCTATGGCAATAATCTACCGCCGCCACCAATTGCTGAAAATATCGTCGGGCGTCGGCTTCCTTGAGCTTCCCTTTAGCGACCTTGTTGAAAAGCTCACCACCTTTGACATATTCCATGACGAAATATATCTTGGACCTGCTGGCCATGACTTCGTAGAGTCGAACGATGTTGGGGTGTTTAACAAGGCGCATGATCGAGATTTCTCGCTTGATTTGATCGATTAAGCCTCCTTTCATTATCATCTCCTTGTCTATGACTTTAATGGCGCAGCTTTGGCCTGTTGTTATGTTCCTTGCTTGGTAAACCTTGGCGAATGTGCCTTGCCCGAGTAATCGACCCAACTCGAACCTCTGCATCAATACCGTCCCTTTCTTCTCCATTGTTGTCTCCTTGCTGCTACAAAATCTGATCTGTGATGATTCTACACACTGAACTAATGAAGAAAACTATCCAGTTTTTCTGGGGTTTCACCAATCTGTCGAAAATTATGAATGGAGGTGGAGAGAACAAAACTTGGTGTTTTCAATTTGTAGCAAATGGACATGATTTATCGGACCACCACCACCACCACCACCTGGTATATGGTCTATAACCAATTAAATTAAGACACATCATATTTTTTTTATATCATATTTACACATGAACATTATCCAAATCATCTACTTTAATGTATTTGATTTAAAAAAGAAAAAAAATATTACCAAATATTTCTTGTGTCATCTTTCTCTTTGTTCTTTAAAAAATTTTTAATTAATTTTTTTATAGATTTAGGAGTTAGGGTTTATGTTTAAGGTTTATGGTTATGGGTTATGGATTAGGGTTTATGTTTAGGGTTTAGGTTTAGAGTTTAGGGTTTAAGGCATAGGGTTAAGGTTAGGTTTTAGGTTAGGTTTAGGGTTTAAGGTTAGGGGTCATGGTTTAGGGTGTAGGGTTTAAGGTTAGAGTTTAGGTTTAGATTTAAGGTTTAAGGGTTAGGGGTTAGGAAAAAATAATTAAAAAAATTGAATAATAAAGAGGAATACAACATAAAAAATCTTTGATAA
This sequence comes from Abelmoschus esculentus, assembly GCA_035048815.1. Classification (NCBI taxonomy): domain Eukaryota; kingdom Viridiplantae; phylum Streptophyta; class Magnoliopsida; order Malvales; family Malvaceae; genus Abelmoschus; species Abelmoschus esculentus. The sequence continues at coordinate 13,402,110 of JAUCBN010000044.1, forward strand.
TATTTTTTCTTTTTTTTTTTTAAATCAAAGACATTAATGTGGATAATTTGGATGAGGCTTATGTGTGAATATGATATGAAAAAAATATATGATGTGTCTTAATTTAATTGGTTGGGACCATATCTTAGGTGGTGAAATGTGTTCATGTAATAATTTCTCGAGTTATATATAAATATATATATATATATATAATTGATTTGAAATTGCTATAAGAATAAAATTACCTCTTAAATTTTGATTTAATATATTTTGTATAATTATTTCATATTTAAACATCATGGTTAGTTGATAGAAAAATTATATCATGGGTCAGTCCCACGAAAAATTATATCATAGGTCAGTCCCACCACGTCATCCATGGGACCGATCAATAAAAACTACCCACCTCATTATTTTTTAATTTTTTAAGTGAAAAATCATTTAAAAAAATATGACATGGAAAGATGGGTAGTTTTTATTGGTCGGTCCCATAAACACGTGGTGGGACTGACCCATGATATAATTTTTCCAGTCCCACCTTCTATTCATGGGACCAACCAATAAAAATTGTCCACTTCATCAATAAGTGAATCTTTTTATGTCGTGAGACTGACCTATGATATAATTTCTCCCGTTGATAGGAGAACACCGTGAGCGATTACTCAAGGTTTTCAATCAGTTTAAAGCCCTTAAAAATAATTAATTTTAATTTTAATTTATTATATTAAAAAAATCATCCTATAACGAGAGTATAATATACAATGCGAATTAATAAGTGAATATGTTAAATACGATGGTTAAACAAAAATTAATAAATATAATCTAACAATAAAAAAAATAAATAATATAATATTCTTTAAAAATATATATATTTATCATTCAAAATCAAGTTTTTTGTAAAATTCATTCAAAGTTTAATTCCTTCCAATTACGTTAATAAAAATAATATATTTCAAAAAGTCTAATCATATTTTTATAATTTACTAATAATAATATTAAATTAATTATTTAAAATAATCAAATATACATTTATTTTATAAAAAATATTTTTTAAATTTCATATATAGTTCTAATATCCAAGATGACCGTATTAAATATAGTCTTCTGTATGGGTGAACTGCATCACTGCTTGTAAGTTGTAACTGGATCACGTGGCTCCATGTGGCTCCCAACAATGGACAATGAAATGGGTCCTACGAAAGATTATATCATAGATCCGATTTATCACGTCAGTTGTGGTTCCTAACCAATAAAATCATTTATTTTATCACTAATTAACCATGTAATTAATATAATTTTCAGAAATTATATTTTTAAAATAACATAAAAAATATAAATAAAGATTCATTGGTTAGAAAAAATAAATTGAAGATTAATGATAAAATAAATGATTATAATTGGACGAGATTATAGCTGACGTGACGAATCGCACCCATAATATAATTTCTCGGTTCCTACCTATGAAACCTTCCAAAATGGATATTTTCCCATGTGGACAGGACACGTGAATGGCTGTAGTCTGATCTATAGGCACACGTCACCAATAACATTGGCAACACGAGGACACAAGGTAGAAATATAAATTTCGACCCTTTTCGGTACCTTATTTATATTTATATATTAAAAAATAGATTTAAAATTTATAGTTATAATTTATAAAATAAAAATAAAATATATTTTTTAAAATAATAATTTTTTTTTTAATGTTGGACATAAAAAAAAATATCGGAAAGGATATGAATTTTTGCCTCACAAGTTCTTAATATTTGATTTGGATTTATTTTGGGTTCAGTTGAAATGAATCCGACTGTTAACTAAATCTCAGGTAGACTGACAAATGACTTCCATCGACTCTTCAACCATTCCAGCTTCGATCTGACAAAACCTCTTCCGTCCTATCCCTTCTCTATATTAAAATTGAATTGATAGGTCCATAATTTTTTGGTTGGAGCGAATAGACCCCAACAAAAATATCATATATTCATATTTAAAGAGATCACTGATCAATCTTGAGCCACACAAACATATATATATATGTTAAATAAGGATGAATCTATCATGTGTGTCGAATATCGTTAAACATCATTAACGTTGAATATATTAAATTAATTATTTAAGATTAAAAATCTAAAGGACTAAACATACAAATAATAATTATATGTTGACTCTAGCTATCATTCTTTTATTAATTGTATGTTAAGTCTTTTAGATTTTATTTTTTAATAATTAATTTAATAATATTCAATATTAATGAGATTTAACAGTATTTTCTATTATAGAATATCACGGCAAATAATGTAATTGAACGTTGTTCTGTATTCATGGTGATGAACAAGTGGTCGAAATCTTTGCAACGTACTTAGTGGACTAAAACTATCCAATGCTTTAAACGTCATGTCCCATGCAAACAAAAACGGTCCCCAATTGTAATGGTGAAAGCTGCAAGGCTACAAGCTTTGGTCGGCCATAAAACCACAGCAATCCTTACACCTGGCTTGGAATTGTCAATTGCTTGGACCCTGGGCATGGTAGACTCTATGTTTAGAAGATGGGACCATGTTCCATGCATTTCGTTGACAAACTTATCAGTTCAGTCTGGCACAAGAACCCAGTCTATTTGGGGATTTACTTCTGTTGGTACAGACAAATTCCATCACTTGTACAGGTAGTTGGGTTGCAACTGTCTTTCGTCATCTCTATAACAAGACCAATACAGGAGCTTGTTTGAATGCTCTCCAAAATTTATACAATTCATGAAATGACTTAATAAGAATACATCTTAAGAAAAGTTGAAGAAGACTGATGTAAATTACATAACTACTTCAAATCTATCATCAACTATTTACGTAAATTATTATTAAATTTTATACTCGTTTTTATCACTTTTTAGTTAATTTTTCGACGATGTTCATTTGTTAGCGAATGAAGGAATTTCTCCAAGATCCAAAGACGAAGTTAGGATTCAATGTGAGGAGGGATAAGAATCTATTAAACATTTAAATTTAAAAATTAGGAGGGACAAAAACCCTTATTTAATTAAATTAAAACTGAAAGGTGATAAAAATACAATTATATTATTGTCCCTCTCACCTTATGTATGGCTTCGTATCTACCAAGATCCGTACAGTAAAAAATTTTATCAGCATGAGATAAGTAATATATAGAAAAATGAGCTACATCTGACGACAGATGAGAGAGACCAATGATAGAATTTGGATTAAAAGTTTAGGTGCTTAGGTATATATAGCTAAGAATTTGGATTAATGATAGAATTTCGATAGAGTAAAGTCATTCAAGCTATTTTATGGGTGCTTAGGTATATATAGCGAAATCAAAGCAACAATGTCAAATATGTCGTTAATTTAATATGTTAGTACGATTATGAATTTAAATAAATTTATAACACATCAATAAACTATGTTACTTGAATTCGATCATCTAAAAAAACATATCACCCTTTACCGTGAGATTATATTTTATTATTTTTAAATTAAAAAATAGGTATTGTAGGTCTGAGTTAGAAATTCTTTTGTAATCTGGTTTCGGCCCAAATAAGCCCATTAACACCTCTCTCTCCTTCAAAGTTGCAATAACTTCCTGCACTTGGAACTGTAGGACTGAGATTCTTGAATCTTTCATGTGAGAAAACCAAGTTTATCAATATAAAAAAAAATACAGAAATTAAATATAAAAAATTATATTTTAATTTTAAAATTCGAAACAATACACAAATCTTTGGCATGGGTCCATAAATCAGAGTGGTTGAAATTTTAATATATGTCTGCAGAATCTGATATTTTTTCAATGGACTGTTTAATTTCTGAGCATTCAACCAGGAACACTGGTAATTTGGCCATGTTTTTTCCCTTTATAAATGGATTTGGATTTTCTACTTATGTTTGAGAATCAATGCCACAAAGTTGGGTTTGGAGCCAGACTTAAACTTTTCAGTATTTTTTTTCAAAAATATTTAATATATTGTCGGTGTAAATTTTAATTTTCATATATGTAAATTTATTTTAGAGATTACATGTTTATGATTTAAATTTTAAGTGTTTATATTTTAATGTTTTGAATTTAAAATTTAGTATTATAATTTAAAGTTTATGTTCGAAGAATTTAAAGTTAGAGATTTTAATTTTAAAAATTAAATATATATTTTCATAAAAAACAATTTTTACTGTCTGCGTATTAAATAATGGATTTAAAAAATATTTGAAGGTGAATGTACACTATTATTGATTTCAATCCAATTAATGACCTACAAGTGATAGCTATTGATGAATCAGCAAAAAAAAGAAAAAAAAAGTGTTTTTCTTAAGTTATTTTAACAATAAATCAACATGAGAAAGCTACCTTATACTGTACCAAGAAGGAAGATCATAAGACCTGTGGCTTTCATTCAAAGGGTTTCAGGTCAGGGTACCTTTCCCACTGATTTCAGAGAAGATCTGTCTCCTAGAGACACAGGAGATTTATAAATATAGAAGAAATGTAGCTTTCTTCTGATCAGGGTTCATGTCAGTAAGTTTTTACCAGAAATTTTCTCCCTTGCTCGCTATATAATTACATACAGATGTATATTTAATTTACCATGAACAAGTATGGGTAAATTATTTTAAACATCACTTAATGTTAGGGTTTGTATTGATTTTACCAATGAAGTTTGAATTGGTGGGATTGTATCATTAAATTGTGATTTTGACTTCGATTGTAGGATTAAACTGTTGAATCGTTAACTGTGTGATAACGTCGTGGTTTCGTCCCGATAATTTTAATTTATATATCGATTTTATCACTAAATTTTAAAATACTTTAATTTTGAACTCTAAACTTTTCAATCATCGTTGACTAATCACCGGTCCCTAACCATGGCAAGACTAGTGCCTAAATATTCATATTTCAATTTTTCTCTCCTCGAATTAATTCACCACAAAACTCATTTAAAATCAATAAAAACTTATTTAAAGACTCAACTTGCTAAATTTTCGATCTTCTTTGATAATTGACATATCAGATTAGTGATCATTTATGAAGTTTACTCTATTTTCAGTCTGAGATCTTATATCCCACCCTTATGTTCCTTCTCCACCTGCTTCTGGTGGGCACATGCCAAGTGTTAGTGTTTAGTAGCAATTTCTTTATCAACATTTAAGATACTAGATGTTTATATTTAGATTAGGATGTCATTGTTTTTATTGCCTTAAATATGTTGTGTAGCAGTATGCCAGTCCTGTCTTAAATTGGAACACTAGTGTAAAACATACAAAAGTTGTAAGATGACACAGTTGTTTCTGGAAAACCAAGGTTTGCAACAATATGCATAATCCATCAGCTTCCCTTCTGCAACACAAGAAATGACTCGTTATCGAATTCATAATAAATCTTTATCGAGTGAGATCATCGATTTGACTTCCTATATAAATAAAGAAACCCCAACCTAACAAGCTATATCATATATCTAGAACTTCAAATATCAGTAGCTGGATGATTCCATTTATAGATTGTAATAGAAAATAGCCAACAAGCTTCTGTCTGGTTCACTCTCCCTCGAGTAATTGTCTTAAATCCAAGTCTGATTGGTTACAACTACTGATTTGAATATGAGAGATGTCTGTATCTTTGTCTTAAATCTACTTTATTGACATCAGTATCTTCCCCTTCACGTGCATTAATGCGACGCTGAAACATGCAAATATGAGCTGAATATAGAAAAATCACACTTTGCTTACCTTCTTTGGAATACAAATACAATTCTTTTTGTGTTATTTTTATATTCTATCGTGAAAAGTTAGATTTAGGGTTTATGATTAAGTTTTATAAAATTAAGAATATTATATGTTTTTTAGGATCTGAGCTTAGGGTTGAGACATAAAATTCAAGATTAAAACTTGAAATTTAATTTTTATTGTTAAAATATAAAAAAACAGAAAAAAGTATTCCCTTGGACAAAAATTGGTTAGGTTTCAGGACTATTTCCATATTGTTGTTTAAAGTAACTTTCCATATAAAGCATTCTTACCAATTCAATAAAGACTTAAGAAATAATTCCATGTCGTAAATTCTAAGATAAATGATCGTATTTCATACTCTAACATATAAATGGAACGGTTTCATCTAGCATTACTATGGGCGAAAATTTTGAGGTTAAAAAATATTGATAGGTAGCGAAAAAAAGTTGTTGTAATATATTAATTTAATAATATAAAAAGTAATTATAAAATAATATTTATTTATAAATATACATATCTTACAATAAAACAATTGATTTAAGTTTTTTATAATAAATATTATTTACTTTTTTACTAAGACTTGTTAAGTTTAATTTATTACATTATATTAAATATTATGCAACAATATTTTGGGAATAAATTTCCAATGTTGCACATGATGGATTAAGCAACGTATTATCAACATTGTACCATATAATTGATTTTTTTATAAATCTTAAATTTAATTTTAAACCTACCTAAAAAAATGAGAAACGAAGGATTCTAGAGGAAGAATGAGATTATTCTTAATGAATCTATAATTCATAACCTAATAAAATAAGAGAGAACAAATATAACCAGCTTATCAACTGGTTAAATATGTTTACTAATCTATATAATAGTTTAGAATTTTATTAATAATTATAAACTAAACTGTCGTATATTTTAAACTTGTAAAGTGATAATTTAAATTGAACTCAACAAGTGATTTTAATGAAAAAATAATAATATTCATTTGAATTAAAATAATTTTATGTGTAAAGAATGTATAATTTATTAAAAGATTAAAAAGATATAAATATATAAAACATTATGAATTATTATAGCGTAAAATTTCTTATTTAAACAACATTTCATTTTTTATGTTGCTATTATATCTACTCTTCGCAATATCTCATAATTGTTGTCTATAATTTTATTATGTGGGCACATAATTTTATCGTATAAAAGCTCTTTTTATATAAGAATTAATGTATATTATTTTACTAAAAGAAATGATGTACTTAATTATACAAAAATAAATATGTAAATATTCATTATTAAACATTTAATTATATTTTGGATAAATATATATATTATACTACAAAATGTTTAGCATTGTACTATAATTTATTAGCTGCCATATGATTCGATATTCTTACCGACTGTAATTAGTGAATCAACAAAGCTAAACAGTATCAAGTACTGTGACTGTGAGATCTAGATTCACTATTTACCTTAAATGATCCATTAATTACCTGATGTGATGGGACAAGGAAAACACAGTAATATTTCCAAAAAAGAATATTTACCTTCACAAATATAAATAGAAAGTAAATAGTTATTTTACCGTGGTTTAGAAACATATAATTTAAATTTAATTTCATTAAATATTCTTTATTAAAACGAGGATTTTAAGTTCAAGTTCTATTTAGAAAACGGAAAACAGTTTTTTTTTAATTATTTTTAAAACTCATAACTTAAAAGAATATGAAGAACAAAGATGAATAACTTAATCGATTGATCAAATATGTTTATTAAATTTTTAAATTATTTTTTAAAATATTTGTTTACGTGTATATATTATACATTGATTTTTAAATAAAATAAGTGTAACATGACTCAAAATCTATAAAATACAATAATATTTAATTTTTTTCATATTGTTATATCATTAGTTGTTGTTTTTTTAGGTTATGTGTAATCGTTCTTATTTTACATATTTAAAACAAGGAATGATAACGAGATGGGTTTTTGACTACTCCAACCTAAAATTTTAAAATTTCTCAACTTTAATCCAACTCGAGTTTAATATATTTTATTCACAACTCGACCCTAACCCAACATAAAAGAGATAACTTGACCCACCTTTAATCCTAAAATTTTAACAAAAATCGACCAAATCTATACCACCGTAAAATATTTATATATATATATATAAATATAATAAAAATATATAATTATAAATAAATTGGATGGATATCCAAAAAGTTTCCAAACCAGAATCCAAACCAAATTATATTTTCTAATAGATTTTTTTATCTGATCAGGTCAAGATCCAACGAATCAAATAATTTTATCATTCCTATTTAAAACCACCTGGAGAAATTTTCATTTATTTAAGCCTTAATTTTTTTTTTTGAAAGAATTTAAAGCTTAATACTTGAATTAACATTTAACATTCAGACAAAGAGTTGCTTAAATACCTTATCAACAAAGGTCAAAACATTAATTTTAATTACCAAAAAAAGGGAATAAGAGGGATTTTAGATTTTTTTTTAAAAAAGGAAAACCATGATGTATGCTACAATTCATCTGTATGTTACATGATGTATACTACAGTTCATCTGTATGTCAAAACCATAAGTTATTCTTAATTTTGGGTGTAAAATCATGAAGATGATATAATAGTTTATAAATTTTGAGGATTTAAATTTCATGGTTCAATGAAAAACCTTGCCCACCTTGTTTTTGCTCTTCTTTCTCTCCCTTGATCATCAGCTCAAAAAGGAAGAACAAGTTGAAGCCTCTCTCTATATATACATACATATATATATATATATATATATGGAAAGATTATAGGCTTCAGGAATCTCCAGCATCAATGGTTTGTATCTTTGACACCAAAGAAAAGAAAATGACTTGATTTCTTAATTTTCTTTTAGCTAGTTTAATCTGGTATTCTTTTCTGTGTCTAATCACTGGTTTATTTTCTTTTCCATCCAATTATGAAGCTGGGTTATATATATTTATATATATGCCCACTGTCCTTCACCTATAAAGTTCATGATCATGTTTATACACAACTGGAAAACCCAGTTTCTACTGGCTACCTGGAGAATTCATGTTTTTTTCTTGGTCGGATTGTTGTATTCTAACACAATATAACTATCAGATCAGATCCAAACTCCATTGATATTTTGTATCTTCCCTTACCTACACAACGTATAATTAATGTGATCAGATTCGTTGTCAGATCAAGATATAATAGCTGCAAACATTGGATGCATGTCGGTTTCACTGTCTCACTACATCAAGATTTAGATCGATATGTAAGTATGCGACACGACACTCGGCCCCCCATTTTTTTTCTTCTGTCATGCATTCAATGTTTTTCAGAATACTATATATATATATATATATATATATATATACACATGTATATAATAGAGAAAACTTGTGAATGTTCTGATTTGTCGATGTTCTGCAGAGAAAAAAAAGTCATTAAAATTCAAAGTACATTCATTTACAAAGGTGGATGATGAAATTTATGCTAATGGTTAATATTTCCCTAACAAATGAAAATGCTTGTAATTAAACCTATCACCTAAAACATGTCCTTCCCATTCATAAGATCGGATATGGGATTGGGAGCAGCTGAAAACTTTTAAACCCACATCTTCATATTCAATGTCATGCACGATGTAGGGTTTTCTTTGTCTTAACTTTGTAAGATTAGTGTGTACATGTGAACTAAATCTAACATATCTACGGTAAGAATTTTCTTACCGGAAGTTTTATTGCATGGAACAATTTTTGAATTAATGTTGGAATTGGTAGGTTAACATAGTAGACTTGTCATTGATTTCTCTCAGAATAAAGCATGTTATGGATATGGAGATGGAAGATGAAGAAAAGAGGGTTGACACTTGACAGTGATCAACAGGCTGAGAACTTATCTGCTGCAATGTCTATTTCTTCCCAGAAATGTTCATCCTTTGACTTGAATGAAGAAGCTAGCAGCGAAGAGGATTGTTATTATGACCTTAATGGCAAAGAAGGCGAAGGTGATGAGATCGAGAAGACAACCGAAGGTAGTTCCGGCAATGTGGGAGAGAAAGATAATGATAGAAGAACAGTTAGGCAATATGTTAAGTCGAAATTACCTCGGCTTCGATGGATTCCTGATCTTCATCTCTCCTTCGTGCATGCTGTTGAAAGGCTTGGTGGTCAAGAGAGTAAGTTCAAATATCAGTATGTGTGTTGTGTTGTTAAATTCTTATGATTTCGAGGGGTTTTAGAGCTTATTTACTGCAATCTTTTTGTTGCAGGAGCCACTCCAAAGTTAGTTCTTCAATTGATGAATGTAAAGGGACTCGGCATTGCCCATGTAAAAAGCCACTTGCAGGTAAAACAATGCAACATTTTTATTTCATGTTTCAATGGTTAGTTTAAACCTTTCCAATCCATCATTTCACAAAATTTTGAACTTCATATTATTGTTTCAGATGTATCGAAGTAAGAAATTTGATGAAGTTGGACAAGGTGAAGTAATTTTTATTCACGGATTGAATTTTCTGTTCGATCCATTGTCGTGATTGAATGGGAAAAGATGAAACTAAGAAAGAAATATGCAATCATATATACACCACAAAGAATTTAGGGCAAATAGTTGTGTTACATATTCAAATAATGAAGCTTTGCATTTATTATGCAGTTTTGAGGCTAAGAAATGGAGGGATTCAAGGAAGGGAGGAATTCCAAAGCCTGTTGCAGCAGTCCTCAACCCCCCATTTACATTTCAAAATGGAAAATTATGGATTTGTTTTAGCCGGAGACTCTTCCCTTTACCAACCACCTTTAGATTTCAAAGCTACCTTTCCAAGGTTATCCATTCCACTAAGTTTCTCGACTTCCAATGCATGGACGCCGTACTGCTTGCCTGATAAAGTTTGGTTTTGGTTTTCTATATAGTACCAGGCACCAGAAAAATTACCAAGTTCGTGGAATGGATACGAGCATGCGAATTGGAGCGATGAGGACTGGGAGATCAGTACTTGATGGGAAGAGGTGGCATCCTTTTGACATGATGAGTGACAGATGGAGGTTTAATGGAAATATGTCCAAGCTGGATAGCTTTGCTGACATTTTCTCTCAATCTCCGTCGAACTATTTTCGGAAAAGACCAGGTTCAGATGGCAGAGCCTACTCCCCATGGCCAACTGAAGGGAACAGGAAAATAGTTGCGCCAGACAAGCACGATGCCTTGAGCAAGTTGGATAGTTGTAGAGCAGAGCTTGAGGCTCCGTTTCTGCTTCAGGTAATAACTCTTACTGAACTTTGACCTGTAGTACATTTAGCACCCTCTTGGGATCATTGCTCCGTGCCTCCTTGAATATCACAAAGAAAAACCAAAGCTGGAATTGTCTGAACCACTTCAAAATGTCAAGCTTAACAATTCAACAAAGGGTCTACGACCCCGACCCCGACCCCGATCCCGATCCCTCAAGAGATTTGAACTGGTCCAAACAAATCAGTAGTCACCATAAACACTGTAACACATCAAACTTGGCAACTCAAAATTGACAGCACTTGAACAAGCTGTTAGCACATCTCAAGACCAGTTGAACACACCACTTCCAAGGTAAACTGTCTCTGTTAAAAACCCGGTCTTCATTCCAACATGATGCTTAAGAGCCCATTCATGACCACGATAGCTAAAATGTTATTTTAGGATATATTTTTGGGTTTAAATTTTAATATTACGATCATAACAAAAAACAACTATCCTTTTTATATACTGTCTTAATATAAAATAAAAACGTTTATACTATGCACCTAATATGATGACATCATCCGGTCTTACAAATTTTTGTATTAGATGCACTTATAAAAATGTATACATTATTAAATATAATAAAGGTTACTATATTGTGCACGGTGAAATTTTTTAATTTTCACAAGTTTCTTAAATTTAGAGTTTTGCGTATTTAATTAAAGGTTAAGATTTAAGGGTTTAGAATTTAGGGGTTATGATTAGAATTTAGATTTTAAAATTAAAATTTAGAGTTTAGAGGTTAAAACATAAATTCCTAACAGATTACCCTAAAATTTAAACCATAACCTTTAAACCCTAAATTATAACAACATCCAATAAATTAAAAATCTCTAAATAAATTCCAAAATCTAAGACACTCGTTAAAACTAAATTTTCATCGCCGATGCATGAAATGTTTTCTCATAAATAATACAACATTATTTTAAATATATGAAAAAAATACAAAAATATTAACGTGACCAGATTTAGTCAACTAGTAATGTATAGATTTATGCGGCGTAAGTATTTAATATAATTTTTTTTTATTTTAATTAGGGTTGTACATGATTCGGTTTAATAACCCATTTATGAGGGGATATTACATAAAATTTATATTTGACATATTTACTATGAATATCTTATACATTGCCAGAAAAAGTCTATAGATTTATGTATCATTAATTACAAATTTCATTTTACCCTCATCTTTATTGAAAAAAAAAAACTGTCTTTGAAACAATTGCTTGGTTTTATTATTGGAATTGCAGTTGAAGCAAGATAAAAAGCAGAAAGACAGGGATTGGTTGCCGGATCTACAGTTAAGACTAAGCCTAAGAACTGAAATTGAAGCTGAGACGAAGACCCATTGCAGAGCCCCCCAGGAAATCAGTACCCACCTTTCACTTTCATAACCTCAATATTTTCCCAGGAAAAATCCCACCACAACCAAGAAAGAAAATGAAAAAGAAATACCCTAAACGAATATATCTTGGTCTACACGCATACACAGAGTAATAAAAATGTAGCAGACAAAGCCGACAGAGGGTGAGTACTTAGATAAGGATCTGACCATGTAAAATACAAACCCACAGGAAGTGAGATCTTTCTAAGTACTTGTCCTAGAGACAATTTATAAAGGATAGTGTTTGTTTGTCGTTTTCAATCGTTTTTTTTCTGTGTGTGTTAAACTTAGACCAGTTTTGAATGAGATAGAGCTCTTAACCTTTGGTAGGTTTGTGATTTCACAAATATTTATATGTTCTTCACTCATTCATGGAAGGACTTTGGTGGCTTTACCATGCCATGTTGATGTATATGCATGTGTCATCGGGTAAGAGTCTTGACGTAGGGACAATCACCCTGTGCAGCACCTCATGTCTCTCACATATCAAGATTCAGCCTTTACCATCTTGATGCTTACTGGTTTCGCTCTCCCATGGGCTCATCAAGAAAGCGGGGACAGCTCCCGACCAGTGTGGTGCACGATCAGCACGCCCATCCGAAGGTAGGACGACTGCTCGGCACGTACTACACCCTTAATGTTATCCCGCTTCCAAGAGTTAAGCACAACCAGAAAGTATATCGCTCGATCCCGCGTTGCTACGATACACGGACCGTGACACATGCGTGCATCGTCGGCTAACCCCGGCCGGCAAAGGCAGGCTAGAGTTTGGCTTGGGATTGGGAAAAGCAAAGACTATCACAGCACATCACCTGATAAGCACAAAACAAGTGAACAAAGAAAAACAGACAAAACGACAGAAGCATCAGCTTAAGAAATCTCCAAACATAGTGAAGCAAAACGATGGGCTGCAAAAAAAAAACATCAGGAACAATGAAACTTCATGTCACGACAAAAGGAAATGAACATGAACGATCTTGAAAACACCAGAAAACGCAATGGATCTGAGATAATGTTCATCAAATTTAATGCATCAGCGACATGGACGGAGACAAAATATCAAGAGGATAAAATATTTTTTTAAAAAAAAAATTAAGAGGGAAATTTACAATTATCCTATAACCTTTTTAAATTTAAGAGGGAGTGCACTCTCTAGTCTCGTTCAACTGAGATTTTTTAATGTAAATTTTCTGTTAACCAGCATTTTTCAGAGAAGTTGAAAAAAAAACTATAACGAACTATTTCTTAAGACAAAAAATCAGTTAAAAAACGGTGGCCAACGTCTTTTAAGGCTTATAGTTGTAGGTTTATGAGTTAAGGGTTGGGTTTGGATGTTGGGGACAAGGTCTGAAGTGCATAGTCTCAAGTTTGTTTTTTATTGCTGTTTTGGTTTCAGAGTTTAGTCCTGATTAATCTAGATCGACCCGTGTCGCACACCTAGTTTTGGTGGGTAAATCTCATAATAGGGATCTTTTGCGTACACAACGTCTCAAACTTGAAACTTACTTAAGCGGAACCAAGCTGCTTACCGCTTGAACCAACCCCTATTGGTTCTTAAGTCTGCTTTTTAATAATAATATAAAATGAGATATGATTAGCGGATTACGAGGGAGATATGCTGAAGTGCATATTGTTTATAAACAATGGAAGTATTATGGACATAATATATCCTTGATTGTTTCCAAATATCAGTTTCCTGTTTTATGAAACCCTCTACAAGAGCCTCTTTGAAAGAATTATTCTTCAAATTTAGCTTTTGTATATACATACCCCTGGATAAAAATCTTATAAAATAAAATACAAACCAATACATTTATTATTTAAATATCCATCTTTACCCATAAAAATATGTCTCAAAGCTATCCATTTATTACATTTTCCCCAACATATTTTAAGTGTCTCATCTTAATAAAAAAAATTAACAGGTCAAAAGACAGATAAATCAATAAGAATATTTAAAATCAAAGTGTCTTAAATTCTTTAAATAATGAGTATTTTTGACTGAATTCTTATCGGTAACCTTCTGTCGGAATTCATTTTGTGTGGGCTGAAGTAGAAACGAGCGAAGAATGGGTCATATCCAGAACAACACAACATGGGCTACACTGAATGACTTGAGAGAAAATGAGGATGAGTCAGTAAATTGAACAGACCTTAACTACGAGAGATTATATCATAGGTATGGTTAATCACGTTATTTGTGATTTTTAATCAATTTGAAAACTATACATTTCACCACTAATCAGTTATTAATCTAACTTTTAAAAATTATATTTTTAAATAACTTACAAATAATGATGAAATAAGTGATTATAATTAGATGAAATCATGACTGATGTGTCATAAATTAGGCATGTGATATAATTTCTCCTCAAAGACGAAGTTTAGGAGCTGATATGCGTCTTGATTACATAAAATTGGAAAATTATACAGAAGTCTCACGAAAATATAAAATTACGTTTTGGACCTCATAAATGATAGGGTTATGTTATAAATATTTGAAAAAATTAAAAATAAAATATAATTTTCCACTTTATGTATAATTATTATCCTCAGTAATATGTATAATTATTTTATAACCCTAAACACTCCATTATTGTTGTTCTTTATTGATATTTATAGGTATGAGTTTAATGCCTCCCCCACTGAATTTGTAGGTTGCTGTCTTAGGAGTTAAAGAGTGAGGACACTGGCACTGGACACTGTGCTTTAAAGACTGTGGGGAGATCGACATAAAACCGAAGAAACTGACTCCAGGAATCTTGTCGGGTTTCGTTTCTGTGTTGTTTAAGATCTTCCTGACACAAAAGTGCATGGTCCAGTCCTGTTGCTGCCTGCCCAAAACTTCAATATCATATAAAAGTGATGGCCCAACTTGGAATACACCCACACCTGTATCATTTTCTGGGCTCAAAGTTTATCATATAAATGAATAGACCCACACCTATATCATTTCATGATAATATAATATCTTAATTTAAAAACCCACAAAATTGGATGAATAATCCATCCTTTTTTTTTTAATTAAGAAAATAAGGATCCTCAATTGATATTTGAGGATCTAGGTCAAAATGAATAGTGTAAATGGGAGAACGTCACCTGCACATGACGTTCTCCCTTCAAAATTAACAAAAAAAATATTAAAAAAAAGAAGAATGCCACCTGCAGGTGACGTCTTCCTCCAAGTCGTCACCTGCAGGTAGCGTTTTCTTGAGTTCACTGTAGCTTTTGACCTATATTCTAAAATAAACTTTAAACACTCTATTTATACAAATAAAAATTCTAAAGACCTAAAAATCCAAAACTTCCTTTAAAACCTTTCTTTCCCTTGTAATTAATTAGGTTTCTTTATCCTTAATCTGGAGAGACAATTACTAATGTCATGAAAGAAATGGCTATCCACCTAAAGATATATCCAACTATACACATTAAAAGAAAAATTATGATTTTCTAATTCGTTTTCTATTGAATAAAAAGAAAGAGTCAATTACTATCATATTGTTAGTATTAATCTTGTTTTAAAAATTTAATAGGTTAATATACTAATTTTTTTTTATCAAAGTCAGGTGAATTGAATCTTGATTTTTTAAATAAAATAAATTATTTTAGAAATATTTACTTTTATAACAAACCTTTATTATATTTGATTTAAATTATTTAATTTATAACTTGAAACATTAATAATTATATAAAAAAAACATCTTTAAAATTCTGGTTAGCAAAACTCAAAAAAATGAACATGTTAGGATTATATTTTTATAAATTTTGTCTCTTAGCCATTTATGGAGCTAAATTAATAAACAAAGACCCGGAAGTTTAGAAATGGTGTCGAAATGAAGTCGACCAGAATTGGACTTTTCCACTATCCTAAACAACCTCTTTTATTCGAGTCTATAACGAGCGATAAATATCGGTATGTATTATTAATATAATATATTATATATATTATTAATTTTTAATAAATTTTAAATTATTGTTTAAGTCAAGCGACTAACTTATAGGATAGCGTGCCTTGTATATTCTTTAAACCCTAAATTAGTTATTTGTAGACAAGAAGATGGAAAAAATAGGTAATAAAAAGGATGAATTCTAGTTAAGTGAATCCATGTCTTGTTGTGTTTGGAAGATTAGATCAGATGTAAGATGTCTAGCTACACTTGGTCTGCCAGTGACTTCCAACATATATCATACAAAATTGTTCAAAATATTTTTTTTAATCCCCATCACCTTTAAATCAATTCAATGGAAAAGTTGTTCTTTTAGTGATTAATTCAAATATAAATTGATTTGTTCGAGTGAAAATTTGGTCCAAAAACAGAATATGGTATGAACTATGAAGTACATCATTTTGCCAATGTGATTGATGTGCAAGTGAAGGACCCACCCAAGTTTATTTATTATTATTATTATTATTTTTTCGATTTTAAAGGCTTTGTTTTTATTAATTCGGATCAACTTATATTGTATATTTAGTTTTAATGGGTATCTCTCAATAAAATTTTTTTACGTATACAATAATAACACTTACGTAAACGAAATCAAACTACTTATAATTTGAATCGACCTCAGTTATTTATCTTATGATAGTTGGTAATTTGTTTAATCAAAGTTAAGGTGATTAAAAGGGTTTTTAAAAAAGTATGATCAAATAGATGGTGATGAGATGAAAAGGTGATTTGATTTGTTGACCTAATCTAGCAATTTTGCCAATATTCTTTGAAACCCTTGAAAAATTGAATGTCCTCCTCCTTTGTTCCTGCTCTCACATGTTGCCCACTAGCATCTCCATCTGCAGCATTTACTTTGTAGGGGCCATCAGACATGTCTTGGATGGGACATGACTAAGATGAAACAGTGTTTACTGACTGTTAAACTTTGTTTTCATGGACCCAACAGTGAAAATGAAACTATAAAACATCAAATCAAAACATTTAATACACTTTGTTCAATGAAAGACTGTCTGAAGTATATAATCAATTCTGAGGTAATGAAGGATACCTAATTTTATTGGTAAAAACAATTATGAATATTGAATATGTTCTGAAAGAATTTAGGACTTGTAATGAAGCTATATGTGACAAACTGAAAGTAAAATCTGCCTAGATAATTACTATATAAACCCCTACTTCCCAATGAAAATAACAAGCCACATGATAGTGCTGGGGAATATTGAAAGATCACAATTAATATTGGCAAGGTGAATCGGGGGAATTTCGTCTCGCATACCTAATTTTGGTGGATGAGTTCTTCAACAGAGATTTTTTACATACACAACGTTTCGAACTTGAAAATTGTTTAAGCAGAATCAAGCTACTTACCACTTAGACCAACCCCTATTGATAATAAAATATGATGATTTATCTTAAAATAAGATAAATAAGTTTTATTAACTAAAATTAATACGAAAGACAAGATGAATTTATTTTAATAATTTTCCCCTCACATGAGGGTCTTGGTCTGACTTATTGGAAGTTCCAATCATGCACCACCATGTGTCATCCATAAGCTCTCCAACCTATAGCAATACCCCCCAGGAAAAAAAATTATTGATTTTTTTGAAGTGAATGAAAATGGGGGTCCTGAATGATGGATCCAAAAGGCAAAGTACAGACTAAGGTGCAATGATTCATGTCATAGATTTTATCCTCAGCAAGTGAAAAAGGAGAAGAAAAGAAATTCCCTAAAAACAGAAGAAAAATAATCAAGAAAGCTAAAAGAAGAATACTTTAATATTTTAAGATAATTTTTAATAATTATATTTTTATTCGGTTAATAAATTATTATATTTTTTTAAAAATATTATAAAATTATCATTCAAACTACTACAAAATCATTAGTAGGGACTATTTAATAATCAAATTAAAACTTTAATAATTATTTTATAGTTTTTGAAAATTCAACAGTCAAAAGATCAGCTCAACCTAATTTTATGATCATTTATATTTTATATGCTTTATTATTTTTTATGTGACTGATTCCCAACTCCCTTTGAGTTTAGCTACGGCCAAAGAAACAGAGATTTCTTCTTATATTTCTCTCTTTCATTTCCTCCATCTTTTCTTCTTCATCTCCACTGTTCTTCTTTTTTCTCTATATGAGAGACCAAGGTAGAGAGAAAGAATAGCTATGAAGAACACAATACGGTGCTGCATCTCTTGCATTCTTCCCTGCGGAGCACTCGACGTGATTCGAATAGTACACGCAAATGGCCGCGTAGAGGAAATCAGTGGTACAATCAAAGCAGGAGACATCATGAGGGCTTACCCTAAGCACGTTCTTAAGAAACCCTCATCCTCTGCTGCCGATGACGGGATGGTCCCGAGAATCGTCGTCGTCCCACCCGAGGCCGAGCTCCAACGCGGGAAGATTTATTTCCTCGTGCCACTCCCTTCGACACCCGAAAAGACCCGATCGAAATCGACCAAGAAGAAAAAAAGAGACAACCTCCACAACAGCAGTAACAACAACAACAACCGGAGCAGACAGCATACTCACCGCCGAAACAGGAGCGATGCCGACAAGAACAACAACACGGTTTCGACGACGAATCTTTTGGTGTCGGATCAGTATTTAAGCGAGATACTTTCCGAGAAGCTGTCGACACAACGGGATCGGAGAAGGGGTCGAGTCGGGGTGTGGCGACCCCACTTAGAGAGCATCTCCGAGTCTCCAAACGATGGTTGATGACGGTGTTATATTACTACTGCTGCTGTTTTCCGTTTAGAAAAAAAAATGGGGTTTTAGTTTTACAATTTTCATCAAATTTCAATCTCATTCATTTTTATCCCACCAAATCATCCATTAGGGTTCGTTCAAGTTCAACCAACAAGCTGCTTTTTTTTTGAGTTTTGTATATATAGGCATAGAATCAAAATAATGCAAGAGGAAGAGGAAAAGAACAAGAAATGAAGCTTAAATCTGGAAAACTGTGGTGACAATTCTTACAACAAGCTGCAGTTGTTATTGGATCTTTGACCACAGTTGCCAGGTTTTTAAGTGCCAAATCTCTTGGAAGTTGTAATTTGTGTAAATGCTGGGAGAGAATTATGTACAGATTTTTTTACCTTTTTTATTAAGAGTGGAAGTAATTATTGTCCAAGGGAAAGAATATTACTGCTGCTGGAACTTCAGTTCTGCTAGCTATCTTCCTCATAATCATCCTCCCTGACATCAATTCCACCACACACAGACATATATGTTTCTGAATCTATGATCTGCAAATTTTTTTATTTCTTATGTTTTTTTTTCTTTCAGTCCCACCATCTGGGACCAACAAAAAGGAAACAGAAGATAGATATCATTGCAGTACAAATCTCTCTCAATTGATGCCTTGTCATGACAGAGGTGCAGTTCATTTTATCTGCTTTCATCCAGTAAACTTTTTCCCAAACCTGTCCTTTTCCCTATTTTTCCAAATTCCTTTTAATATATGTTTAAAATTTTTCTGAAGTTTCCAGCAGATTACAATAAAGTCTTGCCTTTGTTTTCATCTATTGTATAGTATTATAGGAAGTTTGTAAAAAGGAGAGGATTGGAGACTACACCAACTGGTATTAAACTTTCAACCTTGTACTAGTAAACATTATGAGACACACAAAAGGTTAATGTCAAAAGTGTCATCTTTTAGCTTTCCATTCGTTTCATATTTAAATTAAATTGACTCGAATAATTATTATTATTTTTATTTTATCTTCTTTCTTTAAAGATAAAGGTTTATAGTTTTACCCCATTTATCATGTTAGTGCTGAAATAATAAATTTTTAACATTTTTATTGACCACTGAAGACATCAATAAACTCGTCTCATCATCTCCTACCATTGTATCAGTATATCTTTTTCCAAAATCACTTTAAAATTTATAAAACTCAAACAGAAACCTAAAATACATAAAACTCCGAACTATTCTATTCTACAAAATCCATTGTTCAATCAACATGGAATTAAGTCATATATCTCATCATTAAAAAATCAAAGAGAATCAAAAACCATGAGTTTGTCACACTCAAATTTTTTTGGGGGAGTGCTATTTCATAATTTTTAAAAAAATGGATGGTCAGTCATAATGCCGTTAATTAACGATAGAGTATTCAAATAAAAATTTAATGATTAAATTAAAAAAAATTAACGTAAATAACAATAACAAAGATAAGAGTAAGAAAAAAATTGTCATGAAATTTATACTTTACCCATTATTTTATCCTGTCTCTTTTTCCATGTGTGAGTTGAGTTAAAAACTGTTTGCCGACATACCCATGATGTGGGAACTATACTGTGACGATTGATACCCTGATTTGACTAAGCCGGTTAAAAATTCCCTGGCCATACCTGCTTTAACAACACTTTGGAAATATTAAAAACAAGTTTGAATCATGGGATTTGGTACATCACACGGGATTTACGTTAGGACGAATCTACGACGGGCGTTTAATACAGCTGAATATCGTTAATGTTAAAAATCGTTAAATATTATTAAATTAATTTATAAAGAATAAAAATTTAAAAGATTAATTATACAATTATTAATTATATGTTAAGTTTATCACTCTTTTATTAATTACATACTGAGTCTTTAAAACTTTAATTTTTTATTAATTAATTTGATGATGTTCAACATTAATGATGTTTAGTAGTGTTGGACGTACATTATAAAATTTTCATTTATGTTAATGGGAAGAATCAATGTGCTTCTACACTTGCAGGCAAGATTCAATGGATCAAAAAATAGAGGCATGAACCAATCCAAATAATTTAAACGATAACAATTTTCTTATGAGTAGTTAAAATCTCAACATCACAGAGATGACGACAGGGAATATGAATTTTTGTTACACCAAAAATTTATACGGATTGGGTTACATAGAAATTTAGAATTTTTTATTTAATTATCTAATTATTTTATTTATACTTTTATAATTCGTATACCTGATTTTAATTAAGAAATTTAAATTTTATTTTATTAGAACAACTGGTTGGTAGAGAAAATTCCGGCCGCGGTGGCGCCTCTCTCTGCCGAATTGTTCTATAAAGAAAAGGGTAACAAGTCCCCCTCTCCGTTCCTACTACGATACTAAATTTAGGGTTGACATAACTCAAAAACAATTCTTGATTATTAGGCAGTAGGATTGGTTTGGTAAGGATGAATCGATGGATAAGGTAAACAAAAAAATATGTTGACCCTTTAAACTTTTATATTAAATTTCGTCATTTTAAAATATTATGTTAATCTTTTAAATTTTTTCGTTAAATTCTTTCATTGAAAATTCGTGAAATCTAATAGATTTACAATGTATGTATGTATGTAATTATCATGATAATCGAACAAGTAGATTCGTTGAATCGAACAAGTAATTATAATACGTTGATAAGGAAAGTGGATTATACATGGATTAGCTTCGTGTATTAGGTTATTTAGGTACCCTTTTCCACCATCCCATTGATTGATCAGTATTTGTCATTCCCTTTATTTTTGGTCAGGTTCTTGACTTGTTTCTGTACCCTCTTTTTAATTATTTTTTTCCTTTCATCCGATCGTAGGATCCTTAATAATTGCTAGGAATATTGTTGATTTAAAGCATACATTCGCCACGGTCCAAAGTGTCTGGTGGAAGGCAATCAGTATTCGTGGGGTGACTTAAAAACAATTTCCCTTTGGGGTTCAGTGATGTTGAAAAGGACACATAAGGCTGAATTATACTTCTTAATTAGTTTAGATAAATAAAAATTAATTAGTTTAGTGGTTTAAATTATTTATATTATTTTATTTTATATAAATTTAAATTTTTAAAATATAATGTCTCTCTATTTAATAAAAACACCCATTTTTATTTTTATTTTTTATAAAATGATTTGGGTTTCATGTTTTGCTTCTAATAAATTTCCTATTGGACCGAGCTTAAATTTCAATGAAGCCCAAATGCATTGAAGCTCTCAAACAAAGCGCAACAAATTAACTGAGAACACTTCAGTTACAACAACTTACACAAACAAAAAATTTCATGCTATTTTTTATGCTTCACATTAGAAAATATTAAAAATTAAATTATAAATTAATAATTTTAAATTTTAAATTCTTAAACTTTAAATTTTATACCATAAAAAATACACTATACCTTTAATCTTATAAACTTCAATTTTAGACCCTAAATTTTAAGCCTAATTTTTAACGTGGGATATAGAAAATGAGAACAACATTCAATTTACATTGCTTTTAATGAGAACAAAAATCATATACTCATTTCTACGCCACAAGAATAAATCCAAACCTAATTTTTTTGATTAAATAATGTTACAATAATATTCTCAAAACTAATATTGGGTTCGAACCTATACAAAAATAAAATAAATATCTATGATCATTAAGTCAATTAATACATCTCGTTTGTCCTCTTTAATTGTTTTTTAAATCAGCTACAATATTACAGTAGTATCTGTTTTAGAGTATACTCTCAACCATTAGACATTAATCGCTTAAACAATGTGCTAACATTACTAGTGTTCAAAACCATGACTTCTAAAATCAACAATTGTTCCTGTAATCACTGAGGCTAAATGATTCGTGACCTCTAAAAACAACCCGTAATCTCTTTAATTGTGCTTAAAAGTAAGTAAAAAAAGGGTTTTAGGAGACTGGATAAAGCGATTAAAAAGTATAAAGAATATTAATTAATTAATTTAAAAAATTGATAGATCAAAAACCACGAAAGCAATTTACGATTAAAGACAAACATACAACTTTATGTTTAGGGTGAATTTATAAAATTTTAGAGAAAACGAACTTATAAATTTTAGAAAAAAATAAATTTTCAATAAAAAATATATAAAAATTATATTTTTTATATCATTTAAAAATTTTAAATTTTTAAGGAGAGATAACCGCCCCTCTAACATCCCTCTAGATTCATTTCGTGCTTATGATTAAAGTGATCTAAAAATAAAATAATATTGATTAATTCCATAAAGCTTCTTCTTTTTATTAAAAATCTAAATTAACATTTAATTTTATTGATTTAGTTAATTTAATTGATATTATTTTTAATACAGTATATAAAGAATGTAAAAAAAATATTTATACATTTAATATTTTTCGATTTAAAAAAATATAAAAAATTTAACTCTTAATTTTTATATGGTAAGAGACTTAATTGGGGATATCTCCTTTGGATTAACTCAAATCAAACAGTGATATATTAAAATAAAAGCAATGAGACTTTAATTGATTAATGATTGCATATAAAGCATTTTATTTTTATTTTTAGTGTTTATGAATTATTTATTTTTCTTTATTTTCTTTGATAAAAAGTGAGTTTCCAAATGAAAAAGTGAATCCTTTTTTGAACTAAAAGGAAAGGCTTCCTTGTCTAAATTATATAAGTCCAAAAGTTGACATAAATAAGGCAGTTTTGAGATTAAATTAATTTAACAAAATTTCTTTATTAAAGAAAGTAGAATAAAATAAGCTCATATCATTAAATATTTATGAAAAGAATTAATTTCAACAAAGTTACCATCAAAATCCATTCAAACCTATAAAAAAAGTGCCTGCTTGAAAAGCAAAAAGGAATTGCAACATATAATTATCTAATTAATTTGTGTTTAAGTTTAAGTAGAATAATTATTTGATGATATATTGGTAATGTCAAAAAAAAAAACTATCATTTGGTGGCATTTTTGGTCATGGGGTTTGAGGAGTTTGTTTTAAAATTTAATTGACGAGAAGTATTCATTCAAAAGAAAGAATAACATACTTCGAAACCAATCTTATTAGATGATCGTCGGAGGAGATGAAACATTAGAACATGGAACTTAAATATGAATTTGTCTCGATTTTAAATGAATCTCGCGAGAAACTAATTTGAAGAGGGAGAAAAAGAATGAAACATGAATATTTTGATATTAATCTTGTAACAAATGACTGTCGGTGACAAGTGATGATTAACCAACAATGATTAAAAGAATTGACGATTTTTTTTACAAACAACGGGAAAGAAACAACTACAATATCATAATATTAATGATTTAACAGTCCAATAATAAAAAATCAATACAAAAACTTTAAATGATAAAATTGTTTTTTTAAAGTGCAATAAAAAAAATTGATACAAAGACTAAAGTTAGTAACCACTAACCAATGAGATAATTTATATTTTTATTCTTCTATAAATATTGATCCATTCAAAAATAAATATGTAAATCTTTTTGATATGAAATTAATTCTAATAATCCAATATTATTCTGTCTTTTTGTAAAGTGTATTTTAGTTTATTTAATGTCACCGGTGGAATCTGATTGTGCATGAAACTAATTAATCTCATAAAGCAACTAAAAGTAACTTTCAATTTTTTTTTCATTTTTTTATAAATTCTATAAATTGAAAATAGTAACGTTAAATGATACGATGGATTTGCTGAATTTCTTAATAATTTAAAAA
Organism: Abelmoschus esculentus; assembly: GCA_035048815.1. Taxonomy (NCBI): domain Eukaryota; kingdom Viridiplantae; phylum Streptophyta; class Magnoliopsida; order Malvales; family Malvaceae; genus Abelmoschus; species Abelmoschus esculentus. Next base: position 13,426,925 of record JAUCBN010000044.1, read on the forward strand.
AAAAACATCTATAATATAATATATATATATATATGTAACGTTTTTTCTTCTAACGATTTTTTTAAAATTTTTACCAAGTTAAAAATATTTTATAAAATATCTTACTATATATTTTTAAAATTATAAAATAAAAAGGTTTCGTTTTAATAAATTATAAACTTTTGAACCGATGGTTGCGGCTACTCGGTTGATCCTTTCACATGCCAATACCAATGCCACCATGCCCCATTCATTTTCCTTTCACTTATCCTTCCATTAGCATATATATATATATATAACACCACTCTCAAACACTCTATAACCCCAAACCAAAGGATTTCACTTATCTAATCTGTATTGTCTGCTGTCTATGTGTTTTGTCTAATCATCGGTTTGTCGTTCTAAACGGTAATGGCAACCCTAGAAGCAGGGCAAGGGATCAAGCTATTTGGAGCAACGATTACGTTGCAAGGAACACCACTCAAAGAGCAGCAAAACAAAACCGATCATCCGACAGTGGATAGGAGGCCGGACAAGGTCATACCATGTCCTAGATGCAACAGCATCGACACAAAATTTTGTTACTTCAATAACTCCAACGGGTCATGGTCTTTGTGGGTTCCCGGAAGGTTGTTTGTATGATGAGTGTAGTGAGGTGCAACAGTTTGAGTTGGAAGAGAAGGTGCTGGATGAGGGGAATATAGCCGCCGCGGATGGGGGTTTCCAGCAAGTTTTTCCGATGAAGCGGAGGCGGATAAGCTGCTCAGGTGGTCAACCATATTGATGTTCAGACTTCATTAGTACTACTTCATATAGCCGCCGCGGATGGTGGTTTCCAGTGTAAATACATGCTTGCCTTTGATAAATTACTCTTCAAAGTTAAATTGGACGGATAAATTACTCTTTCTGTAGCAAGTCCTAAACCATCACAATTTCAACCAATTCAACGTTAAAATTAATGGACAAATACTTGTTAAAGATCAAATTAATAGTTTAACAAGCCGTTGAAGACTAACCGCCGTTAAAAATGTTGGTAACAACTAAAAACGAGGCTAAGAACAAGGACGAAGCTATATAGAGGTAAGGAGGGGTAATCGCCTCTTCAACCTCGAAGAATTTTTTTTCACTTTTTATCTCCTTATTTAAATTTTTTAAATAATTGATTTTTTTAATGAATTTGTTTCCCTACTTTTAAACGGGACATGTGATGGTTTTGAGACATGACAGGATTGGAGGCAAGTGCATGCATAAGAACACTTGTACTCCCATTTTAAATGCACTGAATGGGCACTGGAAAGGGTCTGATTGAATTGATTTTGATGCAATATGCCTGCATATGTAACCAACAACAAAACAAAACACCACATCTTCGTACGTAAAACTTTATTAGTAAAAAATCTCGAATAACATAATTTGACTCAGAGTTAAGCTTAATTCATCTAGTTGATATCTCCACTATAAAAATGAATCTTTTAAACCCTAAACTTTATCTAAAAGAGATTAATTGCAGATAAGCACCCAACTGTAAGTTCACCTTCAGAATCTATTTTAGATCAAACATCAACTAGGATAAGGTTTTACTATTAAGTAAAGCCTGCTCGATGAAAAAGCTTCCACTCTTCGACTCTAATTTGATTGTCGCAACTCGGGACGAACGAAATCTGCATCTGGGCCTGGGGGCACTGATATGAATGCCTGTTGAGTTAGGATGTAATCGAAACAAACACTCCAAAAGCAGACAACAACAGGGATCTATTAGTAAGAACTCCAAAGAAAGGAGAGGGAGCAAGATGCCTACAGAAAGCAGCAACAATGATGAGCTTCTGAGTTCAGGAAAAAAAAACAATTCAGCTTACCCCTCTCCCATAACATGTCACTCTTGTACTCCTGCTCTAATGTGTTGGCAAATGTAAAAGGAGACCCAAGGGCAACTGACCATCCCAAGGCTACATGTGTAGCTCTACCGTCAACATCCTGCTCCAGATTAGACATTATCATTTAGTATACTTTCTTTCTTCAAAAGGTTTAATTTTGACATTTATTCAGAGAGATAAAGAACCTGATGGACAGCAAAACTAGCATTAATTCCAGCACCATTTATCCCTTTTCCTTGAACATTGTCTCTCCTCACAGAAGGCCCCATATCCTTAGGACAGATAGCAAAATACTACAAGAGCATAAAAAAATGTATCATAAAAATAAAAAATTTGCTATATAAGGAAAAAAATAATCATTTTCGTTAAAATATAGATAGACTTATAAAATTAATTTACACATAATTTTAAATATACAAAAATAAAAATTAAAAATGAAGTGAAAGAGAGTACAATAAAAGTTATGATAAAGTACCAGTAATCGTTTAATAAAACGTAACTCTTCTATACCATTAAAAAAATTTAGAAAAAAGAGTAAATTGCAATAAAGGGTACTCGATTATAAGTATAGTTATATTTGGATCATCTAATTATTAAAAATTATATTTAAATTATTTAATTATTAAACATTATATTTAGATTACATAATTATTAAAAAATATATTCAGATCACCTAATTATTAAAAATTATATTTAGATTACTTATTTATGAGTAAGTTATATTTGGATCAACAAATTATTAAATGTTATATTTGGATCATTTAATTATGAGCAAGTTTACGACTGAGTCACCCTTCATATTTAAAATGCTTAACTCATAAATAGAAGTCTAAATTATACATTTTTCTAAAATATGTGTCTAATGTTTATTTTGACTGAAATAAGTGCTTAAATTATAATTTTTTATGAAATGTGTCTAATATTTTTTTTTATTGAAATAGTGTTTTAAGGTGCCTAATATTTTTTTTATTAAAATAAATTCCTAATTTTTTTTAAAGATAAATATCTAATGTTTTTTTAACTAAAATAAATACTCAAACTATTCATTTCCCCTTTACTCTAAAACAAGCACATGTGTTAAATCAAACATTAAACCTTTTAATAATCAGGCATGAACTGACACATCTTCCCTTCTTCGGTTGCTATCTTTTTCTCTGTAATTTTCAACTAAATACAAAGTTCAGTAAAGCTAATCACCAAACTAGTAAGTCCACTTCCCAATCCGAACCCAACTTATAAAATGGTGCCTAATGTTTTAGAGTCAAAATGAATAGTTCATACATTTATTTTAGTTTAAAAAAATATTAAGTATCTATCTCAGAAAAATATATAGTTTGAGCACCTATTTATAAGTTAAACAATTTTTTAATGATATTATCGTAAAATACTAACGGAATGAAACTTTAAGTACTTATTTCAGCAAAAAAAAATATTAGACACATTTAAAAAAATGTATAGTTTAAACACTTATTTCAGTCAAAATAACATTAGGCGCCTATTTTAGAAAAAAATAGTTTAGGCACCTATTTATGAGTTAAGCCTATTTAAAATCACTTGTACACTCTCATTAACATTAGAGTATTTCATTTGAAATTATTAATTAATCTAATACACAAATTGATAAAAAAAATTAAATATAAAGAGTGATCCAAGTATAACATTACCTATAATTGAGTGATCCAAATTTAACTTTTATTGATTAGGTGGCTTCAATATAATCATACTCATAATTAAATGACTCAAATATATTTTTAATAATAATATTTTTAATAATTGAGAGACTCAAATATAACTCTGCCTATAATTGAGTGACCTTATATAGTTTAACCTAGAAAAAAACATACAAATTACTAGGTACAATAAGCTAAACTTTATTTTATTTTCTTATTATGATATTTATTTATTTTAGTAGGTACAACAATTAGTAGTGGTTTTATGCTTTTATCCCCCAATTTCTTGGATATAAAAACAAGCATGCAAAGAATTAAAAAAAGAAAGAAAAAAACATAGATTTGGGAATAATTCATATCTTACTTTATTGGTGACCCCACTTTAAAATAATGAGTTTAAAATTAAAGGTTAAAAGTTGTAGTCAATGTTTAAGAATTAGTAGTGTATATTTTTAGGTTTAGAATTCAGAATGTAGAAAATTAAGGTTAAGGCTTAGAATTTAAATTTTAAGAATTTTTTAATAAGGGCATAAAAGGGGTAAGTAATTTATACTCTATAATCATAAACCCTAAAATTTAAATCATACCCTATAAACTAAAAGATTACATTATACCTCAAATTCTCTAAATTTAACTATAAATCATAATCATAAACCTTAAACCTAATTTTTAGTGTAAAACGTAAAAAACTACATAACTCATCCCAATACATACACAATTTTGTGGCAAATACCCTAAGGCATTATAACAAATAAAATAATTAACAATGAGTAAACCAATGGCATATACCATGAAAGAAATAAAGTACTAACAAATGCAAATTTCATACATCTCATACATTACAAGCGTTTAAAAGAGAATGGGAAGACATCATAGTTTTAAAGGACGCAAGGCACTTCGAGGAACAAAAGATTCTAAAAGTTAAAGCGCTAATCCCTAGGCGAAGACGTTTGTCTTTCATAGGCAAAAGACACTTTATATTAAATAATATAAATATCATTTATGTCAATTAAATATAAATATAAATATAAAAATAAATGAAAATGAAAAAAATATCAATTAAATATAAATATACAGTTAAAATAAATATAGAAATAATTTAATTATATAAATAAATAAAATAATAAATAAAATAAAAATATTTTTATAAAATTAATATAAATAAAATTCTATTTAAATTTCAATTTTAAAAATAATTTAATTATAATATATTATTTTTTTAATCTTCTACAATTTTTAATTTTCATCAACATTATATGTTGCACTGATACGATTATGTGGATATATACGAAGGCGAGACAAAAAATGATAATTATTATAAGATAAGATAAGATAAATATATAATAAAATTATAGAATAATATTTTATACTCTTTAAAAAATAATTTATAAAAAATAAATTTATAAACGTGGCTAGGCGCATTTTTTAAAACTAAAAAAGACATTAGCATCAGATTTCATGCACCTCATACATTACGAATGTATGTATGTATGTACAAATGTATTTATGTATGTATGTGTGTACGAATGAACGAGTGTATGTATGTACGGATGTATGTATGTATATGAATGCATAAATGTATGTACAAATGTATTTATGTATGTATGTATATGAATGCATGTATGTATGTATGTATGTATATGAATGCATGAATGTATGTATGTATGTATGTATATGAATACATGAATGCATGTATATGAACGTATATGAATGCATGAATGCATGTATGTATGTATGTATATACGTACGAATGTATGAATAAATGAATGTATGCATGTACAATTGAATATGTAAGTACGAATGAATGTATGTATGAATATTCGTATGTTTATACACGAATGATTGTATGTCTCACGGGTTAAAATGTGTTGATGTTTAATACTTTAATCCTAACAAAAAAATTCGTGTCAATTTAAATAAATTTGCCAACTTCAGCAGATACTTGTGTTGTACACATAAAAGAATAATTGCATCAAGAAGCTGTGAGAAACTCCTCAAAATAAAAGACAGAAAGATACCTATTTTTCCTTACAACCTTAGAGCAGCAGCTTTTGCTTCACCAGGACAACCAAACTTCTTTTCATCTCAAACTTCACAATATATCATGTTCAAAAGGAAAAAAACAAACAAACATATAAATTAGAAGTAGAAGATATACACAAACCTTTCAATTAAATTTATCATCCAGCATGTTTTTCTGAGCATCTGTCATCTTCCCACCTACCTCCATAGGTCTTCTTCACCTTATCAGTAAAAGAATATCACAACAATCCAAAAACAAAAACATGAAGCCAAAATGGGAATCTAAAAATAAAATGAGTAGAAGTTACATACTATCATGGCGGACCAATAATATTATATATGGTAGCTAATTTATTTAGGTCAACCTTTCTTATTTTCTCATCTCATTCGGGTATAAGCTTGCAATGATCTCAACTGTCTAATTATCTGTTTAGAAGAATAAGTGAACTATTATTCTAGAAGAAATGAATAACCAAGAAAGGTTGTCCAATCTCTTACCTCAGCTCCACGATGATAAAAAAGAAAATAAACTAGATTGAAGACATTCTACCAGGTACAATGTTTTTAGTACTATTCTTTCTGCAAGATAGAACACAAAATGCTTCTCCAGACAATCTAAATAAGACCACCAAACAACATTTAAGGAAAGAAAGACACTAATAACTGCAAAACAAAATATCATTTATGTACTCTACAAAAGAATTATGAACAAAGACATATCGTGTTAGATCAACATAATTGCAAAATAAATCACCACAATAGTATGTATGTATGTATGTATGTATGTATGTATGTATGTATGCATGCATGTATATGTATGTATGTATATGTATGTATGTATGCATACACTTGAAACTATAACTGACCTCGAGTCAGCCATCATGTTTTGTCAAGAAAAGCAAAATATCAATTACTTTACTGAAAACACCACATTCTTGGTGCAGGGACCAACATAGACGATTTTCTAGGCTGCCAGTACTATGATCACAATCAGAAGTACAATTCCGAATATCACCAGGAGCAAGCAGGCCTGCACATCAAAGGTAATAAAGTAATTCCTTTGGTCAGGGTAAAGGTAAATGGTATCCTGGATCCCTCAATCACAAAATTATCTGTGTAATAAGGTTGTGTATAAGCAGAAGACAACTTAGGGGGATATAGCCGATGTCTGTCTTAAAGGAGTTCTACACCCAATGCATAGTTTTAATTTCATAAAATAAAAGAAGCAGGGAGCATTGAATTTGTATGTTACTAGAGAAGAATTTGATCTCTGGCTCTTTGCGGCTTTCACGAGATGAGATTTTGCTTGCGAAGTGGCAGCCTGAGAATTTTTGATATGGGTCCCAATGTCATCTGCAGCACATATCGACTGTTGGTACTTTTCTACATGATCCAGTCAATCAAGAACTGTGGTGAATTCAATGCAAGAAACCTATCATGGTTCCTTCACCTTGACAATTTTGTTCTGAATTTCCTGAATTCCTTGTTCTCTTTCGTCAATGATAGCCTCATTTCAACTTGCATCTTAAAATCAGTGTTCAATAAGCACTTATGTAAATCCTGTCTAAAATACTTCAGCATATCATTATGCAATTATGTAAATCTCAAGTTCTTGGGTCTGTTCAACCCATTGCTCTTCAAACCTCGTCCTTCAAACCATTCTCTCCTTTTCCTCTTGTGGCAAAGGCCAAATGAATATTCATGCACCAAATAAGTGTGCAGAGTTGAATTCATACGCTCCATACAAAATTTAAATTGTTAACACTACCCCTAACAAGTAAATTAACAAGATCCTACTAGTAGACAACCATACATGAGATTAGGTACAAAGACAGAAAACCTTGATATTGATACAAAGCTTCAAACCTAGAGCCAATTAACAAGAGGTGAAAGGGATAAACTATTATATCAAAGCAACAATACTTCCAAGTTGAATCACTTTCTTCTTACATAGCAAAAATAATAAACCCAATAAGTATTATAAGCACAACTAGGTAAGGTTTACAAGGCTCCTACCAAACCAATGTGACAGAAATGACAAAGGACTAAATAGCAAAGTGATAAACAATTGAAAATCATCGTTGTATGTCCTTTAACACTGGTTATAATTTCAGCAAACCAAAGAAGCCAAATATTAATATGAATATGATATCAACAAACCAAAAAACAACATTCAAGGAATATGAACAGCTTTACTTTCAGCTTTACATCCAAAAAACAGCTTTACTTTCAGGCATAGATTTCAAAACAGAGAAAAGAAGAAACACAACATGCAGTTAAATACTTTCCTAATTACTTAAGTTATAGGACACTTACAAGTAAACTTTGAGCAAGACTCCCAATTGCTTGAATGGATTCAACTATAATAGCGAAGATAACATCTGTAACTGTAACAAGCTGCAAGCAGAAACACAACTTAGGCAAATTGTGATACTAAAGGCCTAAGAAACATAAAGTTTAAAACTTAAAAGAGAGTATATGACATGCGAAGATAACAAAGCAGAAACTAATTTAATACCCAAAACACACAAACATAATACATACTATGAATTTATTAGCCTTATACTCAAAAATGCATGAACAGCCACAAGGAGCAGTTACACTAATCATCAAGTAAATCAGAAAAAGCGCAATCGGATTCTGGTTTCAGATTCCAAATAAGAGAGAAAGATCAAAGAACTTTTTAGATGCAAACAAAGAAAATAATAGAATTTAGATTTAAAAAAGTAAAATAAAAAGACTAAAACAGTCAATCATGATGACACAAGTCATCCTCAAAGAAGTAAAAGATGCATGATAAACACCTTGATTTGCATGTAAAAAGAGGGACAAAAACAAGAACACCTGATTTGAAGGCTGTGAATATAATAGCATTCTTGCAGTAGGAAGATCAAGACTAATCACTAAATAGCATTCTTGGCATCCCAGAGAGAGAGACGGAGGCAGAGAGCGATAGGAGGAGCGTCGGAGCGAGAGAATGAGAACAGATTTAAAATTCTAAATTCCTAACATCTTGTTATGGTCAATATAAGTAAATTTATAATAGTAATTTATTACCGTTATAAAATAAAATTTCAAATTCTTTTACCGTTAATATAAGGTTTGAAAATAAATACGGCCTAAACTATATTCTTTTAGATTAATGTATTAATTATATTTTGAGTTTAATATATTTTTATCCTAAATAAGGATTTTATCGTAATAGATATTATTTGTTTAGTTATCAATAGTATAAATCTGTAGTATGATTTATTATTTTTTGAAATTTAAATTTATAAAGTAAGAAAAAAATAAATAAAATAACCCTATAATTTTAATTTAAAACCCTTAAAAATGAAATTTTAATTTTAATTAAATTAATCGATCGAACTGATTTTTTTAATTAATTTTATGTTAAATTAATTAATAATTAATAATTTTTATATTAGTAGAATTAACCAAAATTATTTATATTATATATTTACTGAACTTTTAAAAAAATATAAAATAATTATTAAAATTTTTGATATATTAAAAATGTTCATTAAAATTTATCAAATTAATACAAAGTGATTAAATTATTTATTAAGTTATTATAAAATAATTATTAATTTTTTTAATATTTATCAATAATTTATATCAAACAATAAATTAAAAAATTATTTTATAATAGTTTGATAAATTTAATGATTATTTTATAATTTTTTAACTAAAAAATCATTTAATATATTTTATTAAAAATTTTATAATAAATGTTGATTAATTTAAAAACTAACTGATTTAATCAAACTTGGTTTAGCTAAAATTTTTTTAAAAAAAAAATGATGCAGTTAACTACTAATATAAAAAAATAGATTAATGAATTTTAGGTACCGAACCGACCGATTAACACCTCACCTTAAAATCAATCCCTAAATTCCGCCGCTCCAAACAAACAATTCCAAAAGTAACGTTGAAATCAAAGGGTTCTACGATATTTGTTCAAGGAACCTACGGATTTAGGTTCGGTTCGAGATCTTAATAAATCGAATCGATTCAAACTTAATTCTAAAAGCTCGTGAATAAACTCAGAATAATTATATTATATATATTACATATACATTAAAAGTAATTTTTTAGCAAAAGAAAAACAGTAAAATAAAATATGAGAAATTCATTAAAAATAAATTAATTAAAATAAATTAGGTACTTTTTTATTTTGAGTTGAACCGAGTCTAACGAGCCCGAGCTGAGCCCAATAATATTATTTTCGAGTCGAGCCTCGAGTCCGAATCAAGTTCAATAACATTATTTCCGAGCCGAACCGAGCCTGACCAGGTTCAGGTTCGTCTCGACTCATTATCACCCCTGTGATAAACTGTTACATCATTTTTTTTCTTATATTTTTCTTTCTCCTAATCAATATATTATTGATTTTTTAATGACAAAGTATCAAAATAAAATATAATACTAAATAATATTTTATAAAAAATAAATAAAATTAAATATATAGTTATCTTCATATATAATTTTAAATTTTATAGGCAATGTAAGATTATGAGTGCCTTTTAAAGAAAGAAAAAAAAACATGTCGAAGGTCTTAAACATGTTGACGTAATACTATAATTTAAAATAAAAATATAAATAATTTAAAAAATAATATGTTGAGGATTACTTTTAATTTTATATTTTTAATATGTTATTATTTTCTATGTTTTTTTTTGTAAGTCGTATTTCTGTTGTACTTACATAGAGTTGGAGTTCGAGTTGACTCACTTCTTAAAATAATGTACATTAATGGAAGAAAAAAAATTGATTGGATTGTAACCGTGGCCGACTGATCCAGGGTTTAATTTAGAAGCTTCTCTCTGCCATCTTCTCCTGGGTTTCGACGCTCAAAAAGAAAACTTTACTCTGTTGAAAAGGTAGAATTTCCTCTCTTTTTCTTTCATAATTTACACTTCCATCTTTAGTTCATCCTCAAGTTCATGAATTGATCATCTGGGTTTTTATATTTCTTTAAAAAATTCTGCTTCTGCTTGATGATTATATGTTTTTTTAGATTATGAAATTCTCTTTCTTTCTGGTTTGGTTGTGAAGAAGACTTGTTTATCTTGGGCTTGAACAATCACAACTTGTTTATTGCTTGTCCTTTTACTTTTGGGGGGTCAATTTGATGTTTTGATGGTTAAATTGAGATGGGTATTTAAAACTTTTAACAAATTCTGCTTTCAATTGCTAGACCATAATTTCAGAGACTTGCCTAGATGTTCTGTAACTAGTTGGTTCTGATTTTTTACCTGTTTTTGCTGAAACCTCATTCCCCTTACTGGACTTGAACTATGATCATGAGCATTGCTGGAAGCATGATGTTGCCTCATTTGTGTCTTGGAAATAAAGTTTATACTAGTTGATGAAAATTTCTTCTTTTTACTTGGATAGAGAGAGTTTCTCTAACATAATTCTTAAATCATGGTATTTCTCAGTTTATGCAACACCCTAGTGGATTAAACACGCTTTTCGTCTTTGAGCCAAATATGGATGACAAATCTGAAGGCATAGCTTGGGTTGGCAACATTTATCAGAAGTTTGAAGCTATGTGCTTGGAGATGGATGATATGGTCTGCCAGGTATGGGTTTACATACATACATACTTTTGGTCTCATAAAGTTAACATACCGACATCTTTTCTGCTTTGACATACTTAAATAAAGCTTGGTAATGCCGTCTTTGTTTTCTGCATCAATGCTGCTAAGTGCTAATATCACATAATTTTGATGTTAGGAAACATTTCAGTATGTTGAAGACCAGTTGCAGACAGCGGGAGCTAATGTTAAACAATTCTGTACAGAACTAATACATGAAGTGCTCCCTTCATCTCCTACCAATTCGAAGGAAGAACTTAACTTGTCTCTGGTGCGAAATGCTGATGTAGCCAATGAAGATTCAAACACAAGTGTTGATAAAGAGTGCATTAAGCAGGGACATTTCCATGCATCTTCTGTTGAATATGTTGAGGATACACATTTGGGTTTATCTTCAGAGAACCGTACAGATAATGAGCATGTCTTGGCTCAAGCCTGCAAGAATGAAGCTCGGGAAAATGATTCTACTCTAGATGACACCATATTTGAATCAAAGGGTATGTATTCATTTCATTGGTAAGATATATCTGTTGGCCTTTTCGGTTGGTAAGGTTGAGTTTGTTCTGTATCTATACCATGCTCTTTGTTCATTCTCATATATGCTGCAAGCAGTCATTACCTGAAACTCAGGGTTAGATTAATATAATCCGTTGTATTTAGTTCTGGAATCAAAGGAAGAAAATCACCATGTTTAGTTAAAGTGATTTTTGTACCATTATAATGAGACTAAATGATTTTTTTGCAGAAGAGGCTAGCTATAAATATATTCCGAAATTGGAACTAGAAGCTGTTCCAGTTCCATCTTTTAATAAACTAAAACTTGAAGAAAGTTGCATTATAGTTGACAGCAGTGAGCTTCATTCTCTTTCTAATGAATTACGACAACGCCGATCTTTCAAGGTAAGATACTCTTACCCTCAGAACTTCAGTAAATTCAGGCTACTCTCAAATGTTTAGTTTGACATGAACATCTGAATCACAGATACTTAGTTGAATCTAACATTCCATTTTTCTGGAACAGAAAAAGTTCCGGGAGGCTTTTTCTTCAAAGTGGATGTTACCAAAGCCATACAATGAACAACAACCGGGATCTATCAAGGAGAAAGGAAACAACATCGAACTATTCAGCGACACCAAGAAGTCAAAATCACAAGAGATGGTAATTTCTGAATCTGATTGGGAGATTCTTTAGATATAATTAGAATGGTTTTGAGAATAAACACAGACAAGAGGTTTGCAATTTTCAAGACTAGAATTTCGATGGGTTAAAAATGTATAGAGATGGAGAGCATTCGGCAGTCGAGTAATCTCGATGGAGACTTGTTTTTCGTATAAATTGCCATGTTTACTTTTAATAATTAATCAAATAAAGCATCGCTAATCCGAAATTCGAACAGTTACAATAATAGAAAACATGCTTGGAATGTTTCAGGATGGTTTTGAATTACATACTCTGTTCACTAAGTGCAAATTTTATGATTTTGATATCTATAGTACTTGTTTTTTCTGTATAAAAGATTATGTGAACATACAATATGCATATGAGAGATACTTTCTTAGAAAATATGTCTATTTTGTATTAACTGTGGTTAGTAGGTTTTGATCTAGGTCATCGATATAAATTAGTAAAAATCATCGAATATAAAAGAATTTAACTATAAAGAGAGGCTCCTCTCTTCATTTGTAAATCATTCATTCATTGAGTAATACAGGGCTTTCTCTTATTCGATACATTCTTCGTTTAGTATTGTTCTTTGTTGCCTTTTTATAGTTTATTTCCGTTTAGACTAATCTTTCGTTCTAGAACCTTGAAAGAATTTAATCTAGTAGTTTATCATGATAAAATTATCTAAAATCGTATAATTTGTTAGGTTGAAACTTTAACCCGTAAATAATTATCTAAATTATTCTTTAATATAAATTTAAGAATATTAATTGGTTGTAATAAATGGAGAATCATAGTCTATTGTTATATAGTTGAATATTCTTATAATGCATTAAAGTCGTATACCTTTCATTTCTTCAATTAATTAATGATTTTATTGGATGGTTATACAAATCACTCTCATATAAACATCATATTCTATTGTTATAGTTGAATTTTCTTAGAATGTAATAAATAATATTAAAAGATATAAATTTTAAGTCCCATGGACTATGATGTAATAGGTAGTATTCAATTTAATTGGATTAAATTTTTTAAATTAATTAAGAGAGTTATACTTTATCATTTAAATTTATTTTTAAATATTCATATTATAGTGTTTATTGATTCTAATTTAAGTAGATTTATATAACCATATATATATAATTATATTTCGATATACAAATTGTGTAAAAAAATTTACACAACTATTCATATTTAAACTATAAAATCTAAAACTTAAATCTTTAACTCTAACTGTCTAAATCCTAAATTCTAAATTATATAACTTAAAAGTATTATATATATGAGTTATTATTCATACGCTAGTGGTAAAAAGTAAAAGTTTTCGCAAGTATGTTAGTTGTAAGATTTATAGATTTAATTTAGAGTTTATGAGTTTAGATTTATGTGTTTAGAATTTAAGGGTTCCGATCAAAATTTAGTGTTTATAAGTTAAAACTTAAATTTCTTATTAATTCACTCTAAAACTTAAACCCTAATCACAAACTCTTAAATTTTAACCATAAATTTTAAATCTCTAAAACTAAATTAAATTCACAAACCATAAATTAAAACACTTATAATATATTAATATTATAATTAAAAATATAGATAACTGTTGAGTCTTGATAATTCTAATATGTATTTAAAACCTAAACTGTCTGTCAAATCTATAGAAATTGATTTATTAGCTCTGCCTCTGCAGTCCATGTGTGAGATTGAGAATTTGATTAATTAGATAATCCAACACATTACACCATATTTTTGACGACCAATGCTATGATGCCACCTGTCAAAAAATTCAACGTTCAAAGGTGTAATAGAATCTGAAAACAACTTTTGAACGTCTAGATTTTACGGTCAAAATTGTCTGGGAGCATCTGATTTTGATATATGGTCTCAAAGATTCCTAATTACTTCAATTATTATTCATCACGTTTTGATAAAAGGGTATTTTTTTAAATTATTTAATTACCAATTTTGTTTAATTAATATAAAGTTGAAGGTGTATTTTCTCTAGCTTTTCCACTTTTTTCTAGCTAAAGTAACATAAAAAAATCATGCACTAGTCTTTTAGAACATAGAAATTAAGTAGTGACGGATATAAGTGTATCTAAAGATAAACTCATGTCTATTATAAACTTAAATTATTATTCATCACGTTTTAATAAAAGGGTGTGATTTATTTTTTAATTACCAATTTTATTTAATTAATCTAAGTTGAATGTATATTTTCCTTCACGTTTCCACTTTTTCTAGCCAAAGTAACATAAAAAAATCATGCACTGTAGTCTTTTAGAACATAGAAAACAAAGTAGTGGCGGGTGCAAGAACTTTTTAAATTTTTATGAGTTAATCTTAATTTTTTTAATATTTATAAGTTATATTAAAAAAAAAAGAGAGAATGTGACCTATTGAGAAAAGTTTCAGTGATCTTTGTTTTCGTGGGCCTGAGTTTCCTGTACTCATCCTATACCTACACGTGGTGAAGTCAACAAAAGTTGTATGGTAAACCCTTTCCCTATCAATCATTGACCAGTAAAGTAATCTGTTGCTGAAAATATAGACTGTCATATAAACGTTTGTGTTTTAAAGTATTTAATAGTTAAAAAAATGTTTAATTTATATATTTTTAATTTGAGGTTCAATATTTTTGAATTATTTTGGTATTTAATATTTTATTTTATAATATAAATATTTTATAGCGGATGTTAATTTTTTTATTATTTAATAAAAAATATAATATGCGATATATTTTAATATATTTAATTTTTTTAAAAAAATAGAAAAACTTTAATTTTATATAAAAAATAATTTTTCTAAACCCAAATCAAACTTTAAATCCACAAATTCTTTTTTTTCACCACTGATTCAACCAGCTGCAACCACTTGTATATTCCTTGCTCTTATGACCGAAAATCTCATTATCTCATCGAAAATCTAAGATTAAACCATTGATTATTTCATCAACGAACATAAAAAAAAAAAAAAAGATTGATTGAGTATTTAATCAAGAACTAGAGGTGAAGATTGATGAATGACAAGGTACTCGATGTTTGGATGGTGAACGATGAACTACATGTAAAGAATATCGGATGATGAAAAAAATACGATTTGAGGGTTTAATTAAAAGAAATTAAAATTTTAGTTTTTTAAGAAATTTGTATATTTAAAAAATCAGAAAATAAATAAATAAATAAAACAAGTTAAATATCATGTTACAATTAGATAACGAAAAATTTATAATAACTTTTAACGAAAAAAATTAATTTAAGTTACGAAATAAAATATTAGTGTCATATCCGTATTTTGTTCAAATATTAGTACATATAATAATAATTAGTGTCCAATTATTATGTCCATTACATATAATCACCCATTTTAGTGGAATGTCCATTATATATAATCAATTATTTTAGTGTAGAAAACAAATCCCACATTGGTAAAAATAGAAAGAATAAATATAGAAAAAAAAGTAGATTCTTTGTATGAATTCATATAACAACATCTAGTTTAGTTTAGTGGTTTGGGTGTTGTGCATTAGTCACCACCTAATTAAATAATTATATTATTTATTATAATAAAGTTAAGATTAAATTAAAAAATGTATAAATAACAAGGAGTAAATGTGTAATTATTTTATTTTATTTTTAACTATCTTATCATCAGTCTGTTAATTTTTAACTGTCGATGATTATATTAGTATCATTTTAATAGTTAATTGGGGTATTTGACGTTTTTTAAAGTATGATGGTCATTTCAATACCAACCTGTATGATGATTATTTGTGTAGTTTACCCTAAAAATAATAAGAATGAATTATTTGGTGCAATTGTGTATATTTTGTTCATTAATTTAATTTTTTTAATTATTGTATCCATTGTTTTATTAATTGTCATTTTAGGTTATATATTAGATAATTCACGCGATAATTAATTAGAATCAAATCATTTAAATTAGGCTAGATAATTATAGTAAATTAATAAGTGTTGAATAAAAGATTTTTAGGGCCCACAATCGAATAGTATCATGATGGAACTAGATGTTATTCGTGGGGTCTTTAAAAAGAATATTTAATACTTATTATTAAATTAAAATTAATTAAATGATCTAGACTAATAATTAGATCCAAATTAAGATTGAAATTTTGAAATTAAGATAAATTAATTTAACCAAATATTAATTTGAAGTCTCAAATTGACAGTACCCTAATAGAATTGGGTGTTGTCATACACAAGTTTTAAATTCGGGAATATTCAAATAATAAATAAAATGATAGAGCCTTTTTTAGTTCAGGGACTTAAAAATAACGAGACCATAATTGGTCATGCATAATCCCTTTGACATAGGTGATGTTCTTTTAGGATATAAATAGGAGTACCCTAATAAAACTTGGTATCTCTATTTTATATTTGAATTAAGAGAACAATTTCTTTATGAAAGAGATATTTCTATTCCGAATATAAGTTCGATTAATAATTAAAGAATAAAATATATTCAAATTGTCATTAATTAAATTGTTAAATATATCACATAAAATTCAAGGTACTGATATTGGACGTTCATAAGGGTCTTCTTTACGCGTAACCGACTTCTAAACTCAAATTTTAAAAGTTGAATATCTGATTTGTTTTTATTATGATGTAAAAATAACATAAATTTTATATTCATGATAATCACTACTATTTTTTTTTTTTTTTTTGTGGCCAATAGGAGGATAGGCTAGCTATTTACCCTGGACTAGCGATGGACACTCTTTAAATAGATAGCTTGTATCCCTTTCTTCTTCACTTAAACTGTTAATCTTGAACAGATGGCAATGATTTTAGCACTCAAAAATACGTTTCTCATTCTCATGTTGATCGTCTGTGGGGCTATGCCATCTGCCATGCCCCGCATGCTTGATGAAGCCATCGTTGCTGAGAAATACAAGCAATGGAAGGTTCAGCATGGACGAACCTATGAGATGCAGGAAGAGGAGACGATGCGCTTTCAGATATTCAGAAACAACATAGAATTCATAGAAAACTTCAATAACATGGAGAATCAAACTTACAAGTTAAGCACCAACGAATTTGCAGACTTAACTAATCAAGAATTCTTATCGTTCTTTGCTGGATACAAATTATCTGCTACCAAAGTTTCGTTTAACACCAGAAGGTTTCGATATGAAAATCTGACTAATGTTCCGGAGAGCATTGACTGGAGGAAGAAAGGGGCTGTTACCGAGATTAAGGAACAAGGCACTTGTTGTAAGTTGATTTAAACTATGTTTAATTGTTTTAATTATGTTTAAACTTGTGGTTTTTCCTTGTTTGTACAGCAAGTTGCTGGGCATTCTCGGCTGTTGCAGCAGTGGAAGGCGCCGTGAAGATTAAAACCGGTAAGTTATTGTCTCTCTCCGAGCAACAACTCGTGGATTGCGCCAGGACCGAAGACACCCAAGGCTGCAACTGTGGTTGGATGGATGATGGTTTCGAATACATCGCTAAAAACCAGGGCTTGGCCAAGGAATCAAACTATAGATACACGGCCGAGGACGGGAAGTGCAGTCGTCGAAAAGAAACATTCAGAGCGGCAAAGATCATTGGTTACGAGGACGTACCTCGTGACAATGAAGAAGCACTATTGAAGGCCGCCAGCCAGCAACCAGTGGCAGTGGCCCTTGACTGTACTGGATATGGATTTCAGTTTTACTCGGGAGGTGTTTATGGAGGACCATGTCGAACCAGTTTGAACCATGCTGTTACGGTAGTTGGGTACGGAACAAGTGAAGATGGGATCAAGTACTGGTTAGTGAAGAACTCATGGGGTAAATCTTGGGGTGAGAATGGTTACATGAGGATCAAAAGACATGTTCATTCCAAGAAAGGTCTTTGTGGCATCGCCAAGAAACCGTCCTATCCGCTTGCATGAATAGACATTGATTAAGTTACACAATATAAAATTCTCTAAATTTTATATATTTTTTAGATAATTAGATAACTAAAACAGATGACTCATATAAACAATCTATAAACTATATCATCCTTAATAAAACATTTGTCAAGTATGTTGATCTTCAGCTAAATCTAGAAACTGACAACCATGATCATATTGATGTCTTCATTCTATCCTACAAAGTCTAGATTTTGCATGCCATCAAATTTCTCTTCCTTCCTCTTCATCAGACCATCATTGACTGCGGTTTTCCGTTGAAATCAGAAGAAGTGAACTGCTTTAAAGCCAACAACCACCGCCACTTTATTTTTATCATCAACAATTAGTGTAGCAAACAAGGAGAATTTTCTAAAAGAATCAGTGATCATGCATCTTAAGGGAAATGCCCTTGTTTCCCAACACCATCTGGTTTTCAGGAAGCAATGCTGCAACAAATGGGTCCTCATGGCCGAGCCTCGACCACGACTTTATCGAGTTTGATATACACATATATATCATATATGAGACTGACTCGAGTTGTAACATAGATATAACGATGATGAAGATTCTAACTATTTCCATTAGCAATAAGCACTCTTTGGAGACTCCATCAATAAAACAATTCTAGTTAATAACACGAACATCCGGAATATCAACATCCGAAAACACAATCCGGCATCCGGCCGAGGCCTTTGGAAGCTAACAATTCCCTTCAAGAAATCCTCCAATAATCATCAAGTGGGAGGGGAAGGACTAAAACCAGGAAAGCTAGGCCGCAAAGGCACACTTACTTGTTCCCACTTTCATTGCATAAGCATAAAACAAACGGTAGTATTTCTATTATCAATATGTTACAAAGAAGACTCAAGTGGCTTCTTCATCGTTTTTGAAAAGAAAACCAACGCTAGTTCGAACTTCGGTTTTCAGAATAGCTCGAACATGGAATAGCTGGATGACTGAAAAATAATGCTATGAATAGCATATGAACCAAGCTACATATTGTCACGGACCACTATTTTGAGCCCAAACTTTCCGCACACTAAAGGGTAAAACCCGCCCAAACTCTTAGCCAACCCGTATACCTGGAGAATGCATCACTCCGCACCCAAGGGGTCAAGCCCACGAGGGCCAAATCCCTCGGTACCATCGAGACCGAGGTTGTCCGAGCCAAGCCCCTCGACACCACTTGGGCAGAGGTTGTTCGAGCGAAGCCCCTCGGCACCATCAAAGCCGAGGTTGTCCGATCCAAGCCCCTCGGCACCACGGGGTCCGAGGGTACCCGCACCATAGGTGCCGGTCATACCCGCACTACAAGTGCCGGTCATGGACGCACCACGGGTGCCTGTCATAGTTGCACCACGGGTGCCGGTCACGCACGCACCCTAGGTGGCGGACACGCACGCACCGTGGGTGCCAATCCCGTACGCACCATGGGCGCCAATTCAGTCCGCACCATGGAAGTCGATCTAGTCCGCACCAAGGGTGCTGAGTCCCCACGCAACTAAGGGTTACATCCGAGAAGACCATCGGGGCCAGTCCTGCCGCGCATCAGGAGCAAGCCCGTCGCACCTTAGGGCCCAAGTAAAGGCACCTAAGAAGCCTTAGAGTTTAACTCTATGGAGGAATTCGTCCAAATTAGGAATCAAGGAATTTTAAGCCTTGAAGGACTAGGAATCCTAGTTAGATTAGAACTAGGAACATAGAGGGGGCTATATAAAGAGGCTTACCCCCACCTCATTATTTACTTAGCCTTGAGTTTAGCTCTCAAGTCACTTACTTTGTTTTCTCGACGTTTTTCGACATTCAATAAAAGTGTCGGGCTATCGCCCGGGTTACAACCACAATCTCTTTCTTTATTTTCTATTTCTCGAGCATTCACGTTTTCGTCATAGTCCAAGCCGTCGGCTTGGACCAGATAGGCGTAACTTAAGCGCCTATTCTCATAAAAAGGGGCGTCTAAGGCCGCATGTCCCGGTTGAAACTCCAGGGGCGTGACAAGTGGTATCAGAGCGAGGTTATTCGCTCGATATGAACCGAAAAGATAAGATAGGGACGACCACAAAGGCCACAGAAATTCAAACAGCGGATAAGAAGGTGGCGGCCTCAAAGGATCGACTCACAAGTCTTGAGGATAAGATAAATCGACTTGAATCCAGTTCAAAGGAATCGACGAATTCTCTAGACGTTGTCAACGATCGCCTTGAGGAACTAGAAGCCAAAATCTATCCCCTCAAACAAGATGTCAACAAGGAAGTCCAAGATCTCCTCAACCAAACCTACGAAAAATTGACCCTGCAAGATGAATCACTTGAAGTCGCAATGGAGGCGATTAAAGTAGAACTGTTGGGGGAAATTAAAAAGCTCAAGGCCGAGCTATCCCTCTACAAGAATGCCGTAATAACCAATATGGTGGGAGAAGCAACAATGGCTAAACCCAGGATCGATGTGCCAAAATCGAAGGAGTTCAAAGGAGCAAGGGACGCTCAGGAAGTGGACAACTTCGTGTGGAGTTTGGAACAATATTTCCGACTCACGGGCATCGAAGATGAGAACACAAAAGTGAATATTGCTTCTGTCTACTTAGTAGACGCTGCGCTTTTATGGTGGCGACATAAGTGTTCCCAATCAAAGGACGGTCAAATCCCAACCAAAACTTGGAAAGAATTTCAAGATGAATTCAAAGAGCATTTTTACCCGAAGAATGCACAAGAAGAAGCCCGAGAAAAACTTCATCAACTGAAGCATGACGGGTCAATCCGTGAATACGTCAACAAATTCACCGAACTCAGGCTTCAAATCCATAACATGAGCGAAGCCGATGCCCTCTTTACTTTCAAAAACGGTTTGCAACGTTGGGCAAAAATGGAATTGCACTGAATGGGGGTCCAAAATTTGTCCAAGGCAATGGACGTAGCTAACTCTCTTGCAGAATTTGAATTTGAGAAGTCCGATAAGCCAAGACGTAAAAGTAATGGCGGAAAGGGACAGGACATGCATACCACTGAAGGGTCCAAGGCGCAAACCAGCGAAGATGTTAAACTTCGTAAGCCGTGGGAAAAGAATAACAACTTTAGTTGTTACAATTGTGGAGGCAATCACATGAAAAGAGATTGTCCACAACTCGGAAAAGCTGCAGCCATTCAAGAGGACGAATGCGAAGAGGAAATTGCCAACTTGAACTCTATCCTTAGCTCCATAGAAAATAAGGAAAAGTTCAAGAAAGGTTTGATGTACGTAGATGTCGTTGTGGCAGGCAGAAGATTGAATGCCTTAGTAGACACTGGTGCATCCGACTTGTTTATGTCAAAACAAACTGCTGAGAAGCTTGACCTTCATGTTCAAAAGGCCAATGGGTTCGTTAAAACCATTAATTCCAAGGACACACCAATCGTGGGATTAGCGAAAGGAGTCATCGGCAATTGGACTGGCAAGGAATCAATAAGTGTAATACCACTTGATGATTTTAACTTTGTGATCGGGATTGATTTCCTTGATCGAATTAGGGTCGTGCCCGTCCCGTTTGCAAGTTGTTTGCACATACTTGGCCCTCAACACCCTTGCTTGGTACCGACAAAAAGAATGCTTGGGGTTAAAGGAAAAGTAATGTCAGCCATCCAATTTAGCAAAGAGGTAGACAATGAAGCACAACCATCCGTCACAACACTGATACATGATGACCCAATCGAACCAAAGAAAATCTCGTTAAAAGTGGGACAAGTCATAGTTGGACTCCAAGACGAGACATCCCTCAAGTCACCCAAAATTTCTACACGGGAAGAAGAAGTCGATCACAAGTTGAAGCTTGTGCCACAAACAGTCCCACAAATCACAATAAAGGACTCCAAGGAATTGTTACCATCATCGACAAATCCCGATCAATCTTCCCCGCTTAACGTACATGCAAACAAGCATGACGAACCAAAGCAAATAACTCACAAATCTGGGACAAAGGGGAAGGAGCAGACAAAGAGATGGGCAAACACAAAACGGAGGGACATCAACTATCAAGCTGGGGACTTAGTCCTTGCCAAGTTGACCGGGATCCTACAAAATCCCACCGCGCACAAGAAGCTTGTGCAGAGATACGAGGGTCCATTCAAAGTCTTAAAACGAGTGGACAACAGAACTTATCATCTAGATTTACCCACAACAATTCAAGCTCATCCGGTATTCCATGTGAGTTCACTAAAATCCTTCCAAAAGAATAAATCACACCCATACCAAGTCAAAACACACCAAACACAAGTTGGAGTGAAAATCTCTTACGAGAACATAGCTTGGGACATACAAGCAGAACGGGTCATCCGAAGACCGGGCCAAAAACCAAGGCATGAATACCTCGTCTTGTGGGAAGGACTTCCAAATAAAAAAGAAAGTTGGGAATTAGCCGAGAAAATTTGGCAATTGAAAATTCAAGTAAGCCGATATCACATTGGACAAGCGACGAGGACGTCGCTAGAACCAGTGGGGGAGAATGTCACGGACCACTATTTTGAGCCCAAACTTTCCGCGCACCAAAGGGTAAAACCCGCCCAAACTCTTAGCCAACCCGTATACCTGGAGAATGCATCACTCCGCACCCAAGGGGTCAAGCCCACGAGGGCCAAATCCCTCGGTACCATCGAGACCGAGGTTGTCCGAGCCAAGCCCCTCGACACCACTTGGGCAGAGGTTGTCCGAGCGAAGCCCCTCGGCACCATCAAAGCCGAGGTTGTCCGAGCCAAGCCCCTCGGCACCATTGGGACCGAGATTGTCCGATCCAAGCCCCTCGGCACCACTTGGGCCGAGGTTGTCCGAGAGAAGCCCCTCGGCACCACGGGGTCCGAGGGTACCCGCAACATAGGTGCCGGTCATACCCGCACTACAAGTGTCGGTCATGGACGCACCACGGGTGCCTGTTATAGTTGCACCACGGGTGCCGGTCACGCCCGCACCACGGGTACCGGTCACGCCCGCACCACGGGTACCGGTCACGCCCGCACCACGAGTGTCGGTCACGCCCGCACCACGAGTGTCGGTCACGCCCGAACCACGGGTGCCGGTCATGCCCGCACCACGGGTGCCGGTCATGCCCGCACCCTAGGTGGCGGACACGCACGCACCGTGAGTGCCAATCCCGTACGCACCATGGGCGCCAATTCAGTCCGCACCATGGAAGCCGATCTAGTTCGCACCAAGGGTGCTGAGTCCCCACGCAACTAAGGGTTACATCCGAGAAGACCATCGGGGCCAATCCTGCTGCGCATCAGGAGCAAGCCCGTCGCACCTTAGGGCCCAAGTAAAGGCACCTACGAAGCCTTAGAGTTTAACTCTATGGAGGAATTCGTCCAAATTAGGAATCTAAGGAATTTTAAGCCTTGAAGGACTAGGAATCCTAGTTAGATTAGAACTAGGAACATAGAGGGGGCTATATAAAGAGGCTTACCCCCACCTCATTATTTACTTAGCCTTGAGTTTTACTCTCAAGTCACTTACTTTGTTTTCTCGACGTTTTTCGACATTCAATAAAAGTGTCGGGCTATCGCCCGGGTTACAACCACAATCTCTTTCTTTATTTTCTATTTCTCGAGCATTCACGTTTCCGTCATAGCCCAAGTCGTCGGCTTGGATCAGATAGGCGTAACTTAAGCGCCTATTCTCATAAAAAGGGGCGTCTAAGGCTGCATGTCCGGTTGAAACTCCAGGGGCGTGACAATATATACTATTAACTGAACATATGAAACAAAAACAACCCAAAGCAAAGCATATGCATTTTGCAATTAAAATGTTAGAACAGATCATTCATCAGATATCCATAAATGCTAAGTAGCAATTAGACAACGACAATTAATCGAATAAGATCATGAACATCATGAAAGACATTACATTTCTGGAAGAATACTGCAAACCAAAACACACACAACAAAAGAGAAAGTTTAGCGCTTCCCACTGTTCGGGTTTGATTTGGTGCAAAGAATCTTCCTGCCCTTAGCACGTCTGCGTTTCAGAATAGCTCTCCCACTGGTGGTTCTCATTCTTCTACGGAATCCATGAGTACGAGCCAAAGATTTCCGAGACCTGTTCCTCTTGGTTTGACAAAGAGCAGGCTTTCCCGCCCGCACCACCAAGCCTCGCCTTTTCTCATTCTTCAGCCCAGTGTTTGAACCAAAACCAGTCCCCAAAGATAACCCTACCAACAAACTCGAAATTAATACCCATTGGAAGAAATCAGCAAAGAAAAAGAATGGGAAATTTTGTTACCTGAGAAGGAAGAAGGGACAGAGAGAGATAACGATGAAGAAGGGAGAAAGGAGCAGTGGAGAAGGGAAGAGCGAGGTTTGGGGTTGATTGCTGCATTGTGAGAGATGGAGAGGGAAGCTGAAGGGATTTGGATTCTTGTAGAATTAGCAGTGAGCCATTGAGGTGATGATATTACAGACATTGAAGCCATTTTCTCTCTGTTTTTCACTTTTTCTTATCCGGATATCGTTTAGAGCTACACTGTCGGTCACTACTTCAAATGGCTTCGGGTAAAGAGATTGAAGTGAGCCCAATGTTAACAGGGTTTGGGGGATATTGACTTTTCATACTGTCCAAGGGTATCGACCCAAATAGCTTTATTTATTTGCTTTAGTCTCTCTTTTTTTCTCTTTTCGGTCATATAGATTCGATATAAATATTCTTATTCACTCGATCAATTAATGGATGTTTAATCTGTTTACTCTTTAATTTCAGTTTCATAAACTTCATCACTATTGCATCAGTCCATTAGAATTGTCTTCGATTTCTTTCTCTCTAAATCAAACATATCCAAGCCAATTTCAACTCTGCAGGAAGCAAATATTTCCCTTTCAATCTACAAATAGCTCACATTAATCCCTGAATTAAGCTCATCATAGGCCTTTGCAACTGACAGGATACAAAAATGTCATCCTAGAGACTTGTTTAGAGATGCCATGTTCAAAAAATAAGTGGTCGCATGTCTCATGTTCCTTCGAACACAACAGATACTCCATCAATATTCAAACCATAAGAAATAAGCTTATTCTTGGTTACCAATCTATCTAAAACTGTCATCCAGGTAATAATAGAGTTATTTGGGATGTGTTCTAAATGTCACACCAGTCTATCCCAAAAAAAACTTTTTCCGTCTCCCGAATTTCTCTTCAAATCATAGCCACTATGGACAAGGATCCTAATAGCCCTTGAATGGAAGCATCTTTGGACAGCAGATTTCTCCAGGTCTAGGTGCAGTTTTGTGGAGTGGTAAGAACCACTAGTGTTTTCCTGGTTAGCCTTAGACCTGAAACCTGCTTCTAGACACATTGACCCATTAAAATCAACGTATGTCTGTCCACTTATCCGTGCTCGACTCTAAGTTTAATAAAACACAAGACATTTCTTTGGCATTAGTGGGTGAGAATCTATCTCCCAGAATGACCAAAAGCAGCCACATCTCAAGCAAAAGAAAGGTATGAACAAATATGCAAATTAAAATGTCCTATAAATTGCAATCAAGCAAGACCAACATGTGAAGAAAATTACATAGACTACAGCTTATTAATATCCCTTCAAAGATAAATGGTAATTGTTACATCTACAATATGTAGAGTAAAATTCCTCTGCCACAAATTAACAACAG
Source organism: Abelmoschus esculentus (assembly GCA_035048815.1). Taxonomy (NCBI): domain Eukaryota; kingdom Viridiplantae; phylum Streptophyta; class Magnoliopsida; order Malvales; family Malvaceae; genus Abelmoschus; species Abelmoschus esculentus. The sequence continues at coordinate 13,452,760 of JAUCBN010000044.1, forward strand.
TGTACTTTGGCATCATGAGCAATAAGAAGTGAAGACTGAAAGCTGACCTCAAAAAGAAACTTTTAAGATCACAAAGAGAATAATACTAGTAGCCAACATAAACTGCAGCATTGACTATGTAACAATCATCATTCTTATCTCCCATTTCTTCTACAAGCACACCACTTGAGCATATTAGTCCTCCGTCCACGACTTCAACATTCAAGATTTTTCCGCTGCATTCAATGAATCAATGGTAAGTAAGAATCAGAATAAACAAACAAGAGAGCCATTTTCGAGTTCTATAATTTATTCAAAAGGCAGTAGAAGTTGTAACTGGTTTATTTTACATGGACTTTCTCATTTTATTCCCCGACATTTCCAAAATGTAAATTTTCAAATCCAGACACGGACTAATGCAACAAGCAATGTACCAGAATTAACAAAGAGCATTAGGAATGGCAAATATAATAAATGCATATTGTGAACAAAATTGATCTGAAATATGTGATGGAGGAATAAGGTCCATTGAAGAAAGGCATAATTAAACTCATTGAAGTAGTTTCAATCACTGAACTCACTGGACAACAAGGGCTGTAAATTACTTAACTTCATACTTGCAAAAATATTGGTCACAAATCACAATTTCGGAAGAATGTATTGCAATGGATATCTTCATACACTAACTACTAGAGATGTTGTATATGATAAAAAGCTAATAAATAAGTTAACAAGGACATGAGCCTAAACCATAACAACTTAACAAGCAATTTCGGAAGGCGAACAATAATGTTACAAAGATTCTAAACAATGAGGCACCAAGTTCCAGAGGTGTGGATACTCACTAAGGAAACACAGACTTCACCCTCTCAATATCCAACGACTGCTGAAGTGAATGAGGAACTCCCAACTTGATCAGCAATTTCATTTGCTCAAACGAGACCCCCGGTATGGATCCTGCACGAATTTTATCTTATCTAATTGAACGGAACAAAACAACTTCATAACAGAGAGTTCTTAAAAACAGCACTATGCCCAGAACCATGTATATCAAGTTTAAGTACACTTTTTTTTTTTTTTTTTTTGCAAATTGCTGGTCCCATGGGTTTAAAGAACACTATAGAGAAACAAGACAAAACCTAAAATCTTTCAATCTTAGCGCACAAAAGCTGAATAGCCAATCCAAATATACAGCGAACACATATATATACCTCTCCTAAAGGCAGGAATTGAATTGGAAGAAATAGCATCCCTACATGCCCTCATTGCAGCTGATGTAACATCTTGCCTGATTCCATGAAATAATTCAGAAAAACAACAAAGCAAACATCTTTCCTTTTATCGATTAAACCAAAGAAGTAAAACAAAAAGAGTGTTTTATATAATAAAAAAGAAGGAAGAAGATGGAAGAAGACGAACCCATGTTGATCGTAACCAACACCCATCTCCACAAAAAGGAGTTTCATCGGTGGGTTGGAGGTGTCGCCGGCGGTGGTTATGCCTACACTTTGATCTGCTTCCATGGCAACCGTGGCTCTGATTGTGCGTTGAAGTCTAGGAAGACGAGGAAGCTCGATGATAGAGGAGAAAAACGGAGGCTTCAACGAAAGTGAACCGTGTGATTTCCGAGTGGAGAGAATTTGGGGAGAAGTAAATGAGAATAACTTCGAAACCGAGCAGAAACAGATACTCATCTCCTCTCTGCCGGTCTGCCCCAACAAAGCTAACGAATTCGAGTAGATTTCGTAAAAGATTTCTAGTCCAAATAACTTTTCTTCTTTACTGTTTCCAGAATATGTGAAGCCCGTTCAATTGTTGCAGACACCAAGCCCACCTATTATTCATGTCCAATACTCGAATACAAAGCCTATATTAGAGCATATGTAGAAGGATTCGGATTCGGATTCGACACCAAACCATCATTCATGTGTAAAATATAGGGTGTAATCTTAAGTATGGCCGCAAGTGAGACAAAAGCTGTGCTACTCGAATTTATTCAATTAAAATTTTATTATGATTAGATTTGATACAAATTTTTAACGAGTTGAGAAGGGTTACTTAATATTTGATTAGAAAAACGAGTATAGGTATATATGGATTTAGGTTTAATAGTTTAGAATTTAGTGATTGGGAATAAAATTTAGGTTTTATAGTATGAACTTAGAATTTATAAGTTAAAACTTAAACACTCAACGTATTACCCTTATCTCTAAACTCTACCCCTTAAATTTTAAACTCCTACGCCTTACACTTTAAGCTGAGTCTCTAATCCCTACGATTAAAGTACTAGTGAAAATTAAATTTTTTATCGTTAGTGTATTGGATATAAATATTGATTAATTATGATTTATTTTGGTGTTTGAGATTAATTCAAGAACTAGAGTATAATTTTAGATTGATGGTTAGGTTAACAATGGTCGATAGGTTTTGGGGAATAAGGGTTAACAAATTAGGGTACAATTCAAGTTCGAGCTTCAATTTTTGTTTTCGAATTTGATAACTTTGAATTGGCGAACTTTCAAGTTGAGCTAGCACTTCATTCGAGCTTGATAACTTTAAGCTCATAAACTTTTGAGCCAAGTCAAGTTTACCCTTGAGTATTTTGAGTTTGAGTTGAACTTAGCGATACTTCAACTCACTCGACTCGTTTATCCCTCTAATCTTAATACCAATTCTTCTATAATTTTACATTTTAATTATAATCTAAAATTTTGGGCTATTACCCTTATTTTTTTCAATTGAAATAATTTTAATCCCATAAACTCAAGGTGAAAAAAAATCAAAAGGTGCAATGAAAAGTGTTGCAAAGATGTTAGCAATGTAAGTTTAGAAGGGAAGAATGAGAAAGAAAATCATTATGGTTGGATAAGGGGAGAGATCAGCAGGTGGAGGAACTGCAACTTTTAAAGAAGAATCATTATGCATTAATATTATCTCCAACTCACTCCAAAACATTGACCCCATTAACCAAAAGAATTTATGTTTAGATAATTAGATTGATCTTTAAGCTTCAATTATAGCTTTCAGATTCCCCCAACACACATTATTAGAATCACTTTCATACACACAAAGTTATAAAATCTGTTGGTACACCAGATCGTTCTAAGTTTCCTTGAAAAAGCAGAGTTGTTGGCAACAATTAGGCCCCCTTCTTTGCGTTGATATCGGCATAGAAGATGGATCATAGACTTTAAGAAGGATTGTAAAGTTTTTTAGATTCATCACAGCAAATGGATGTTAAAACAGGTTAGGTACTGTTGCAGTAAATTCAATAGCTCTCGAGTGATCGAAGAAGGTTTCTTTAATGGTGAATAAACTGAATTTGTTGATAAATATAGCAGCTGGATTTGTATTTATAAACATGGATGTTTTTATTTTTCTTGTTTTACAAGGAAAATTGAGATTCGGGTTTCAAGTTTCGGGTTCTGAAGCTGAGTCTGCTATCAGAGATTCATTTTAGCAAGATGTAGACCTGCAAATGTATTTCTGTTGCTGGTTTTGGTATTGAACATGGCATGATCCGGCTTTGTCTCTCAGTTCTCGGAAAGCCTTCATTGTTTCGACATCGAATCCTCCGGCAAACTGCCATAAATAAACAAATGTGTAAGCCAAAAACAAGGAATTAAGAGGCTTTTGTTTCAAGTTGGGGAAATCAATGAGAATTATTATTGACCTGATGTACACGGAATGCAAATCTAACCCCTTGAACAATCAGCTCCTTTTCTTCAGGTCCACTCCCAACTGCTTCAAGCTCTGCAGACACTCGTCTCATGTACTTCATTGCTAATTTCACCGACGCTAGCTTGATCTGCAACAATTTATTGGCATACTAATGTATTACCAAATGCAATTCATCACCTAGAAAACACTCAGTTCACCAGTCCAGATATTACATGGAACTTTCGTGCTTGTTTCTGTGTCTGACACTCACACTCGAATTCAAGAATAATTAAATTACCTGACATACAATTCCAGTTTCAAGCATCCAATCCATGGGGATATGGAACCCTTTGAATCTGTTTGAAGCTGATTCTCTCATTCGGGAGATGTTGTAAAAGCCATGCTCTAGCCTGCAGCCAGCCATTATCAAATTTAATAGCAGAATGAGAACAGACTGATAAAGCAATAGGAGTTTAAAAAGAGCTATATACTTTTCTAGTAAAGCCTGCATCTTCTTGAGAGCCGGAGCACAAGGTTGTCGGGGATCATCACGAAACGATGACGCCTCGGATTCTAGTTTTTTGAGATCACAATACCCAAATGCGGCCTCGCGCAGTGTATCGGCCTTCTGCTCTGGCCAATCAAAATGTTTTAGCACTGCCCTTTCATCCACCTACAATCAACAATGGTAACACTAATCATCAAAACACGAATTCAAACGTCCAATACGAGTACATGTCCGAAAACGAGTATATTCGATGTACCAAGTAGGAGAGCTCATCGTCCAGCCATTTAACAAAAGGAACAACATCTTCAATGTCTGTAAATGCAGCATTCTCAACCTCTTTGATCAAAAATCTTATGAAATCTCCTTGTGTTTCCACATCTGTCTTTATCTGTTTCAACAATGGTGGAAAGCAAATATGTACGTTATTATTTGAAATTCAAACTAGTTTAAATTATAAAATTAAATAAAAAGAATTAATAAATGTCCCACATCAGATGTAAATGCTGTCTTATCTTCAAGAAAATAAACCAAACGAAAGCAATGAAGTACTTAACGACTGGTCGGTTGTCACTGACACAGACAGCCACGCTGTAACAGTGGCATTACCGTAAATAAAAAGAACTGAAACTCGAAACTCACCGCGAGCAAGTAAGCTGACCGGTTCTCGATCTCCCCGATCATATCCCTTGAATTGGCGGTTGCGGGTAAAGATTCCGGCACGGTACAGCCACCGGCCTCTCTTTTTGAGTCCCTACGCATAAGCGAGTGATAGAATTCCACAACCTCCGGAACTCTCCTCACTTTTGTCGCTATTGTTCTCATCCCCTTTGCAGGAGGCGGAGGAGGTGGCGGCGCGATAGCCTTTTTAGGAGGAGGCGGAGGAGGTGGCGGCGCGATAGCCTTTTTAGGAAGAGGCGGCGGAGGTGGAGGTGCAACTTGCTTGCCCGCTGTCATTTGTGCCGGAGGAGGCGGAGGTGGTGGTGGTGGTGTAGAAGCTTGCTTTTCTGTGGAATCAGAGATATTGGATGATGTTGAAGATGACGACGAAGAAGACGAAGGTCTCGGAGGTGGTTTTGGAACTCGAGGTACACGAGATCTGATGTTAACACTAGTCGACTCAACAAGTTCGTCCGGGTTATTGCTCGAATGTCTGGGTCTCTCTGTTTCAAGCTCCTCCCTTTTGAACTGAAAGCTCTCAGCTTTTTCATTATTCAAAGCACTAAGAACAATGGCGTTCGTGCATTTACTGTTACTATTTCTCTTCAAATTCTTAATCAGATTTGATTTCACAATACCTTCCACTAACCCTTGAAACTGCAGCGAAGACGAAATCAATTCATCGCTCTCCGCCGTCCTATCACGATCGGAGCAAGCCGACACCGTTTTCTTCAACTCCGCTATTTCATCCTCCATTTCCCTGACTTTCTCCTCCCTCTCCCCCCTTTCTTCTTCAACCTTTCCCTTCATCTCCTCCACCTCATTTTTCAACATCTTGTTCCTGTTTCTCAACCTCTCCACCTCTTCCAAAGCTCGTTCCAGCTCTGCATTCTTAACGACGATCTCGTTTTCCAGCACAGGAACAATGGCCGCCGATTCTTTCAAAAGCTTTTGCTCTAGAAGTTCTGTTTTGAGCCTGGACTCTCGTTCCCTTAACTCTTCCACCAACCGGAGGAGCTCGGTGACATCAGGCGGACGAGGCTGGACTTGGGCTGAGGATCGAGGGAAATAAACACCGAACGAACGTGAAAAAACTGTTTTCTGTGAAGTGTTGTTTTTGTTGTTACCTGAGCTTGGAGATGGCAATGGCGGTTTTGATGGAGTTGCATGCTTTGTTTTTGAAGTTGTTTTTTGCAAACCCATTGCTAATCTTACCTTCCCAGCCACCATTGATAAGGTTTTTATGTTTGGATCTCTGTAATTTGTGATGTGTAAGAAAGGGAAGGATATCAGACAAACGTCCTTGTCTGGTTGGCTTTTCAGAGAGTGAGGTGTTAAACTAGGGAAATTGGGTAATTCAAAGAAAAGGAAGTTTAAATGAATGAAGAACACTTACAGAGAAAGAGAGGGAAACAACTCTAAATTAAAGAACGAGAGAAAGAAAGGGGATACAAGTTAAAAAGTAAATTATATTAAATATTATTAAATTTTAAAATTAATATTAATTATATTATTAAATTAAAAATTAATATTATTTTAATATTAAATTTTAGATTAAAGATTATTTTTATTATGATAAATGTTTTACATATTCAAATATCATCTCTCAAAACAGAAACAATATCTTAAATTAATACTAAAAACAATTCTGAATATATATAACAGATACGAGCATACAAAATCTCAAAATAAATTCTACGATATGTTTATATAATAACTTTGAAAGAACTTCAATATAGATAAAAAGGAAAAATTGTCATAATTCTTTTTTATCATGTCATATATGGTCTCTAATAATCAGATCTATTTATCTCATATATTTTTAAGGTGAATCACTATCTCTTTTCTACTCGTAATAGGTGAGTAGGTAAATTATCAGGTAATTACTTAAAGATAAATAAACTTGATTATATAAACCATGGATAACGTAATAAAAATAGTTATAAAAAAAACAAATAACAAATTTGATCAAGAAATAATTACCTTTTGTTTCATTATGATAATTTATATTTTTAAAATAATTAACGTTAATCAATAAGATTTGAGAATGCTTCTCGTTTCAAATAAAACGATAGGAGGAATGAATTTATTAAAGATTTTAAAATATTTTAATTATTTTTCAAATACGATAATTCTTTATATAAAAATTTATTGATTATCTTTATTTTTATTGTTTTTTAAAACAAAGTTTCTTAATGTTAAAGTTTATGAAGTTATACCTGGATTTTGTCATAATAAAAATTAAATGAATTTTTTTAATACCAATTGAGAATGATCTTTTAAAAAAATTTGATATTAAAAATATTGTATATATAATTATGTTTCAAAATATGCAAGAAGAAACCATTTTGAAATAAAAATGCTAGATTTTCATATATTTATATTTTTTTTCATGTTGCTCGAGTAATCTAATATTTTCGTATTAAAAAATTACTTTTAAAAACTTATACCACATTTATATTATAAATGAAGAACCAGTCATCTAATATTACAAACATATCAATCTGAATGTAACAAAACCATGCCAGTCATCTGATCTTCTATCAGAGCACCGCACCCTATCTTGCGGCAAAAGCATTAACCGAGGGTGGCTTCGAACTATAACACTAAACTGCATCTTTAGACGCACGCACCCCAATCGTGCAAGCAATTAATCACAAAATTTACCTGAAAGCATGTCGAAATGAATGAGCGTGGACCTTTGAACCGCCTCGAGAGCTCAAATCGATCATGAGATAATACACAATTTGCTCTTTCAGAGCCAAAAGCTCCCCGGAGATTTCACATGCTGCGGCCAACGAAGCCTGAGTTAAGGCAAATACCAGCAATGATATGGGGGACTACCCTATATCCACCTGTTCTAACATGGACATTTGTCCTTGAATACGGGATTAGGGTTCTTTTCCACTTTTGTTAGCTAGTCGTGACCCAACATGCCACATGCTTTTGAATCTGTCTGTAGAGAAACCAGCAGAAACTAAATTGCAGCAAAGGCAATGAAAATGCCAAGCACCAGCCAACCAATGTACCTGCAAACAGGATCAAGCAGAGCAATCCACAGTACGAGGATATCACGACTAATACCATTCTTTGCCAGTGAGTCAGATATTGAATTTTCTTCCTAGAAAATAAAATCGAACTTTCCAAGAAAAGCTACTACACAAGTTATGACGGGATTGAACATCATCTTTAAGGAAACGGGGTGCATCAATTTCGATTTATATGGCACGCTAATAAACTTCATTTCCATCAATTATCCTCTCTTTTCTCATTAGAGACATTTAAAAATGTACACGAAAAGAAAATATTATGGATTTTCACGTAAGGCAAACGAATCAATTATACATGATATAATAAATAAAAACAAACCACATTGAATAATTGAGTTCAATGTTGAAGGAATTATTAATTAAATTGTGAAATCGTTGTTGATTTATTGATTTTCTTGTTCAATGAATGTTTTTATTTCGGTGATGGAGCAAGTTCTTGACCACCCCCTGATGAAGGAGCACCAGCACCTCCAGCGTCTGATGAAGGAGCACCAGCGGCATCTGATGAAGGAGCACCAGAAGCACCTCCAGCGTCTGATGAAGGAGCACCAGAAGCACCACCGGCATCAGATGAAGGAACGGCAGCAGCACCTCCAGAGTCTGATGAAGGAGCACCAGAAGCAGCACCTCCAGCGTCTGATGAAGGAGCACCAGAAGCACCACCGGCGTCAGATGAAGGAGCAGCAGCAGCACCCCCAGCGTCTGATGAAGGAGCACCAGAAGCACCACCGGCATCTGATGAAGGAGCAGCAGCAGCTCCAGCGTCTGATGAAGGAGCACCATCAGCAGGACCGGCGTCGTCGGATGAAGGAGAACCATCAGCAGGACCAGCGTCGTCCGATGAAGGAGCACCACCACTAGCACCTGCGTCGTCTGATGTAGGAGCATCAGCAGCACCAACATCGTCTAATGAAGGAGCTTCAGCATCTACTACCGAAGAAACAAGTTCTTCAAGATTCCCCGATGGAGCAAGTTCATCCCCATATGCCACTTCAGCGTCCTTGATTTCTTCTTCTTGTTCAGGTGAATGTGCCTGACTCACAGTGCTTCCTATCTTTTGGAAGGCTTCTTTGATCTCTGAACCAATCTTTTTTAACTCACTAGTCGTAAGTCCTAGATCTTCTAATGACGCCGGTTTCTCCTTGTTACCATCTCCTTCCGAAATTACCTCGCTTTTGATGTTCTCACTGATTTCTTCATGCCCTACCACGAATTGTGCTGAAAGAATTAGGGCAAACGACAATACAACAATCAAATCAATCTTCTCCATTTTTTTTTACCTCTAAACACGTAATAGAATTCAAACGGTGAGACTAGACTTTAAAGTTTTTTAGGGAGATATTTACGGAGAATTCAAAGGGATATTAACTATTGTGCTTCTTAATGATCATAAAGTTAGCTTTGGCAATGAAGAGAGAAGTTATCCCTCTTTTACCCGTGTATGGTCATTAAGAAGTACAGTAGTTAACATCCCTTTGAATTCTCCGTAAGTATCTCCTTCAAAAAAATTTAAAGACTAATTTCACCCTAAAACATCATTAGCATTATTCTATTCAATAACGTGTTTAAAGTGAAAAAATTGGAGAAGATTGATTTGATTGTTGTATTGTCGTTTGCCCTAGTTCTTTCAACACAATTTGTGGTAGGGCATGAAGAAATCAGTGAGAACATCAAAAGCGGGGTAGGTTCGGAAGGAGATGGTAACAAGGAGAAACCGGCGTCATTAGAAGATCTAGGACTTACCACTAGTGAGTTAAAAAAGATTGGTTCAGAGATCAAAGAAGCCTTCCAAAAGATAGGAAGCACTGTGAGTCAGGCACTTTCACCTGAACAAGAAGAAGAAATCAAGGACGCTGAAGTGGCAGATGGGGATGAACTTGCTCCATCAGGGAATCTTGAAGAACTTGTTTCTTCGGTAGTAGATGCTGAAGCTCCTTCATTAGACGATGTTGGTGCTGCTGATGCTCCTACATCAGACGATGCAGGTGCTGGTGGTGGTGCCCCTTCATCAGACGACGCCGGTCCTGCTGATGGTGCTCCTTCATCAGACGCGGGAGCTGCTGCTACTCCTTCATCAGATGCCGGTGGTGCTTCTGGTGCTCCTTCATCAGACGCTGGGGGTGCTGCTGCTGCTCCTTCATCTGACGCCGGTGGTGCTTCTGGTGCTCCTTCATCAGACGCTGGAGGTGCTGCTGGTGCTCCTTCATCTGACGCCGGTGCTGCTTCTGGTGCTCCTTCATCAGACGCTGGAGCTGCTGCTGCCGTTCCTTCATCTGACGCCGGTGCTGCTTCTGCTCCTTCATCTGATGCCGATGGTGCTTCTGGTGCTCCTTCATCAGACGCTGGAGGTGCTGCTAGTGCTCCTTCATCAGATGCCGGTGGTGCTTCTGATGCTCCTTCATCAGACGCTGGAGGTGCAGGTGCTCCTTCATCAGGGGATGGTCAAGAACTTGCTCCATCACCAAAATAAAAACATTCATTGAACAAGAAAATCATTAAATCAACAACGATTTCATAATTTAATTAATAATCCCTTCAACATTGAATTCAATTATTCAATATGGTTTATTTTTATTTATTATATCATGTATAATTGATGATCAGTTTGCCTTGAAATATTTTACGTGAAAATCCATAAATATTTTCTATATCTTTAAATGTCTGTAATGAGAAAAGAAAAGATCATTATCGAAACGGAGATGTTGAGTTAGAGAAAATATCGCCAATGGAAATTGGGGGATATGAAGAGAGAGAGAAACATGGAGTTAGAAGATCAAAATTTATAATAATTGATTTAAAATTTTAAACTAAATTTAGGACTAAATTGGTAGTACGTAAGTAATATAATCAAATATATATAATTATATTAAATTTTTAAGCTTATCAGAAACGAATTGAGTTGAACTAAAATCAATTTAAATTTTAATGAAACTGATATAGACCCGAATCGAAAGAAAAACATGAGCAAAAATATCTAAACTAAAAATAAGTCAAATTTAATTTATCCAAGTATAATCTAAATCAAACATAAAACCAAATTTAACTTGATAATTTAGTTGAAGTACTGAACATATAATTTCTTTTTATTATTATCTATTTTTTTAACCGAGTCAATATTATATTTTCCCGAGTATAAATCTTTGCCTACTAATGATGTGAAACTACATTTAAGATTCATTCGATTGAATGTCTTCTGGGATGTTCAGCGTCTATATCTGCGCCCATTATTTTCAAAATTCTGAGGCTAGATTTATTAAGCAATTCAAACCAGGTACAGTACTTGCATAGATGATCCTTCTACTCTAATGAACATCTAGAATGAGTGTTCATAAAACTGAGAAAATTCAATTCGATTCGATCTCAAATGGGAGAGGAAATGAGTGGTGGTTTAGAAGAGGACCCATTGATCAAAGCCAAGGCTACATGGCGATAGGCCGCCTCAGTCAGATGAATTCCATCCCAGTTTGAATAACTTGAAGGATTTTGACATGCTTCAGATCCTGTGTGACCGCACCTTGCAGAGTTATTGAAATTATATGGACCACCACCTCCACAGCAAGCTTTGAGAGTACCACCATAAAAACCTGTTATACAGTCACATGGCAGAACAAGAATTTAGGGATTTGCAGTAAAAAATCAACTGAAAATATGAACAAGAAGAAGAAACTGACCGTGATGCAGTGGTGCATGAACGAAACGCATGGCAGCACCGTAGTAATCTGCGTAAATAATCCTGACATGGGGATAGTTTGGCCTCAACATATCCAGGGCCTGTTTAAGCTGAGAATTATGGTACCTAGCGAAAGCATTAAAGGCCTTTAGGCAACCATGGCGGTCATAATCTCCCTTATCACTGCTTTCAAACAAGGTCAAGTAAACAGCTGAGCAGCCGATGGGAAAATTTCCTGGAACCATCAACTCAACTGCACCTTCCTCTATCAATGCCTACAAAAATCCAAGAAAAGCAAACTTCAATGGCATATGCTCTTGAACATAATGAATAACTCTGGTAAAAAAAAGATAATAATGTTTATCTTAAGAGATTCGGGTTCGAACAGGTGTATATTATCGACTCTAAACTTACGGTGGTTGCATTAATAATTGCTCCAACCACGACAGGGACCATAGATCGAAGCTGTTTAATGTTTCCACCAAGAAAGGAGGCGTAATTATAATCGTTCCCACCGATCTCTCCGACCACAAAAAGTGCTTTCTTGAAGAAATCATCACAGTCATGATCGGAGCAAAGATCGGACTTGAGCTTCTTGAACCAATTAAGCTGAACATTCAAGGAATTATTTGTCCATAAAATCGAGATGTTTCGTTCGAAGAAAAACTCAGCATCAAGTGCGGTTGCTCCGGCGAATGCAAAGTTCACTCCGTGTTGAGAACTCGGGCCGCCATCTTCCTTTACCGCTAGGTAAGGTGGCACATACGGTAAACTAAATTCCTCAGCTGGTTTACAAAAAACGAAGACAACAATACAGTTAGGAGAAAGAAATCTTAGTTTTCGAACTGTTTTTATAAAATGAAGAACATTTACCAATGAAATCGATGATAAGACGTCCATCTGAACACCGGCCAGTTGCATGTTGAAAGAAGGTTTCTCCGTAAGGTAGTTGTCCGATGACCGGAAATGCAAGTGCACCGGAGAGAAGGAAATTGCCTGTATCGCTTAGTGAGTCGCCGAAGTTGAAAATTGCCCCATATTTCTGTGGGATTGATACAACTAAGCCTAAAGTTTGGCAGCAGAGTACGAAGATAAAAAGTTTGCAGTTCATGGCAAAGTAGACAAACACCAAGTGGCGACTACCGGAACTGAACTTTGGATGTATACTGATGTTTAATGTAAGAAAGTTATAATAGTAGAAAGGTAACCACCAGTCCCCATTAATGACAAATTTGTATACTATGTTGTATTTGCATGTGTATATATACTATTATATTTGAAATATACGTATAAATTTTAATAAGCTAATAATTTACATTGATATACACTTTTTCAAGTGTTTTAAGTTTTATATTAAAAAGAGGTTTTTATCCACAGGTTGGTCCAAGTGGTAAGTAGCTTGATTCCGCTTAAACAAGTCTCAGGTTTAAGATGTTGTGTACGTAAAAATTCCCTGTTGGGAGACTCATCCACCAAAGATAGGTGTGCGACGCGGGTTGATCTAAATTAGTGAGGGTTAAACTCTGAAACTAGAAGAGTAATAAAAAAAAGTTTTTGTTGGCAGTTGTGGCTTTAAACGCCGACAAAGTACTTGAGGCATTCAAGTCGTGTGGTAAGAACATAGGCTTAACTCGTGAGTCTCTTCGTAGCAACGAAATGAATTCTGCACCGCAGAATGTGTTTTCTTTTGCTTCTTTCTTTTCGGTTATTAAAATCAGACATTTATTGCTCAATAAAACACAACAGCATCACGAAACAGGTTTGGGGGGAAATTAATTAAATTAATGAACCATCCGATTTTACCACCTATGCTCTTTTGAGATCAACTGCAGAGCTATGATCCTTGAGGCCAGCTATACAATTTCACTTACTTTTACATGATTCTTCCCTAGTTTTATTTTGGCTAAAGTTTGAACATGATCACTAAACTATATTCAAATATACATTTTGGTCACTCATTATTCGAATATTACAAAATAAACAATAAACTTTGAATTTTGTTAAGAAAATAGACACCCTTTCGTTAATCGTTGTTAGAAGGGTGACGTAACATGCTAAAACTAATGGAAAATATCTCATTTAGTTATTTTACGATAAAAACTTCAGTAATTTTAAAAATTTAAGTATAAAAATATATAGATATTAATGCAAATAAATATTTTAAACGTAAACCGATCACCAGTTGAAGCACTGTAATATTCAATTTTCATCCATATTTAAAATCATTGATCTATTAACTCAGTTGGTTAGAGTCTCGTTTTAATAAAAAAAATACACCCGACTGACCTTAATAATTCGGCCCATATCAACAGTAGACTAGTAATAAATCTTTAAAAAAACTAAAGCCCAATTTTCAAGTGTGATCAAAGACAATGGATCCTGCATTTTTGGGCCATATTCTCATTTGATCCAAAATCTGTCTGGCCGAATTGACTCCTATGTTTTACCACTTTCAATTTGGTCACAATTTGGGTATTGAAAAATCTTTTCATACCATAAAGAAAGACATGGCCATAACTCCGAAGTTTTTCATTTTTATTTTATTGTTGTTCCGATTTTTAAGGTTTTTGGTTTGATTAATTCGGGTCGACCTGGGTCGCACATCTAGTTTTGATGGGTGAGTCTCCTATCAAGGATTTTCTACGTACACAATATTTCTAACCTGAGATTTGCTTAAGCGAAACCAAACTGCTTACCACTGGGACCAACTCCTGTTAGTATAACTCCGAAGCTTTTAGTGTAGGGAAAGCACATCCATTGCCTTCAGCAGCCAGCTCCACCACAGCGACCACCGCCGAGACCTGAGAACATGCCGGCGCCCACAACAAGAGAATGGTATCGGCATATGCGAGGAATGGCCACACAAGTGTCTTCTAATGACAGACAGATTTATTATCCCCTTTTAGCCTATATTTATTCCTTTTCTGAGTGGCTACCTATTGATGTTGTCACTATATATTAATACAACAATGTGTAAATTGACCTAGACATGCTCATTTCAATGTTCCACACTTTTTGGAACAGATTATGATATGTCGTCCCATATAGATATTGTTAATGTTTTGTAATTCCATACCCTAATTAGCAAGTCTGTAGGCTCACCATGTTCAAATTAGCAAGTATTTTAAAACTCGAGATAATCCTATTTTAAGTAGCATGGTTTTTATTGATTGCAAACATGCATGCTTCACATGGATGATGAGAATTTAAAGAATTGAATCTCAATATCATGACAATCCTAAAGTAATGTGACATTTTCATGTATATTAATTTAATAATGTTATTTTTTAATATAACTATTAATATTCGATTTATTAATTGATTGGTTCTGATCGAATAGAGTAAAGATTAGTTGTAGGAGGACTTTTTCAATCTAATATATATATAGTGTTTTATTTTAAGAGATTCAAATTTAATTCGCTTTGTTTATAAAATATACATTATATTATTAAAAAGTTAATATTTATATAAATAGATACTATCTTACAATCGTATCGATCTACTCCGCTGTTATGATATTAGCTACTTTAATCCTTGACTTTGCAAGCAACGTGAGAAAGGCTGGCTGGAGAGACCAGCAAACCTTCGGACAGAATAAGGATATCTTGTCGGACACAATTTTTTTAACTTCGACGGCTATCAAAAGCTGGTCGGCATGTGTTAGTATTCTTAATAGATAGTTTAAACCTTTTAATGGTTTATGTAATTATGATATTTTCACTTTAATTTTTATTATGATTTTGTTGATGGTTATAAAAAAAATAATTTTTTGTTCATTTGTTAATTATTTATTAATATAATTAATTTAGAGTAATAAAATATTTTATTTAACAATTTAGGTAGCTCATTATAATTTTTTTTTACCTCTTATGTGTTTGGATTAGATATTAAAAAAAATAAAAAAATTATGAGTTTTGATAGTATATTTAATTCTATAAAAGTATTATTTTTTATTTGTTTTTAGGTTATAAAAAATTTAATAAATTAATTTTATTTTTTAAATATATTATAATTATGATATTTTTTTATAATTTTAATAAAAATTCAATTGTTATTATATAAAAATTTACTTTGACCTCTATTAATTGAATTGGTTCGGTAGACGACGCACAAATAAATGCGCAATCAATGCATTAAGGCTGACCCTGATGCGTGGTTCAATTACATATTCAACGACTCAAATTTCATTCTTTATTATTTATTAGATGTTTAGATTACTAAAATTATTATATTATTTACTATATTAATTAATAATAATTTTGTATTTTATTTTTAAAATATTATATATATCATTAAATAGATAAATCAAGATTTTATAATAGTTTTTTTATATCCATGTAACAAGAAAAGAAAAGAGAGGAAAAAAGGTATATTTCAATAAATAATTTTAAATATTTATGATTTATGTTTATAAATTTTTATATATATTTATTTTTAAATGTTTTTTTAGATTCGTCATTACCTTAAACGCAAATCGTTAATCAAATGGGAGTTGTTCACTTGTCTACCAAATTTATCTCCTTATTGCAAGAGATATGTGATTTCATGGGAAAAGAATTATGGGATTTTACACATTTATGGTTGACTGAGTAAATTAATTTTATCCTTTTTGTAAGCATTAATTAGTTGTGATTTTACGGAGATAATTCAAACAAAAGTTCATGGGTCAAAAGAGGTAGAAAAATAGTTAAAAGGTTAAAATGAGATTTAGAGAAGTTCAAGGACCAATAAAGCATTAACTAGAGGTGTTTATCATTTTCTAAACTTTCTTAGTAGACGAAATTTCTTCACGACACTGGTGTGGCATGATTGGCCCACCATAATCATGAATGTTCCATTTTCCATTAAAGCTCTTCAAGTTAAAAGGATGAATTCATAAGAGAGGATAACTGTAAAGACAAACAGGCAGTCCTTCAAGCCAATTCCAACCCAACAAAACTCAGAACACTTTCTCTTTGAAACTTGATCCGTGTTTTGGTCCAAACCACGGCGAATCTCGCCGTAGGTTACTGCTTTGGTCGTTGCAGAACAAATAAGTTGCTTCAACGTCTTTAGTTTATTTACTGTTGAAATATTGCCTTTCTTTATTCTTGACTTCTTGTCTGTATACAACCATTTCCTCTCTCCTGTTAGGTACAAATAAGTTGGTGAGTATTAAATAGTAACCAGCCTTTCGGTGACAAATACAAGGCAAATCCCTCAGACCCTTTGTTTATTTTTTTGGTTTGGTTTGGTTTGGTTTGTCGGCTTTAAACATGAGGCCGAAGATTTATCTTTTTGGAGACTCTATCACGGAGCAGTCCTTCGACGATGGCGGTTGGGGTGCTGCTCTTGCGAATCATTTCTCTCGGACGGTATATTATATATATGTATATGTTTGTTTTTCTGTGATATTGAAATTGAAGAGATTTTTTGGATGAGGTTTTGTGGTTTCATGGTTGCAGGTTGATGTGGTGCTGAGAGGGTACAGTGGGTACAATACGAGGTGGGCGTTCAAGGTATTTGATAGGGTTTTTCCTGTGGCGGAAACCGGTGGTTCCAAGGGTGATGGTGATGCTGCACCGCCGCTCGCGGTGACAGTCTTCTTTGGAGCTAATGACGCTTGCCTTCCCGATGGATACGCTGCCTTCCAACACGTGCCGGTTGATGAGTACAAGCGGAATCTCCACTCTATCGTCTCCTCCCTCAAGGTTCCTTCATCTCTTTTAGTCTTTTTCTTTGCGGTACAGTCTATGATGCTGCCACAAATTTGCTAACGGTTCATCGATAAAACCTCACCGGTTTCATTCGGATCCTCCTCAGTACCCGGCACAGTGTCTGGTGGCATACAATAAGAGCCGAGTACTGAGGAGGATCCGATCTCTTTCTTTTGGTGGAAAGGTCATCCTCAGTTTACCTCTGTATATCCAAAAAGGCAAGAGATGGACGTCTGTGTGCCTAAGGCCCAGTTGTCGCTGTTATTGTTCGCCACTTGCCTCGCCTAACCCCAATCTGAATATCCCTATCCTCTACTCATATAATTATGTAGTAGCTCTTGGATGATAGCTAACCACACCTACTACTATTTTTTAGGCCGAGCTAGTCGTAGGCATTCATAAGGTTGGTGCCCCATATTACAAGCAATCATGCTATTTGTTGGTCACGGTGGGCTTTGTTTTGGTTGGTTAGGAACCCCCCCCCCCCCCCCCCCCCCCCTTGTATGCATACATCTCGAGAAATAAAGTTGGGAACACCAAACCTCAATATTATAATTTGATCCCAATGATTATGAAAGAAACTAGTTTACTTCTTTCTCAACCATTAAACCCTGGAGTCCCACTGTTTTTATTTAGCAGTTCAACTTTCCAAACAAATCATTCGTGTGGGAATAGTTTTTTTTTTATATAAAATAAATAAATACATGCTTATATTCGAAATTTGAGTAACATACTTATATTCGTCTTCCCTTTCATGGTCTCAGAAGCGATGGCCAATGACTCTTATTCTACTAATCACTCCTCCTCCTATTGATGAAGATGAACGCCTTAGGTATTAATGTTCAAGTTTTTCTATTCAGTTTGCATTTTACGTTTCCTTGCTTGAAACTGTTGTGATATGATACCCTCTAGACATCCTTATGCCGAGAATCCATCGGGTTTGCCCGAGAGGACGAACGAAGCCGCTGGTGTTTTTGCCAAGGCATGCATTGAAGCTGCTGCAGATTGCGGAATCCCAGTGGTAGACCTCTGGACCAGGATGCAGCAGTATCCTGAGTGGCGCAAAGCTTTTCTTAGGTACCTATGGCCATCTGTAATCTAATTGGAGCTAAGAATGATTGTGTTAACATGATGTTTGTGGATATGCAGCGATGGTTTGCACCTTACTCCGGAAGGCAACAAGGTTGTGTTTAAGGAGGTAATGAAGAAGCTGAATGAAGGAGGCATAAGCCTGGGGAAGCTGACAGTTGATCTCCCAGTTTTAGCTGATATTGACCACGCTAATCCACTCAAGGCTTTCCAGTAGAGGTTTAAAACTCAAAATTTTAAGCCGTGATTGGGCCTCTTGTTCGTCTTTTATTTAAGTTTTTTTTTTTTTTTTTGATCAAAAAGACTATTCTTATCATTTATATTTTTAAATGTTTTTTTTAATCACTGAACCGTTAATCTCCATTATTTGACTAATAGATAAGTAATATAGCCCTTTAAAATTAAAATAATCCATGTGCGTAATCCTCGTATAATAGGCAAT
This sequence comes from Abelmoschus esculentus, assembly GCA_035048815.1. Lineage (NCBI taxonomy): Eukaryota > Viridiplantae > Streptophyta > Magnoliopsida > Malvales > Malvaceae > Abelmoschus > Abelmoschus esculentus. The sequence goes on from JAUCBN010000044.1 coordinate 13,471,511, forward strand.
AATCCTTGTCTCTATTATCTCTTTACTTCAATTAAAAACTCACCTCAAATTGCATGAGCCCTTTAACCACTTTAACGATTGTTATTTTTAAAGATTACAGGTTCGAGTACCAGTGTTGGCAACAGAGTAATTTAGTGATCAATGTCAAACGATGGAGATTATATTCAAATACTTAATACTAGAATTGCATTAAAGATGTTCAACGATGAGTACGAATACATCTCGATGATAAGCTTCACATTTCTTATTACATAATTATTCGATTTTTCCCTTCAAAAGCTGATCTCTTGGGCTACGTGGGGAGCTAGCTAGCTAGCTAGTCATGTTGAGGATCCGGTCCTCCTGGTGAAAGTCTCCAAGTATCAGCCAATACCCTTCTCTCAAGCTTCACTGCAGACAAACCATTGGCTTCCATTAATGCATGCATAAAGGATTGGCTATCAATCGTTGTTTTCTGCATTATCTTACGCCCACCACAGCTCTTTGCTTCTGCGTTTGTCGCATTACCTGACAAAACAAGAAAGATGATAAGGGAAACCTGGACGATAAAACAAGCCATTTTCTAAGCTGAAACTACTGATAGAGTTGGAATGAATGGCATTTTACAGCAACATAATCTCACTCCCATATATAGCTGGGAATTCATGGCAAACGTCCAAGATTTCACAGCTCAGGAAATACTAGTATGGCGTGGACAAATAAGGTTGTTTGTTTTTTTGTTTCTACAAGGTTGAATAGCTTTTCCGACCATTGCATGATAACTTTAAATATTCTTCGTGGCATAAACGACATAACTTTGCTTGAACTATAAGACAAGGAAGAGAAAGATATGGCTCATTTTTGCATTCGGGTTTTGTCTGTTTGTAAAGATCCAATAGTTGAGTGACTCTGAATAATGAATCTGTCTTTCCACAGGGTTTTTATATATAGCAAACAGACAACTCTAGGATCCTCCAATTTTGCTGGTTTTTTTTGTTTGTATTATAGGATAGGACTGCTTTTTTTATAAAGTTTTTTTCTTGCATTATAATAGATGTTGCCAAAGGTTGAATGTTGAGTTGATTATGTTTCTCGTACACAAAATTTTAATAATTGATATCTAAGTGGGTTAAAATCTATTATCTGTCTCTTTTATTATGCCTTCATTCATGTCTCATATTAGGGACGGAGCTGTGTAGGGAGTAGGAGGTGAAGTTGCTCCTCCCAAAATTTTTAGTATAATTGCATTTTAGTCCTTTTTAGTTTAAATGTTAATTAAATAAGGTTTTTATCTCTCCCAGTTTTTAAATTTAAAGGTTTGTTAGACTTTTGCCCCTCCCAATATTAAATCCTAGCTCTGTCCCTATCTCATATTGAAAATTTTTGAAAAAATGGATTTTAAACCCTAACTCTTATTTTCTATATTCTAAACCCTAAACTCTATGTTCTAAAAATATAGTTTACCCCTAATTCCTAACCCCTAACCTTAACCTTAAACCATAAATCCTCTAATTTAAAACAGAGGCACGAGAAAGAGGTAGACAATTTACACCCTATCAAAGTGGTTTGAGGCTTATTAGGGTAAATGTTTTGATGGAATTTATATCATATTTCTAATCGACTAAATAAGATTTCTTGGTGATCAAATAATTTTATTTTTGTAAGATCATGAAGGTAAGTTGGAGGAGTGGAAATGTGTTGATTATATTTTCGCACATAAAATCCAACACTTTTAACATAAATATGTTGATAAAGATATACATAAGTTTTAATGAATGAAATAAATTCAGTCGATTAAAAAAGCTCGAAAATGAACAAGACATTACTCATATATGGCTTTAATGTATGCCGTAGAGAAGCAACATGATGTTCTTTCCTTAACAAAGGGTGTAAGATTAAATTTATTGCTCAATCCAAATTCAACTGCTTAGGAAATTTACCATGCACCTTTCCTTCTTCAAATGTATAGTAATTACTTTTAATTAAAATTTAAAACATAAAAGATAAAAACCGAAACATTCATTTGAACCTGTAAATGACAGTACAAGCGTATGTAAACCTATAAATTTTTCCTATGAAAAAAAGGAAGTCTTCATATGCAACCAGTACATGACAATGGTGTCTCATGTCCCTCTTCTTACAACTATGGTGTCCCACTGTCCCATGTCTCTCTTCTTTCCAAGTGAAAAAACACATAAACACACACTTTGATTCTTCGTTCTCCATATTCAATAGAGAAAAGAGAAAGATATCAAGTGTGTATCAGTTATTATTTATGATGTTGCGGATCAGGTCCCCCAGGACTTGTTCTCTCAACACGGCGGAACTGGTTTTTCTTAGCTTCTTCCTGCAGATACCGTCGCAGTCCCACGCTCACGAAACGTCGGTTTAGATCCTTCTCCTCTTTCGAAACCCGAATCTCGGAGCCTGCAAATAAAAACAAGAGCAAGGTAAGGCATACCAGACACCTAGAGACAGACTTTGTGCTTAGTTGATAGGTATACTTGACAACCTTGTACTATTTATATGCTTCCTATGTCCAACTTTATTACAAAATGGACGAGGAATCTGTAATCAATCACTGAACTGTAAATTGTTATCTGACAAGGAATGACTGTTTTTTCCGTCGGCCAACCGAGTAAAACACACCAACGCTTATTTTATAAGTCTGGCCAGTGGTGTGCAATGGAGGATAGGTAGATAATCCATACACCCATTAGACTAGAGTTTAGACCAATTTCTTTAGGCAGCACCATGTTTTAGGATGGACGGTTTATCATTTTATTAATTAGTGAGGACCTCATAGGGGATAACTGGATAAGACAAGTGTCAAACTAATAAGGACAAGATCCTTAAGGGATAAATAAATATAATGTTCGACAAATTATTTGTAAATATTTTTCGTATGACGTTTACTTATTTAACAAAAAAAATTATTATTTTTTGTATCCCTTCCTTGTCCCAACACTTAATAATCAAATTTTAAGACCTAACTTTAAATTATAAACTTAAACCTTAAACTGTAAATTACACCCTACCTATAATTTCTTATAACTTAACCTTAAACTTTAAATTTAAATTTTTAATATCAAATATAAAAAGATACTGAAAAGGGATAGATTTTTTTTAAGTTAAATAAACAACTCTACTCCAAAACGAAGCCAAAAACGAAATGTTACTATATGAGTTCTAAAGAAATTGAAAAAACAAGAATAAAAATAAAAATTCAAAAAAAAATATGACTAAAAATATTAATAGTGGGATTTGATTTATTAACTTTAAGTAAAATATATTTATTTTCACTTATATATTTTACTAATAAGACAATAACTATTTTATGTTATCAAAATAAATAAATAAAATTATAATTTAAAATGTTTGCGGGGTCAAATTTATAAAAACAAAGGTCGTATGTGTGTGCAAAAAATCTGTGTATAAAAAATATGTGCGTGAAAAAATGTATATATTATCAAAGAATTAAAAAAAATATAAATTATTATATAATTATATTTTGTATTAAAAAATATTAAATCATAACACCTAAAAAAGTATCTATTAAATTGGATCATGTGAACAAAATAAATTCTCATCCACTTTTTTGTTCTATACTCTTCATTTGATGGGGAAATCTTAAATAGTTAGTGGTCTTGTTGATAAAATTAAAAGTATAGTGATTAAAATAGAATCTCTTTCATAGTTAGGTGATCATTCATGTGCTTTACCCATAAAAATATATATTTAAATTATTAAAACAATAAAAAATATTTTATTAATAGTTACAGTATATTGATAGGAAAAAACAACCATTCAGTGGATCAAACATGAATAAATTGCTAAACTGTTTTTAATCAAGGCTTTGTTTATCATTATTTTTTAAATTAGGTTTTGATTTTAAAAGTTAATTTAAGATTTAAAATAATATTAAATATTAATTTAAAAATTATGTATTAAAAATATAAAGTTAAATTTTCTAACTTATATAGTTAAAAATGTTTTTAAGCGTTAAATTATAATTTTAACTTTTATTTGTTATTATATCTATTTATAATTTTTAAATTTATAAAATTTATGAAAATATAATTAATAAAATATTTTAATTTAAATATTATATATATTAAATAAAATATTTTAAATTTATTATAGTTTTTATAAAATACGTATAATTATTAAAAATATATTTTTAACAAAAATAGTTTTATAATTTTATAATAATTTAAGTTATTATATTTCATATATTATAACATTAAAAATTTATATATTATTTATATATAATTTATAATATCATGTTTAAAATAATTTTTTTATCTATTCAAAAATATTTTTATAAAAATATCAAATATCTAAATTTTAAATTTTAAATTCAAAATTTTAAATTATTTTTAAAAATATTTAATAGTTATTTATAATATTTTTTAAAATAATATTAAACTGACCATAATTATCAATAATATGAAAAATTAATTTTTTCCCTACAAATATATTTAGTTGAGTAACATATTACTAATTATTTATTTATTTATTCAACATAAGCTTTTCAAAAGGACTTTTCTTTGAGAAGATGCGACTGGTGCACCTACCCACTACAGGCTGCAGCCTGCAGTTGTTTTCTTGCTCAAAATTGACCGCAACATCAGCCATGGAAGAAAGAAGCAAACTTTTCTCATTTTCCCTACACGTTGCTACTGCTAAGCTTCATTCAAAAGGTAAGTACTTGGAAAGGGAAAGTAGGTGAAGAATCGTACTGTCAATATTTTAATTACCCGCACGCCAGATACAAAGTCAACATTCAAAGAAGGGATGATCGATCTTCTAATTCCTAGGCTCCTACCAGTATTTGGTTTAAAGGGGGAATCTTTGAGCCAAGAGCGATGCCATTCTCACCTACTACTTCAATACTCAATACCAACCATTTCTCACCGGAAAAAATGAAGGTTCAAGTCTTAGAAACAGCTCTCCTCCGCCCCTCCGCCGCACCCTTCACCGAGGACCACACCCTTTCTCTCTCTCACCTAGACAATGATCACTCCCTTAATATCACCTTCCGTTACCTACGAGCTTACACAAACACCGCCGCCGCTGATCGCGACCCTTTCCAGGTTATTCCCTCCGCCCTCTCCGCCGCACTCCACCACTATTACCCTCTTGCAGGATCCCTCTGCCGTGACAGCAAAGGGAGGTACGAGCTTCTCTGTCGGGTGGACCAAAGCCTACCGCTTGTCAATGCCAGCGTAGACTGTACATTAGAGTCCGTAAATCACCTCGAGGATCCCGACATGAATTCGGTTGAACAGTTCGTTCCCGACCCGAGCCCGGAAGAAACGATGGTTAATCCTTGTACTTTACAGTTAACGGTGTTCAAATGCGGTGGATTTATTCTTGGGGCGGCCATACATAATTCTTTATGCGATGGACTCGGTGCAACCCAGTTTTTCTGTATGGCAGCTGATATAGCACGTGGGGTGAACCAGGTGAAGTTTCAGCCGGTTTGGGATCGATCCACCCTGTTGGGTCCGAGGAACCCACCGAAAATTGAAGCCCCAGTTCGTGAATTCCTAAGCTTGGAGAAAGGTTTCAATCCTTACAAACAAGATATCGGACATGTTGTGAAGGAATGTTTTTATGTGGAAGATGAATGCTTAGACCAACTCAAGGCTTTACTTTCTGAACAAAGTGGTTTGGGTTTAACCACATTTGAAATCTTGGGTGCTTACATTTGGCGAGCCAAGTAAGTTTAAAAAAGTTTGGTAATTTTCATATAATGTGTAAGCTAAGCTACTTTCTAAAAGTTTGGTCATTTTCGCATAATGGGTTTTCGTTGTTGATGTAAAACAGGGTGAAAGCCTCAAAGATTCAAGGGGACGAGATTGTGAAGTTTTCATATTTGATGAATATCCGCAGAGTGGTAAAGCCAGCATTGCCTGCTGGCTATTGGGGCAATGGCTGCGTTGCAATGTACGCCAAGGTAAGTGCCAAGGACCTAATCGAGCAGCCTTTGTGGAAGACGGCTGAACTGATAAAGAAGAGCAAAAGCAATGCCAGTGACGAGTACGTGCGTTCTTTCATCGACTTACAAGAACTGCACTACGAGGATGGCATTAATGCCGGAAAAGGGGTGAGTGGCTTCACTGATTGGAGGCATTTGGGCCATTCAGCAGTGGATTTCGGTTGGGGAGGTCCTATGACAGTGTTGCCACTTTCATCCAATTTCCTTGGGAGTATGGAGCCTTGCTTCTTCCTGCCTTACGCGTCATCAAACGATACAGGGAAGAACAAAGGGTTTAAAGTATTGGTAAGCTTGCGTGAGACTGCCATGGCTGATTTTAGGCAAGAGATGGAGAAATTTAGCCAGAAAGAATTTAGTAAACTTTGAGCTGTTTCCTAAATCCAAATCCTTTCTTTGTAGCGAGTTCGTCGAATAAGGAATTGTTTGTTATTGAGCTGCCATTGTTGAGTCCTGTATTTGCTTCTCTGAAACCTATCAAGATGAAGGTGATATTACTAGCAATTAAATAGCTCATCTGATAATCAATTAGTATTCGAGTTAGTTATGTGAAGAGCAACACAAAAGGATGATAAATTAACATGAACGAATAAATTTTATTTCGAATTTCGTCTAGATTGAGTTAATTACATTTCAAGATGCCATTGATGCATAGGTTCTATGATTGAATTGTCTTCTACAATGCATGGTTGGTTATTTGTCTACCAATCCAGGAAACTTGAACTTGGGACTCTGTTCCTGGAGGTTGCTGGTAGACCACTGAAGCAGCACTTATGAAAATGATCAAGCAAATTTTCTTTACTTTTAAGCGTTTAACCTCGACCTTCCATTTTTTAAATGTTGAAGCGTGTGGCATTATAAATGCTTGGACTGCATTTCTTGATGACGTGAACAATTAACTAACAATCACACAACACCAATAAATGATTTTATAATAAAATTTCTTAAAAATTAAGCAAACTTAAGCATATATCCTTGAAAAACATCCTTAATTAGCAACTGCTGGGATTGGAAGGAATGTCTGGAAACCTTTAAGCTTTTAAACCAGGAAAGATATTACAAATATAATGTATCGGAAAAAAATAATTTATTAAAATTCTCATACAAAGGTGAAAAGAAAAATAAACTTTTTTATGGAGATTAATATATCATCAAAACTCAGAATTCTTCATGAATCTTATATCTCTAGTCAAATGAGACACTTTATTGGGAAAAAAATGAGCGATGAGTGAAAACTATTAGGCAAATTGTTGCGCTACACAATTTTGATTACATTAGTTAACAAAATATCAAACAAGTGAAGATCTATCTTTTTTATGACCACTGATAAAATCAAATTAGAAAGTTAGTGTCGTGATGATCCCTTTACAAGCATCAAACAGCCGCTATTGTATGTTAAATCGTGTCAAACAATAAATGAAATAAATCATAAAAATCGTACTACGAGGGTAAAGAAAACACATACTACAAGATTGGATATTTTTATTAAAATTTAAAATAAAAAATTAAAAATAACAAATATCAATAATCAATATTGATATTGATTATCGTTACCTATTAAACAAAAATTTGATAATATTAATTTGCGGCGGTTATGGATATATAATATAATAAACTCCCAGAAATGCATTAGTATAATAATATACTTCAGAATCCATTCGTGTGCCAGCTTTCCATTCGCCTGGTTCCGCTGTTTCTTATGTGATTGGCCATGACTTACAGGAAGGATTCCAGTCATCTATATCTTAACCGAAGGTATCTGCTTAAATTATGCCTTCAAATGATTAGAACAACCACATAAGTCAACATGAAAGCCTTAAAATACACAGCTCCGACTCATTCTTTATTGTTTCAACTCTAATCCCTCTCCATGAATTAAGCAGGTCGGTTGATTCAACCACAAGTTTCTTGCTGGAACATGACATGGAGTATAGGATAAAGATTCAAATCACGCGGATTCAAAGCTTTATATCTCGAAATCATAACACATTTGGAGAAGAAATTGATTTGGTTTGTGAATATTGTTGATCGATACGATGGCAACATCTAGTCAGTCGATATTGGAGAACGTATGGGCAAACTTCATCGGTGGAGAACAAGTGCCGAGCGTTGACGGTTCCAGGGAGATTCTACAAAGGCTGCCGAGCCTTGGGAGGTGGATATCAATGGGTGCTGACGCATGGGAGGGTCTTCTTGATGGGATTGTTCAAGATGAAACAAGCAGAGATATAAGTACACGAGGGGTTAAAGTGAACTCCATGAGAGTAGAGAAGAAGGCGGTGGCGATGAGACACTACCGGGGAGTGAGACGACGTCCTTGGGGAAAGTATGCGGCGGAGATAAGGGATTCATCGAAGAAAGGAGCTCGAGTGTGGCTTGGGACTTTCGAAACGGCGGAGGAAGCCGCAATGGCATACGACAAAGCTGCTTTGAGAATTAGAGGCCCCAAGGCGTATCTTAACTTCCCCCTAGAGATGGTTCGTGAAGCAATGGGAATTGACAACACAAAAAGTAGTGACCGTGAGCATTTCGGCCATTGTTCGTGGACTGCTACTTACCAAGGCACAAATATCCCGAAAAGAGGGTGTAGAGATTGGGAGGAGAAGGGCGAGTTTGTGTCAAATGAAGAGCCTAAACTAAAGAGGCTGGCAACTGTTGAAGAGGTGCATGAGGATGTGTTTGAGTTCCAGGATTTGGGGAGTGATTATTTGGAGAGTTTGCTGTCTTCTTTTTAACAGAAGTTGAAAAAAAAAGTGGGGTTTTATTGCTATAAACATTCATTATAACTGTGATTATTATCAAAGATAGGAAGGATTAACTTTAATTGTTTGTTATTGAAACAAGCTGAAAATTTTAAAACCTGAAATGAACCAGTATAACTTCAAGTAAAAGCTTCAAGACCTTGTATTGTTCAAGTTATTTTCTCCACCCTTTTTGAGCTTAAATTCAGCCTTGATCTTCGAACCAACGATGCCACCGCCATGAATTTCAGCCGGAAAGTTGAGTAAAGCCTTGGAACCACGCATCCTAAAAGCCGCCCTGTCATAAGCCAAAGCAGCTTTTTCAGCAGTTTCGAATGTACCAAGCCAAACCCGAACCCCTTGCCTAGTCGAATCACGTATCTCCGCGGCGTATTTTCCCCAGGGGCGACGCCTGACGCCCCTGTAATGCTTCTTCCTGATAGTCCTGGTTGGTTCAAGCATGTCGGTTTGGTTTTTGGGTTGTACTTGAAACTGACGACGGAAATCATTGAGAGGCATGGCATGGTGAGCCCCGGTATTGGCTTCATTCAAGACGTTGAAAATGAACATGTCTTGGGAGTCGTTCTCGTTGAATGGCAGATGATGATCGGTGTTCTGTGACGCCATGGATTCTTCTTCCCTGTTTGATGTCATGTCGTTTTGCAGGGGATTTAACAGTTTACTGTTGTGTTTGAAACCAATCTCCACCTTCTCCTTTTCTACCATTGAAATCCTTGTACATAGCAAAGAAATGCGTCAAATACTGCAACTCGACTCAGTCAGAAATCCCAGACCTCAACTTTGAAGAGTACAAAGGATTCGCTAAACAACTGATCAGTCAAATCTGTTTACAAAATCAAGTAATTATTTATAACACAAACTTTGTCAATTTTAATATTTAGACTTTAAAATTTTAAAGTTTAATTATTAAAATTTAGGTTAAAGTTTTAGAGCTTAGGGTATTAAATTATAAATTATATGGTTTAGATGGGTGTTACGTAAATTGATTCACGTGACTTAATATCAAAATATAACTCATATTATATGTGTGACACTTGATAACATTATGTAATAATTTTTTATTTGATCAACAATATCTGACTTATTGATAACTAAATCAAAGTTTTAAAAAGATTTAACATAAAAATAATCATCTCATTCTAATTTTTTCATTAATAACAATTTGGACCTCTAACTTTGGTACGCCCACGATCAATTAAATCATCTAATTGTTGTTATAACATGCTTCTGCTTAAAGTTTAAAATTAAAACAAAACAAATCCAAAGCATGCAGCAACCTTCGAGAAAAATAACAGGTTGAATTGAGGTAAGCTTATAGTTGAACTTTCTTAAAGTGTATACCGAAGAATAACAATATTTTTTGATAGAAATATCAACAAATGTGTAATTTGGACAAATTAATGAAACCCAAAATGTCAAGTTTAACAAGCAAAAAAAGAAAACACAACAAAGGGTGTTTCTTTCTTGTTTTGTTTTTGTGTTTCCTTTTAAATATATCCCTTTCCCCCCCATTGAAGACAACATCGAACAGCACAAATAAAGGAACAGCAAGAGGAGAAAGAAGCAAAGAATAAAAGAGAAATGGGATCTTACAGAGCTGATGAACACTATGATTACTTGTTTAAACTTGTGTTGATCGGTGATTCTGGTGTTGGAAAATCCAACCTTTTGACTAGATTTTCAAAAAACGAGTTCAGCCTTGAATCAAAGTGTACCATTGGCGTTGAGTTTGCAACTCGTAATATTCATGTGAATGAAAAGCTTGTTAAAGCTCAGATTTGGGACACAGCTGGTCAAGAAAGGTATTTTGTTTTGTTTTCAATCCATTTTTAGTGCATATTTTGATCTGGGTTTCATTGTTTTTGCTCCATTTGAGGATTTCGGGTCTTTCTTTTTGGTGTCCTAATCTATCTTTTTCCTTCTGATCAAGGTATCGTGCAATAACCAGTGCATATTACCGTGGTGCTGTTGGTGCTCTACTAGTCTACGATGTAACCCGTATCGTTACATTTCAAAGCATACAAAAGTGGCTGAAGGAACTCAGAGATCATACCGGTGACAGCACCGTGATTATGTTGGTAGGAAACAAGTCAGATTTGCGCCACTTGCGAGCAGTTTCGACCGATGAGGGAAAAGCTTTAGCTGAAAATGAGGAAATTTGTTTCATGGAAACATCTGCACTTGAATCTATCAATGTCGAAAATGCATTCACCGAAGTGCTGACCCAGATATATCATCTTGAAAAGAAGAAAGCTCTTGTAACCAGAAACAACCCAGCAGCTTTGCTGAGAGGCCATACGATCGATGTCGGATCAAAAGACGAAGTATCAGCCATGAAAAACCCCGGATGTTGCTCAACTTAAGCACAGGCTTCGATTTTTTTATGCTCATCGTTCATATCTGTTGTTGATGAAATGCCAAAATGATAGATATGCTTTGAGCTTTTGAACCATCCTTTTTCTCTGCATAGTCTTTTCTTTCTCTTAAAATACTTATTCGATAAATACCTGAAGGAAAATTTACACCACAATCTCTAACAAGATATAGCACCAATGAACAAGTGACTGAAAAAGAAAACAACACAAATTCTAAAGACTTCATTTTTCATTAAGATTCAGCCACACTTGTTGCTCAAAACAGAAGAAAAAAACTGCCATACATTCCGATTTCAGCGACTTTTCTTCCTGATGAAAATGGCCTTTCCAGCAGTAGTTCATTCCGGATCAACAATGGTAAAACCAAAGATATCCCCTGTCCAGAAAGAAACAAGTTGGCAAATTTTAGAGCAAGACAATAGTAAAAAAAATGTCCTTTAATTATCCAAAAAATATGTCCTTTCAGCAAAATTGGCATGTTTTGTAGCACCGCTCAAAATTCTGCACTTGATCAATTGTTCTACTACACAAATTTGGGTGCAAATTGGCATGGTTTAAGCATTATGTCGAACACTTTTTGGGCATTATAGTTGTTTGTTTCTTCTTTGTTTATTTTGTTTTCAGTTGTCATCTACCTTGCTTCCAATAGCCATGAATTGCAAATATGAGAATAATTGAAATAAAAATAAACTTTTTAATTTGTACTTCCAATTCGAATAATATATTACAAAACCTAACATCCAACATATCGAATTCCATTTAAAGCTTACAAAATAAACCTAATTTAAGCTCAGCAGTTATCAACTCAAATACCTAAAACAAACCGACATAAGAAAGAGTGTATCTAAGAACTTACCAGAAGACTGTTGAAGGCGGGAAGATCACTTTGGATTGTCCTTTTTGTTAGAGTCGGAGTTGAAAGAGGGAAGGGGGTTAGATCCTTTGATGACCCAACCGAGGGCAAAAAATGAAACCCCGGCAAGAATCGCAGTGCCCCAGGCGTGTGAGTACCACCGACTGTACTGCCGGATGGCATACCTCCATTGATCTCTGAGCGTTGAAGGGTCCGGATTCGATAGGTCGGGAGGGTTCGGGTAACGTAGCTTTTGATGACCCGGTAAATCAGAGGCCGTGTTGTTTCCGATTTTAGGGACTGTTTTAGGAGGTGGGTTCCGATTAGATTCGGGTTTCGGATTTTCTGACATGATCACTCCTTTGGGAAACCAAAGTAGTATTTCTTTGAAACAAACAGGGAAATCCAAAGATTGAAGGCTCGAGGGACCTCGATACCGCAAATTTATACTACACATTTCTACAATTGAACACACGTGGCAGATACATGTTAAAATGTAGGTTCGGTATCAGCCAAAAACATAAGAACTTATTAGATAAACTGTTATCAAGTCATCTTAATGATATATAAAAAAATAAAATAAAATAAACTATTAGATGGGACTATAACTAACATAATGAATATAATCCATTTAATAATTATTTTTAAAAATACATAATATCATAAAAGATGACACGGTAAATTAATATCAACACCATCCCGTGTAGAATTACATCTACGAAATCATCAATAAAAAATACGTAAGAAGATCGTTTATTATTGTACTGCAATCCTGTCTTGACAAACTCTTCAAGACCGAGATGCTTTGGCAAGGCCTTAAAAACCTTATCTAGAAAGGATCCTCGATTGGGATAATATAATATCTACTCGGATCATATTTAGTAAGTTTATTTAGCTTAGGAAGTGGTCTGGTGTAGGATCCTCGCATTTTATAATTCCGATCATATTCATAACTCATACGCACAAAATAAATGAATGAATAAATAAATAAATAAAACCAACTTACCTTGTGTGTTTATAAATACCACAAGTTTTGACTAGTATTTTTTATAGAAGAAAAGCAATTGGATTAGTGATGCCATCAACTTTATTACAATGAGCTCATCCTTCTACAAACCAAACCAAGCAATGATCATTGGATTGGCCTAGCCAATGCAAAGCAGGTATCCGGGTTAACTGACATCAACAACTCAAGGACAACAATCTCATCTGGAAGTTGGATATTAAGACGAGGTTCGATTAAACCTGCTTCACACATGCATAACATGGAAATATTAGACCCAACCAACTTGCAACAGGTTACATTAGGAGTAATACATAAGAAATGTAAGTTCTCACCAGGGGAAAGTTTCTTCCCTCCGTATAGCTCTTTTGTTAAGGGGTTAACAGCCCAATGATTGACACCCACCCGACTTGTAGGTTGGAACCCAACTATTTTCCCATCTGTCGATAAAACCACCTAGAAACCAACAAAAGGGACGAGCAACCAAATTAGAATACAGGATGCCATGTCATGGCAAGCTTAATCACATTTAAATTAAGATCTGAAACCAGGATTGCAACCATTTTCAGCTATTGTGGCCAGCAAAGGAATTTTATATAGACACCAGCAGAAAGCTCAATAGGTAGATTAAATTTTTCCACACGACATAAAGCATGTCAAGAACTAAAACCGACTTAAGCTTGATTAGACTTTCTCATTTCTCCCTCTTTTCTTTCTGATACCTAGTATATAGCTAGAAAACTGACAAAAAATAAAAGGCAAAATTTAAACCAAGTTTACCTGATAACTAGCAATGTCCTGGACAGATGATTTTATATCATCATTCATTTTCTCCACATCAGCAGAGTTAGTTGAATCATCTTCACAATTAAAATTTGTTTGATGAGGTGCTTTCAAGTAGTTTGGTATTTCACCAATCCAAGCACCAAGATTGGTTTCTGTTGCTATGTCACCAGGCCAGCCAAAAGCATCCTTAACCTTTTGGATTACCAATATAGAAAATGTCCCCAACTACTCATATGAGGTCAATATATCAGTTTTCACATCAAAAGCAACTTCTGTTAAAATAATAATAATTATAAAGAACATAACAAAAAAGATAAAAGAGAACTGAAGCTTAACATTTTATACAGTCAAAAATAGGATTGAAGTACACATCCTTCCTCAAAGAGCAGTAGATCATGGATGGGATGTGTTTTAAATCTTGGGAAACAAAAAATTTGGAAAATAAGAATTGCTTCTTTCCATACGAGCTCGGTCTAGCGTTGTTCTAACAATAGTGCAAATTAATCAGCAAGCAAAACTAGCAACAAGATAAGCCCTGAGACTGTGTCTTGAAAATCCTATCCTTTTGGTAGTTACTTTTCTAGTCATAGTTCATGGCCTTCCTCGGAGTTTCTCTTCTCCAATGGTTGGGTTGTTTAGCTATTAATAGTGTTTCCTCTTGTTGCTAATCTTGCTTCAAAAAGATTCTTCCAGTCGGAAAAAAAAGTGCACCATAAAATGCATTCCTAAATCACAATAATCTTTTGGAAGCAAAGAAAACCCGTGTAAGGTCACAAAGACTCTAATAACAACATAGCAAATTTCTAGGAATCTAGGGGAAACTTGTATGCCAATTTTAATCCTAGTATTAAGTTACTGAGGATGGATACAATAACAATTAACATAAAACTGACAATGAATTAGTAGAATGCTACATGCATAGTAACCAGTGTATTCACACACCTTTTCAGTGTCTACAGATTGAATTGTAGTATACTCGGTAATTGATGATGATGGAGACCTAGATCCTCCAGGGTACTTTCCTCCTTTTCCTAGATGAGGAAAACTAAATTGACTGAGTGTACTGATGGTAAAGAGAACAATTCCACTTGCAATGGTGGCAGATACCATTTTCAAGAAAGATGAACTCCTCTGTAAGAAATAGAAACAATTACACAAAGCCTATGAACTTAATTCAATTCAAATATTAATACTTTCTCGGCATGATCCTTCAACTTCATAAAAGGCTAAACAACTCACAAAGAAAAAAATCCCACAAAATAAGTCAAGGAATGCAAAAATTTCACAAGTCAAATTACTCAAATATAGAATTTAGTTCATGAAAATACTAGCTATTGACACTGAATATTTTCCAAGAGATTGTTTCAAACATCCAAGATAAGCCTAGCAAGTACTGGGTTTATTAAATTGCAAATGATTTACAATAATCTCCCAGCCTAAAATTTCTACACAACAAATACTGGGAGCTCTGCCGATGGGAAAACTTAAGGTAAATCAAAAATAAAAAACAATAGAGCTTCAAGCTTTGACATTTCAGTACCTTTGCCTTGGATAATCTGTCGTAATTGGCAATCATACCCGATTGGAGTTGTTTCTTGGGCAGCGAGTAAACATCTTCAAAGTACATATCTAATATATCAGCCAGTCCAACCTACAAATTTTTGTAAGCTAGCATCAAAAGTATAAGGTGAATATGCAATGGAATATTGCATGGTATAGAACCAAATAAAACATGAGAACTGCACCTTATAAAAGAATAATAGATGACAAGCAAATCAAAAGAATAAACACCAAAAGGAAAGAATAAAGTACCATTTGAGAGTGTGTCAAAAGAACTTGCCACTTATTCTCGTCAGATTCTCTCCATCCTTCAAACTTTACATCCTTAAGAGCATTTGCATCTATTTCTAGCCGATATGCAGGTACAAACTCACTTGTCCAAGCACTAAACTCATGACCACCAATTTTTTCCAACTTAGACTGCAAAGGTTGAGACCACCAATAGTTTTTCTGCCTCAAATCCATAGCTTCGAAACTCTCTTTACTCGAATGAAAATTGTCAAGAAGACTCTTTGCATTTTGAACTATCTCGTCTTCAAAAATGTTATATAGAACAACGGAGGAATCTTTTGATGCAATCTTTTTCGACTTCTGAAACCAGCCAAAGAAGTCAGAGGGAGTTTTTCCCAATAAATGTTCCAGGAAATGGCTTTCAGTGCTTTGTAAAGACGAGATGCAAACAACTTCACCGAGCAAAGATATAACCCTTTCTACCGATGACTGGAGAATGAATGATGCCGAAACCTGCTGATAGTAAATGCATAACAAGAGAACTGAACCCGTCAGTATCAAGTGGAACCTGCAGAAAAGACATTAATTATGGGATTACAACTAAAAATTCGACATACAGATAACCAAAAGACCACAGTCAACAAATAAGAAATACTGATGCTTATCTAACCTCTCTTGGATTCTCCAGGTCTTCCATATCTCTTTCAGTACCAGGTCGAAACAAGACCAATTCAAAACTCAAAAGCTTTTGCATAACTACTTGCCTAAATGTCATTGCCAGTATGTTTTTCGATGATGTTCCAGCTAAAACATCTTCAGTGAATAACTTTTTCAGCTTTTGAGCTTTCTCTTTAACTTTCATAGCCGGCAAAAACTATTCTCAAAGGAAAATAAATAAATAAATAAATAAAGATACATATCTAATAACTAATTTCTTATTTTTCATTCATGACGGGAATGAACTTACCAGTCGCGTTGAAATAGTGGCGCTTTTAGAGGTGGGACCTGGGAAAACAGTTTCAATAACCATAGCAGGGATACCGGACTCGACGTGCTCGATAGCGGCTCGGCCTCCATCAGCGGCTGCAGCAGTCAAAGCCTGGTCGAAGCTAACGGTTCCGACGAGGGTGAGGCGAGCGAGGTCGTTTTCGTAGGTTCGAACGCAGGGTAGCGTAGTTCCATCGGAGTTAGCTATGAATTTTAGGGCTTCCTGTTCGGTGGACGGAGCCGGCCTCGGAAAAGAACGGGGGAGGATAAGGAAGGGAATCTTAGGGTTGCGGGAGGGTAGTTTGAGGGGAAATGTGAACTTTTTACGGGAATGAGAAGGGAAATGGAAGGGAATCGGAGGGGAAAGTGATTGAACGAACGCCATTGATGGGAGCAGAGGGTTTTAGGGATTTTAGGAGGGATTTTATATTTACTTAACTATAATTATGAGGCGAAAATTTTCGGTTTCTACCGGCTTCTTTTAGTTATAAGGTTTAGAGATTTCACTTATGACGTATGATTTAAATTTACTAACTTAAAATTTAATGATTATAAATAAAATTTATAAGTTAAATCTAAACGAGAAAATGACTTGGCAGCTGACAAAGATTTTTTTTTCTACCTTTCATCCATTTCTTTACAGGTGTATTACATCTCTTTTACACGTCTGCATTTATTAATTTGGATTAACTCTCACGATGACTTCTCAAAACATATGCTCTCCGTTCTCCCTTCCTGCTCATGGTCCAACCTAAAGTCACCCTCCTAAATTCGATGAAACAGGAGCTTCTAACCATAAAAATAATGTTGATTTTCACTACGATGAAATTCTGACATCCAAGCTTAGACAACATCAAATCAACGACGGTGGTGATGGAGGTGGAGGAGGGTCTTTTCTCCTGCTACGGAAGCCATGAAAATAATGATACGATAACAGATGATGTTACCTGAAAGAGGCATCGTCGCGTCGCGGCAGGTGAAGGAGGATTGATTATGCCCTTGTCTTTGGGTGTTAGTACTGCTTCCGGATCTCCCCCAATGAACATGTTCACGTCGGTTTTTGCCTTTTTTTGCTTTGTCTCCGACTAGAGTATAACTAAAACAATATATGATTGAACGATTCCAGGGTGGAGAGGGTTCAATGCAAGCTTTGTTCAATGTTTTTAGTGTTGGATCTTTTCATGAGACCAATCAACCCTAGCATTTTCACAATCCTCAGGCAAGCTTTGATTTTCTCTGCACAGAACTTAAAAGAATTACAAGCTTAAATGGGCTAATGTATTTTATTAGACAGGGAGGGGCAATATGTAGACACCAAATTTTAGAGCAACAACAGGAATGACAACAATGAACCAAAGCCAGGCAAGTGGATCAAGCAGGCAAGTTTACGTTGGTTAATCCTGATCCTTACTCCATAAAAAAACTGAGTAATTAGTAACTGAATATTTTTTTTATATTTAATAAACAAATTAAACTGACAAATAAATAATCAATCAGTGTTATGTTTGTAATGTTTTTGATTATTTAGAATAATGAATGTTTTGATTTTCAGATAGATAAAGATTCAATGCTCGATAAGGTCATAGATTATATTAAATTCCTCCAACTCCAAGTCAAGGTTTTGCGCTTTCCTAAAACATTTTTTAAACTTCTTTTTAAGAATTTGTGAAGGATTGCTTGACATTGTTGTTTTTAAGATTTGATCTAAGTATTTTTTTTTTTGGTTTCCTGGAAATTCTATAGGTTCTAAGTATGAGCAGATTGGGTGGGGTTGGTACTGTTACTCCCCTTATTGCTGATATGCCTTCTAAGGTAAACCCTAGTTGAAAATAATCACCATGTTCATCTTTCTTGTCTTGTTTAAATCATTCATTCATTCTGTTTCTTATTCACTCAAATCGCACCACAAAACGACAGAACAAAAGTAGCAGGCTTGCCCTTCACTGTCATAGATTCCAAAAGCATCTCTTTTCTAGATATAATCATCTAATAAAAGACGATGATTAGAAAAAATACGGCTATGTTGTTTTGTTGTTGCAGGGAGGAGGCGATTGTGTTCAGACGACAGCTAACGGTGGTGAGCCCTTTCATCGGAATTCTAATGGGAATCAAATGTCTATAAACAACGACAACGTAGCGTTGACGAAGCACCATGTGATTAAACTCATGGAAGAAGACATGGGCTCCGCCATGCAGTACCTGCAAGGAAAGGGACTCTATCTCATGCCCATTTCCCTGGCCATCGCCATCTCCACCTCCACGTGTCACTCCATAAATCCTATAATGAAAGTCGCTTTACTCTAGGAAGAAGACGAAGGAATTTGACAGTCACCAAATGTGTCCACCTGTAAAAGAAATTTGACCCATCAGTTAAAGCCCAGCAGCGCTCTCCACCTGTTAAAGTCGTGGATGAAAGATAAAATAAAAAATCTTTGTCAGCTGCCAACTCATTTTTTCGTTTAAATTTAACGGTACTTAACAATAGAATGACCAAATGTTTACATTTTAAAAATAATAGTGACTTTACTGGTCGTTTTTCAAAATCAATGACTAAAAATGTACTGAAGGTAAACGAAAGTGACTAACGCACTAGTTTACCCTATATATTATTTGACATTGATTACTCAATCATTCTATTGACATTGTTGGTGCTCGAACCCGTAACCTCTAAAAAGATTAATCGTTCTTTTAACTATTTGAGCTAGAGGGTTTGTTCTTTTAACCCGTGACATTCAACTTCTCAATTGTACGATAAATTATTATATTAATAAAAATAATTAGTGAAGAACCATATTTAAAAAAATAGGCACAATATTCACGTAAAATCACCTTTATTATTCAAACGTCGAAGCGGAAGCGTATTTTAGCAGTACGAACACGTGGCTTGATACAATAAGTTAATAATTTGTCATGGCTTCGGCATTTGCATTCGATAAAACGGTGTCGTTCCTCATACTTGCATTTTCTCTATAAATAAGAAATAAATTTTCTTGAATGCTCTTCCCTTTCTCTCCCGTTACTTTGTTAAAGCATTGGAAAGTTAGGGTTTCCGCTCCCCACGATTATCGAAATCCCACTCTGGTAAGTTTCGATTATTCTATTTGTTTTCCTTGTCGATGAAATTATATTTATATTCGTTAATTTTTTGTTTTTAATAATTTTTTTTAAAACTTTTTTGCTTATATAAATCTGGTGGATATATTCGTCGGTTGGATATTTGCTTAATTTTTGTATGTCGTGAGAAATTTGGGAGAAATTTGAGGATAAAAATTATTTGTGTTTTGCCGCTTAACCTAATTATTTAACCCGAAAAGGGAATTCTTGAAATTATTAATTAGGGTTTAAAGTGAAGAGTCTGGTGAGAAATCTTTAAATTTGTTGTAATTTCAGAAATTTTATGCTCATTCTGTTTGTAAAATGATATGTTGAAGCAATTGAAGTATGGGAAAGAGGAAATCAAGAGCAAAGCCTGCTCCTAAGAAGCGAATGGATAAGCTTGACACGGTTTTCAGCTGCCCCTTTTGTAACCATGGAACAAGTGTTGAGTGCCGCCTGTAAGTATAAACTTCTTTTATTTGTTTTATGAGAAATTTAACCCTTACTCTGTTCTAATAACTGAGATAATTTTGCAGACATTGCTTCCGTTTCAATAGGAAAACCTCGTTATCTATTTGTGCTTGATGAATATAAAAGTATAATGTGAATAAATGACATAGTATCATAAGAATTTATATAGGGTTTGTGATTTTCTGTGCTAACCAAGTGTCGGTGTTTATCTGTTCCAGTGACATGAAGAACTTGATCGGTGAAGCCTCTTGCAGGATATGCCAGGAAAGTTTTAGTACTGTTATAACAGGTACGTGTGGTACTGTTAATTTTTTGCTGGTAAAGAAGTTTAGCCTGTTGTAGTTGTGTTGCGAACCAAGTTGGGAGCCTTTTGTTAACGCATCCATGTTTGCTTTTGTTTCTGTTTTTGCAGCTTTGACTGAACCAATAGACATGTAAGTTCCTAATTCCTATCATCTGATGTTTAGTGTTTATTCTTTGTTTCTCTTCCGTGATGTTTCTTATATGTTTATTCTTCTTTTGACTTTTTAGATACAGTGAATGGATCGATGAATGTGAGCGGGTTAACAACCTTGAAGAAGAAGAAGAAGAGGATGTGGATCAGGATGATGAAGGTTATGTTCCCAGAAAACGGGTTTCAACAACCGAGTGGGATGATTAGTAGTAGCTATGAACCCTTTAGAACATTTCCAGTCTGTAATTATGTTAGTTTGCTGTGGGGAATAGTTGGTGTGCAGATATCTAACAGTATCTTATGATATTAATAGCCTAAGTGGTCCATTGCATGCCAAGCTAGCACTTTGCGGAATGGCTGTAAGATACTAATGTGTTGTATGAACCAATTTATGTTGTTGTAATGCAACTACGTGGTACAGAGTAATTCCTCTGTTTTCTACAGTTGCATTCTTGTGGCAAGCTACATATAACTTGAAGTGCACCCAGGTGTTCCAACCGGATATTTTCCGGTGTTCACGGAAACTTCAGGGTGTGATTACTGTTAAAACAAACTGCATTTCGAGTTTCAACTCATTCATGAAGATGTTGCAGAAGGCAGAAGCTAGCAGCTGATGTTGAGGAAGATGTATTTGCTAAAGCTGCATCATGCACGTCTGCTTTTATTGGAAATCTAGCTTAATTTAATTTTAATTTCTTAGATTTTATTTAAGATTTATTTAACCCAAGTAGCTTAATTTAATTTCTTTAGTACTAGTCATAGAGTAAGGTTGTGTTGCGGTAGAAAATGTATGTTTACCAACAATAACAATAAATCGCGTTGCGGTAAAAAAACGTACGTTCGTTAATAATAATAATTCGCATTTGGCTATGAACGAACCATCGAAATTATTATTTAAAAAAATATAATTTGCGCCAGTGGACTTTGTCTTTAAACTTAGATTTAAAATTGTAATGACAAATAAAGCCTAAGATAAACTCTTAAATAATAAAGGAAAAGGAAAATCCGTAAAGCAGCTTTATTACCACGCTGTCGTTTAGGGGATTAGATTAAGTTCATTGAAAAGACTAAAACACCCACACGCAACATTTACATTAACAAAAGAAATCACGTACATCATCGTAAATTAACACCCATCTCACCGCTTATATAAGAAAATAAAAGCCACAATGTCTGAATCGTTGCCTTTCGCTTTTTCCCTCCCCAATTTCAAAACTCTGTTTCCATGGAGTCGAAAACCCAATAAAACGTTGTAAAAAACAAACTCTAAATTAAAACTAAAATCAAAAGCAAAATAAGAGAAATTAGAGAGAGGATTTAGTGAACAACGAAGGATCTGAGGAAAAGATGATGAAACTTTTCGGTAGAGGAAAGGAATCCGCTGTTGATGTGTCGCCGCCGAAATCGTTTGGTCATTCGGCGTCTGCGTCTGCTTCGGGGCCTCCGGTGAACGGTCCCGCAAGGCCGGTTCGGTTGTTGTACTGCGATGAGAAAGGGAAGTTCAGGATGGATCCGGAAGCCGTCGCGGCTTTGCAGCTTGTTAAGGAACCAATTGGAATCGTTTCGGTTTGTGGCCGGGCTCGTCAAGGCAAGAGCTTCATTTTGAATCAGGTAATTTTGTTTGTTTTATTTTTTTTACTTGTTTTGAAGATAATTTGGTGGAATTTATGTTATTTAGGTGTTTCCATGGGCGAAATAAACGAATCTTAGGGCCTGTGAGTTTTGGAGTTGAAACGTTGGAAATTTAGGGTTTTGAGGGGATCAAGTGTTCAATGTAGGCATTTTGGTATAAATTTGCTATTATATTCGTAAGGGGGAACTATCAACATCATTTAAGTTTCCATAAGTGCATTTGAGTTTAGACAAATAAACCTAACGAGGTTGAGTACTAGTGTATGCTTGCTAAAAACAGGTTGAGTGGTGATTGGTATCACCTTTAAATGTTATGTACATATGAATATTTCCTCCATTTGGTGCTTGTTTGTCATCTTTTTATCAGCATTTAATTTCATTTTTTTGTGCAATAGCTTCTTGGAAGGAGTAGTGGATTTCAAGTAGCATCAACTCATCGTCCATGTACAAAAGGCCTTTGGTTGTGGAGTGCACCATTAAAGAGAACTGCTCTTGATGGAACTGAGTACAACCTTTTGCTATTAGATTCTGAAGGAATAGATGCCTATGATCAAACGGTTTGTTTTCTCTTATTTTTTTGTGGGAATGGATTGGTTATCTAGTACATGGTTATTTTGACTTATGTTCTTATCTTGCACACTTGACAGGGAACGTACAGCACTCAAATATTTTCATTAGCTGTCCTTTTATCTAGCATGTTCATTTACAACCAGGTTTGTATTTTTTAATAAAAGAAAATAATATCAATAAAATTTTCTTTTTAATAAGGTTATTGTTCACCATATTCCCAAGTTTTGACTGTCTATTTCTGATAAATAGATGGGAGGTATAGATGAAGCTGCACTGGATCGTCTCTCTCTTGTCACTCAAATGACTAAACATATTCGAGTCAAAGCTGGAGGAAGAACAACCTCAGCTTCTGAACTTGCACAGTTCTCTCCAATCTTTGTTTGGCTTTTAAGGGTAATATTCGATTCAATTATAAACACATACAATCTTTCTTATTATTGATTTTCATGTGTTTAGTTCCATCTTGTGATTGTAAAACATACTTTGTTCAAGTTCTCTTTCGTAAAACATTCATCTTGCAGGACTTTTATCTGGATTTGGTGGAAGATAATAGGAAAATAACTCCCCGTGACTACCTGGAGCTTGCTTTACGGCCAGTTCAAGGTAGCGGGAAAGATATAGCTTCCAAGAATGAGGTAAGTCTTAACATGGATTTTAATTTGGGAAGCAAAAGAATCAGTGTTTATTCTGTAGAGGCTTGATGACAACTGAAAATGAAGCGTCTTAATGATTAATATGAAATTTTTGTTGCATGGTTAAGCATGCAATTTTTCAATAGATACTGATTATGCATGTTTAATTGTTGATAGATCCGAGATTCTATCCGAGCTTTATTCCCTGACAGAGAATGCTTTACCCTTGTGAGGCCTTTGAACAATGAAAATGATCTGCAAAGGCTTGATCAAATTTCGGTTAGTACCCAACTGATTCCATATATGCTATTCCCTCTCTGATTTTCAATCATCCTTTTTGCCTCCTCTCTCCCCTTCCCTCACCTACTCCTGATTTTCTTTTTCGTTTAGCATGTATAATTTGTTTTCTAAGGCCTTAGCTTTTATATGTAGCTTGACAAAATGAGACCTGAGTTTCGGGCTGGGCTTGATGCATTAACAAAGTTTGTTTTTGAGAGAACAAGGCCAAAACAGGTTGGGGGTACGGTATTGACAGGGCCTGTTCTTATTGGTATTACACAATCATATCTGGATGCTTTGAATAATGGTGCAGTGCCCACAATTTCTTCCTCATGGCAGGTTAGTTACTCTTATCTGGAAATGTTATAGGATATATCATTAAATGGAATCAAAGAACATTAATTGTGTTATTTTCAGAGTGTTGAAGAAGCTGAGTGTCGGGGGGCATATGATTCTGCTGCG
This sequence comes from Abelmoschus esculentus, assembly GCA_035048815.1. Taxonomy (NCBI): domain Eukaryota; kingdom Viridiplantae; phylum Streptophyta; class Magnoliopsida; order Malvales; family Malvaceae; genus Abelmoschus; species Abelmoschus esculentus. The sequence continues at coordinate 13,495,644 of JAUCBN010000044.1, forward strand.
GAGATTTATATGTCAAGTTTTGACCGTACAAAGCCACCTGAGGAAGTAAGTCATATTTTTATGATAATTGTTCTGTGGCTATTTTGATAATTTATTTTACAACTCAAATCCTGATGGTCCTAGGTGGCACTGCGGGAGGCTCATGAAGAAGCAATTCAAAGAGCAATGGCCGAGTACAATGCTAGTGCTGTTGGTGTTGGTGCAATGCGAAAGAAATACGAGGAGCTTCTCCAAAAATTCTTCAGAAAGGCGTATGAGGTATGCAGTAACTCAAAGGCTACATATGTAGGTTAAGTCTATTTTTCTATGTTATCCAAATGTTTGGTTTGCTTTGAATTACGGGGTTGGTTATTTATGCAGGATTATAAAAGGAATGCATTTATGGAAGCAGATTTGCGATATTCAAATGGAATAGAAAGCATGGGGAAGAGGTTGAGAGCAGCATGTCATGCTTCTGATGCAAGTATTGATAATGTTGTGAAGGTAAGTGATCATTATCTACTTGTCCGTATTCTTTATGCAAAGGACTGCAGCCTAGTTGTGCAACTTTGTTTCTTCTCATTAGCTACTGATTGAGATGATATTCCAGATTTAAATTTATCATTGATATTATATGTACGAAGCCTAGTTAGTCAGCCAATTTAAGCAATAGCTATCTGCTTTTGGCTTTCCTTTTCAATTACCTTTTATTCCCTTGAGGTGTTGACATTTACCAATGATGTTGTTCACTGGATTTGATTAGAATATTGTATGCAGGTTCTTGATGCTCTTCTGTCCGAGTATGAAGCATCATGCCATGGCCCTGGAAAATGGAAGAAACTGGCTGTATTTTTACAGCAAAGGTTTGTATCAATATTTTTATTTTCTCTATTAAGATTGTTGTACCAAGCATTCTGGAGCTCAAGTCTCCATAGATATTAACTTTGTCCATCTTTTTAAACAGTTTGGAGGGGCCAGTACTGGATTTCACCAGGAGACTTATAGATCAGATTAGATCAGAGAAGAGTTCCCTTGTGTTGAAATGCCGATCAATTGAGGACAAGATGACGTTACTCAGCAGGCAACTGGAGGATAGTGAGAAATACAAATCTGAATATCTTAAACGATATGATGATGCTATCAATGACAAAAAGAAACTTGCGGATGAATATGCTAGCCGTATGAATAATTTGCAAGGTGATAACAGTTCACTGAAAGAGAGATGTTCTAGTTTAACAAAAGCACTAGACTCTGCCAAGCAAGAAACATTAGATTGGAGAAGAAAATATGATCAGGTGTTATCAAAGCAGAAAGCCAAAGAGGAACAGGCCACCTCAGAAATTGAAGTGCTGAAGTCCCGTAGCACTGCTGCTGAAGCTAGGCTGGCTGCTGCCAAGGAGCAAGCTGAGTCTGCACAAGAGGAGGCAGAAGAGTGGAAAAGGAAGTGTGACTTTGCTGTTAGAGAGGCCAAAGCTGCTCTGGAGAAGGCAGCAATTGTGCAAGAGCGGTCAAGCAAGGAAACTCAATTCAGGGAAGATGCTTTGAGAGAAGAGTTTTCACATACATTGGCTGATAAGGTGCTCTCTTTCTCACCTCACATTCATATTTCTTTGTATTGGCCGAAAGATTCTTGTTCACATAATCATGTTTTATGCAATTGTAATATGCAGCCAAAAATATGATTTGTTTATATCTTGTTGAATATGTTGCAGGAAGAGGAAATAAAGGAAAAGTCGGCAAAGATTGAACATGCTGAGCAGTGCTTGACAACTCTAAAGTTGGAGTTGAAGGTTAGCTTCTTATAGATGTACAAATATGATTGTGAGTTTTTGTCTATCATGTATTCTATATGCAATGCTTTGGAATATGATTTTACTTGACGAATTTTTAACTATGATTTACAATGATCATTCTATCGACCACTGCATTTAAACATAACCGTGAATGTTTTAGTAGGCATACACTTTTCACTTTTACTTTCTTCTTTTGAGTTGTTCTGGTTAATTGATTGCTCATGACCTTTGTTTAACAATGGGAAATACTCTGCAGGCTGCCGAAGCAAAAATTAAGAGTTATGATGTAGAACTATCGTCTCTAAAGGTTGAAATCCGGGAGTTAATTGATAAGGTAGAAAATGCTAATACCAAGGCCCAGTCATTTGAGAGAGAAGCAAAGATTTTGGAACAGGAGAAGATCCATTTGGAGCAGAAGTATTCTTCTGAGTTCAGGAGATTTGCAGAAGTAGAAGAAAGGTGTAGATCTGCTGAGAAAGAAGCAAAGAAAGCAACAGAATTGGCCGATAGGGCACGTGCGGAAGCAGTAGCTGCCCAAAAAGAGAGAAGTGAGATACAAAGGATGGCAATGGAAAGATTGGCTCAGATTGAGAGGGCTGAGAGGCAAATCGAGAACTTGGTTAGACAGAAAACAGACTTGGAGGATGAACTGCATGGAATTCGTTTGTCAGAGATGGATGCAGTGTCAAAAGTCAGGTTATTAGAAAGTAGAGTTGAAGAGAGGGAAAAAGAGATCGAGTCACTATTAAAAACAAACAATGATCAAAGGGCTAGTACAGTCAAAGTCCTTCAAGATCTTTTGGACTCTGAACGAGCAGCACATGCAGATGCAAATGAAAGAGCCGAAGCCCTCTCTCTTCAGCTGCAAACTGCACAAGCAAAACTTGATTCACTCCAGCAGGAGTTGACTTCCGTCCGACTCAACGAAACGGCATTGGATAGTAAACTCAAAACCGCTACCGCTTCCCATGGAAAGAGGTTGAGGGCAGATGATGTGGAAATGGGTGTGGGATCTGTTCAAGATATAGACATGAGTGACAGAATTTTAAGAGCAAATAAAAGGTCCAGGAGCACAACCAGCCCCCTCTTGTATTCACAATCAGGTGATGACAGCCAGAATCAGCAAAACAATCAAGAAGATTATACGAAGTTCACCGTTCAGAAACTTAAGCAGGAACTCACGAAACTTAACTTTGGCGCAGAGTTGCTTGCGCTGCGGAATCCGAACAAGAAAGAAATCCTTGCACTCTATGAGAAATGTGTTTTGCAAAAATCCTAACGGTTTATTTCAGTCATGTATTCTATATTTAGTTTGTGATAATGAGTTTATGGACATAGGAAAGTACGAAGTTTTAAATCCCGGGAACTCTGACCAAACATACGTTAATTGAGAGTCTGTTTCGGGTTTGTGTGGAATATGTAGGTATGTTAATGAAATAATTTGATGATTCTGATATTATAGTCTGCAACTACAGGCTACAGCAAGACAAGAACACACGTCATCTCCGGCTTACTTCGCCTGCCGTAGTTGGTGTAGACTGTAGGGTAGAATCTTTTTGAACCCTTTCACTGTCCCTCCGACCAGAACTGATCTGGTTTTGCCTGTTTTATGCCACCTCGTGCACTTACAAGAACTGATCTGGTAAGTGCATGTTTTGTTCTTTGCTTTCTTAAATTCCGAAAGTTTCACACCATCATTTATATATATTCTGAATCTATGAAATTATCGCAAGAATACCAATTAAACAAAAAAAAATGATTTAATTTTAAAATAATTACAAATAACAAAGTAATAATGGTGGTTTTTATTTTGTTTGCGTAACAAACTAAATAAAATCGATGCTGATGACACGAAGCAATGAATGTTTAATGTCGATCTTTGTAGTCAACACTTTGAGATATTTTTATAAACTATCTTTGACAGCAGTTGCAGGTGCCGGTGTTGGTGATTCTTCTGATGTTGTCTTTCCAGATGAAGAAAAAAGATTCTCGATACCGCTGTAAAGAATTACATATCAATAAATAAAACAATAAAAAAAATTATACGTACTTATCATAATTAAATCGTGTTATTTTTTATTAGTTTTCTTTTCACCTGATCTTATTTTTTGTCCAATCGGTCCATGATGATGATTTTTCTTTTGCATCTTCTGTAACTGGTTCTTCAGCTTCTTTACCATTTGTCGGTGGTGTAGATGAAGTTACAGCATCACTGATAACATAATCAACCGAAAGAATCATGATCATTGAGATCAAAACAACGACCAAAGCGATTTTTGACATTTTTTTCAATTTATCTAAATATATTCAATAGAATACGATAGGTGATTTGAGATTAAAATGATTACAAATTTATATTATCCAGTGAAGGAGACATACACGGCGAGTCCATGGGTAGGTAATATTGTTTTTACTATATTTAACTTATTTATATATTATATTGAAAAAAAATTAAAATATATTTAAAAAATAATTTTAATTGACCGTCACAATCAAAAAGAGAATGAAAATTTAAATAATTGTATTAGATAAAGTATGTATTTTTTTTAAAGGTTAAAAAAAATATAATTAAAAAAATCGCATTTTTTAAAGGAGTTAATCTAAGTTACGAACCTGCATTTTTTTCTATAGGTTATAGCTGTTCATACGGTGCAACATCTTAAGGTCAAAAGATGGTAAAGAGTGAAACTTGTTTAAGCAACTTAAAATATAATTTTTATAATATTTTAGTATGATTTTCTCGTGTGTTTATAAATTTTAAAACTTAAAAGATAATTTTGAAATTTAAATCCAAATTTCAAAATTTGTTAAAAAATCAACTTAAAATATTATAAAAAGGCATAACATTTTAAGTTGATTGATTTGAAATTTATTATTTTTAATTTTAAATTAAGTTATTATTCTTTACGTTCTTCAATATAACCTTGGGGCCGTTTTGATTACTGATCTTTGAAATTGATGAGCTTAACGTTCAGATTTGTTTCAATTTTGTTACTAAATTTATTATTATGTCAATGTCTTTTAAATATTGTATCGTCTCACGTTATTTCTTTAACAAAAAAAGTTTAATTTATAATTTTTTATTAATTCAAGGGACTATTTTATAACTTTTTATAATAAATGTGTTTTTAGGGGAAATCCTAGCAAGTTAAACAATCAATAATAAATATAAATATATCTATAAGTTACTAAATCCTAATTAAAATATAAAAAAAACATAAAATTTAAGGATTAAATTTTTATCATGCTAATATTTTTAACTTTTACATATCTATGTAGTTTTTAACATAAATAGATTAATGTATAATTTTTCGTTCACGAATGACTATTTTATAATCTCAGTTGTGAGATGCAATTAGGAAAAAAATATAATCAAAGGATTATATAAGTAATTTACCCCATAATTTTTACCCTAATAATTATTTTAGGTAGATTAATTTAATATGATTCGTTATATGTGATTTGTATATACTCTATGACAGATTTTAATTATCATATTTTAATATCTTAAATTATTTCATATATTGCAAACCTCATCATAGTAATTTAATTTTAATTTTAAATTCATTATTGTATAATTAAAAGGTATAACGTGTTCAAAACTTTAATTCTTTTATTTGAAACAAAGCATATGTATATTACAACAAAAACTCTTATTTATCATAATAAATTTAATAAAAATGTTAATTTTACTATTACATATTATATATATATATATATATAAACTTTAATACGTGAATTCAACTCTTTGCTTTGCAAAAATTGATCAAATCCTACAAAACCAAAAAAAAAATATGTTATTACATTAAACTAAAACTTACTTTAATTTTTTTTTTTTTTAATTGACACCTTCAAAGATCAAGTTTTTTCTTCGCCTTCGCCTTTTTGTAGTCTATGTTAATGATGCCGGCAATGGGATCGGCAATATGAGTGAAGGCTTCTTTTGAAAGATCAATGGTCGACGCACATCCCGCCGGACAATGATCAACGATCTTCACCGTAACGCTCTTTCCGGTGCAAGGATGCGGTACAGCATTCCGAGCTCCGGTGCACTTTATGGTGAACTTTTTCCCACACACCTTCCCATTATTCCATAATACATCACTGGCTGCAGCAATCATGTGACCTTGAGGCTTATCTCCGTAGCATGCAGAAGCTACCCGGAAATGATAATATTCGGTTAAATAATTCAAAATTCGATGGCAAATTGTATTAAGAAATTGGAATATATATATATATATATATATATATATATATATATATATATATATATATATATATATATATATATATATATACTTACGAACATATTTTGTATAAAAGGTGGCAACTCCTGATTTTGCCGAGGCAATGGAGACAAGGCATGCGACAATGCCAAAGAAAATTATCAAAGTGGCCTTCTCCATTTGCTTAATTAGCTTTCGATTTTAAGGTTATTAGGGTTGTGGGTACTTTAACATGCATGCATGCATGCTCCTATTTTATAGGCTATTTCATAAGCTTTTATTAGTAATTAAATCATTCAAAGATTAAATTATCGCACAATATATCGTAACCGGGATACCATAAATATATATAAAAAAAGAAAAAAGTCAAAGAGAAATGAATTTTATACCGAGTATATTTACACGTGTATGAGGTAGGAACGGTAACACAAGGTAAAACTTTAAAATTTTATATATTATGTTGCCGAGGAGAGTGAAAATATATGAAAATTAAAAAACGATAAAAAAATCATGTCAGTTTTTTTTTTTAATTTTAAACAGTGAAGGGACCTTTTTAAATGTAAAATATAACGTAAGATACTATTTGAATAATTAAATAATATGTTAATAACTAGGGGTACTATTTGAATAATTTTCCTTAATTTATTAAAAAATTTAAAAATTATTTTTTTATTAATATATTATATCAACAGTATAATGTGAGTTAATAACTCTATAACCAAATCATAATAAATTGATAATGTAAATGATTAGAACATAATTTTTTGAATTTCAATGAATAAAATTAAGTAAAAGCAAAACAAAAGTGATTTCTATGATAGTTTAAGGGCAATTTAAGGGTTTATAAGTAATTTATTAAAATAAGTTATTAATTTATAATATAAAAAATATTTTTATATGATTGATATTATTTAAATATATTATCCAAAGAAATAATGGCTTGATCAACAATATAAAAAATATTAAAATTTTACATTATTCTTAAAGAAACATTAATGTTTTTTCACCATCAATTATATTAAATTATTTTTTTCTACCTATTATACACTTTTGAGGAAATATACGATTAATTTTAACTTCATTAACTATTTTTCTAGCCACTTTTATGGCACTTGAAACTCTATATCTCTATAATAACTTATTTGCTGGTAAATTATTTTTAAAAAATCATATATATATATATATATATATATATATATACATAATAACTTACTTGGAGTTCTCTTTTTCAGTATTTTATACGATCATACATATTGTATATATTTAAAACTAATCGTGTGATATTTTTTTCTATTATTTATTTTATTTGATGTTTATATAATGTCTTACATAAAAAAATTATCAAGTTCCGAAAAGAATTAAAAATATATATTAAACAACGAAACGAACATTTTAAAAAGGAAAATTCTACAACGGGCGTCGAACACCGTTGAACACCATTAATGTTGAACATTGTTGAACACCATTAAATCAATTAATAAAAATTTAAAATCTTAAGGACTCAGTATGTGATTAATAAAAGTGTGATAAACTTAACATATAATTAATAATTGTATTATTAGTCCTTTAAATTTTTATTCTTTATAAATTAATTTAATAATGTTCAGCGGTGTTCAACGTTAACGATGTTCAGCGGTGTTCGACGCCCGTTGTAAACTCATCCTTTTAAAAAATATCAAATATATATTTTTTTAGAAAAGTAGATCATACTTTGCTGGATAGGAAGTTTCTTTTCGGTTCAACTGAATAAAAGTCCTTGAAACTGCCTTTGTTCATGGAAGAAAAGAAAAGAATCCAGGAAAAGAAGGGGGAAAAGGATAAGCAAACAAGAAATGGCCCTTATTTTAAGGGTGGTGTACCCTTTGCCAAACTTCATATATATATATATATATATACCCCACAAAAATTTATTAAGTTTCGATAATATGATATTATTACAATTTAGTGCGAAACGTCTTTATTATGATTTGAATTAGATAATGATAACGGATAATTTTTTATTTTTTAAAATTAATTATTAATATTCGATTTAATGGCCGAATCATGATTTTAATATGAGATAGATAATGCTGAAATATTTTGGGCAAGACTTGCACTTAGCAGGAAAACACAACACCTATTTCATGCTATATCGTGCAAGCAATTGTGATATTATTTAAGCAAACTTGATTTGCCGTAAAGCAACGCACACTTCTCGTTATCGATCGATAAATTAAATAAGATTTTTTAATGATTTTTTAAGATTATTAAATGTGTGAAAATTAAAATGAAAACTTTTAAATAAATACTTTTTTTTTACTTTCATGATTATCTATCGACTAATATCCAACAATAAAAATGATTATGTTTCTAATCAATGACTAAAAGGCAAAAGATGTTAGATAATAAAAAAAATCTGAATTGAGGTTTAATTGAAAGATGTTAAAATTTTAGAGTTTTTTTTTAAATTTTATATTTTAAAATAAATTAAAAATAAAAATAAATATTTTAAACATGTGTTGTGTTTTTATTACGATGTTAATCTTAAAATAGAAAATTTTATTTTTTATTCATAAATTCGAATCGAAATTACTAAGAGAGACGAAGGTCCTATTATTGAGTTCATGGTGCAAACTGGTTTCCTTTTTTCCATAATTTTTGTTTCTTTTCCTTGCAAGAAATCCCTTCGGTCTCTTCCTTGCCTTCACCTCCAATCATCTCGATTCAAACCCTATAAATAATAAACAGTTTTGCAGTTCAAACATATGAACAAAGTGGGATCATTCTAAGAACAAAGAGAATCGGTAAAAGCTAAAGCTTCAGTTATGGAGATTAAGGTACAGAGTGAAGAAGCTCAAGAACATGTGGAACAAAAGCTACCTCTCCTACAAGATTCGCCTGTAAAATCACCAGAAACCGATACCGGAAAGAAAAACCTTATTCAGCTTGCAATCAGTCAAACGTTTCAAAGCACCGCTCATTTGGCCAACCTGTTGCCCACCGGCACAGTTCTGGCATTCCAACTCCTCTCGCCCATATTCACGAACCAAGGCGACTGCGACTCCGTCTCTCGGTCCATGACTGCTGGCCTCGTACTGCTTTGTGGGCTGTCGTGTTTCCTGACGAGCTTCACCGATAGTTTCAGAGACAAGAATGGGAATGTCTGTTATGGATTTGCTACACTAAATGGGATGTGGGTCATCGATGGTTCGGCCACTCTTCCGCCAGAACTCGCCGCGAAATACCAGCTCCGGTGTATAGATTTCATGCACGCTTTGATGTCGATACTGGTGTTTGCTGCCGTGGCATTATTTGATAAGAATGTTGTGACTTGCTTTTATCCGACACCGTCGGATCGAGCTCAGGAGATCCTAACGGCAGTGCCGGTGGGGATCGGCGTTTGCTGCAGTATGTTGTTTGTTGTTTTCCCTACCACTCGCCATGGAATTGGCTTCCCCCTGTCTACAAATTAGCAAGTTTTTTTCCGGTGAAACATGGTTTATAATAACAATTTTAAATTAGAATAATTAAATTGAATGATCAGTAGAAGACTTGCTTGTAGATAAACATCAAATTCTTATTTCTTTAAATTTAATTATATTCGAATATAAAACTATTAATTAATACATGTATTAACAAAAATGAGTGAAACAGACACCAAATTAGTGCGAGTTCCAACTGTGGACACCGATGTGCGGTGAGAATTTGGTAACGTCGCTAGGCTAAGGCAAGTAGGCAACTCATGGTGTCTCTGGAAAGCAGCGTTGGGGCATGAGTCTCCCGTCCAAGTGGTGCGGTCCGTGGAGGTTGAGTCGCTTCTCAAGTGCGACCCATCATCATTTCTGGCCCCTTGGTTGGACCCCAACTCCTTGGATTCTCGTACTGTACATGTCTCCAGACCTTCCATGGTATTCGATTTGGACCACTCTCTCTCCAGTTTCTCTGCTCTGCAGTTTAATTGTACTCCATATAAACCCTTACACTACACATCTTTAGCAGAGACGAGAGAGGCCGACACAACCCAGATTCTAAGGCATGGGTGGAAGGTTTAAAGAGGTTCCCAGCTCCACCTGCAAAAACAGATGCTTGGATATGGCTAAGGAGCAGAAATCAAGATTATACATTGTGTGGAGATGTGCCATAATGCTGCTATGCTGGCATAAGCATAAGCATGAGGATTCTTAGTTTTTCCCTGTCAGTTTCCTTGGTTGATATTAAAAATATATTTTCTAAAGTGTTGGGTGCATTGGTAGTGTATATTGGGAGGAGCAACCTCACATCTTCGAACATGAATGTAAGACAAACATGTATATTACCTTTCTATATAATATATTAACAGTTACTCTTAATACATTAAACAATTATATGTTTTAATGTTTATTTGTTCGATTTATCATTCTAATACCTCCTCATCATGCATATATGATTTAGTTTTATGTTTATATAAGGCCTAAGCAACCAAAGCATCAACCGAGCTCAAATATGTTACCAACCCCAGGTTGACTTTACTTGATTACATTAATATGAAATAATATTTGTGGGAAATAAAGATGTAAGATGGATTTAGTATTAAACAATAATTTTATTTGTCTAATGATATTTTTTACCTTCAACTTCAAAAAATTCCAACCAATCATTTCCTTTTGACCTTGTTTATTCTGTACATTCTGTGATTGTCTCAACCATGTCACTCTCGTTCCATCACCCAACCAACTTGATCTCATATTTTAATGACCCAAACCCTTGACTTTGCTCAAAATCAAACCAAGTCTTGGTTTAAAGGTTGGATTTTTGCTTTTCGCAGCAACCAGCATTTCATTGCTTGCTTGCTTCAAGCGTTCAACACATGGCTGCAGAGGTATCAATCACAATATCCCCATAATTTCTCTGCCTTCTGATTCTTTTATCTTCTGGGTTTTGTTTTGTTTATAATATATGTGTGTTTTGAATTGATGATTGTTCACAGAATTATGAAACGAGCAATGGGTGGCCACTCGGTCTACAAATAGTGAGAACGAAACTCCAATTACTGTCTTCAGCTCCAGCCGTTGAACCACGCTATTCAAACCTTTCCTCCACCAGTTTCTCCTCCGTTTCCTCCTCCAACCTTGACACCGAGGTACGTTCAGTAATTCCAAGTTCCAACCAACTTTTTTTTTTTCCATTTTCGACACTGTCAATGATTCTCATCGGCTTGTTTCTTTCTCCCATGGCGTGGGAGGTCAGTCCTCGGCATCTTTTTTCGATGACAACAGCGTTTCTCTGGGTAAGCTAATAGGATTCAGACAACACGAGAGGGGATCAGTACGCTACTTCCAAAACACAATACGCACTGAACAAAGCAATTGGCAACCGCCCTCGGTTGCAGTTTCCGGTGACTGCGAGGGTGTTTCGAGAGGAAACTGCGGAGTTTCGTGTGGGCTGGGGATATGCATACCGGTGATCGTAGGCTCTCGGGTGACGATTAGGAGGAGAAAGTCTAAGGGAGACTCAGCGTGTGACAATTGAGGTGTAATTGTAACAATATGAACAATCACTGTGCTTGACATTATCGGCGTAAAAATTCGATATTTTAAAAACAATAATCGTTAGTATAATATGTTAAAAAATATATATATAACATGTTAAACAAATTACATATATAACTTATCTTTAAAAGTTTAATAAAAAGCATATATAACATGTTAAAAAATTATATATAACAAATTATATATAACAAATTATTACTAATATTTAAATACTAAACGTTATTTATTAATTTATTATTATTGGACAAGTCAAAATACTATTATATAAAAAATCTCATTAGATCTTAGTACTCTTAAATCATGTTAAGTAATTAGTTATAATTAATAGTTTTAATCTTATCAAAAACTATTCGAAAGCTTAAAACCCCTCGCCCAAAATCACAAAACCCTCCATAATGTCCGCCGCAAGGTCAGTCCTCCGCTCCGCCGCATTCCGAGCAACCGCCGCTTCTAGAGTGGCTACTGTACCCAAGACTATGCCACGACCCACTTGCTCTCCCATTCGTATCTCCAAGCAAAACCCGCTCTCTTGCGTTTTCAGGTAATAGATATGAATGCCTCTTGTTTCATTGTATTCGGAGATAAATTGATTATAATATTGATAGTTTTGAATGAATTTGAAAAAGGTCACCTGTGGAACTGAGCTGCTGTGTGGAAACGATGCTGCCGTATCACACAGCCATCGCCTCCGCGTTGCTGACTTCTATGCTTTCTGTCTCTCGCCGGAGCTCCGGTTGGACCCCTGAAGGTATTTCTGTCTGCTCCTTTTTCATCTTTATCAGTTGTATTTATTGGGTTTCTAGCAGTCAGTTTCTAACATTTTTAACTGCCTAGAGAGTTCGCTACTTTTTTAGAATTGATTCAATGAAAGTTGAATTAAGTGCAGTATAATGCATCATTGACACATAGTTCCTTCTGAGAAGTATTTGGGTCTTATAAACATAATCAAAGAAAACCATATTTGATCTTAAGAGCTAAAAGGGTGTCAATTCATGTGGGAAAAAAAAAGACAAGACTAGATGAAGGAAGCATACAAAGGGATGGTTTTTATTAGTTTTACATTGTTAAGCCTTTTTGAACTGTTGCTGGATTTTTCTTCAGCAGTGTAGTTGAGGAATTTATCTTTCTGAATTAATGTAAAAAAAAAAAAAAGACAGGCTGAATGATGTCTTTCATTGTTTTTAGAGATGACAGATGAAATCTTGTTCAAATATTCTTTTAAATAAGCTATCCGATTGTCTTGAAATTAGTTTTGAACTTCTAAAAATTGGAACCAAGTTATGTTAATCACTGTATTTGTTTATTTTCCGAATATTTAAACTCGCTTAACTGTCGATTGATAAGAGTTTTGCTTGTGATTTAGAGATAGATTGTTCTTTGGTCAATAACTATTTGTTGTTTCACTCAGATTGCAACGATGATGCATGATGAATGTTTGAGCGTCCAAGCAAAGTTTTCGATACACGGTTTCTAAGGCAAGATGGTGGAATAAAACTTTATAGTAGTCCTTAGATGTTTTTTCCCTATTCATAAACATAACAAGTGGGAAAGAATTCAACCATAGATAAGTGGTTTTGAAGGTTTTGTACTTGAAAGATATAGGATCACATGATGACATGATGATGCTATTTTATTATCTTCATAATGTTTGTTACATTTAATTTGAACAATGAGGGGGTAGAAACAGTATTCCTATGGAATTTAGGGTCAGAAAAGTTTGAATTTCATGCACATGATGATAGTTGTAGTTTCCCCCCGGAAAGCCTTGATACAGAATGATTTCTCCATCAGTAGGTAAATATCCAGACTCATACTAGACAAGAGAGAGATTGTTATCTTCTTTAACTGCAAAGTCAGTCGGATCCGTGACCTCGACACGACCCCATTTATCAACAACCAACCTCAGCACGAATCGTCTTACCTCAGTGGTTTACCTTAGTGATTAAAGAAATGGTTGTTGTTCCTTAAGATTACGAGTTCTAGCACTAATAATGTCAGCATAGTGATTGAATGATCAATGTCAGAACAAATGTTATTGTAATCATTGTAGTTGACTAAAAAAACTCATAGAACCCTTGAATATTATCGATCTTCAACGGAGAATCACAATAGCACTCGGCTTCACCAAGTCAATTGCCAAAATGATTAAAGCATCTCATAGAACCCTTGAATATATCGATCTTCGACGGAGAATCACAGTGGCACTCGGTTTCATCAAGTCAATTGCCAAAATGATTCAAGCATCATTATCAAACTATAAAAATCGGGAGTGCCTCGAGTACTCAGATTTGAATACTCTTACCTGTTATTTGGCTTCAAACATTTAAAGTTGATGTTGTTTGTTGGAATGTGGGATAACGAATTTTTGACATGTTGAAGTCATTGCAATGGCTTGACAGTGAGACAGCCGACCATCCAAACCCAAGACATGTTTCCAAGAAACTTCCTTGGAAGTTTGAACATGGGGTGGATTTTAAGACTTTAAGACAACTTCGAATTCAACGTTGAGTTCGTGTCGGATTTTTTACGGTCTGAAACTGGTTGTTCCAGTCAATGCTCAATTTTTTACTAAATATAGCTTTGTTTTCGTCTGCATCCACGGAAACCAACATTTTCAAATACCAAAATTTAATACTTATACTCGGTATAACTTCATAAATTAAACCTTATACTATAAATTCATTAAATTTAATTTTATATTTAAAATTATATTCTCAACTCAGATAATATATACATATTTTAAATAAAATAAATAATTTAAAATTATCAAATTGGAGAATACGTATTACATCTACAATTGAAGTATACTATAAATAATTTAAAATTATCAAACTAGAGAATACGTATTATCAAAAGATTGAGCATCCAAAAATAGATGTGAATTGTACGAAAATCTTACTTCAATAATTAAGGGAACGATTGTTGTATTTAGAGATTACAGATTCAAGTATTAATATTTATAATACAGTGATTAAAGTATTAATATTTAATGATGGAAAGTATTCTATAACAAACACTACTTGTAATCATTATAGCTGGTTAAACAAATGTGAATTAATCGATAATTAGTGTAAATAACACAGGAGTTTAATCTTAAAATCTGTTTAATTTTAAAAAAAATGGATGTATTGGTCAAACAATATAATTTTAATTATTTTCTAAAATATATATTTATATTTGAAATTTAAAAGTTTTTAATCAAATTTATTAAATTATAAATCAAATGTTCTTTTACATCAAATTAAATAAATAATTTTTCCGAACATACTGATGAATGGTGAGGGATTGGCATTGGAACATACGTAAAGTGAAGGGGCCAGCTGTTCTATTGAGTCCATGTGATTCATGCATTTTCTTTTTTATATTTCTTTTTTTATTTATCATTTTTAATAAGAGATAAATACTCACTCTTTTTGAGTCTCCCACCTGCTGTTTCCCACGTGTAATCCCACTTTTTTTATACGTTAGTATACTAAGAACGAATGATTGAAAATATTTTTTTTTTACTTTTTAAATAACAATTTTTATATATTATATTATTAATTTTAAAAATTATTTTAACCGTCTAATAATTTTAAAAATACGTAAAACTAAAAACACTTATTTAAATGAATCATATCTCTATGTATACAGAGGATATTTTTATTGTTTTTATTTTGTACGAGTTTGAATATCAACGTAGATTTAATATTGTCGGATCGAGTTTAATTCAGATTTAATTATAGTCTATATTATTAAGATTGAATTGGATCAATATCAAATCAATTGATTTTCGATTAAATTAATATCAGATTATTTATTTTTTAAGCTAGACCAATTTCAGGTCCGTTATTTTTTTGTCAAGAATTTATCAGTTAAATCACTTTTTTGTTTGAATCAGTATTTGAATATAATTTTTTGTAAAAAAAAATAATATTAAACCCTTAAATAATTAATAATTCATACAAAATTATAATAAAACACATATTTAAATAAAATAAATTAAAAATATTTTTATTTAAATTAATTTTATAATTAAATTTGCATTATTTTTTATTTTAATTAAATTTGAGTCATTTAATCAAAATTTTATCAAATGTGATATCCCATCAATCAACTTAAATTTTGTGTCAAATTTATCATGTATCATTGGGAACGGTGGCATCAACAGAAAAGCGGGGTCTTAATTTCAACGGTGTGGGTCCGCCCAACAGCCGGTAGCTGAAAATTGTTGTCTGTGTGTTCTGTTTCTGTCTAGTGAAGGATCTTTGAAAATTCCCTGGACAGACACCCCTTCCTAATCCTTGTCCCCCACTCAACAAAATTAATATAATAACAACAAATGTCGTAGATAATATTCGAAATTTATAGAAAAAGAGAAAGCATCATATTAAAAAATAATCTCATACCCTTATGACTCCTGAGCTGATCAAACCAAAATAATAATAATAGTAATAAATTAAGATAATATTATATATATTTGAATCAGTTATAGTGCTTATAGTAATATTTGTTTTAAAATATACTCTTAATTATTAGATATTAATTGTTCAATCACTATAGTGATATTATAGGTATTTGAATTCGTGATTATCGGAAATAATTATTTTATTAATCATCGAGTCAGGATAATTCGTATTTTTTATGGGTAAACTACATAAATGGTCCTGTGACTATATCTCAATTATCTTTTATATCCCTTGACTATCAAATGTTACAAATTGGTCTATTGATTAACTTTTTTGATACAAAGTGGTCCTGTGCCGTTAAAAATTTGACAAAAAGTTGATGTGAACGTTAACATGTTGACTTGGATTATAGAGATTAAGGATGCCACATGGTTATCCAAGTCAGCATGTTAACGTCCACAACAGTTTCCCGTTGATTTTTTAACAGCACAAAACCACTTTGTATCAAAAAAATTAGTCAATTGATCAATTTATAATATTTAATAATAAAAAAATATAAAAAATAATTAAGGTATAATCAACGGATTGTAATTTATTTATTTTATTATAGGGAGTTGGGAGGAGAGCTGTCGGGTGAAATTGAAACTAGACGTCAGGAACCAATCCTGTGGGGCAGCAGTCTGCAGTCGTTTTGATTGAGAAACGTTTTTTTGTTTTTCTACGATCGTTAAGTTCCAATCAACACGCGTTATGGAAGTCACCAGACGTGGCGGATTCTCGTTAGCAACATCCGTTGGTTCAAGCAAAGCGAGCGGTTCAAAGGGAACTCTGTCGGCTGGGGTAGCCACTAGCCACCGATCCCCACTCCTCACTTATCGTATCAAGAACATTAAAAAAAGAAAAATAAATAAACCAATGTCATGCGGCAAGTTAGCAGAAGAATATGCCGACAGCTTTTTTGAAAACTCACTCCCATCATTTCTCACATAACATTTGTACTACACGCGCTCCATTCCCCATTTCTAAAGAAATGGTTAAATACACTATCACTCAATTATAAGTTTGATTTAAATATATTATTTAATTATCAAATTAAAAATAAAAAGATCACTTTATAAAAGATTGTATTGCAGTTATTTAATTATATATTTAAAAATAATACGTCAATTAATTAAAATTTCATGACAGAATAAAAGTTTATGATATTAAAAATAAAATCATTACATAGAATAGTTATAAATTTAATCTTAAAATTTATGTATTATATTACTTTGATCTTAAATTTAATCATTGATATCTTAAACATCTAGCATTATATCATCTTGATGCACGTTCAAATCATTTATCATATTTTGCGTTATTATCATCAATTCGATAACCATTGAATGTAATAGTTCGATAAATAATCATTTTATTATTAAATAATTAATAAAATAATAAAATATATTTATTATAACCATAATATCACTTGCTAAAAGATAAAATATATTACTTTAAGAAAAAATAAAATATATAAATTTTATAAACTAAAATTATTATTATAATAGTCTTTTGTTCCAATTTTAATAACAAATAATTTAATAATTAAAATTTTTTAATTAAATATTTTTCTTTAATTTATAATAGAATGATTGAATTATTGTTTCTTTAAAGATAATTTATCTATTTTTAAATTTATATTCGAGTGTCATGCCATGTTTGTTACTTACCCTGAAATTAAGTAAGATGTAGTGTAATTTATCCTTTTATAAAAAGGTGTGTGAAAGAACGCGACTGAAACGAGCGTGGTATGTAGAACCCCAAACAACCGCACGCAATCAACAGTGGTATACGAAACAGGCGATAATAATGTCGTATAGTAATAACGATGAAGATAATATAAATGCATCGTTCATAGAAAAAAACCACGTGCCGCTACCACGTAATCTGGATATGTCAAATTACGAAACTACCATCCTCTCAATTCTACCAGCCGCCCCCTCTTCAGTGAAATCCCTCGTTGACCGTATACCCTCCCAATAGACTCTGCTTTAATTCCTCGCCGATTCCACGCTTCCATTTCTATAAATTCCTCGTCGCTCCGCCATCTGTTTCCTCTCAACCCCACACAAAATCCCCATTATCGAAACCAGAGGAAACGATAAAATCGTCTTCGTACTTTGATAGCACAGTTTTTCCATTTTGAGATGGCACCGAGGGAGAAAACGGCGGCCGTCAAAGGAACCGGCAACGGTGGCGGGAATAACAACGAGGTTCATTTTAGAGGAGTGAGGAAGCGTCCATGGGGGCGTTACGCTGCTGAAATCAGAGATCCGGGAAAGAAGAGCCGCGTTTGGCTAGGGACTTTTGATACGGCTGAGGAAGCGGCCAGGGCCTATGACGCCGCCGCTCGAGAATTTCGCGGTGCCAAGGCTAAGACTAATTTTCCCGTCCCTTGTGAAAATCACATTAACGGGAATGATTGTAAAAGTAAGGGTAATGAAATCAAGAACAAAATTAGCAACAACCATAGCCCTAGCCAGAGCAGCACCATTGAATCTTCAAGCCGTGAGCCGGCTCTGATGATTGATTCCTCGCCGTTGGATCTCAACCTCGTACAAGGTGAGGCGATTTCCGGTTACGTACCCACGGCTGTTAGGTTTCCCTTCCAGCAAGCTGCGCTGATGCCGTATATTGCGGGGCGCAACGTTTTTTGCTTTGACCCGTTCGTTCGGCCCGGTGTACTGAACGGAAAGCAGTTTCAACGGCTGAGATTCGATCATCAAAATGATTTTCACGCGTCTACGTTTAACGGAGGTGTACAAAGCGACTCCGATTCATCATCCGTCGTTGATTTGAACCACCACGAGGTCAAGTCGCGCCCGCTTCTGAATATCGATCTCAACCAGCCCGCTCCACCGGAAATCGTCTGATCTGTTTCATATCCGCCGATCTCCCAACCGAGAAAGCTATAAAGTTTCAATTTTCCGTCCATTAAATCGAAGGTAGATTAGAGAAAATGAGACCCCCAAAAGGAGATGAAATTACTGCATATTTTTCTGTGATCTACGGCGGCAACCGCCCGATCGTAAAATCCACGGCAGCCCAGATGATGTGAATAGTTTAGTTTAAAAAGATTCCATTTTTTTCAGCAGGGAAAGGTCCATTTCTCCGTTGTTTAATCTCTAGTTACTGTATTGTTTCTAATGAATTAAGCACTAAAAAGTTTCCTTCATCCATTTGTTTCCATTTTCGTTTAATTATTATCTGGGTTTTACGATAATAATTATGATTGCCAGAATCAGAGAAAATAATTCTGGCATTCTCAAGGCGAGAAGTTGAACGTAATTAACAACCACGGCTGTAGGTGTAAAGAAGACACATGCCATCTTATTTCTCCTATGTCAAACATTTCAAAATAATATTAAAAAAAATAAATTTATTTCTCTTCATCCTTGAAGAACAATCCTCCACTCATCTCTTGCAAGAAGTTGATTAAAAAAATTTATTATAACCGATAGATTACACAATTCAAAAATTTTCTTTAAGTTACTACAATCTCTAAAAATATATAAATTGTTTTGATCTCAAAATATATAAATTGTTTCGATCTCAATGTTGCATAATAGACATACACGAGTACTAAGTGAAGCAACTAATAACTTTGAACCTAAAAAAATTGTCTCACGACATAATCTCTCACCAAAAATTTTAACTTTTGGCAATGTTTTCAGTTTTGCAATGATGTTCCATATACCATCATTATCACCTACCTCATTTTTTTTTGCATGGTTAACCATCTATTTTCAGATTTAACAGTATATATCATTAGATTGATTTGATCAGACTAAAACATCTTCTTCCACTGGTGTTATTAAACAAGTTGAAATCTTTCTAGTATTTTCGAGATTAAAAATATAATGGATCTTTTTTTAATCTCAAAAAGTAGTCTCATCTGTTATATATTCACTATAAGTTATAGATTACGAAGGTGGTCTAAATAAATATCAATCAGTTGAATTTTGGAATGATGACCCCAATTATCTTGTAAATGTTGTATATCCCCATTTATCTTGTAAATGTTGTACATACGTATATCAGATAATTTTATTACAACATAACTGCAATGAAAGGCAAGGGAAAACAATTAGCATAACTATATATAGGCCATCACACTATTTCCTTTTGAAAATTCTACGATGAATTTTTAACATCATTGATCACTTTAAATTAATTAATAAAGATTAAAATTTTTAAAAACTCAGCATCTAATTAATACAAAAATAATAATGTTTAACGATATTTAATACCCATAATAGACTCCTTTCTCTTTCCATATTCCCTTGTAACTGTACAATCATTTTACCAGAACCAAGCAGAGAGTTTGACCAAGAGTAAACAGACAACTAACTTTAACCAGGCAAAACCTAATAATTACTAATGGAGAAGAAGTTGAAGGACACAGAAAAACCAAAACCCCACTCCTCCTACTTCGATAAGACCCCAAATCAAAACACCAAGCAGTTTAACTGAAAAAGAAGACAACCCATTTAAAAATAAAGCAGAGAGAAAAGCAACCAATCGGGAAACGGCAAAGAGGCTCGAGAGCTTAAGAACAACCATGTCGAGGAAGTATGAAATTATAAAATTTTTATGTAAACTTATATAATTTAAGAATTTTTTACGTAAATTTATTAAAATTATACCAAGTAGAGATACGATAATATATATTTACCAAAATAAAATATGCCGTCACGTTTAACATATAAGAAGATAACAAAGATGATTACACACGTCAATAGATTCAACGGCCACGATTTAAAAATTAAAACGGCGCGCTCTTTAACGGTATCACGTTATCTCACTCACCTCGTAAGGCGTACAGGTTTTTTCAAAAGTCCCAAATTTCTTTCATTTTATCTCAACAAATTCATCGGATTTTTCTTTTTGATCTAAATGGGTCTACCGGAACCTGTCGATTTCGCCCGGAATTTCTCCGTTTTGGTCAGAGTTCAAGGCCCTGTAAGCCCATTTCCCTTTGCTAATTGCAACCTTGTTTTTCATTTCATTTTCTTTGTTGGGATGTTTATTGAACTTATATTTTAATTCTAAAAAAAACTTAGGATCCAAAGGGTTTGAAGATGAGGAATCATGCCTTTCACCTCTACCAGTGAGTTAAATTTGTGTTTTCTGTTGCATTGTACTATGTTTGCTTGTTTTTCAATTTAGTAAATTAATTCCCCCTTATTTGTGGGTATTCTAGTTCCGGCAAAACGACACTGTCAGCTTCAGGCATGTTCTTACCCGACACCCTTTACAAAACTGAGGTGTCTAAGTGCATTTGGGACACTGATAATGGTCGAAATTCGATGCTAGTTATGACAGTTGCTTCCGTCATCGAGCCTTTTCTTACAATTCAACATAGGGAAAACCTTTCTCAGGTAGCAATGCTGACCTTCTTGGTGTGTATAATTGTTGACTTCATTGGGATTTTGAGTTACTATAGTGCTGCTGGACGCTTTGTTTTGATGCAGGGTCTACCTGAGTTGATTCCCGGTGCTCAGATTGATATTATGATTGAGGTATAAGATAGGAAATGGTTGTTGATTAAATATGGAATGACTATTTGTTTGATTACAGTTTTTAGGTAATTTGAATGATTTTTTTCTTCTCATTTTGTAGGAAAGTATGGACGTGAGTTCGGATAAAAGAGCTTCTAGTTGGCTTACCGCACGTCTACTGAAAATGGTGAGCATCTATAGTTGTTAGTATGGCTACTTGTGGATTCAAAAGCTATAAAAACAATTTAGTGCACTGTAATAGTAGGCTACGCTTTGTTGTATTATATATTTATTCAACTGATAAATGGTTTTGAAGGTTGATGTTCCAACATCATCCCTTGCCCTTCAATCCCTTGTTGAAGCTTCTTCAGGCTCACAAGAGCATGGATGGGAGTTCGGTTGGTCTTTGGTTTCAACTAATCAGCCTTCAGTGAATAGTACTCAGACACAGGCAAGTATGAAGCGAACTTCTTTTTGCAGTATTTCTTTGGTAGGCCTTGCTTTATAAATGCTTTGTGGGAATTGTGTGAACTATGTTTCTCTACCTCTTGACTCTTGTTGTGTTGGCCTAACATACTTGAGACCATCAGAAGTGTTAGCATTTTTCATGGCTATATGTGGTGATTTGAGAAATTCTGGACACTGAAGCATTTGTGCTTTAGAATACCGAATTTCTTTCATTGTGTTCATTGATGATATGTTGTCTATAGGCATAAGTTTCTTTATAGAATTATTTACGTGAATTAAAATAGTCAATAAAATGTTGTTAGTTTGTCTTTTCTGTAGATCCTGGACTTCTTCCTTTTTATTTTTGGATCATGTTCGAGGAAGATTTTCTCTTGTATTTATTAACCCTTGTTGGAGATCGACAAGACTTGATGTTTTAGCTTTATTTCAGATTATGTACGATAACAATTTTTCAATGGAGCATCAGAAGGTGGTGACAGGAAAACTAAGCAATCCTAGTCAAATGGCCAGGTCAACAACTAGAATTGCTATCCTTGGGGCTTACAGTTAAATGTAAATATTTCTTTCACTTAGTACTCTTACCTTAGTTTAATATACTGTTCACTGTTCAACGAAACCGCTGTAGCAAATGCAAATATTTTGAAATCTTCTGGTTGGTATGGCCCTTAACCTTAATGTTGTGGATTGTCATAAATCAGGATCTACCCAAAATCGGGATATCACCTCTGAATAAAAGGGGAGAGTTTCTTCTGGCAATAGGATCTCCTTTTGGCATCCTCTCTCCAATGCACTTCTTTAACACGTAATGATGTTTCATCCTACATAAATATCTTTTACATTTTAATAAGTTAACATTGATAGCCACCAACTTGTTTGCCAAAATTAGTTTTCATCAGTCGAAATACTTAGATCACTGGTGCTGATTCTTGTGGAACACGAAATAGAACTAATCATTTTTGGACATCTATCTTCTGCTATCAATAAATAAATAATTTCCTCTCTCTCGTCATGGTGTGTTATTAAATATTTTCTTATGTTCTTTCGTGGAGTTTTACTGTTTAACTGATATAGCCACTTGAACCAGTGCGTCAGTGGGATCTGTTGCCAACTGCTATCCTCCTAAATCATCTGACAGAGTATTGCTGATGGCTGACATTCGATGTCTCCCTGGTGAGCATATCCCCATGTTTTGTCACCTATGATTTTTTTTTATACCAGAGTCCTAATTACGATCGACACACTTTTATCAGGAATGGAAGGTGCTCCAGTTTTTAGTGATCAGAGCACACTAGTTGGTATGTTGACCAGACCTTTGAGGCAAAAGAACAGTGATGCTGAGATTCAGGTAACTTTCATATGTTTCTCATATTCATATTCTTTAAGCTTTCTCTATGGTAATGCATCACAACAAACTGTAGTCGTAACAGCTAGTGATTCCATGGGAAGCCATTGCAAGTAGCTGCAGTGACTTGCTGCTGAAGGAGCCACAAATTGCAGAAAAGGGGTTTCATATCAACAGGGGAAACTTAAATTCTGTAGGAGATGGATTATTGTCTAACAACGGTTCAAATGGACTCGGCTGCTACAATCATGACCATCTTAACTCTCCCTGCCCTTCACTATTACCAATTGAGAAGGCAATGACTTCTATATGTCTTATTACCATTGATGATGGTGTATGGGCATAAGGTATCGTGCTCAATGATCAAGGCCTAATACTCACAAATGCTCACCTGCTAGAACCATGGCGATTTGGGAAAACAACCATAAGAAGTGGGACAAAAAGTGAGGTACAATTTTTCCTACCTGAAGGATCTGCATCTCTTGAGGGGGAAGGATTTAACAGGTACCAGAAAAGTAGCATAGCACAATTTCCACTGGCTGATGATCAGAAATGGTACAAGTTGAATTCACTTTTCCATGGCCATAGACGTATACGTGTTCGACTTGATCATCTGGATCCTTGGATTTGGTGCAACGCGAGGGTAGTATATATTTGCAAGGGTCCATTGGATGTTGCATTGCTTCAACTCGATAGTATTACCGATAAGCTTAGCCCTATTATGGTGGATTTTATTCAGCCATCCTTAGGATCAAAGGTGTACGTTATTGGACATGGACTACTGGCACCAAGATGTGGTAAAGCTGTCATCCATTTCTGCTGTGTTTACATTACTCTCTGCTGTTTTGATGGATTTGAATCTGATGTGTTTACATTACTCTTTGCTCAAGCTTTTTTCACCGTATTCCCATACAATTAAGTGTCAACTTGTCGAGCGACTCTTATCTCCTGAAAATTTCATAACTATATCTGCGTTTTTTGCTTTGATGCCTCTAGGAGAACAAAATTTTCTTAATGAGATGATGTTGATGGACCCGAGTCCCTTGGGATTGTTTTCTACTTACTTGTTACTGAATAAACAGTTAATCAATGCTTTCCATTATCTCTTATTTTCTTTGATTTAAAATCTTTTATCACCTTGTATTTTGCAGGATTCTCCCCTTCTGTTTGCTCTGGTGTGGTCTCAAAAGTAGTTTAAGTAGAGATGCCCTTATATTACAAATCTTTTCTGCCAGGGGTTTCACAATTTCCTGCAATGCTTGAAACAACTGCTGCTGTTCATCCTGGTGGAAGTGGCGGTGCTGTCGTCAATTCAAATGGTTGTTTTATTGGACTTGTTACAAGGTATGGTGAATAATAATCGTGCAAAAATGGTTCTAATCACTTAACAACATTTTTGTAGCATATTTTTGATGATGCATCATATCACTTTGAAGCCATATCAGTTACTCATGAAATGCTCTTCTGCGTATTCTTGTTGCTTTTAATGTTGTGGCCTCGTGAATGGTGTAGATAATTGATGCCTCGTGTATATACATGATTGTGACTTCATTTTATTGTGCTTCTATTTGATTTAGTCCTTTTCCTTTTGTGGTTGTTGAGTGTTCTTGTGTTATTAAACTCGCCATTGTTTGCTTATCAAACAGTTCTTTAACAAAATATATTCTTGATACAGCAATACCAGGCATGGTGGAGGAACAGTTATACCACACTTGAATTTCAGCATTCCGAGTGCGGTTTTGATGCCGATCATTCAGTTTGCAAGAGGTTAGTTAATTATGATATTGTCGGTTTCCATGTTCCATCTTCTGCTTATACGACTGCTTAAATTTGTAAATTACTCTTGTTTTCCGTCAACAGACATGAAAGTCTTTTCGCCTCTTCAAAATCTCGACCAACCAAACGAACGCCTTTCCTCAGTATGGGCATTGATGCCTCCGTTACCTCCCAAGCCAGGGCCTCAGCGTAAACTTCCCCAGCTGCCTCTAGAAGATAACGACGACAAAGAGAGGAAAGGCTCTCGGTTTGCTAAGTTCATAGCCGAAAGGAACGACTTGTTGAAGGGATCAGCTCAATTCAGCACACCAGAAAGACTCCCTAATCAGATTCTTCCTAGTAAGCTATGACCTTTGCCATTTTCTTGTGCCATAGATATCAAAAAGAATCATTACCCGGAGAGCCTTGGGTTTGTGGGCAAATATTAAGGGTCCGACCATTTTGTTCATTTAAAAAAATACTAATTGTTAATTTTTTATTATTATAAATTTTATTAAAAATATCATTCGATTTATATAATTTTAACTATACAATTTTTGTTCATTTAAAAAATACTAATTGTTAATTTTTTATTATTATAAATTTTATTAAAAATATCATTCGATATATTACTCTCTCTCCCATCTATACTCGTAAAAAGAAAACCATTTTAATCAAGGAAAATTATTAAAAAAATATTATTCGATATATTATGAAAATTATAGTTTTCTCTCTGCATCATCTCTATAAAGTTGAAATATGTGGACTCACCAGATCCAAAATCCATCATTGCATTATCAACAAAGGATGACACAAACGGACACGTATAACATGGCTCCTAAACATAAGCAATCAATTTAAATTAGCCAAAAATAATTTATTAAATGATTTTAATAAAAAGAATATATAATAATTTTTTAAGATTATGAATATCTGTAGTTTAGTATAAACATTAATATCTTATTAATTAATTAATTTAAATTGTATATATAAAAATATATTATAAATGAAAAATTTTGTAAATATTGAATTCTACTGATATTTATCGAACATTACTAAACATTATTAATATTGAATTCTACTAATATTAAATATTGTTAAACATCATTATAAATATAATTATTTTAATTAATTTTATTTCATTCGCAACCGATCTTATTTAAAATTCCATTCAAAAGTTGAATTAAATAATATAACTTTAAAGACAAAATACCATTAATATTTTTATATATTTCATTATAAACTTTTCATTTTCAAGATATAATAAAGTCATATGTTTACCGGTAGGTAGACAGCATACACT
Organism: Abelmoschus esculentus; assembly: GCA_035048815.1. Lineage (NCBI taxonomy): Eukaryota > Viridiplantae > Streptophyta > Magnoliopsida > Malvales > Malvaceae > Abelmoschus > Abelmoschus esculentus. The sequence goes on from JAUCBN010000044.1 coordinate 13,521,945, forward strand.
CCTCCCCATGCTCAGTAATTACTACTAGTTTAAGACGAAATCCATATCCATTCATAATTATTCTCCAGAAATTTATCTTCACACAAAGCAATACAACTGAACTAAACGACATTACAATAATAAGCTAGGAAAAGCAGAGAGTAAAACATGAAAGTGCAGCAATGGAGTCTCTTAAGCTAGTTTTCTAGTAACATTTGGGTTCAAAAGCAAATGGACCAACGGTGTACAGAACAAATGGAAGCTTGTTTGCAGTAAATGGCTTCTCAGGCCTTAAAGCAGCTCCCTTCATTCCGCCATGGAAATTAGACGGTTTGCTGCACGAAGCCAATGGCGATGATAAAAGAGACACAGTGCATTTGTGGGCTCCGAAGCTGGTGATGGTCTTTGGTGCCTGCAGGAAGAAATAGCCGTTCTTGTCGGTTCTTGCGGTGGCTTCTTGCTTGTACTTGGTGTTCTTGCATGTTAGCTTTACTGTGGCGTCTGCAAATAAATGACAAAACGAAAGGGCTCAGTTCAGCAAGAAGTAAACCAGCATTGGTTAAAGTTTTTTACCTCTGGAATGGGAAAGGAGAGAGAGAAAAGCTAAGTTTACTGTGACAATGCATGCTAGCCATTGATGTTGCAGCAGACACCTAGAAATTTGAGCTCTATACGTTGAAAAAAGGTAAAGTTTGCTGCTTTTAACCCTTAAAACGACAAGAAATTACCTACTCGGAATTCAAAGGACAAACAGGGAAGGACACATGCATGCCTATTGCCTAAACTAAAATGATTAGTCCATTAGCATGAATGAAATCAAGTTTTTTTTGTGTGTGTGGTGTTTTAATTATAATAATGGTGTTTGAAACTGACTCTGAAGTGCTTGTGCTCCCATCAGGGTGTCTGATCCTTTGTATTTGCATGACTTGCAATAAACAACTCCTTGAACTGCCACAAAGCTCCTTGTAGGTTTCGGGTAAGTTGGTGGCTTGGGTGGTGACTTTGGTGGAGGAGGATAAGTTGGTGGCTTGGGTGGTGACTTGGGCGGAGGAGCATAAGTTGGTGGCTTGGGTGGTAACTTAGGTGGAGGAGGATATGTCGGTGGCTTGGGAGGCGACTTTGGTGGAGGAGGATACGTCGGTGGCTTGGGTGGTGACTTTGGTGGAGGAGAATAAGTCGGAGGCTTGGGTGGTGCCTTGGGTGGAGGAGGATAAGTTGGTGGCTTGGTAGGTGCCTTGGGTGGAGGCGGATAAGTCGGTGGCTTGGGTGGTGCCTTGGGCGGAGGAGGATGAGCCGGGGGTTTGGGTGGTGACTTAGGTGGGGGCGGATAAGTTGGTGGCTTGGTTGGTGCTTTGGGAGGCGGAGGGTAAGCTGGTGGATGGGTTGGGGGATGAGGGTGATGATGGTGATGATGGCTCGGTGGCTGAGGGTGGTGATGATGGTGGTGACTCGGTGGCTGAGTCAGAGGATGAGGGTGGTGGTGGTGGTGACTCGGTGGGTGAGCCGGAGGTACTATAGGTGAAATGGCATTGTAATGCGGAGGCAACGCTTGTGGCACAATCTGAGCCGACACAACGATGCAACTCAGTAAGACAACCGAAATCTGTAGAATGGAAGCAGCTTTCGCTGCCTCTTCAAAAACCATAGTTTTTGCTTAAACTTCAGATTATAGAGAGTTGAAGAAGAAATGTGGTGCAGATGTGTGATATTAGTGTCTGTATTTATAGGGTTTAAGCGATGATTCTCTGCGGGTTTTGTTCATGAAAATGTAGTTTAATAATGGAGTAGGGCAGTGGCCAAAGGGGATTAGCGTTAGGGTTACACTCGTTATTAACATTTATAATACTCTAATAGGATAAGACTCTAGTTGAGTTGAATTTTATATCTAAATAAATTTATATATGTATTACTTAAATCAAAGTTATTTAAACAAATAATTCACCTCCTTGTCGGTGGCGAATTTTGACTTATATATTGAGGAAGCTTAATTAATAAATTAAAAATTTTAATGAGCTAATTAAAATATAAAAAATAGAAATTTAATAAGATTTTTTTAAAATGTGAGTTAAAATTAAAATTTTCGACCCTAATCCAACCGAACAAGACTTAAATAGCTACAACTCAATGCCCAATGGGAGCTGATCATGAAAACTATAAGAATTTTGAACCACCATATGAATCATAATACTCTATTCTTTGAAAATAGAGCAACAAAGTGGAAGACAGTAGAATTTTAGTATGACTGGTATTAGATTGGTTGATTAAATCTAGTTTAATAAGATAATATGTTGGAAATTTTAAATAAAATTAAAAATGTAAATTATAATATCATAAATAAAAGGCTTAATTCAGAAATAAGTGTTTAAGTTATATACTTTTTCTGAAATAGGTGCTTAGTGTTTTTTTTGGTTGAAATAAGTGCCTAAACTATATATTTTTTCTAAAATAGGTGCCTAATGTTTTTAGGCTGAAATAGATACCTAAAGTTTCATTCCGTTAGTATTTTAGAGTAACACCGTTAAAAAAATTGTTTAACTTATAAATAAGTACCCAGACTATAGATTTTTTTAGATAAGTAACTAATGTTTTTTTCTTCAACTTGATCATTCAATTCTTATCTCAAAATAACTCGATTAAAACCTACGAATGCTCGCTCTCCTCGTTACACTCATCTCACAAGCATCGAATCTTCACTTCAAATTGATAAATTATGCTTATGAGACTTATATGAAACTTAATTTAGCAAAGAAAAACATTCTTGTTACCAATTCCAGTCTAGCAAACTGAGATTATATGAAACTTTTGTATACTTGATTTTTGTCTTGCAAACTGCACTGTATTTGTAATCTGTAAACCATAACAAAAATTGAAACCTACAGATCTATTTGCAATCAAAATGGCCTTTTCAGATCCTTAAAATTATCCATTGGATCAACACAGTCCATTTTGTTTCTAGGAAGATTCAACATTTTTAACAACTCAGAAACCTTCTTCGTGTTCTCACCACACCCGACCTGCAGAAGCAGCAATAGCTTTCGAAAAGCGCCTACTTGAAGAGCTTCAAACACAACGCTTCCTCCGTTCTTGCAAAGTTTCCACAATATAGAGACCGAAAACACGGTTGCTAAATCGGAAACTCTAAGGATTTTCTTAAAACCGGCTGCTCAATGCATTGTGGAAGGCCATTTGTCTCCCTTTCTCGCTGTTGCAAATCCCATCGAGATCTTTCAAAAAAAAATCCCATCGAGAACACCCAATGCCTTCATAATTCATCAATTTGCCTTCATAATTCATCAATTTGAAGTGAAGATTCGATGCGGTGAGTGTAACGAGGAAAACGAGCATTTGTAGGCTTTAATCAAATTATTTAGAAATAAGAATTGAATGATTAAGTTAAAGAAAAAAAATTAGTTACTTATCTAAAAAAATCTATAGTTTGGGTACCTAGTTATAAGTTAAACAATTTTTTTTAACGGTGTTACTTTAAAATACTAACGGAATGAAACTTTAGGCACCTATTCCAGCCAAAAAAAAAATATTAGACACCTATTTCAGAAAAAATATATAATTTAGGCACTTATTTTAGCCAAAAAAACATTAAACACCTATTTTAGAAAAAAATATATAATTTAAACACTTATTTTTAAGTTAAACCTAAATAAAATAAACTAAATTATAAAAATATATTATACTCTATTTCCGTTTGTTCCGAATTAGAAAATAAACAATTGAATAAATCTGTAAAAAATGAATGCTCCCACAAAATGTAGAAGTTTCCAAGGATCTTGAGAAGTGGGACCCTTTTTAATATATATAAAATTGTATTTTATAGCTTTAAATTAAAAATAAAATGATGGCATTGGTTTGGGCAATCATGAAGCGGGAAAAAGGTAGCTTTTGAAGTTTGAACATGGAAGGATGAGAAAGGGTTTAGGGTAAAAAAATAGGAATCCGAGAGCTGCTTTGGAGGAGAATATTGTACGTTTTCGAGGGTGGATAAATTTTTATTACATACAAACACTCTTACACAGAGTTATTGCTTCATAGGATAATAAATTTGATTTTATGGAAATAAAATGTTAAACTTAGCTCTATAAATCTTTTAAAATAAATATTATCTATTTTTATTAAGATTATTTAGTAGATTTGATTTGTATTTTATCAATTGTTTGAAGTTTGAGCAGATATATTTTTTATAGAAAATTGTATAGTTTTTTAGTATATATTTAATATTATTAAAAAATAACTTTAATTCAATAAAAAAATACTACGATGAACTAGTAATTTCCTCTATTTTTTCCCTTGTGGTAATGTGACGATAAAATCGACATGGAATTGGAGGTGCAAACAAAAGCAGTGGGGCCATTGTCCCCACAAATCATATCGGCCAATCTTTTATTAGAAAAAAACGATGATTTTTATTTTTCAATGCGATAGAATTTACATGTTATTTTTAAAAGATATTTTTTTATTTTTTATGTCGTGTAAAATAAAAAATTAATTATAAATAAATTAACGAATAAAAAATAAATAATTAGTTAAATTTTAATATACGAGACCATATTAATAGAAAGAGTCCACAATATAATTTTTCACTCTTAATAAAAAGTGTTACGATCTTTAAATATTTAATTTCTTAAGCAACAGTTTTCTCTTGTTTTATTTAAAATTTAATTTTGAAGGTTTATTCATTTCTTAAATTATATATATATATATATTTTGAATAATATTTTAAAATATTTGAGTATATTATCATAAAAATAGAATTTTAAACTTTCCAATGTCACATATAAGTTCATGCTAGATTGTATTATACAATTATTTTTCAATTACATTAACATTAATTATCTAATGATACAGATCCAACAGGTAATTTTAAAGAATCCACCATTATGATTTATCCACCTTGGAAGCAATGTGGGGTATTGAAATATTGGTTACAAATTGAGTTTTTTTTTATTGATTTAACCATTAGATTTTAATTTATTGACAGATTAATCTAAATAAGATTTTATAAAAATTGATTATCGAGACAACTCTATTAATATAATATTTTTATTTATAATATTAAAATTAAAATTTTTAATTTTATTTAAAATTTAATATTTTATCTTATAAATCAACTAATTATTACTATTATTACTTATTATTATCATTGACTTGTATCTTTAATTGTAGTGTTAATGTTCACACAAATTTATGTATAATTAATTTATGGCTTGAGATCCCAAAAATTCATTTTTTACTATCACATGCATTAATAAATGTCATCTAATTTTTAACAACTATGGTCAAGTAATAACGTGAAAGATGGCATTTCAACAAGGGGGTTACTATTTTGGACAACCTGTAGATGAGTATGATGCAAGAAAGGTTGAAATTTAAACATTATTTTATATACAAATGGAATTAAACATTGGTTAAAAATAATAGGGTCCATAAAGTAATTGATTTAGGGTTTAGTTAATTATTTAGCCTTTTATGAGGAAAATGATTTTGATATATTCCAATAATAATTTTCATGTTAATCTATTTTATCCTTATGATTATTTAATATTAACTAATACGTCATATATTTGCAGTATTCAAATTAATTTTCACAGCAAAATCCTTGGGCTTATATAACCAGCAACACCCAATATCACATTGGTTAAAATGATCGGTCATCCTCTGATGGCAACATCCGGGTCCAAATCACCCACGTACATTGAAGTTTGTTGCAGAAGATTCCGTGTCCCTCCTACAGAAACGGTCGAAGCCAGTTGTGGCAGCAGAAGAGGCCGGAATGAATACGACGGCGGTAGTAATAAAGCCATTTTTTCTTGAACCATTTGTTTAAACCCCGAGGAAGAGAGAGAGACGAAGGGTTTTCGTTATAACGGTGAAGTGGTGTGGTTAGTATAGTACGACTAATGCTAATATAGTAGTATTTTTGACACGTGTCAAATGCTTGACGTGCTGAGTTGGCAAGATTTGCCTTTTCAAATCTGTATTTTGTGCCGTTTTATTTTTGAATTTCTTCTCTGGTTTGCATACTAAACTCGGCTAAACTCTTAAAAAATTGAATAATTTAATTTTATTTGAAGTAAAAAATATTCGAATCATTTTAATTTGATTTAAAATTCTATAAATTTGATTTAAAAAAAATTTAAAGTTAAAGTTGTAAAATAAAAATTCGAATAATTAAAAAAAATTAATTATCTCCCAATATTTTATTATATATATATTGATATATAAAAATATAAAAAATATTATTATATATGAAAAATATATATATTGTATGATTAGAAAAAATCATTTAAATTAAAACTAAATTATATTATAATATAATAAATAATTAAAATTAATTTTTTATAAATAATTATATTATAACATTGTTTCCGCTTTTGGGCCTGACGTTGGGGTGGGTTTACCACATGCATAATTTGCCCATTCATGATAACAGATGGGCATCGCCAAATTTCAACGTACTGGTCGTCGAACAGCAGCCAATCCAATGGTTGGGTAAATTTATGTACATCTAAATTTTTTAAAATTTGTGTATTTAATTGTATTTTTTATTTTTATAAATTAATTCTTAAAATTTATAATTTATATCATTTTAAAATTAAAATGACATAAAATTTAAAGTTCTTATTTTAGCATAATACTATTAATGAGTTAGTTTAAGTAATTAATTTTGTATCACTTAAGCATAACTTGAGTTCAAAATCTTATATAAATAATTTTTTTTAAAAAAAAACCCATCTATCAAAATTAAACGTGCAATGCGGGTTAGTCTGAAATAGACAGGACAATTACCCAGAAAACCAAGATGATAAGCAGGGACGGAACTACTAAGGGGTAGGGAGGGACAATCGTCCCCCACCCCCGATTTTTTATCTATTTTTATCCCTTATTTAAATTCTTTTAAAAAAATTATGAATTTATCTCCTACTTCTAAACATTTATATTTTGCCCCCTCAACTTGGACAAGATTTTTTTTAACACAATACTATCATCAATGATAAAAATTTATTGACATGGATTAATTAATTAACCAGGGGAGAAAATAAATAAATAAATAAGTAAGAAGAAAATATCAAATCAAATTATCATATTCATTTATGATTTTATTACAAGAACAAACTTAATGAGAAAAAAATCATAAATATTATGGTCCAAATTTGTTTGAAATCTTAAATTTTTTTTATAAAACCGAATAAAAAATAAAATGAGTAGAGTCAAGTCGCATGAAAGTTTTACCATCCAAACTCACCTTTGGGTTTGGGACAGGATCCTTAACCTCACCTTTCCGATCACGTAGACCACCGGGTACATCGGCGGAGCCGTGGTGGTGGCCGTCGGAGTTAGGAGGCGGATGGTAGTATAAACGTCCGGTTTGTGGGCAATGAGAATGGAACCTTGCCGCTACTCTGATCCATGCATCCAATAACACCGTGTATTTCCCCATTCAAATATTTGTTTAAAATGATAAGACTTTGTTTGGCAGGGGAATTAGGGTGTTGGATGGCTCCAAACAGGGAATAAGAAACTTATGTTGGATGGGAAAAGATGAAGGGAAAAATATTGCTTTTATAGTCCCTTGGGATTATAATTTTTTTTTCTATTTTGTTATTTATTTCCTAGCTATGATCTTTATTTGGCATTTGCATTGTTGTATTACTTTAATTATAGTTTGTTAAAATAACAAAGTGTAATAATATATTTTGTTATATTTAATTTGGTAAATTTCTATAAATTGAAATGATTTAAAGATTACTGTTTGAAAACCGACTTCTATAGACGTTTGTTTTAATGAAAAACTGATTTGAATTCTATTTGAGCGTTGTTAATCTGATTGTAATAAGTGTATAAATATTATTAATAATATTAACGGTGCAGTTTTAAAAGAAAAAAAAAGTAGTAAAGAGTAAAATGTTTCTTTTTTGTGTGATGTTTCGACTATATTTGTAACTTTGAATGAAAGGTATCTCGTTTTTACGTCGTTTAACAAATCTAATATTATCTATTAAAACGAATTTAAAGATGTATAATTATCTGAAAACACAACTAGATAAACCAAATTAAGCAATCTAAAGCAAAGGGAAAACAGAAGTCTAATCGTTATTCTTCATTCATTTCTCTATCGCTGAAATGTAAAATAATGGTAACAATGCGGCATAAAAGGTGACATATACAGTGGTTCTATGGTGTAGTGGTTAGCACTCTGGACTTTGAATCCAGCAACCTGGGTTCGACTCCCGGTAGGACCTTTTGTGAGTGGCTAAATATTTTTGTCAATATAGTGTTAGCTTTATTTTTTTAAGTACAATCTAGACAAGGACCGGTAGATAGGGATGTTCAAAATTATTCGACCAATTACCCGAAACAAAAATGACAGGTAATTCTCAACAAAAAAATTATTTGCTCGGGTTGGGTTTGGGTCGATTTTTTAGTTATCGGGTACCCGACCCGACTAATTTTAACTTATATATATATATATATTTAGTTTTAAATTATGTTTTTATCGCATATTATTTAATACTTGTACATAAAATTAAATTTAAAATTTTGAATTAATTTATGTTTGTATTATGTACTTTTAATTTTTTAAAAGTTTAAATGTATTTTATTAATTTGTTAACACCAGAAGAAAAATTAATTTTAAATTATTAATTTTTATGTTTGATCATGTATTATATGTGTGATCATGTATTATAAAATTTATGTGTCTAATATATGATTTTTAAAAAAATTTAAAATAAAAAATAAAAATATATATGGGTATCTGTTACCTAATTAACTGAGTATTTAATATAAATAGATCAAGACATGAACCAAAAAATTATTATCCGAAAAAATACACCCCTATCGATAGACTTCATCCCTTGAAGTGTCATAAAATATAGATGGATGACATTCACTTCCGCCCAGGCATGTGCCGAGCAATTAAGATTGGGTTTGGTTTTCAAGATCACGCCTTGGGTTTGAGCCAAACAACAGGACCACTGGCTGAGGGCTCCGGCTGCTGACTCAGATTTTTAGAGACTGATTATTGCTTTGGTTAGCTAAACAAAGCAAACATAAAAGATTTGTCAGAAAAGATGGGTTTTGAAGACAGAGAATGCATGAAACAAGACGGACAGTGATGGTAATCATAGGTCATATAATTGATATGACTCTTCATAGGAAAAAGGTAGTAAAAAACTAAGAGTATGTTTGTTTGGATGTAAATGATTTTATCAAAAATATTTTTTTAATTTTTCGTTGTTTGTTCATAGAAAATAAAAAAATCAAAAGAAAATCAATTCCAGTTAATATTTTTTTTTTTGTTTCTATGGAAAATGACTTACTCATCTATTATTAATAAGTTTTTTTTTTGTTATTTATACAAATGAAGAAATATTTTAATTTAATTATATTTTAATATTTTATTCTAATTATATTTTAATTAGTTTATTTTTATTTTTATTTTAATATTTTTAATATTTATTTTTATTTTAATACTTTAATATTTATTTTTATTTAATATTTTAATATTTATTTATATTTATATTTTAATTTGTTTTTGCATTGTTTTAATTTATTTTATATTTTAATTATATTTTAATTTTTTTATTTTAATATTTATTTATATTTTAATTTGTTTTCCTTCTTAAGTGTAATTCATTGTTTTAATTTATTTTAGATTTTAATATTCTATTCTAATTATAATGGGTTTTATTTTAATTTTTTTTAATGTTTTCGAACTTTTAAAATAAGATCAATATCTAAGAATATTTGTTTAGTTCAATGCCCTAATTCCTGTGAGGGTATTTGGACGAAGGAAAAAATTATAAAGACTTACATCGACATAAATCTTTATAATTTATTATTGGTTATTAGGTTGGATATATATTAGTGTAAGTCTTTATAAAATATAATTTTTAAAATAATAAAAACAACTCAATAAAATAAATAAATTTTTAATGTAAAATCTTGTTTGTTTCATTAAAAATACTAATGAATCAAATATAAAGATATTATACTTATAAAATATGCACAAGTTAATATATAAAGATAATTAACTTAATGTGTTTATAAAAATAAAATATGTTGTAAAATATAATTTTATTAACTCAATAAAAAAATAAAAGATAAAATTTAATAAAATTTGTATTATGTTTATTTACTAAAAATAAATTTTGAGTTTTGTTTTAAAAAAATTTATCAAACAACGAAATATGATTTACACAGTTTTATCCAAACACTTGAAAATAGTTTATGTAATTAATTTTTCAGAAGATATAATTTATTTTTTAGAATTCATTTTCCGGAAACAGTTTTCAATGAAACAAACATACCCTAAGATAACTTTAAATTTTTAGTGTTTAAACATGTTTTATAATTTATAATGGAAAATATATAAGGAAAAAAAAGATAAACCATTAAAATATAGTAATTTCATAGGTTGAAGTCAGTCATTTATGTCCGCGACAAAAGAATTAGTCACCGTTATCGATGGTAAATACCTCAATTTAAACAAAAAAATAAATTTTTTGTTCAATTTGGCGAGCGGATAATTCTCTCGATAAATAATATTGAATTCCGCAATCTTATTTAGTGCATAGATTTAAGTTAAATATACTGCTAATTCCACCTTCTGACGTTGATTCTTTCACTCGCAAAATCCAAATGAGAAACTGGTAACTTTAATCAATAGTTTAACCCACCCCTAACCTCCTGATACACCCAGAGTTCCAAATTTCATACCATATAGCTTTTTTATTTGATTCAAAAATGCTAGCTTTTCTGATATCTGATGCACTCATCTGCAGAAATATGCTCTTACACACACACCAAAAAGCCTTATCTTTTTCAAACATGAAATTGTATTTTATTTAGCCACCTTTTTCCCCTTGCTTTTTTTACATATTTCAAGTCCTATCTATATAAGCATACATGCTGTAAGCACTTCTCTGCACAACAACTCAAGGTAGATGAATTTGCTTGTGCTTTACTTGTTCCTTGATTGCTTTCATTTCATGTTTATCTTTTGTTGAATTTTGTTATATTCAATACAAGACAAACTCAAGTTGCATACACTGACGTTAGCTATGGCTTTTAACCAGGTTGATGATGATGATGATCACAGTTTTCATGATTCGGTTCAGAAAGTGATATTAAGCTGAGGTTTGATTCGGTTCTTTGTCACATATTCATCGTTCTTCGGTTTCGGAGAGCTTATAACCAGGTTTTGAAGTTATTTTCTTGTTGTACTTTGTCTCAGAAAGATTCATCCATGGATGGATTGGAATGGGACGTGTCAGAAATCGAAGCAAAACCATTTCCCATGTCGAATAATCATCGAAACGATGTAGAAGATGTTTGTTTCTTAAGCCCCAACTCTTCAAATTCTCCCATGTATGGTGGCAAGATCGATGATCTGCAGAAAGATATCTTTTTCTGTCAAATTCAGGAGCTGCAAAAATCTGCAAACTGGGAGGATACTTTAAGTTTGACACAAGGGCTCTGCTCTTCTCCTTTGATGGATAGAGGTTATGGTAATTTTAGCACGTTGAATGGTTCGGTTTCGGATAATGACAAGCCGGTTTACTCACAAGTCATCAATGGTGGTGGTAGAACAACAGACTCTCTTGAGTCCCTTGATTGCTTGATCTCTGCTACTAATAGCTACACCGATACATCGGTTGAAGATGATAGGATTTCCATGATTTTCTCTGGTTGTAAAAATCTATGGAGTTTTGGTGCTAGCAGTGCAGTTTCATCAGGAGAGTCTGAAAACAGTGGCTCTAATACGGGGAGCAGAGATTTCAATTGTCCGGTGACAGAGCTCGATGAAATTGTGTCCCGGAATGCGTCGGACCGATGCATCAATAATGGCAAACCATCACAAACAAAGTCTAGTAATTCTTCAAAGAGGAAAAATGACCAAAGTGATATAAATTTTGGTTACTTCAATCTTCCTACTGCCTCTTCTGCAGCAGAATGTGGTTTTAGGCTCATTCCTGACCCCGTGAACCCGCCGAAAGCAAAGAAAATCAGATCAGAAAAGCATTCGAGCTCGTCGAATATCAACTTTCAACAGCCTGCAAGCTCATTAGTATCTTCTTCCATTGAAGAGCCTGATCCAGAGGCCATTGCACAAATGAAAGAGATGATTTATCGAGCTGCAGCGTTCAGGCCGGTGAACTTAAGCTTGGAAGTGGTAGAGAAACCGAAGAGGAAGAATGTTAGGATATCGACCGACCCTCAAACTGTTGCGGCAAGGAAAAGGAGGGAGAGGATAAGTGAGAGGATTAGAGTTTTGCAGAAGCTGGTTCCTGGTGGGAACAAGATGGATACTGCATCAATGCTTGATGAGGCTGCAAATTATCTCAAGTTCCTTAGGTCCCAAGTCAAGGCACTAGAAAACTTAGGCAACAAGCTTGACCATGACCATCCAAAGCATTGTCCTCCTCCAAACTTTGCTTTCTCTTCTTTACCACTCAACAACTCTCTCCCCATGCAAACACAAAACTTCCCACTCCAAAACCCTAACCATATCCTCCATTAATGATTAACATGTCTCAGCCTCAGTCTCAGAACAAGTACTGCAAGTCCAAATCCCTTGGTTATCATCATTGTCATCATTACATATTATCAAAAACATCTTTGTAAGGACAGTTGATAACCTTGTCTGATATGAAAAAAGGGTTGGCAATTATAGCACTTATGATTAAGACCAAGGGCCAGAAAACTGATTCTGATCATCACTTTACTACTTTGTTTAATGTACTTCAAAAGCTTTTTTTTTTATTTAATGTGTACTTTGTTTAGCTAACCAATGCAAAACCAAACATTCTCTATAATATCTGTCTGCAGCCACTGGTCTGGTCTCCTTGATTCAACCCAAAGCGTGCTCTTGAAATTCACCCTAGAATCTAATTGCTTTGCACATGTTTATGCTTCTTTTTTGGCAGGTCTATTTGTAATATATATGGTTTATTCATCTCCCTACTTAATTATGTCTCCATTATGATGATATGATGGTGGTGATGATGTGGGGTTTGATTTTAGTGTTTTAGGATTTAGTTTAAGGGATTATGTTTAAAGTTTAAAATTCAAGAATTATGGTTAGAAGTTGAAATTTATAGGTTAAACCTTAAATCTCTAACTATTACCTTAAACCTAAACTTTGATATCTAAACCAGGGACAGATTCCGAATTTTATAGAATAGATGCAAACTATCGAGAAATTATATTAGAAATATAGAGGGTGTAGAATTAGATTATCAATACAAAATACAAATAAAATACGTAAAATATAGAGGAATTTGAAAATTTTAAGGGATGCAACTACCTCCCAATAGCCTGAATCTATCCTTGATCTATACCTTAATTTTTAAATGCTTCGTCCTCTTGTAAAGAGAGATTATATCATAGGTCCAGCCTACCACGTCAGTCATGGTCCCTAACCAATGAAAATTACCTATTTCGCCACTAATCAGCCATGTAATTAATGTAATTTCCAAAAATCATATTTTTAAAATGACATGAAAATTCTGAGTGAAGATTCATTGGTTGAAAAAAAATAAGGTGGAGATTAATGATGAAGTGGGTGGTTATTATTGGATGGGATCACGACTGACATGGTAGGCCGAGCGAGCCTATGATATAATTTCTCATAGGTGGATTTTGATTGGATCAATCGGGAGTTTTGTTGTTTGGAAGTATCTGCTAAATTTAGGCAATCTGTTGACAAAGTTTCCCATAGGCCATATCTCAGGCTGGGGTTTTTGTTTTTTTGTTTGTGATTCAAACTAATCCTATTTCTTGAGTTACCAAAGTCAGCAATTTGCATGTGCATAAGCTTCTTTGGAGTCCCAAGTTGAGAGGATTGACTTTGTGTTGAGCCGGCTGTTCCATTGGTGTCATACTCATATGGGAAACTGGTCTTGCCTTTGTGTGCAGATGACAGCTGAACAGTGGCTAGTAGCTCAACCAAGGGACATGTATCTTTAGTCCAGACTGAATAATCATTTTGACTTAATATATATAGTTTTAAATATTTTATTTTGAATCAAAATAATTCTTCGATGAATAAAAATTAATCGAACTTCGTGTGCATGGCTGGTATATTTGGATCTGCAAATCAAGGTAAAAAAACCAGTTAAATCAAAACAATGATTCCATAGCATATGCACATAAAATGTTCTCCAGACATTCTAACGTATTTGAATAGGCATTTTACCTGATTTGATTGGGTTTGAATTCGAATTTAGGATATAAAATATTTAATTTTAATTTGAGATTAATTATGTGATTTTTTTAAAAAAATAAAAATTTTAATTATATATAACTAAGACAACTTATTAAAATATAATTATATCATTATTTATTTCTTCTTAATGTAAGTTCGTTAAATAATAAACTATTTAAATTAATAAATTATTAATTTATTGATTAATTAATATATCTTTAAATTAATAAAATTTCGTGGTCTTGATATTATTAATTTATAGAGGTTTATTGTATATGAGTTATAAAATTAGATCACATTATTTAATATAATAATTTAAAATTTATATAATTTAATCATATTAGGAGTAATTACGAACTCCGAACACCGAACACAGACAACAAAACATATATGTAAATTATCATAAATGATTTTGGGCTATAAAAAAGCCCAACCCAATTTGTGTAATGTGCTTTGGACTACACTTTAAAGGCCCAAATAAGTTTTTGAGAACAGTTTAATTTTATTCTATAATAAATAACTGATAAAAAACCCTAACCCTAAGCGAGAGTCGCCGCCCTCCGTCACCGCCTGTAATCAGAGTTCAGAGAAGCAACTACAATCACACAATGGGTAAATCCTAGGCTTGTGATATAATTTTCTTTCGAATTAGTTTATTTATTTTAATTTTTTATCTTTGACGATGATCGCCGTTCAGGTAAGGTCCACGGATCGTTGGCACGAGCAGGGAAAGTGAGAGGGCAAACTCCAAAAGTTGCCAAGCAAGACAAGAAGAAGAAGCCTAGAGGCCGCGCCTATAAGCGGATGCAGTATAACCGCCGTTTCGTCACTGCCGGTTAGTTTATCTCTTTTATTCTTTGTGATCTTTACAATTTTGAAATTATGCTGATAATTGATTTTGAACTTTGTTCACAATTAGGTTTAAACAGTCAATCTTTACTTAATCCTTTTGATTGTTGCTCTAATTGCAATTACTCGTTTTAATGATGAATTTGCTGGTTTAGTCCTGTTAGAGTAATTAACCCTTTTTTGAGATAGATTGCCTTTTAACTTTGATTATAGGTTATATGTTCATCCTTTTGCATGAACAGTTTGTTTTTACTAGTAATTTTCAGTCATAGTTACCAAGATTGCTCCATCCAGTTCAGTTAAGAAACCTTAGAATTTATTTATTTAGACTTATATGTTTATATAAGCACAATATATATATATATATATATATAGTTAGGATCAAGTTTCAACTTAACTGAGTTTTACACCAATTTTGGATTGTTGGATGATGGTAATAAATGGCTTAGATTATTTCACATTTTCTACTGTTAATCTCACCCATCCATTCAAAGTTGCACGGATACGGATAGAGGTACGGGGACGGATACGGGGACAAGAAACAATGGCCATGTAGTGAAATGGATGTCACTCATCCAATGGCCATGGATTGGTGTAAAACTCTTTAAGTTTTACATGTAACTTGATCTCATCCCTTATATATAAATGTTTGAAAAGAACTTTTTTGTTCTGATAAATCGTATTTCATTCATACAATGTGAAGTATGAACTTGGAACACATTGCCCGTATTGAATTATAACTTTATAGAAGTAGTGATTATCAGATTCATAGACATGATTCTCTATCTTATATTCTTTTGAGAATTGCTTGGTTGAAGAATGTTTGATTATATTGAGAACTTGTGACGGACTGTTTCATTTGTTTACTACTATTTTGGCAGTGGTTGGTTTCGGGAAGAAGCGTGGACCCAACTCTTCTGAGAAGTGAGGTTGGACTTGTTAGAGTCCTGCATTGTAGGATGTTTGAAAGTATGATGGGAACACTACATTGATCATTTTCTTGCTTCATTAGCATTATATCGTTCTCGGTTTGTATCTTTTGATTTCAGATATTCATAGGTTCCTCCAGTTTTGTATCTATTGATTTCAGATATTCTGCCTTGTTTTCTCACCCTTTGTGTTCTGTACTTTTTCTGAATTGTCTGCAAGCATCATTAAGTGAATTGTTTACTACCGATATGGAACGTAGAAGACGATAAATTGAGCTTAACTCGGTCTGATCTTCATATCTCTTGTCTGTTGGAGAAGATTTAACAGTAAGTGTAGAATATCATTTTCTTTATAGCAGGCAGCAGAGCAGACTGATCTTACCATAAAGAGCTGTGATATGGTTTATATACTCAACCCTTTTAGTAGACGAGGCGTTTGTGCTCGTAAGTTATTTGGGTTTGATTTGGTTCAGTTTTTCTAATAGAGCTGAGTCGAATTCAAATACTTTTGAATATGAACTTCAACTTGGGTCCGGTCACAAATACTCGAGCTGAAAGTTGAGTTAAAGTTATTCAAATAAACGAGTTTAATCGGACAAAGCTCAAGTGGTCACATATAAGCTACTCTGTGTGCGAAATTTCTCGTATCCAAATCATTACCGTCTCTAAAAAGTTAGGAAGTCTACTTTTCTATTAACCATTCAAATTTTGACATGTGTTCATCTTTTGTCTTCAACTTTGTTTTGTTGGCCCAATGTAATAAAATTAACTCCCCTTAACTCTATGATCACTTCTTTATTTGTTTTTTTTTTAGATTTTAAGAAACGGGTTAAAAACGATATAATCGAATTATTATCAATAAATTTCAGTTCCACTGTGTAATTATATCTAGGGTAAATTACGTAAATAGTCCCTTAATTATATCTCAATTATTTTTTACATCTCTTGACTATCATTGATCCATTGATTAACTTTTTTAATACAAAGTGATCGTTAACATATTGACTTGAATTATAGAGATTGAGAATGTCACATGATTATCCAAGTTAACATATTAACGTCTCAATTTGTAACATTTAATAGTCAAGAGAAGTAAAAGATAATTGAGGTATAATCAATAGATCATTTGAATTATTGGGCACACGTGATTAAATATTCACTGTGTTTTCTTGGTATATTAAGAAAGAAAAAAAAGAAACATTACAATGTGGATTTGAAGTTTAAAACTTGAGCACACATATGTACAAATGACATCCAAAACTTTCACCATTTTCACAGAAAAAGACCCTAAATATGCTCTCTCATAACCCTCACATGAAAGAATGCAAAAAATAAAAAATATGCAGAAAACAACAATAACAAAGCAAAGCTCCGCCCCGCAAAATCTGCTATGCAGGGATTATCTACCTTCCACTATGACACTGTTCCATGACTCCGAATGTGACTGCCGAATATCGTCGAATGTCGGGTGCGATGAGTTACTGGAACTTTGAGAATAATTAGCCCACATATCCCTGGACTTCACCTTTGACAGCAAATATGCTTCCATATCTTCTGTTTCCACTTCGAAAGGCTCATTATTGCCTTCCAAGGTAATGACTACTTGCCTCATCGTTGGCCTGGAGTCTGAATTCGGATATGAGCACAACAACCCTAAATGCAGAACTTTCGCTACTTCCTCTTTGTCGAATCCTTCGTTTGCCTTTAACCTTGTGTCGACTGCTGTAAGTAGTTCCCCTTGCATCATCAACTGCCATACCCAATCCACCAAAGGTGGCTTCCCATCCTCTATTGGCCTTCTCCCACACATGACCTCTAAAATTAAGACCCCGAAACCGAACACATCGGTTTGTGTCGATGCTCGTCCGCTCCTAATCACCTCGGGAGCCAAGTAACCCACGGTTCCAACCACACGAGTCGTGGTGGCCACTTGACTGTGTCCATGCATCCGAGCCAACCCGAAATCTCCTAACCTTCCATTCATATCCTTATCGAGCAACACATTGCTGGCCTTGATATCCCTATGCAGGACCTTCGATTCCCATCCCTCGTGTAAATACAATAAAGCCGAGGCAACATCTTTCAAGATTCCAACTCTTTCTTCACAATTCAACATTTTGGATTCATCACAGTCATAATAAACCCTCTTATCCAAACTTCCATTTTCCATGTAATCATAGATCAACATGAATGTCCCTTTTTCTTTCTTGCACCAACCTTTCAAACCGACGATGCTCCGGTGTTTTAACCGGCCGAGACTCGAAATCTCGGCCAAGAACTCTCTCATCCCATCATTCTCGTGGGTAATGCGTTTCACCGCAATCTCAGTTCCTCCCGGTAAAACACCCTTATAAACCTTTCCATTCCCTCCGAATCCGATTACATTTTCGTCCGAAAATCCCTTGGTTGCAGCATCGATTTCTTGATAACTCATCCTATGAGGCCAATACTCGAATTCCCAATTTTCCATTTCAGCTCTTTCCTTTGCTTTCCTCCTTTCCCTCCTAATCAAAAACAGTGAAAACAAAGCAACCGAAACAACCACAATCAAGCTCCCCACCGTCACGCCGGCGATAAACGACCTATGCTTATGAACCGGAGTTTTCGGGACAGTAAACAACGGTAAACCAGTGGTGACCAATCTTTGACTCAATTCGAAATTCGAGTTACTGAAACTCCAAGACAAAATCCTATGACTCTCGACCAATCTCCCAGTTGATGCAGTGAATCCGACATACATTTCATCCTCAAAAACATCAGACAAATTCAAAGAAACATTCAACAATGGCCGATTAGGCCTTTTTACCCCAACAGGTGCCATAGTAACATTAATAACAGAGTCTGCATAATCAATCCAAACTTGGTAATTCTTACCATTATTAAGCTTCAGTTCCTCAAAATCACTACTTTTGTTGTCGGGCCAATAACCAGCCGTGTGGGAGCTTGTTGACTTGAGTGAGTTAACGTCGATACCGACATGGTTATCGTCTATGTCGTCGAACTCTTGGTTGGCAAAGACATCGAATTCGACACCAAAGACATGATTAGTCGGGTTGCCGTTGTTTGTAAGATTGAAGAGACCCAGATGTTGAGATGAGCTTGTTCCGTTGATGCCAGTATTGGGTGTGAAGATGAAAACGATGCCGTGTCCTGGAAGTGAATCTTTGTTCCTTGAAGGAGCCATGGAGAAGATGAAAGAAGTGGAGAAAGGAAGAACATGAGAAGAATTTGGGGTTTTCGTTGGGATTTTCGATCTGTACAGAGCTCGACCGACAGCAAAAGATGTTTCGTTGGTGAGTGTAAGAATTCTGGAATCTATTTGAGCAATACCGTAGAGTAAGAGACTAGTTGAATTGAAGCCATTGAAGACAAAATCAAGAGACAGAACAGAGTGAGAATACAGGGTTACGAACAAGAGGAGAGACAAAACAGGGTATGCGTACAGTAGTTTCTTCATTGCTGCAAAAGCAAAAAAATCCAGATCAAAGCCTGGTTTTCATAGGATTTGGAAAGGTTAACAGAATAGGGAAGTAGGATTTTGGAGGATAAAAGAACAGAAAAGCAATGGGGAAAATGTCAGGGATCAGCTGACATGATAAAGGGTGTTAATGGTGGCTAATCTATAGTATTTAGTTTATACAGTCGATTAATTAATTATTATAATAATTAGTATTAAATTATATTAATCAAAATTTAATTATTATAAAATGTTTAACGGTTAAGAAATAATTAATTATAAATTAATATATAATCAATTATAATTTTTTATATTTTTTTAAATGATAAAATTATTATTTCAATAAATATTATATTAAATTATTCATAAAATTATTTAATAAAAAATTCAAATTTCTTCTTTTATAAATAAAAAATACATATATTATAAAGTTGTACATAAATTTTATATTTGATTTAAAGTTTTAAATTTTAATTGTGTTCTTCACATAATAATATATTAATAAAATTCAAGAGAGAATTTATCAAAATTTTAAAGATAAATTTTTAATTAACACAAAATAAAATAAATAAAACTTTAACGAATTAGTACTAATAATAATTTAATTTAGATTTTTAAATATATGACTATCAGTTCAAATCAAATATCGAAGATTATTTAAATTTTATCAAACTATCAAAAATGACTTTAGACATTATAAAATATTATAATAATTTAATATATTAAATTATTATTTTATAAAATAATAAAATTTAATATTCCTTTCTATAACAATTTTATAAAATAATAAACTATCATAATGAAGTTTTTAGGTTAAAATTGAATTAGTAAATATATTTTTTTTATATAATTCGATATAATCCAGAAAAAAAATAGGTTTAGGCATCAGATAGGTGATGGCACTAAGTTTGTCTTTGACTCGAATTTTCAACTCAAATTTATTTTCAAACAAATCGGGTACTCTCTGTTTTGTTTTTCGTACGGAAATCAACTTGCTGACGTCATTATGTAATGATACAATAAATTAGGTAGTTTTGATTGCTTGAACCGCACTCTTCAACTTTTCTTATAAAAAGAAAATGTTTGGTGGAAATTTTGTTTCAGAACCAAATATAATTTATTTTTAAGGTAATTAATATCAGACATTGTGAAATTTTACATTAATATTAATTATATTATTAATTAAAAATTAATGTTATAATTCAATAATAATATTAATTATACATATATATTTTGTTACTTTGATTAATTAACATGTTTTTAAATTAAATTAATCTATAATCAAATTTAAAAAAAATATTCGTTAACTGATCGAGTATCTTTAATCGATCCATCCCCGATCGATGCAGCAGCCTTGGAAGTGAAAGAAGTTCTTTGAGACCCCGACATAGAATTTTTCCATAATCCTGAACAAAATACACTGAATCTGAATTCTTTTTTTCATATGCTTTGACCGGAAACAAACAAAATGTTAGGCATCTAATGGTATAATGGTAATTAGGATATGATTAGGTACCAAATGAATCAAAGAGTGGATGGGACAGAAATTAAACCATCGGATTAAGCATGAAAAAATTATTACATCACATTATTTATGGTTTAAATAATTAAATTTATTTATCTTATTTTTTAAAATAAATTATTTTATATATAATTAAAAATAAATAATTATTTTAAAATAAGTAAATCAAATTAATTAGATTGTAAATAATATTACAAATAAGATTCATTTAATAATTTATCTTAAACATTGAGACAGATAAAGAGGACTTTGAATTTTTTGGGCTGATTTAAAACGTGAAAAATTCTTAGTTCATACGAGCCTTCGAGCTTGACAATTAAAAAAAAAGAGTAACAATTATTTTTTTTAATTTAAATAAGATTAGACCATTTAAAAAATCTAATTATTTTAATAAAAAAATTTATTATTGTTTTATTAAAATTATGAATTTTAGTTTGTAAAACCAAAATCCACTTTGACGATTTAAGAATCAATTATATATGGAGAATCGCTCGTCCAGCCACGTCGAGAGGTGACGAAGATAATGATGGGAGAGGGTGATGACCGCAAAGTGGTGTTAGAGATGGGATGAATTTGGGCGACGGTGACAGGGATTTGGATAACAATGAGTTCAGGTTATTTTATTTAGGGTTTTAGTTGAGTTGGGATTTAGGGTTAATTTAGGGTTATCTTGGGGATTATGGACAACCAAAAAATGATGGAGATGGCAACTGCAGACGGTGGCCGATTGGCTTGGCGGTGGTTAGCAACATAAAGACAGCCGGTGACTAGGAATTTGGTTGGGAGTTGGGACACTAGGGTTAACTGAATAGTTTAGGCTGTGGGCTTGGGTCTGGTTCCTGAGCCTGATTTGGGTTAATTTGTAAATGGGCCATCACCGTTGGTCTAGTGAGATAATGAAATACGTATATGTCATGTCATATAAAAATATTAATTAAAAAAATTGACATTTCAATATATTAAAAGAGGAATGATTAAAAATATATATTATTAAATTATTTTTTAAAATTCTATTGGCCAAAATAAGAGAGAAAAATAAGCGAAAAATAATAATAATAATTTATTCAATAATTTTAAATTAGTGTAAATAATTAAATTTTATATAATATAAATAGATTCTAACTTATAAATAAACATAAAATTCCATAAAAACAAATAAAAAAACAACTCACATACCATAAGGTTTAAATTCTTAAAATAATTACAATCACTAATTAATCTTAATTGTTTCATTAAACATTTAATAATTTCCTAGCTCTTGATTGAAGAAGATTCAGCATCAATTTTCACATGGGACAGTTGTTAGTCTTACGTTATATTTTTTTGAAGTATATTATTAATGACATTATTTAAAGTATATTAAATAAAATAATATTCTAATGCACTACGTTCACTAAATTAAACGTCCATTATTGCATTAATTAAATAATAATTAAATATAGTTTTTCATTAAAAAAAGTAAATATGTTTTTAATAAATATCTATATATTTACATGTGTGTTTGCTATTAAAGAAAAAGAATTTTTTTAAGGTAAAAATAACAAGGCTTGAAAAGGAAATTAATTACTTTAGTCACAAAAAATATATTTTGGTTTGATTCTTAGAATATATTTTCAAAATAAGTTATTGATTTTTTTAAAAATTTTTTATGATATTATTTGATATAATATTTAGATTTTTTAGATTTTTTCACTTATAAATCAAAGATGTGAATACTTAAATATATTCGATTTTATATTTTTTATGTATTATCCCGATAACAATTTAAAACGAGTGATAATTTATTTTTATAAAAAAATAATTAAATTATTTAATATAATATAATATGATATTTTAAAACTTTATTAGGTATTTAAAGTTTTTGGTAGGATATAATATTTTTTAATCATACACTTATTAAATAATGATCGTTCTAAAAACATAATTGAATTATGAAGTTGAAATAAATTGTAAAACTTGTTGATATAGAAAACTAAGTTAATTTGATTAATTAATTAAATTAATCAAAAATAATTTCATTCCCATTTATTTACTTTGTTCTTTTGTAAAAATATATTTAGATTTTTTCAAAAATCATTTAAACTTAAATAAAAATCATTTTTTTCCTCTCACAAACGTGATGTTTTTTATTATATAAATTTTAAGACAATTGCCATTTTTAGATTTCATGTACGGTAGATCTATTTTATTACAAAATCATAAAACCGAACTACAAACCACGACTGTCCGATTATTTGACATCATACCCTCAAAGACAGATTAACCGTTAGATTTAATCACATTCAGCTCATAAACTATGGATTTCCCCATCAAAACGTGTTGTAATTAACTCGAAATTTGCGTTCCGAGTTTTGATCGGAAAAACCATTCCCTCGGTTTCACAAAGCCATTACTAACCTACCAAAAACATAAAATCCCAGATTTGTTTTCCTTCAAATCACTGAACATCTCTATATTTTTGAACTGCAGTTGACATTTTGACTTCAATCTGAGTGGTGGTGCCCCATGAGTTGGCGGCTTGTTCTTTGCTGTTGTTGAGTTGTATAATTGATTTTCAAGCTATAATTTTCTGGGTTTCCCTCCTTTTTTTTTGATTCAGTAGAAGTTTGATGAGAGGAGTGAATTGGGGTTGTTGATAAAGATACAATGACTGGAGGGTCATTGGGGATTCGTTCTGGGAGTTATGGTTCTTTGGATAAACAGCTGCAAAATGGTGTTTTGCTGCCAATTCAAGCGCCTTCAGCAATAAGAACTAAGCCTTCTAAAGTTTTGAAGGAAAAGGAGACATTTGTTCATTGGATCTGTAAGTTTGCTGCCCGCAAAACGGTTGGAATGTTGCTCCTTTGTCTAATCTCTGCTGCTGTTTTTGTTTGGGTCTTGTATGTCGGCAAAGGTTGGTTTCTTTTTTCCCTTTATTTCTCTTCATCATTAGATTGTTCTTAGTGAATTATTGATTTTTAGGGTGTTGCTCTGGTATTTTGATGAAACAAGTGGTCCAAATTCTGTGTTTAACTTGATTAGACTTGGACTTGGTGTTTCCATTTTGGTTAGTGTGTTTGAATAAAAAACTAGGCATCCATTATTCTTGCTCATGAGCTCAATTGAGCTGAGAATATTGTGCCTGCCCTGTTGAGGGAAGTAATGTTAATCATACAATGAATTTGTTTTCTTTCTCTACAGATTTGGAATGTTCTTTTTGATTCATTGTTTATGTTGAATCTTATGTATATGTTAGGGTTATGATCCTAATTAAAACTCTATTAGTTTTACAATAATTCATGATCATTAGATCATTGGAATGGATGGATGATATTAAAAGTTGAAAATGAGAGTTTTTTATGAATGTTTATTCTTATCCATCCATTTCACTCGCCCAATAGTTATATAGTATAAGTGGATCTTATCCCATATATGTATAGAGTTTTTTTTTTATGAATGTTGGATCCTAGTGCATGCTAATTTAGTTTGCTACCCTCTTTGGTTTCGCTTTGGATAATGTCTTTAGCTCTTCGAGTTTTGGACTTCTAGGCGCCGATTGGCTTCAGTTGCTTGATGAGATGATATGTGGATTTGAATTGGTTGTGGCTTGTATACAGGTGAATACCAGGAAAGTGACAATATCCATAAGGTAAACGATAGTTTGCATATTAATATTTCCGGATTTCCCCTGACAAATGAAGTACAAAGAGTCAAAATAGACAACTGGACATCTTTACTAGCCCGTGATGGTGCTGATGGTAGTCACGGAACTGATGTTGGAGTAATGCCCCCTCCTCCTCCTTCGTATTTTCTCGGCTACACTCTTCCAACGGAGCATCCATGCAACACTTTCAGTTTACCCCCTCCACCAGCAGACAAGAAAAGAACGGGACCACGTCGTAAGCATTCCTTTGTTTTGTAAACTTCCCCTCGAATTTTTGCTTTCCAGTTATAGATTTAGTATTTTGTCACGTCTAGTTAAGGTTTATCTCATTGAACTATAGTTTCTGAGTTTTCTCACTTGTTTACGACACAGCTTGTCCTGTATGCTACCTTCCTGTGGAAGAAGCTGTTGCTTTGATGCCAAAAGTCCCATCATTTTCTCCAATACTTCAGAATTTAACGTATGTTTATGAGGAAAACTTAAAAAAAGAGAATGAATTTGGTGGTTCGGACTTTGGTGGGTATCCTACTTTGAAGCAGCGAGATGATTCATATGACATAAGAGAGTCAATGAATGTGCGTTGTGGGTAAGTTTTACCTTTTTTCGTCCAAGGGTTTAAAAGCAAATATGATTTAGTATTCTTTATATTTTGTGTTATATTTGGAAGTTTGATGATTTAGTACTTTTAATTGACGTGTATCATACTTTTGCCAGATTTGTCAAAGGAAGCAAACCTGGCCGTGGGACAGGATTCGACATTGATGACAACGATCTTCTCGAGATGGAGCAATGTCATGGTGTGGTGGTTGCATCAGCAATATTTGGTACCCGAAATTGTATTATATTTTATCTTATTGTTCAGTTTCTGTGTTCGAGTAGATGGATTTTTAATTGAATAACCTGATTCGTTTTCAGGAGCTTTCGATATCATACAACAGCCAAAGAATATCAGCGAATATTCCAAGCAAACTGTCTGCTTTTACATGTTTGTGGATGAAGAAACAGAGGCTGATTTGAAATTGAATGGCGGTTTGGATGAGAGCAAGAAGATTGGAGTATGGAGGATTGTTGTTGTTCGTAATCTTCCTTACCTTGATGGAAGGCGCAATGGGAAGGTAAATGTTCAGAACACTGACCATATGTCCTTTGTATTTATATTTAAGTTAGAGTCAGAGAAATGAGTTTTAGTATATTATGATGAATATTGTCCACATTGCTTGATTCATTCTGAGAACAGGACCAAGAAAAAAATATTGAAACAATGCATCAACTTGATGCCTTTTGACTTGTGTTATGCTTGATTGCTTGTTACAGATCCCAAAGCTTCTAACACACAGGCTATTTCCGAATGCTAGTTTTTCTTTATGGATCGATGGGAAACTCGAGCTTGTTGTTGATCCATATCAAATTCTAGAGAGGTAGTTTGGAATTCTATCCAGCTTCCAAATAAATAATATTCTTAAGTATTATGTGAAGTTATACTTTGGTATTACTCTCAAGAATACTGCGATTTTAATAATTTCGACCTCGATGTCTGTTTATTCTAACCGTTCCTAGGATTCCTTCAGGTTCTTGTGGAGAAAAAATGCTACATTTGCAATTTCTCGACATTATAAACGCTTTGATGTTTTTGACGAAGCCGAGGCAAATAAAGCTGCAGGCAAATACGATAATGCCTCCATCAATTTTCAGGTCGATTTTTATAGAAAGGAGGGTTTGACCCCATATTCCGAAGCTAAACTTTCTATCACAAGTGGTACGGTGTGAGATGCTTACTTGTATAGTTGTATGTTAGTGTTTAATTGTGCCTCTCTACGCTTAGCTTTAATCAATGTTTGTTTTAATGTCTGGTTCTGCAGATGTTCCTGAAGGTTGTGTAATAATAAGGGAACATGTTCCTATTAGTAACCTCTTCACTTGTCTTTGGTTCAATGAAGTCGACCTTTTCACTTCGAGAGACCAAATTAGTTTCTCGACGGTAAGGGATAAGATTGCAGCAAAGACAAATTGGACTTTGAATATGTTCTTAGACTGTGAAAGGCGCAACTTTGTCGTCCAGGTATTATTTTCTTCAGCAATATGGTGATATAATAGAATCCTCCTTGAATACCCGAAATATTCTTAGACTGTATCTTGCGGCGAACATGGTTACATTCTTCCTAAGGATGAGACTGTGTCATGCGCATACCATGCTCGGATTTGCTAGAACCTAGAATAAAATCGTTGATTCTCTTGAGCGACGTACTTTTCTCATTGGCTTATTTGTTACTTGCAGAAATACCATAAGGATGTTCTAGCGCATATGGCTCCTCCGGCCATTTACCCTCCACCGTTCCCACTACCGTTCCCACTACATTCAGCCAATGATACCCTCCAGAAGGTCTTACCTAGACGTGGAAGGGGTAGAAGGTCCGGCTCTAAGCGTCACCACAAAGTCAGAAAGGAAACGATTTCGAGTTGAATTGTTTTTGTTCGTCTCCGAATTTCAGAAACCTTCATGCAAAAGAGTGTTGTAAGTTTTGTTACATAGAAACTACAGTCGGTCCAAATTCTTTCCATTATTTGGTTGCATTCAACTTTGGAAATTGTCTATTTTGATTCATTTTTCGTTGTATATAGACACATTAAACATAGTTATATACATATATAATATGAAATTTGGTCTCCCCTTTTGTTGTTTGATTGTGATATCATTTTAAAACCAAAGTGTTGTCTTTGCTCCTTCTAATTTGGCTTAAATGAGATCATTAACAAATCCTTCCCTTAATCTACTTAAATAACTTGGTGCTTTATTGTACCATCACTTACACTGTCAGAATCTTTCTTGTATAGAAAAACTATGATTTTCCAGGGAAAATCCATTAACAAAATCTGGGGAAATTTTTTGGTTCAAAGTATAAACCCCCAAAGCAGTCTCCAACAATACTATATTCCTAGAATGAAATGGGTACAGATAAGGGTTGTAAGTAACCACAGAACTCAGTATTGAGTAGGTATGAGAACACCCCAATAGCCTGGAATATTGACTAACTCATTGCCATGTGAAGAATCAAGAGGAAAATATAGATTATGTTGGCTAACTACTCATCAAATTGCAGCGCTTGGGACTGTAACAGAAGCTGGAGTAAAAAATAAAAAGATTTGCACCAGCCGGGAATCGAACCCGGGTCTGTACCGTGGCAGGGTACTATTCTACCACTAGACCACTGGTGCTTGATACATATAAGCTTGTTTTAAAATTATAAATACGTTGTAAACATATTGAAGACAATGGCAATACCGTGAACTTCAATTTTTAAAATAATATTATTAAAAATTATTAATAATTTAAAAATATAAAAAAATCAACAAATTTAATGAGATGAATCATGAAACGCAACAAAATTTGATGCTCCCGACATTTTCACCTTTTATGGATATTCTTAGTGGTTGCAGGTATATATCGAATATGTCTTTTAAGTGGAACCCCAATTGCCAATGTTGAATTGCCACGTGTATATTGTCCTACAAATTAATATATAAAATCAACCCTTGCCATTGTCTTAAAAGTCACTTTTGCTTGTGCTCCAACTTTCGTATTTTCCTTTTAAATATGATTATGTTAATGGAACATGTCATAATATCTCCACTTCTTCACGTTCTTGTCTAAACCTCATCAATTTGTCCTGGAAAAGGGAGCCATTAGCAATAGTCAAAGATGGGGCGTAGTGCGTGGTGTGGATGCTAAAGAGCGAACTGTTAAAGTGCAGTGGAAAGACATGCATGTAAATCAAATAAATGGTTTTAATGTGAAGCAGATAGAGGAAACTGTTAGTGCTTATGAACTTGTTGAGCACCCAGACTACTCTTATTGTTCGGCGACATTGTCGTCCAGAATCAGTTTGGTGATCAAGCTGATAAAGGTCACGGAATCTCTCAAAATGTTTCAGAAGGCAAAAATTTATAAGCCAAGATTCATCTGGTCGTATTTCTCACAATGCAAATGAGTATGACATTCTCCTTGAGGAAGAGGTATTGGAAAGTTTCCACTTTCCATCAGTGTGCTGAACAGGATACCAGTGAGATGGAAATACTTGAAACAACAAATATAAAACAGGAAGCCAAAGAGTTCGAGGAAAACAAAGGCAGTGTGATGCCTAAACCCGGGGAGACTTCCGACAAATTTAGGCAGTTTGATATGGTTAGTGATTGCTCAGATCACCACTTTCTTGGTGAAAGTAAGGTGTTGTCTGTGTCTCAGGTTCGAAACACACCTTTTCTGGCTCTTAAAACATGCCATTTGAGTTGCTCAAAACGTCTCGAAAATCATTTTAGTTTTCTTCATTTTCCACACTGTTAGGTCAAAAGAAGTTGGCTGAAGAAGGTTCAGCAAGAATGGAGTATTCTAGAGAAAAACCTTCCTGGTTAGCATTTGATCTTACTCTTTAGAATGATTGTGTTACATTTGAATGCTTAAACTTTAAACCTGTTGCTATTTTCCCACTAGATTATTGTTTACTTGAGCAGAAACTATCTACGTCCGTGTATACGAAGAAAGGATGGATCTACTACGAGCAGCCCTCGTTGGTGTTCCTGGAACACCCTACCATGATGGTCTGTTCTTTTTTGACATTTTTCTCCCAGCGGAGTTCCCGTACGAACCACCGGTAAATTCTACTATTTCCAACCTTGCTACTAAATTAAAGAATCAATCGGCTAAGTAGTTGCTGCTTTCAGAGTGTTTTATCTCTATAATGCCAAGAAATTATTAGCCTCTTTGATTCTTAAACTACCATTGTTCATGTAAATTATGAAAATGCTGATGACATTTATGTTTATCAAAATTTTGCAGATGGTGCACTACCATTCCCGGGGGCTTCGCCTCAATTCCAACTTATATGAATCAGGGAAGGTTTGTTTAAGCCTTCTCAATACTTGGCCAGGTTCCGACATGGAGGTCTGGAATCCTGGAAAATCCACAATGCTTCAAGTTCTTCTGTCCCTCCAGGCACTCGTGCTCAATGAGAAGCCTTATTTCAACGAGGCTGGATATGATAAACAGTTAGGAAGAACAGAAGGGGAGACAACCTCCGTGAGCTACAACGAAAAAGCTTTCCTTCTAACCTGACAGACTATGCTTTATGTACTCCCAAAGCCGCCCAAGGTAAAATCCCACATTCAAACATTTTTTTCCATCTCCATTTGCATTTTTGTTGAATGGAGTTAAAACTAATGCTATCTCTTGATTGAATGCCTATTTCTCTACTGGATCAGCATTTTGAGTCCCTAGTCAAGGAGCATTTCAGTAGACGTGCTGAAACGATTCTCTCGGCTTGCAACGCATACATGGAAGGAGTCCCTGTAGGATTTGCTCTTGAATGCACCAGAAATGGGATTGATGTTAACTTTAAAGGAAGTTCAACTGGGTTCAAAATCATGCTTGCTAAGCTTTTCCCAAAGCTCGTGGATGCATTTTCGAATCTGGGAATCAATTGCAGCCAGTTTCGAGATATCAGATAAGTGAAGGTACCACTGAGGTGCTAGTAGGTAAACACAAATGTACATTACTGAAAATTGCTTTAATGTGGAAAGCTTTGTGTAGTAGTCATGACCCGAATTTGAGAACGAAAGCCGAATGAAGATCCCAGTAAAAAGGTCAGTTTTGTAACATATCAGGGTGTGTTATGACAGTACAAAGCTATCCCTAACAGGCTTGTGCTATTAACCGTACAAGGCTGTTGTTTTCAGACAATAACATTGTTATGAAGTGATGGTTTTATTGAACTAAACGGATAAATTTATATAATTTAAATAAAGATATAACGACGAGTAAAATTCAATATTAGATTTAAACTTATTTTTTTTAAGTTTAGCCCTTACATTATTTCTTTGGAGAAGGAATTTTCTTTGGAGAAGGATTAAAACCCTAAGCCCTTACATTATTTCTTTGGAGAAGGAATTTTCGGTGGGCCTTGACGACACCTATGCCCTCGGGGAATCCTAAAAAAATACTCTAATTTAAGGTCAGAAGTGAGTTTCAACAAAAAAAATTATAATATAAATATATAACATTTTAGTATGAGCATCTGTAATATACTAATATTTTTTAGGTAATAACAAAAAATATTTTCAAAATCTATAATATTTCATGTTGTTCGAATAACTTTTTTTTATTGTAACTTAAAATTTACTTGTACCTAATTTAAAATATTATATGATTTTGGTAATATTTCCCATTGCAACGGGAAATTCAAGCACACCAAAGAAGCCTAAAACTAGAAATTTTTAACAATTCGGTTTCTTTGGAAGGCTGAGTCAGAAGCCATTGCCTTATTAATAAAATGGTTTTTATTTTCCAAGAATTCTGCACTAAAATAGTAAGACAAAAATGGAAAATTTTGATTCTGCAAAGCATAAGGCTAAACAATTGAAAAGATTAAAAGAGTTAAGACGTCACCGTTTTTGAGAATTAAAGCAAATCTTCAATCTTCAGGTGGGAAGTCTTCGTCCGAACCATTGTCCAGAAAAGTGCCAAGAGTTTTCCTCAACATGCTGAAAGTTTTGTCATTCTACACATCCATAATGTAAACGGAATAGAATTCTATATTGTTCAAATGAAATTTATTTACATTTATTTTCAATTGTTTTATTGAAATACCATTTTCTAAGTCAATATAAATAGCATTGTATTAAATAGAAATCTTATTATGATATATCATTAACATTTAATATACAAATAAAAAAGTTCAAATAAAATTCATATTTAATGCATTAACGTGATATGATGTGATTCATTTAAATATAAATTTATATAATATTAATGGTGTCTCGAATATAAATGACGTGGTTTATTACCTGTTTCTTTTTCTTCAAGGATTCTCCCAACTGAGAAATTCTATCGGCACAGAATGTCTCTTGCTCAGATATTAAGCTCTTCTCTTTTTCCCCTAATGCCAAACAAAAATCAAATTAGTAGAATCAAGTTTCAATAAAAACAGGGGAACGACAGAGTTTGGTGCTTAATTGCTCACTCAGTTGTTCATAATATCGCCCGAACAGCATTTCTTTGTCATCCTCAAATCTGGAAATAGTATCTGTGAAACGGTATTAACAATTATAATCAAAAGTCTCCATCTAAAACGAAATATAAACTACCATCGTTATCTACCATAATCAGGACATAATCAAAAGTCTTCCTCAATTTAATTTCATGGTTTATTTCACATCATAAACCTTAAATTCTGAAAGATTCTAAGTCAATAATGGTAATTACTTATCACAATCTTTATCTACCATCTTCCTTACCAGACTCATGGAATATCATAAACCCATGTTCTAATATAAAGAGTATGGGATCATGCTCTACTTAGGAACAAGTCCTGCACTAATTAGGCTGAAATTCAAAACATGCCAAATCATATAGCTTTAACAAGCAAATTAGGCGGCAGGGTAAGAAATGAACAAATATGTATAATTGTATATGTGAATTCCGCTGAATACCTTTTCTGGTTATTTTAATGCATCTGCTTCAGGCATTAGGTAGCACAAAGAAGTACAAGTTTGAGCATGTTTGTCATATGAGCAGCAGTTGAAAAGGTTGAAAAATAAATTAAAGTTTTTATCCCAGAGCACTAGTAAATGAAAGACACAGAGCATTAAGATTTATTCCATTTGTAATTCTTCAAAACTTACCTTTCAGGGCCTGCAGATGGGTAGCTTTTTCTTTGCAAAATTTCTCATAAACCTCTTGAAACTTTGTAGTCTCATCTTTCAAGCAGTTTTCACACTGCAAATAAAGCAATTGCATTAGCATATCAAGCTTTCAAACCATTCTGTAAATACAAATAACAAATTCACCTCTTTTGAGCTCTTTGAAAGTGCCTTAGCAAATGTTTGTCTGCAGAAAAAACAAACAAAATAAAAGCAATAAATTATTAATTTTTTGATTAACAACATGATTAGAATTAGATTCAATAATTTTGGACACAATATGATAAAAAAACTAAATCTGAAACATAACATAACACAATAAAAACAACATGAACTCAAAATGGATATATATATATATATATATCAAAATTGTATAAAACTAATTGTTAATTTATCAATATTTATATAAATGTATCATACTTCAAACACAATTTTAATGAGTAAAAAATATATGAACATAAGGCAAACACAAGATGAATTTAATTAGAATTTTGCTTCAAGTTTGGAATAGAAGTAGACTAGTTTACCTTTCCTTCTCAATTTTTGACTTAAGTTCATCAAGCTTAGACTTTATCTCAGCAGCTACACTGTAACCGTCGACAATAGACAAGTAAGAGACTTAACAAAAACCAGAAATTAATAAGTAACTGAGAAGAAAAACAAAAATCAAATTTATGTTACTGTTTTATTATTTCATCTTCTCTAAGATTAAAATTGTTTATGCGAAGAAGCGACGTAATAAATTAATTGCGAGGAAGATTAAACGAGCTAATAGAATCATTTGAGAGAACGTAATGATCTTCACAAATGACTCACGAAACTCTTATAAATTTTGAGAAACAGAGTTCAAATTAACAAATGACTTAAAAACTAGAATAAATTCGTCGAATTCATGAAAGCTAATCAACTAGAAAATGAAGAAAAACAACTTCATCGTGGAATCTATCGAGGATATACTGAAACAATAACAGTCTTCTGCAGAATTTTCATTTATTCCAAAAATTTCAAATCAACATCTGAAAAGAAAACGAATAGATAATTTTATTACCTAGAAATCGTCTCTTCGTTCTTCTTTTGACCGTCCTTCAGCGCTTTCTCTTTGATCAGTTGCAGCGCCGACATAATCCCTTTGAGATCGCTGCAATTTCACCAAAATATCATCAGCAAACAGGACATTCAATAAAAATAAATTATAGAAAACATAAAGGTTGTTGATAAGAATGACCTTGAAAGATCAGAATCGAAATCATCGACTAATCGGGTCTTCGGATCGGATTTGAGCAAAGACTCCGATATCCGCTTTTTGCTTCTCGTTTTGCTTGTTGACATTGTTTGAAATTTTGGAGTTCAAAATGGAGAAGTAGGAGTGCGAGTGAGGTTTCTCTGCGCGCTCAAATGGCGCTCTTTTTCTCTTAAAATTCTGGTATGCTATGTTTAATTTTGGTTAAATAGATCATTTGGTCCCTGGTTTTGACTCAAATATTCAATTTAGTATTTAACTATTTTCTTGTCCCAAATCAATCTCTCTCTAATAATATATAAATATTATGAAATATATTATAAATATTAATATCTTAATTTTTATTATTAAATGAATTTTAAATAAAATGCCCAACTTACCTTTCATATATATATAAATATATCATGCAAACAACATGAATAGAGACAGATTTCACTTCGATTTTTTTTGTTTCATCACAAACTCTGTGCCTTCATTTTTTACGCAAAAACTTTACTATATAAACCTTCTTTATCAAGCAAGCTAAAATCACACAGCCTTAAATTCCTCCCAAAGATGACAGCAAACAGGGTTCTATTAACCTTACTATTCTCACTATGTTTACCGATTTCCTATGGTACGCAGACCGGCGTTTCTGCCATGGACGACATAATCGAAAAAAATCCGTGCCAGTCAAGCGTCGGCAATGAAAGAAACTCATACGGTCTCTACTGCGACAATGTCTACGTCGACAACTCAGGCTTCAATCTCGAATATAATGGAAACAGCCCCTCGTGCGGTAACTCAGGCTACGTCAACAGTGGCTTTTACGGTGACTGTTGCAGTTGTGGATACAACCCTTGCGCCAGCATTGGCCATGCTGATAATCTAGAGGGGCTCAAAAAATCGATTAGGGACCTGACCATGAAACTTGATGCCAATGGTTTATTAGGGGAAAAGAAGGCGATGAATATGAAAGCTATGGCACCAGAATCTCCATAGATTTATATATATAAGATTATATAAACTTAGGGTTCTATAAATAGTAAAAATAAATTCATAATCAAACAGCTTGACTATGATTGGATTCCTATGTGCTAGCTGCTTTTATTATATGAAAAATGAATAAAATTTAAATAAGCTTGATTTGAAATGAAAATGGATGAGAAATATTATTAGGGGAAAATATTCAAACTCCAATTTAGGTTTAATATTTTTTTTTTATAAATTAAAAAATATTTAAGATCTATACTTTTTTATTTCGATCAACCGAACTAACACAAAATAATGACATTCTCAATAACATGTAAATACGACTTTCTTAGTAACTTAATTATGTGTAATTGGGGATTCTCCCCTTTTAAACAAGAATAGAAGCTTGGATTGTATACTTGAAACCAATTTTTGCCTGTGTCAATAGGGTTCTTTTGAACCAGCAATAAACATGCAAATAAATCAAAAGAGTAACAACAAACCCGACATCATTCGGAAGACGAGATCGACAAATGAAAACCAGAAACACCATGAAAGCACAACCAAGCAAGAGGCAGCTTTGACCCTTATACTATCAATGTCTTGCATCTTCAGTGCAAAAGATAAATTACTTTAAATGACTGATCAATAGATAATATGTTCATCATCTAAAACAACATAATAGAAATTTGATTCCTCAAGAATGTTGCAACCATTAACAATATTGAGTTAACCACCTAATGGAACCAAGGGTGGGAGGGGAGAGAGCAAAATGGGATAGGCCTATTCGGATTTTTTTGAGAGCTTCCTCTTCATTCGACTAAAAGGGCCAACACTCCGGTCCATAATATACATGTAAATAACCTGGCTCCATGATTTATACGAATCCAAGCCTTCGTAATATTCGGGAGCAATCTCCTTCACCTTGTACAGTTTGTTCCCTGGAATCCTTGGGAAATCGTGGTGCTCATTGTGATAGCCAACACTCCAAGTCATAAGATTCAGGGGACCATAATAAGAATATGTTTCTTGTTTAGGATTGAATACGTAATGCTCGGAGATGAAATGGCCGGCCATTGGGTGCATTCCACCACCAACAAATGTTGAAAGGATCAAATAAGCAAAAGATTTCCACCCCCAAAAGTAAACTAACAAAACATCAAGAGCAACCTGAATAGTTAAGTTGATGAACTCCCAATAACCAGGGGGCTTTGGTTTGAGAAACAGAGGGCGGAGAGCGTAGAAGAAGAGTTGGAAGATGACCCATATGGCTTTCGTGATAGCATTTGTCACAAAACGGGCTTCGGTGTGGCTCGGGACATCCATGTCGATGCCATCTACCCCTTGGAACCGATGATGCTCGAGGTGATACTTCTGGAAAGTGACGGACATCGGCACACCGATAGGGAGATTAGCAAAAATCCCGAGCCAACGATTGTAAACCGGAGTGGAAAAGGCAAGGTTGTGGCTGAGCTCATGGATGGCTAAGAACATATTGTGGTTGAGAAAAGAACCAAAGAAATAGGCAATTACCAACATCTTCAGCCAGCCGGCATCGCGGAGGATAATCGCAGTACATAGCTGAAGTAAAACAACCAAAGTAATCTGCAAACACAGCTTCGATATAAGTATCGTCCATATCATCATTTCAAAGTTTCATAAGCCGAAAAGACCAGCAATAGAAGGAAAACAACAATGGCTTTAAATAAAATAGATGCTTTTGGTAAAAACTTGATTTTGATTCCAACTAAATTTGATGCGAGGGGTACATTCATACATGACTAGGGTTATCACTCTCCGAGAACCCTCCAAATACATGAAAAATCGAAAACATAACTGGATCCAGTAAACCCGAATCTGAGAAAAATGAGTAAAAACAAACAATGGAGCTAAATTAATTGAATAAAAACTAGTTATGTTTCTCAGCTAGAATAGTAGTTTGGAACCTTACAAAAGATCTTGATGTGTACAGCACAACTAATCCAAACAGATTGCAAATAAATATACAAATCAAAGGCTGCTTATTTAGTATAAAAACATCACTATTCCAGAAAGTTGGCAAAGCAAATGAGATACAGATTCCACCAAATCCACAACCATTTCAATGGAATAGCATCAAATGCATTTAAAACAAAGAAAAACAGAACTACCCCTGGAATCAAATCGCTAAAATAGCTTAATCCCAAACAATGTGACTTGAAAGATCCGATTTTGGGGCAAGACCCAGATTTCCAATTGAGCTAAATAAACAAAATAACTCAGAATCAAATGGATTCAATCTAATTGCATTTGCATTCCCTTGGATCTGAAAAAAATGAAGGGGAATGAATACCTTAAGGAAAGCAAAGGGATCAGGTCCAAAGAGCTCTTTAATTTGAGGGTATTGAGAGAGGATCTGACGTCTCCTAGATGCATGAGGCTCATCAGTGTATGACCAGAAAAAGTCATTCGCCATTAATATCCCTTCTTTATCTTCCTCTCTCTTTTCCCCTCCTTTCCCCATCTCTCTGTCTCTGTCAACCGTTTGATTACCCTTTCCTGATCTTCCAACACTGCTTCTTTCTTTGGAAATGGTTTTGCTCTTTCTGTTGGAAAATCAAACATAGAAAAGGAAGCGCGTATATATAGATAATTGCCAATTTATGAGAGGCTGTTGAGGCGTGGGGTGTTGATGCAATTGCACCGCGACCGCGGTTCTCATAAAATCCAGCTTGGAATTTCGACCTTTTACGTTTTAATTAAGGTACAATACTATAACTCAAAAAATAAGGTACAATACTAAAAAAATACACCTAACATTTAATTGAATAATTATTTTAATTAATTTAATTTTTAATATTTTATATTAAATTAAAATAATTTATCTATAAATAAAAATTATTAATCAATTAATGATAAATAATTTATAATGATATAATAAATTTATAAGATAATATATATTGTTATATCAATGCCATATAAACAAATATAATATATTTTTTTAAATCGGTTATTATAATTACAATAATATCTGTTCTAGTGTATACTCTCAACCATGAGACATTGATCGTTCAATCACTGTATTGGCATTATTAGTGCTCATACTTGTGATTTTCATGAATAACAATTTTTCTTTTAACCACTGAATCAAAATAGTTCGTGCAAATATAATAACTTTACATAATAACATATCAATGAAAAAATAATTTTATAAGATTATATAAAAATAAAATATTTTTAACCAGTTATTCTATAAAATTTATCATATTATTTTAAATTATTTATCATCAATCGACTAATAATTTTTATTCACATATAATTATTTCAATCTTAAATAAAATATTATAAATTAAACTAATTATAAAAATAGAATTCAAAACAATTATTTAATTAAACATGGTCAGTATTTTATAATTTTATACTTTTAATTAATCTTTATAACCCAATTTCAGCTTCTTCTTTTTTGCATTTTAATTTGCTGTCGAGTTTTGCCATTATTTGCATGTTTTTCCTATTATTTTACCAAATTATCCAGAAACTCGTCGTGTATTTACGAAAATAGCTTTGCAGTTCAAACTGTTTCGGACAATCAGTTCCTCTGTCTCATGGAAACCTTAATTTTCAAAACTCCAATTAAATTCAAAATCTCCAACACCCAATTTTCGCCCTCGATTTTCCCTTTCCATTTTCCCTCACGACAAAGAATAAAATCCCGTCGTTTCTCCCGTAGAAACAACTTCCAACTCGGTGGAAGCCTCAATGTCACTCCCGCCAAGGCTTCTTTATCGGTTGAACCCTCGAGTTACGGCGGGTGGGACGATTTTGAGCCCGGTACTTGGTCTTCTAACTCGGGTGAGTCAATTCAGTTGCGCGATTTCCTTGTCTCTATCGGAATTTATGATAAGAAACATGTATTTATGTTTTTATCGGGTCTCGTTTGTGCCTTGGCGGTTTCTAGGGTTAGGGTTTCTACGATTGTATTATTTCCGGCTTCCATTTTGGTTTTCGGTATTGGGTTTTCGTTTGGGTTTGTTAAAGGAGGAAGTTTCAATGAGTTAAGTTCAAATAAAAGGAGATCAAAGGAGGAAATTTCAGGAGTTTATAGTGAGAAATTGAGGAATTTAGTTGACTTTTTTGATGGGTTTGATGTTAAAGTTGATAATCTGAAGAATAATATACAAAGAGCTATTGATTCTAACAGAATTAATGTAGCTGATTTGGAGAATTATGCTAATTTAGTGGAATCGATGAGGTTATCAGCTTCAAATGCTAGAAACGTTGTTGAAGCTTCTATGGATAGCGTTGGGAACACTCATAAAGATAATCTGAAATCATCAGGTAGAAAAAAGGAGACCAGTGAGGCTAGGTTTGAGTTGTTGCAATTTCTTGGGGGATTGTTTGCCGAAAAATCTGTGGCATCAAAGCCTAATAAAGTAAAAGATGATGTTAAGCCAGAGAGTGTGGATACTAATTTAAATAATAAAATTCGAGGAGATGTTTTGTTGCCTGCTGTAGAAGATAGGGTTTTTAGTTCACCTAATAATGGAAAACGTGTTTCAAATCTAGGCTTTGCTCAAGATTCTTTGAATAATTCTGATTTGAATCGAGAAAGGGATAGGAAAGTGGATTTTGATTTGGATAATGAGAAAATAAGGTCTGATTTTCAGGGTGAAAATGGTAAGAGATTTGTGGATAGTAAAGAGTACAACTACAAAAGCAAAAGATTACAGTTCACAAATACTCATGACATCTGTTTCAACTCAAGTAATGCGAATGAGAGGAAAAGATGGAAATCCGATGAGAATCTGCTTGGTTCGATGGATTTCAGTGTCAGATTGGAACACATGAAAACTGAAACTTCCTTTATACATGAACAGCTGCATCATGAATCTAGTAGATCTTACATGTCTTCTCACAATCCAGAGAAGAGAGAAAATGAGGCATATGGAAAGAGGCAGCACTATGAAGGTGATTCCCACCTAGCTGATTATGTAACTGCAGCTGAGAATGAGGTCATTTCATCATCGTCGTCAAAGTTTGTCGATGATTCGATCTTTGATAAGTATCTTACAGAAGCTAGTGGTCTTCTTAAAGAAGCCAAAGAGTGTATGAGGGGAAGACAAGATGAAGGGCGTGTAGAAGTCATCTTGAATAGGTCCGCCACGTTACTCTCGCAAGCCATTGCAATGAAGCCCATGAGCCTGTTAGCTGTGGGCCAGTTAGGCAACACTTATCTTCTTCATGGAGAATTGAAACTACATGTCAGTCGTGAGCTGAGAACCCTTCTTACTAAAAATGATCCCATAACTGGTGGGAGGCCACAAGGAAGAGTAGTTAACAGACTAGATCAAGTTTCAAGTAGAGATGAAGCTATATCCCTCTTAGTTAGTGCTTGTGAAGAGTGTGAAGAGCTCCTTGTGAGGGCTGGGCGAAAATATCGGCTCGCATTATCAATCGATGGAGATGATGTGAGATCCCTTTATAATTGGGGCCTTGCTCTATCTTTTCGTGCACAGTTGATTGCAGATATAGGACCGGTAAGCATTTATGGAACTGACTTTTTTTTAAATAGTCCAAAGGTGATTACAAGGTAGTATCTGTTCATAGATATTCTTAACCTTTTTGATAATGTGCATACACCATGTAGACAAATTGATATGAACCCGTGTTTCTTAAGATGAACATTATCCGATTTTCCATTAGAACACTTGTTGTTGGGTTCTAATTACAGACTTTTTAAATGTTGGATTACATCTTTCTGATTTCAGGAAGCAGCGTACGATGCTGACAAACTATTCTTGGCTGCAATTGATAAATTTGATGCCATGATGACTAGAGGCAATGTTCATGCACCTGATGGTACGTCTAACTTCTTTTGTATCTGTCAAGTTGATGTCACAATTTTGATATGTTAACTAAATGAAACTTGTATGACCATTGACAACTGATTTATATCCCCCAAAGTCCCCAGTGGTTTAGCGGAGTCATAGCCATGAAACAGATATTGTTCCGCAATCTGCTAATCAATTGAAGTTTTTTATTGAGATAAAAAAACCCTTTGTCTTACATGGAGCTTCAAATATAGAAGTCCCTAAAATTTACCTTAGCACCTGGAATTATCTGCATGTCTATATGATCATGCGTTCTGTATCTTTAGGTGAGTATGGAATTCACCTAATATAACATGTGTTTGATTTACAGCCCTGTTTAGATGGGGAGCCATATTGCAGCAACGATCTCGCTTAAGGCCTAGTAACAGTAAAGAGAAGATAAAGTTACTGCTGCAAGCAAAGAGGTTATATGAAGATGCACTCCATATGGACTCCAAAAACCTGCAAGTAAGAGATGCCTTATCATCATGTATGTCTGAACTGAAGTATAGGTATTTTTAATCCTTGCAATTTACGATAGCAGTAATGACAAATCGATCTCTCTAAACTTTCTCTGCTATCCCGTATATTTTTTGGTGCTTTCTTCTTACCTACTATGGGAAAAATACAAAGTGCAAGGCTTCTTGTCTTCATAATGTAAAATGAAACAATGATATTTGCTTATATAATAAATATATCCTTTGATAATTTTCTTTCATGCCATTAAAATTTTAGCTTATAATACCTTGAGAATTGTATCTAACTTTATAGACACAAGTGATTTGCTGTTAAATTCTGTTTACTGTAGTAATGCTTTGAAGTTACCAATACATTCAGTTTTTACTAGCTGTTAATTAGATTTATAGTATGATCCACTCTAGAATCTGTTTGATTGATGGGAAAACTGGGAAAATAAGGTTGATTTTCATTTCTGGATCTCCCTGAATTAATACATCAGAATTTAATCACCAAATAGTGTTTTTCTTAATTGTGGAATTCTTATTGTTTTTGGTGTTTATGTTCGGATTTCTTCAATGCTGCCCTAAGCCATGGCTCTCAATCGTTCCCGGAAAACTTTTAGCATCCCAGCAAAGGTAACAATCCCGGCTAAAGTTGATCTTCTTTGGCAACCCATACCTAAATTACACGGTGTGAGAGTGCCTGAATCATCACTGCTAGGAAGGGAGACCTTTAATTACAAGTAAGAAAAGGCTGAGTCAGTATTCTATTTTCTGAGTCCGTTAGACCCGAGGATTGACCTTTTTCCGAGTCCAAAAAGTTGCTTTGATTTGATCATACAAAGATTCTGAACTGGATCCTTGTCATCATCTATATCGACACCCACTTTACTTGTATTAGTATTACCATCATTAACTATTTTCATCTTCTTCGCCATTAAGAAATCATATTGAGAGAAGTTGGAATTGTTGTATGAAACGATCGAAACGACCTTATCATCGGTTTTTAATTCGGTTTAATAATTTGAATAAATATTTTCTTTCGACCAATAATTGAAGTGCATTTTACACTCAAATTTATGTTTTATCACTTGAATCAATCATATCATTAATTTTTGATTTAATTAGGTTATTCCGATCCAAAAGTAAAGATTTACAAGGCAAATATATTCAGGGTATGCTGATTGGATAAATGGGAATGGGTGGCTGATGGGTGGTGTGAAATCCTATCTTGACCCCTTCGAGGGTGATAGGCCGAACTAAAATAGTCTTATTTGACACAG
This sequence comes from Abelmoschus esculentus, assembly GCA_035048815.1. Taxonomy (NCBI): domain Eukaryota; kingdom Viridiplantae; phylum Streptophyta; class Magnoliopsida; order Malvales; family Malvaceae; genus Abelmoschus; species Abelmoschus esculentus. The sequence goes on from JAUCBN010000044.1 coordinate 13,564,018, forward strand.
ATTTGAGTGCGACAGTCCCTTTTATTCAGCCAACCGTCCATGCTTTAGCTTTGACAAAACCCTGCCCTTTTTTTAAATATAGATAGAGAGGGAAGATGCCTTACTTCTTCAGTACTCTCTAGTGGACCTAATACGTACATATTGACCAACCACCTCCACCATCTTCAATCAGGGATATTAGCTGTTTATATTTTGCTGATTTGAAAGGCTATACTAATTCATTAAGCAATCCTGCAATAATAGTCCAAAGACGGCTCCTTAAATTCGATATGTTAATCACAGTTCATATCAATTAAACTCTTCAATCAATTTAACTACTATTTTAGATTCTCAAATTGTAACACACATACTTATTGGACGAAAAACATGATAAGTTAAATGAAATGAAAAATACCCTAAATTTTACTGATAATGTATAATTTTTAACATTTAAAGTTGAAACTATCAATAAAATAAATATATACATGTTTATAATTGATGACGTGTTTAGGGTAAATTCGATGCCAAATTTGAGCTTGTTTTAATGCATAAATTAACGGTTAAGTTGACGAAAAAAACTGATTGAAAATATTGATATTTTGAAGATTCAATTAAAAAATTTAAAATTTAAAATAGTTAAAAGTATTTGATTAGATTGCTATGCTTTGGTTTTGGTCCTTTCTGCCGTCCGACGTAGAAAATTTGTTCCTTTTGGATCCGATCAGTTAACAAAGTCAGCTTGGCGTGTAGTCTTAATGTATTAATTTTGTATTGAAAATTTTGAATAGGAAAGGGTTGTCTGAAAATGACCATAGAGAGTGGAAGCTTAGCAGCTTTGTTCACTCTCTTCTCAAAGAGGAGATTCGTTTGACATCATAAGAAGGATGAGGAATACTCAGTTTAGTTCGAGTTAGATATGAATCGAAGAGGTGTTAAGGGTACGGTCGTATTTCTAAAAATTTCAGGCTACCTATTGAACTCAGTGACGGATCCCCTCCCAAATTTTTTTTGGTATAATTACACTTAAAGCCCCTTTTAATTTAAATAGTAATAAAATACGATTTTTGTCCTTTTAATTTTTAGATTTATAAGCTTAATAGACATTTGTCCCTCCTAATACTTGATCCTAGCTCTGTCCCTGGTTGAACTTGTTTGTTCATGGGATCTAACATGGCTGTTGATGGGTGTCTGTTCTTGTCTTTGTTTTACGTTTCTATTTTGCTTTTCCGGTGAATATTTTAAGTGAACTCAATTCTCTACTAGTTTGGACCAACCTTTGACTACACCACCATGTTCATGTTCATGTTCCAACCAATATCATTCCTCATCAATGGGTCTAGAGGTCCACCACGGTCCCATGGATCTTTATTAGAATATTTAGTCGATGAAAACTTCACCTAATTCATAAAAATTAAAAGTATGTTTAGTTCATGTATGGAAGATTATTTAATATATTATCGAAGAATATTATATTATTTTGATTTTTTTTCAATTGATTTATTTTACATGAACATGATGTTATAATATTTGATTGAGGCATATAAAATTATTTAAAATATTTTTATCAAATTATTCTTGTAATATATATATTATCAATTTAATCTTCCTATACTAGATTAAAAATATTTGCATAAATTTTCATAGAACTATTTTTAGGGACACAAATCCCCAAAATTAATACTTTCTAATCCAATCCAATCTATACAATAGGCCTTAGGACACTAACTAATAAATACTTCACATTTTTTGTCATTTATTTCCAACTAAAATATGAGAAACATTCGGATAAATATGTCTTAAAATTACGATATTGTATAAGAATAAAAATTTAACGTTTTCTTTAAATAAAATTTAACGAGTTTCAACCCAACACGTACACATCTTATCTCTACTTAATTAACTTAACTTATTTACTATACTCCAAGTCCAACATCGCCTGTTTATCTTCTGGTTACACCCCCGTTCAATCACTCCACTATTAACGGCTCACCTATTTCCACGTGTCACCAACCCACCACCACCATCACCTTCACGCCTAAGCAAACCTCTTTCCCTTGGCATAAGAGGCTCATTTCATATCACTTTCCCAGGAATTTCCTTACACTTCACACCCTCCAACATCCAATTTGTTTCCTAGAAAACATCACTCTAACATGTTTATAGGGAGCAGTTCCCATGATCATCACTGGTTTTTCTTCAACTTGATTTGATCCCCTCCTCCTTTTGTCCGAAATCTTCACAATTTTTAGGGTTTTGAAAGAGTTTCTGAGATATGGGATTGAGTTCTAAGCAGGTTTGGAGCGATGGCATCGGGTGGAACCAGGGACAATCTTTGTCGCAGGCTGCTCCATCTACGGAGCTATCAAAAGCTTCATCAATGAAGAGACGACATCAACAGAACCAGAAGCCTGAAAACTCAGAGCCGCCATTGAAGTGTCCGAGGTGTGATTCTTCAAACACGAAGTTCTGTTATTACAACAACTATAACAAGTCACAGCCTAGGTATTACTGCAAGACTTGTAAAAGACATTGGACAAAAGGTGGCACCCTTCGCAACGTTCCTATCGGTGGATGCCGCAAAAACAAGCGGATCAAGACATCCACCGCAGCCACGACCGCCACAAAAAGCTCCACGACCACATCCTGCCTTAACAGTAGGCTCAATGATCAGGTTCGTCCATCATATTCATCGGAGATCAGCGAAATTTTCAGCACAAGCAATGGCGTATTCTTGGGTTCTACTACCATGTCTCAGGGCTTACAGTTTCCGTTTCCATTTTCAAGTTCGAGTTACTTCGAAAAATCCACATCTGATCCAGCCATTGTCATGCCGGCCGTCATGAGTGGCAGTGATGCACAGACATGGCTAGAACCTAGTAGGAGCTGTGGCATTGAAATGGCCAACTGCTACTGGGATTGGGGTGATATTGATGAACTTGTCTCTACGGATCTCAACATTCCATGGGATGATTCTCAGATCATACCTTGAAAAAGGAACGCCTTTTCTTAACAATGAACATAATATATAGGATTATCTGTATAGCTCTTCCCTTGATATCGATGTTCCTACTGAATCAAGAACGGTTCAATTTTTCCTGTTTAAACCATGTCAGTCTCTATAAGATTTTTTTGGGGTTTACATTTCTTTCTTAGATTGATAATTAACTAAAATTTGCTCATATTTCTTTCTGTTTTCCCAATAAATTGTGTTAAATTTCAACCTTAATATTAGTAAAAAAATTCAGGTCACACGTCACTCATTATAAAAACATCTATGCTAAAAATAATATAAAAATACTAAATTTATGGTCATATATTTATGTTAATTTTATATTTTTTATACTATATTATTCGAAGGATTTATATCTATTACATTGACTGTAAAATATTTTAGTTTTCACTAGTGTTTTAGTTTTATGATTTAGGGACTTAATTTAGAGTTTATGTCTCAGAGTTTAGAATTTAGATATAATGTCAAAAATTTAGAAATTAAGGTTTAAACTTTATAGTAAAATATTGAATATTTAAGTTTTTTCTGCTGTCAATATATTAAATAATTATCCTATATTCAGTTACAAAATGTTCTAAACCAGTCGTCAGGGTCTTACCGTTCAGATTCCATTGGTACCATTTCTACAGCACTCGAAAGGAACGTTTACCCTTTCACATGTAACTATAATGTTTTACGGTAATCTCTATATGATACGTGCGTGTGTAGAGTTCTTAGATGGGGTCTCTTCCAGCTAACCAGGGGAAACTAGATGTGATGGGAAGATTCTTATGGATATGTATAAAATGGTTCTGAATATCTGGACAGAGAGTGGTGGGAATAGTTGCATGGATTCGTTTCTCCACTGGTTGAGAAGCAGTCTCTTTTGCCTTGTCCACACATCATTTCGGTCGGGAAGACTTGTTTTCTGCTCTACTGGTCGGTCTAAACTGTGGGGTTTGTAGATTTCATTGATGTTTATTAGGGCAACCAAATCTTTGTTCCAACATGCTATGTCCTAATTCTCTTGTACTTCAAGTCCAGTGCATGTGCATATTGGGGCCACGCTTACCGGGCTTTGTTTCGTAGTATAAAGTTCGATCTGCCGACTCCCTTTTCGGTATCCTTGTTCAAAAAAATAAATTTTAAATTATAATTTTTAAATATAAATTTTAAATCATTAAAATACATCTTAATCATAATTTTTAAACCCTAACTTTAAACCTTAAACCTAATTTTTTAACGTAAAAGCATAGAAAAGGGTACTAAAAGAAAAAATTATTAGATGAATTTAGTTCACCATATTATATGTGGTCTCAACCGATAAGATCTATCTATACTAAAAAAATTTAAATAATTATCTATTTTTTTACATGTAAGAAAAAAAAAATAAAGATTCAATAAAATTGACATAAATTTATTTTATTTATTAAAATAAGAAAAACGTGATAAACCAAATCCATTTAATATTTTTTTTTATCGAAAAAAAAAATTCTATTCCAATCTGCTTTACATGCGTGGATGCAACCGACATCATCTGGGTTTTATAGGCTATGGCATGAGTTGTTTTGTCACAATTCTTTAATTTTATGTGGTGCAGAGATAACACAACCAAATCATGAAGACATGGAAATTTCTATGTTTGGTTTCATTTTCTAGTGATGATCATTATTACAATGTAGATCGGATATTTGGTCGTTTCGAAGTGTTCGGGAATGAAATATATTGATCTTATTAATTTTATATTGATTTGAATGTAGAATTAAAATAAATTGATTTATAAATCTATTATTTTTAATTTTAATAAGAATCTTTGGTTTTATAGCAATTTTTTTTGTCTTTCTGACACATTTTTTTCTGTCTTTGTAACATGTTTTCGTTTTGTGGTTTGATTCAATCGGCGTTAGTTTCTAATTTATGTTTTTTATCGGTGGTCTTTTGAAAAGTTATATCGGTTGATGTTTGTTTGCCGATAAAATCAATCATGGGTAGCGATACTTTTTATATGACAATTTGGATCGTCTACAACTCCTTTCTTTATACGTCTTATTTGGACAGAGACAAAGAAATTCAGGAAGCTTTTGAATTTTATTGGTATACTTAATTTCATAAGAATTTTATTTTCTTTGTTTTTTTATTTTAAAATGTTTGGATTGTTTAATCTAATTTTTACTTCTGGAAGACGATTAAATTATAATTTTTATAAATTTAATAAAAATTCAATAGTATTTATCAAAAAATATTTAAATGTCATAAATAATTATAAAATATCGAAATTCTAATATGTGACTGACATAATAACACACTCGTGAAAGGATCAAAACAAGAAAGAAATATCAGAATTTCCTCTGCAGGAACATTGTGAAAGGATCTCAGCAATGAATGTGGGCTGCACAATTCAATCGTTAGCCCAAAGACTCGACGGTACCAAGAACTCAGGTGGGCAATGGCCCAATATTTACACCTCTAACAAAGCCTGGAGCCCAGTGCTGTTCTCTAAGGAACAAAAGGGTCAAAACCATCCTCGACAAAAAAATCGTGTTCGAGATTTATGTGCGTAAAATATCTCAGTTATGAAACTTACCTACTATAATTAAGTGTATTGTGTAGATCAGTTCGAATTAATCAGGGAAATTGAGAGATAAAATATCATGTGTCAAGCAAGGGAGTTTTGGTTTGTTTTTTAAGAGCTTTGTTTCAAGCTCCTGAAGCAACTTTCAATTTTCCAGCCCATCAAAATCACAAATCAAGCAAAAAGTTGAATTAATTTACAAAGAAATCCGATTCCGCAAGTTGCTCATTACTATTATACTATACCTTAGACATATCAGGGTTACGATTACTTATGTTCGTGATCAGTCTCGATTTCATGAGCCACTTCTCGGGTCAGCCTATCGGCACGGTCATCATGTCCGCCGGCGAATGTGTAAACCCTGAAAGCAAGTTGGAAAGCCCTCCACAGCATTTTAATGCACACTTTCTTTGGTGCTTCACCTTTGCCTTTGGACACTTCATTTGCTGCCAATTTTGATTCTTTTCTCTCCTGAATGTGAAGAATCCATTATCATGTGCTAGACAAGTAATAAAAAACAGGCTTTGAATTTGGTTGAGAATCGAGAAACAGAGTTACCTTCAGTACATACTCCATGCAGTTGGAGGAAACATCAACCATTGCTTCTTTGATTCGTAAAATAATTTGGAAGTCAAAATCGATGTTGTGAGCCTTTAATTTCTTGGCTTCTTCATCCTTGGTTCGCTCCAGGGAGTCTATTTCCTTTTTTATCTGTTCAAGTAATGATCCGATTGATTTAACAACTGTGTTGCAATCTTATATGTGAATTCAAGAACCAACCGATACCTTGTTGAAGGAACGTTCGACCTTCTCGAGAAGCTGAGACAAAGGAGGCTCAATCTTAATGTTTTGTAGCTCAGTGAGCTTTGATTCTAACTTCAAGTACAGAGCCGATGCTATCCTTATTGCCTCCAGTTTTTTTCCAGGGAAGCCTTCAAACCTTGCGAGAACCTGCAGATTGAAAACATTTGGCGGTCGGCCAACGATTCCTGAGGCGATAGATTCATCGGATTGTAGGACAGTAAAACTAGAAACAAGAGAGAATTAACCTGAGTTTCGTCTGTCAAGTTCTCGAGAACAGATTCCAAAGATCTGTGGAACTTAATTAGCTCAGACATGTCATTGGTTTTGAATGTACTGATGGAAGTTTTGATCTCTTTGATTTGTTTTTCGTATTTCTTTACATCTTCTTCGATTTGTATGAAGTAAGTTGATCTGAGACCAAAACAAAGTGAGAAAAATACAAAAAGCCAGTTATTGGATTTTGATGTAATATATATATATATATATATACACACACACATACACACATACCTCTTTGTCATCTCTGCTAATGCATCAGCCATTCCTTGTTTCCCATTGCCATTGCTTGGAGCACCTCCTCCTCCCTTTCTTCCATTAGCTCCTGAGGGGCCTTTCTTTGGAACTCCTTCTACTTTGCCCTTGAGATTTCGGTATAGATTACCCATATGACTTGATCTCTTCAATCTAGTATCTGCTTTCTTGGAGCGCAAGCCACCAGGTGGAGGTGGTGGAGCAGCTCCTTTTGCCCCTAACGCTCCTGGTGGAGGTGGTGGAGCAGATCCATTCGCCCGTGGCGCTCCTGGTGATGGTGGTACTGCTGGTCCTGATCCATTTGAAGCCATAATGGGTGGTGGTGGTGGTGGTGGTGTAAGTGAAACAGTTCTAGTAAGAGGAGGTGGTGGAGGTTGTGTAAGTGTAACTGAAAGAGTTCTAGTAGGAGGAGGTGGTGAGGGTTGTGTAATTGGTGTTGATATACTTCTAGGAAGAGGAAGTGGTTTTGGTGTAACTGGTACTTCTTTTTCCACTTCAGTAGGTTCTGGTGGAGGGAGTGCTGCTGTTTCCTCTATATTTGGCTCTGTTGGTACTGATAGTGGTAGTGCAGGTGCTTTTGTTACCTCTATATTTGGCTCTGTTGGCGCTGATAGTGGTGGCGGTCCTGTTACCTCTATAAGTGGAGCTGATAGTGGTGGCGGTGGTGGCGGCGGTGCTGTTACCTCTATAAGTGGCGCTGATAGTGGTGGCGGTGGCGGTGCTGTTACCTCTATAATTGACTCTGATAGTGGTAGTGGTGGTTCTGCTGTTACCACTATATTTGGCTCTGTTGGTGTTACCTCTATCTTTGACTCTGTTGGAGCTGCTGCTGCTGCTACCAATATGTTTGGCTCTGTTGGCGCTGCTGCTGCTGCTGTTACCTCTATATTTGGCTCTGCTGGTGCTGATAGTGGAGGTGATGGTACTGCAGTTGCTGCTGCTGCTACCAATATGTTTGGCTCTGTTGGCGCTGCAGCTTCTGTTACCTCTATATTTGGCTCTGGTGGTGCTGATAGTGGAGGTGATGGTACGGCAGTTGCGTCTGTTTCTTCCGGTGCTGAACCCGGTGAGGGCGACTCTGGTTCTTTTGCATTTGACGTTGGTTCTGCAGCTTCTACATTTGGTTGGGATGGAGGCAGTGGCGGTGGGGGAGGAATCTGTGTTAAAACTTCTGCTGATGTTGCTGGTGGTGATAATGCTGAACTATCATCATCCGCTTCTACATCTCCAGACAACTCGGGAAGTGGTATCACCTCCGGTGGCGGCATTAACAGTGGTGTCACTGGTGCAGAATCGCTTTCATTTATCTTTGTAACACCAGATGCACCATCTGAATCAGAAACTGGATCCTCTAGTGTCTCGTTTCGAGAGTTCCGATCCCCAGTTTCATCAACTTCACCATTTTCATCTTGTTCCTCAATCATAACCTTGTTTTGCTTCATAAAACTGGGAACTTCATCTACATAACCAGGAAGAATATGTAATTTCAATCCCTCTACATCCATGGGGCTCAGTTTCCCCAATGTTTGAACATTGACAGACAACAAAAGAGGTGACGGATACGGAGGTTTTAATGGACCATCCAACTCAGGCAGTACCGAATTCGGTGAAGGGCAGCAGTATCCGTTTTCTTTACGAGGATTAACCTCTTGACATAAATCCTTATCATTGTCTTCATCTTCTTTACTCAAATCACATTTCTCTCTTGCTATTTTAATCAACCCATTGAGTGTTGCCACAGTAATTTCAACTGCCAAAATGTGAAAAAAATGGGAAATCATCATAAATTTCAATCAAGAACAAGCAAGTTCATATGGAACTAGACTTGTTTTCAATGCAGGATACCGGAAAAACACAATCAAAAATCAAGTTCTTGCATGCAGTTTATCAGATTCAAACAAAGATAAATATAACATCTCTGAGAAAATCTACTTCATACCAAGTTGTTCAACACTTTTGGTCTCTTCATTGTCATTTAGATCAAGCTTGCATTTGTCTATCCCTTCACCGCTCATATTCGATATGTCTGCTAGATCTTGCAACGCCTTGCAAAAGTACATCAGTAGCTGTTTATAGGCAAATTTCATGTAGATTGTTAGCATGGGATCAATCTTAAACTTATGTTCCAATCTAAACAGAATACCAAGATAGTTGAAAGGTTGCAAACCTTATCAAGAGGTAATCTTTTCAGTTTCGATCCACGGAACTGGGGTATGCTTTCAGGGTAGTACTTATGGAGATCCTGCATTGTCCCTATTATCATCTGCAGAATTAAGACATACATGAAGATCTTCGAATACATGAAAATCTTCGAACAAAACCAATAAATGATACCTGATCAGTGGATAAATCTGTATCACAAGGCGGTAGACCGATGATGTCTCTAAATGTTATAATTTTCTTCCTAAACTCCATCATCAGAATGAAGTTGATTTGCAATGAAGATGAATTGTCCCGCTTGGGTCCCTTCTTTCTCTTTTGACTCTTGCATGCCTTTGGTAAAGAGTTTTTTCCCTGCATATATATATAAAAGATCAAAATCTTCATTTGAGGAAATATTATGCATCATATAACATCAGGATTTTAATCAAACATGTCTCAGACATGAGGATACAACACAATCCATAAAAAGGTTCCCCAATGACTCATGCAATCATTTAACAAAAAGAAAAATTGTGCAGGAATGGAATTTTGTAGAAAATTAACAATACAAAAATCATAAAAGAAAAAACCCAGGAAAATTCATAAAAAATGAGTTGGAAAATGCATTAAAAATGGCATTTTTAACAAGTAAACATGTTCTTCACATTACCAACAATGGTGGGTTAGACCCAGAATTCTAGAATTTTAATCTAATACAAGAAGAACAACCCTTGATTTCTGCAGATTGGACAACAATACATATATATCTAAAACCATTCACCTGGACAAGTTTGACTGCTTTTGAACCAAAAATCATAGGCGTGAGACCACAGCATATTGCAGGCATGATCACCTAAAACGTGGACCAGACTTCAATACAAATAAGAAAGAAAACCAGACTGGAACAATGATTGACGTTGGATAAATCTCAATCAAAGAATGAAAGAACATCCAAACAAGAACAATCAAGAAGAGAAAACCCAGGTGCCAATAGAACCATTGATTTCCTGCTGCGCATTGGATTTGTGGCCTGAAACTCAAACCCAAAAAAATGAAAATGGAACACAACAAAACCTTAAATGAGGAAGATGAAATCTTGTTTCAACATTGTTTTGAATCTTCTCTAAAAAGTGTTATGCCAATTATAGGAAATGGCTCATTATGGACTGAACTCTCATCTTGTCTGTGTTTAAAGTATGTGTCTTGTTACTAGACACTCCTGGTTTAGTGTATGTGCTTTTACAAGTTAGTTCCTCAACCTCCTACAAATATTGAAAAAAAAAAATGGTTTTGACCTCGTAAATTAAGTAACTGAACTGGATTCGATCTTAATCTAAATGATTTTTTTAAATATCGATTTCATTAATTTTATTATATTTTAATTAAAATTTTTAAGATAAAATCGAGTGTGAATTTTGAATTTTTTTATACAGTTAAGTTAAATATAGAAAATTTTGAAGTTGGCAAAGTTTGTAACCCAAGAAATCATGGAATGACAGCCTATGATTTAACTTTAAATCTATCTTTTAATATGAGACATAAAAAATATAAAAATAAATAAATATATTCTATTTTATATTCAAAAAATAATTTAAAAGCTGAAATAAACAAATTCATCCAACTTTGAGAACTTTTTTATTATTATTTTTTATCTTTTAATATAATTAATACTTATTATCTAAATAAGACAAGACTGTGTCAATAAACCAAACATCACATCAGCAAAATTATATATAAACGTGTTTGAAAGTACAAAAATTCGAAGAAAATCGTGAGATCTTAAATTCTCAGAGCATGATGTCAAACTAAATGATAGATTATTAGGTGAATTTTGTTCACCACATTATTCATGATTTAAACAATCAGGACCGTTAATCTTTAAATTAAAATCAACGATGCTGATTAATTGAGACCATAAATGACATGGTAAACATGATTCCCCTAATAATTTTTCCGAACTAAACCCTCCCCTGTTTTATACTATTTTTTGTTCTTCGCTTTCAAAAATCAAAACTTCCTCATCTCCCACCCTCTTTGGATTTTAGCTTCTTCAATAATAATGCTGCAGAGTTGTTCATCGTCTGTGAAGACCATCTGTCGTAAACTCGTTCAAGTCTCGCTGCCGACGCCAAATAAAGCAGACGCAATCACTCGACCGGTTTGCGACATCTTCATCAACCATCGTGGGATCGATACGAAACGAACCATTGCCGGTTTGCTTCATGATCATTTATTCAGGCTGGGTCTAAGGCCTTTCTTGGATAGTCATAGTATGAAACCCGGTGATCAGTTGTTCGAGAAAATAAATCCGGCTATCCGAAACTGTAAACTCGGCGTGGCGATCTTTTCGCCGAATTATTGCGATTCATACTTCTGCCTGCAAGAACTTGCCCTCTTGATGGAGAACAAGAAAAGGGTTATCCCAATATTTTGTGACGTCAAACCTTCTCAGCTTCAGGTTATGGATTATGGGACATGTTCGGCTGAGAAATTGGAAAGGTTTAACTTGGCACTTGAAGAGGCAAAATATACGGTCGGACTTACATTCGATACTTTAAAAGGGTATATCCGCTATCAACTATCAATTATCAATTACGAAATATATTTGTAAGTTTCTTATTTGTTTTTTTCATTTATTTAGGGACTGGCCGGAATTCTTGAACACAGCGACCGAAGCTGTCGTTCGAAACTTGGTGGAGTTAGGAGCCCATAATCCACGCAAGAAAAGTACATATATTCTGCATGGTCCTCAATAATATGTATATGAAGATTCATAATCATATGCTAACTCAAAAATGTTTAATAAATTTATTGTTTTATTTTACTAAATTATACGATACTTGATTGTTGTAACTTGTAATATAATAAAACTGATATTTTTTTTAATTTTTAGATATAATATACATTAAATTATTAAAAAATAAAAAATAATATTCATAAAAATTAAATTTTTAAATAATCCATAACTTAATATATTATAATACATATTAAAAAGTGATCAAATTCTATCTGAATAAAAAATATAAACTCGGGTTAATTACTATGATATTTGAAAATTTTCCCGGCGTTATATCAACCGACTGTCGCGCCATTGCGAGAACTTTCGTCACTTTATCTCGAGCGTTTCAGGCTGGAAGATATAAATATTATATACAAGATTTCCCGTGCGTTGCGTCGACCGATTGTGGACGGTATACGCGAAGTTCAGTGTCATAGAAAAAACAGGTCGGGCAACAGACTGACTAGTTGGATATAGATTCTTTTAAGAATTATTATTTATGTTTAATAAATTATATTATTTTCAATATAAATAATAATATTTTTTAAATAATAAACTGAATTTTCGAATTCAGTCAAGCTGTTCCAAATATTAAATTAAATATTTATTTTGAGTCAAACGTACTTTCGTAGATGAAAATTATTAATCAATTAACCGTTAAAGTCTCGAAATGACATAACCAACATTAGAAATAGAAACACTTGTTCATTTGCTTTTTTATTCAATGTAGTCTTAAGCTCGTTTCAGATAATCCATGCCTAAATTGAAATGGCATTTTTAATGGGAGGTAGATAAATATATATATGGTTACATATAATATAAGACCAAAATCCGACAAGAGACTTCAATATCGAGAGGAAGATGGGGTTTCCCCATGGAGAAAAGCAGAGAAGAAAGCCAGTGAACTGCTCGGTTTGAAGCAAGGCACAGCATGCCCAGCTCCTCTAAATGTTGCAAATGTAAGACCTTCGTATTCTTGAATCCAACCGCTGACCTGAACAAATCAACAACATGAACTCGGTGTTATCGTCTTGTAATAATCAAGTACCCCGTTTATTCGGATTCGGGTGAGATTATTGAACACGAGTGTCGGATACGAATACCTGTTTCTCATGGTACCATGGTCTCCATGCCTTTGTGATGGGCAATCCCAAAGCACTTAAGCTGTAACGAGTGGACAAAACAGGAACTCTTCCATCTGTGTCTCCACTGAAACCAGTCCAAAAGACATTAAAACTGTAATGTCTAGAAAACTGTTTGAAGCATGGGGAATTTACCTGTAAACCCAAATTCTAATTCCTGCTGCAATAAGCTTTTGGTATATTGGAAGCACGGATGGCATTGTATCTGCCCAACTATAAAATATATCCATACTGCATTACGAAAGGTAATGACATTACAATCATATGGCACGATTTCTCGACCGGATATTCTTATTTTTCTTTCGCACCGCACCGTGATATGTTATATGGTGTGGTGTGACGTAATGAGAATATCGTCGGGTAGATAACGACATTATATATAGTAAGATATCTGTGATATATTTACTTGCAGATGCTCCAGTTTCTGAGATGGCGACCATCACTAACGTGAAGAGCTTTTTGAACATCCAGTCTATTGTAGAAAGCATTTGCGTAGCCGTCAAGGCAGGGATCAAAGCCACCCAAAATCCTTGGCATCTGGTAAGGAAAAAACATCCATGAGACCACCATATGGAAATAAAGGAGAATTAAAGTTACATTAAACGATCACCATATTCGATTTTCGCTTCATCATGACTTGAAGTACTGATTTGTCGTCGGAACTTGCGGTGTCACTGATACACACAGGGGTGTATAGGCTGAAGATGTCGATCTCCTTGTACTGTCTGAGAACTTCATCAACAGCTTCACTGCAATCTTCGTTGCTCCATGTATCATTGCTTTTGAAATCACAGGTTTCGGCGATGATTTTGTGAGTTTCATCGGATACCACCGCATGGCTCCAAGCATAATCCACCATGCCTCGCCAGTCCTCGGCATCGTATGTTTCGGGATTTCCCATCTGTCCAAATTTTCAGCACGTCAAGCAAGAATCAAGATCTAGTAGAGGAGAAAGTAGGACCGGATTAACAACATGATCGTACCAAAATACCATTGAGATCAATATAAAGTGAAGGGTCCTTGTTGTTGTCATAAATGAGTTCAGCCAACTCTGGCACATATTTTCCTAGGAAACAAACAAGTCAATTAAGAATCAATCTGTTGAGCTGAAGGAAAATGTAATATTATTAAAGAGATAATACCTGCATAGCTTTCCCCAGCAATATAAAAGGTTCTTTTTCTGTATGATGGAAACTTCAGGAACCACTTATGCAGGAAAGTGTAAGTATCATTTGCTGGTATTAGTTGTCCAGAGAAGAACATAAGCACAAATTAGGTCATATTGAGCCACAATTTACCATAAGTTACTCCAACTCTTCATTTTTATTTATATTCGATCCATATTCGACAACGGGTGTAAAGAGAAAACATAAATGAACTTACAAGTGTGATTTTATGTGTTAAACTCACCGGTAAACTCATCTCCTAGATTATCATAATCAGTAGAAGTGTTTGAGTATGAAAACCCAACTCCAATTGGAGATTCCAGGAATAACATATTGGCTTCTGCGTCAGCAAAGACATTAAAATAGACAAAAAAATCTTAATAATGGCATGTTGGAATATTGAGAGAGCAGCACATACATAGGTTAATAAGTGCAACCAAAAAGTAAGTGTATTGATTTTATATGAATTGTCTGTGATGCAATAACAGATATTTTAATGAAGATTGACGACAATAATAATAAATAATCCACATGTTATATTTATATATATATATTCATTTTCGATTTATATCTAGACATAAAAATTATAATTTTTTAAATATTATATATATTTATTCTGAACATATAATGATATCTGACTCTTATACTTGAATCTTATGATGGATAAATAAAAATAATAATTGCAACAAGTTGGTAGATAACTATAAATTCTGAACTTTATACCTTTATTCCATGAGAAGTTGTTAAATTTAATCCCACGCCCATCAGTGTCCACTAAGAAAGGACCAATCTCTTGCGTGGCTCCATATCCCACAGAAGAGCACCCAGGACCTGAAACACAAACAACTTTTGTCATCTTATTTTAAAACATATACTATAGAATAAATAAATAAATAAATAAAATAATTAAATTAAAATGTTGGGAAATTAGGCTTATTATATCAATCATCTCCACTAACAAAGAACACGAGACAATGATGACATATATCCTACACCCTATGCATGATATTTAGCAGAAAAAGTTTACATATATATATATATATTCATTGTTTTTGTTACTCGAGTAATAAAGAGTATGATATTTAAAATTTTAATTCGTTTAAAGAGATGACTTGACTCGAACTCAATAACAAATATGTTTTCGGATACAAAAATCCATTATTGTTACCTCCATTAAGCCAAAGAACCAATGGCTTTTCATCAGGTTGAGACATTGCTTCATAGAACCAATAAAAGAGTGTTCTTCCATAGATTTCATTCACGGTCACATATCCAGCGTAATGGCGGAAATCCACAGGCGGCTGTCCAGGCAAGTCGGTAACTAGATCGCCGTCGTTCCCTAGGGAACTCGATCCCTTCTCGTCACGCCATCGCCAATGTCTTTCCCCCACGACTCGATGCAATGGTGGAACACTCAAAACGCAGACCAAAGTGAAGAAAACTACAGATCTCGTTCGGAAACACATGTTGGCAACAGACAAAACAAGTCAGATTGAGTTAAAAGAAACAGGAGGGATCTGTGACTACAAAGAAATATCACATGTCTATTTATACAGGCATCCCAATGGTGGCACTGTGATTTTTTTTATATGGTTTTTGGCTTGTTTGTGGCAATCTGACATGGCTTTTTTAGACAGTTTTCTCGAGTGTTTAGGGGACACTGGTATTGGGTTGTTGCCAAGAATTACGTGTATCATTATCCCCCAATAATTTATGATTAACGCTATCCACATGGTCTTATTATTCTTTACTTTAATACAATGATCACACTATCTGAGAAAAATGTTGGATTCTAAATTCGAATTAAAAGAAAAATCTTTGTTTTCAAAAGTGATGCAAATACTGGTATTGATCCATGATGCAAGGAAACAACACAAAATATACAACAGACATATGGTGACCACCACACACACAAACACATAGGTTGTCATCCATGAAGTGGAAGAACAGATTGGAAAGCAAATTATTAAAGCTTGGTTTGGGGATATATATTGTTATAATCAGACATATGATAACTGCTCAGAGAAGATGGTTAATTCAAATAAAGCTCAGAGAAGATGTTACAAGGTCCAGAATGGTCCACATCAGTGCTTATACGAAGACTACAACATCACATGGGCAATGGCAGAATCTTCGTAAGAGTTGGACTGGCTTATTCATTTCCCATTACCTTGTTAAAAGTTTAAGACAAGACATTTTTAGCAAATGTTGGGGAACTACTGATCCCAAAATACAGAAGATAATCACATGTTTTTAAGCAACCTCATCATCACAATCTTGAAAGATGGAGTTTTGTGGCTAACTTCGTACTGACTCTTGAATCCGATGAACATGTGAATAAAGGTGTCGTACATGAACACCAATTAGGTTGTTGAACAATGACCTGGATTCCAACTTCATTTCATTATTTGTATCTTCTTTATTTTACCAGGTACGAGTGTCGGATACGAATATATTTAATTCTTTTACGTTTAAAGTTTTCCACAGACATTGATGAATGATGAGCATAAACAAAGTCTGTAAACCTGGAGCTAGTTGTAATGCTGATAAATTCCACTCTGTACTGAAATGACAAATACTTCCTTTCGTTAGTTAAATGTTCGAGAAACCATGTTGAAGCAACACGTGCCTGATTGTGTTGTGTGCACAAAGCAAAAGGCACCCAAAAAGCAAAGAATTACATGTAGTTCTGACTCATATGATAGTGCAAACCTAACTGTATATTGGCCAAAATGGATGCCCACCTAATTCCCTTCAATCAACTCTTCTTGGTTTTTTATATTTCATTGGCTCTAGTGTTGAGCCCCTGCCACTAGCCTGGAATGTGGATAATGGGTTAAGAAAGAAAACTGCAGATATGAATCTGTGCTTGTGCTCAAGAAAAACTTATTATTTTTACTTAATTCATTAATACGGATCGAGTATTGCAAAGAAGGCGATCCTCTCGACCTAATTTATTATATTCACAATGTTTTAAATCTTTGATTTTACTTAAGGGATATAGTATATCATTCGAATAGATCAACGGTCGAGTAGTTGGTATTTTCTCTCTTTTTCCCTCTTAATTCCAAAAGCAGCAGGTGCATCAGCAGTGACGAAGCTGTCCGGTGTCATGGCGCCCCAAAACTTTTAAGTTTAAGCTTGTCTTCCATTAGAAAATACTACATATTTATGTTCAACTCCCTATTCTTTTGCCTTAGTGGTAGAAAAAGTCCTTTTATATATATATATATATATATATATATATATATGTATATATATATATATATATGAGAGTAAATTCTTCTGTTAATGTTAATTAGCTTTGATCATTAGTAAATAAATGAGCCAATAAGACAAAGAACTATAATATACTATACAATATGAGTAGAAATTTTTCATCTCTTAACCTCTTTTAATACTTCTATTAAAAAATCTTAAAAAAATTAAATTTTAAATCAAAATCCTAATTTTCTATATCTTGAACCATAAACCTTATCCCTTAAAAATACACTCAACCCTGATTTTTTAAACCCTAACCATAACCCTTAACTTTAAACCTTAATCCATTAATTTAAAGTAAAGGTATAATTAAAAGATAAACAATTTACGCATAAAATAAAAGTCATTGAAAGGGGAACATAAATTGTCTTTTTTTAGTGTTCATTCATGTTTAATACTAAAAAAACTAAATTTATAAATTAAAGTTTAGGGTTGAGATATTATTGGGTGCAAGATGATTTAATATATATATAAAGTATTTTCTCAATAATAAATATTTTATGATATATAATCTATATCTATACTGTATATTAGATCCTTGATTGAGTAGGATACAAGAGCTAACAATGTATCAATTCAGTTGAAAAATATTAAAATAATTATATTCAAAAATAATAAAGAGACAATGGTGCTATTGATAATCAATGGTTGCTTGACTATTCTAAACCATGAGAAAACATTTTATATAAGGATCAGGAAATTATATAATTCAATCTAAATCTAATTTAATCCAATTTATAAAAATAAAAATTAAAGATCTAATTATAAAAAATTAATTTAAAAAAACTATTTATAAGAAAAATAAATTTAAAAACTTAATTATAAAAATATATAAAATGGTATTTTTATAAAATATATAGGGTATTCTTATCATCTCTCCATAATTAACTTCTCTCTCCGCCTCTTTAATTCTACGAGCTCAGCTATACATTTCTGACTTTATAGATCGATCTCGTTTTTTTCCCATTGAAATGTTCTTTGACTGACTAAGGAGAGGTTAACTTTAATGTGCCTAAAAATAAGGGCATTCATTAATTAAATTAAAATGCTATGGTTCCTACTTCATAGGAACCTTTATTTTTAAGGGCAGCACAGACCCCCCGATTAAATGCAAAGACAGCTCTCTTTATTTGTTTTTTTAGGGTTTATCATTTATGTCCTTTTGAGGCAGATCCAGTTGTCTGTTTAAATACCAAACCCACTAATTTTAGCGTTGAGAGACCCTAACCTAGGGGACTAGAGTCCCACTAGATAATCTAGTGTTTATCTTAATATATTCGGGTTCAAATAATTTAGTTTATATAATATATATGTCTTATCAAAAGATTAAAAAAAATGAATGTAAATTAAAACACAAGCCTTTCAATTTTAGAATTTAGATATTTAGGTTATAGTATAGAGTTTATGATTAGAATTTAAAGTAATTAGGATTCAAGATTTAAAATTTATGATTAAAATTTAAAGTAATTAGGATTTAAGGTTTAGATTTTAAGGTGATAGGACTAAAAATTTAAGTTATGAATTTTATAACTTAAATATAAAGATTAATATAATATTTTACGTATTTTATATATATCAAAATATAACTAATATTTTTAACAACAATACAAATACATATTCCCAGAGGCCATAACGAGAGAATTAGAAAATAGAAATACAAATCCTCTGTCATTCTTTAATATTATGAAAGATTCTCAAAATATAAGGGTGCATCTCTAGATTCAAGATAGTTAGATTTTAAGACTAATAATAATGACAGAATTACAATTTAAAATTAAGGAATAAATTTAAATTTTTAAAAATAATAAAAGGAACTAATATACAAATAATTAATTTTTAAAAAAATCTACATTATAAAAATAAAAAAGTTTTTTTTTTTAAAATAAAGGTGCATGGGCCTTTCTCAAGCCCATGTCCCTCCGTCCCTGCTAATTAATACCACCATATTAGGCCATAAAGTATAAGCAATAGCCTATAGCTATGAGTCGTGCATTGAATTTATCTAGTATACAAATAAAAAAGGTTCGTCCGTTTACCTTTATTTTACATAAATTAGTCGAGTTTGGATAAGTATAAAGTGTCGTGTTTTAGCTGGCCTAGGAGGAGAAAGGGTGGGGTTGGGGACAAGGTATTGGTTGTTTTATATATAAAGTGTCATATCCAATAGTGATGTTGTTTGGTTGCTATAATTTTTTATTTTGTTTTTTAAAATAAAATTCTATTATATTTCAATTTTTTATGTATTTTGTTATATTTATTTGTTTGTTATTATGATACAATTTATGATTATCATCTATCGTTTTAATAGTTTGATGTTTGTGTAATAATTATCACATACTTTCTCAACTATTTTATCCTTTTGTTATTCCGGAGTTATCTATTTTTTTAAATCGATTATTTTGTCTTGTTGTTAATGGTACCCTTGTGTTGCAAGTCGCAACATATGACACAAGTTTACTTAAAAACAATTAAAATTAACCATTAACATGGGTGAAAGGGTCACGTTAATTTTTTGAGATTTAAAGTCTTAATTAAGTAAAATTTTAATTTAAAAATTCAATAAATTAAACTATCGAAATATCTGTTTTTTATCAAATAAAAAAAAATCTTGAATGACTTTAATATTGTCGAGAGTCGATAATTCGCTATCGATAATCCCCTTCTATGCTCCTAACGTTTTACGGTCACTCTTCCGATGTTACGATGATTAGGAAGGTAAAATATTTTCTCTGAGGTCATAGATTTCTGAGGGTACAATGGAGACGCCTTTCGACATGTTTATTTCCCGTCCCCGGGGCTTCTGTACACCCAACGTCGGCCTCTTAACTCCCTATCCCGACGGTGCTCTTTCCCGTCGTGATTGTCTCTTCAAATTTGTCTACTTCTGAGCTTATCTCAGTCGAAAGCTTACTGTCCATGTTCCAGATTTTCACTATTGAGGATCTCTTCGCTGGTCGACATTGGTTTAGATATTCGCAAATGATTTTTAAGAAGACTTTTTGTGTTGGGTTAAATCATAAATGCCCTCACTCTCACGATTGATGTTGTGTTGGGTGGTTTCTTCCTATGTTTAAATTCGAACCAGATCCGGTTTTACTTTAATAAAAAATCTAATTCAACTTGAATTTATATTTTATTAAAAAAATCTAATAATATTATTCGCCAGTTTCAATAATGATACGAGTGAAATGGTTGGATGGGTTCGACAATGAATCAAAATGGTAAAATCGACAACAATGATGATAATAATAACGAAGATTTAAAAATTTAGTGATTATTTAAAAAAATTATTTTAAAAAATAAATTATTAAAAACAAAAGATCAATTAAATTATAAATTAAAATATGATATATATATATAAGTTTTTATTGATTAATGAATTATTAATATTAAAAATATAATAATTAAAATTTTAAATATTTAATTAAAAAAATACTTTAAACGTCTAAAGTTTAATCTTTAAATACTTTTTTTTATTTAAGCCAATATCCAACGGTTACGATCCTTCCATCCAAACCCTAGGCAACATAGCTAAATGTAGATAGAATGGCAAGCCCAACTCAATCAGTACTACAAGTCTACAACCCAACACAAAGCAAAATCCGAATGAAGAAGCCCTTTAAAAACCATCCACAAACTCTGCACCAATCATAGACAATTAGACAGCAATCTCTTCTCTCCAAAAATGGTTGAACAAGAATCACAAGATGCTCACTATTGGGGAAACGTCTCAGAGGAAGAGTATTACAAGCAACAAGGAATCAAAGGATCGAAATCCTTCTACTCTTCACCAAGAGGCATCTCTCTCTTCACAAGATCATGGCTTCCACTATCAGATCACCCTCCACGTGGCATCGTCTTTGGGATCCATGGATATGGAAATGACATAAGTTGGACTTTCCAGTCCACATCAATCTTCCTTGCTCAGAAAGGGTTTGCTTGCTTTGCTCTTGACATTGAAGGTCATGGAAGGTCTCAGGGCCTGAGATGTTATGTCCCAAGTGTTGATTTAGTTGTTCAAGATTGTCTCTCCTTCTTCAATCTCATCAAGCGAGATCCAAACTTTGATGGGTTGCCCTGTTTTCTTTATGGTGAATCCATGGGCGGTGCCATTGCTTTGTTGATTCATTTTGCTGATCCGAAAGGCTTCCATGGGGCTGTTTTGGTGGCACCCATGTGTAAAATCTCGGACAAGGTTAAACCCAGATGGCCGATTCCTCAAGTTCTCACTTTTGTTTCGAATTTCTTGCCAACTTTAGCCATTGTACCGACTGAAGATCTGTTGCACAAGTCAATCAAAGTAGAAAAGAAGAAGATTGTTGGGAACAGTAATCCATTCAGGTATAGAGGGAAACCGAGACTGGGAACCGTCGTTGAGCTCTTGAGGGTGACCGAATTACTGAGTCAGAAACTGTGTGATGTGAGTATTCCATTCTTAGTACTCCATGGGAGTGCAGATGTCGTTACAGATCCGGAAGTGAGTCGGACCTTGTACAAGGAAGCGTCGAGTCAGGACAAGACGTTGAAGATCTATGAAGGGATGTGGCATTCGTTGTTGTTTGGTGAACCTGATGACAACATTGAGATTGTTCGTGGTGATATACTAACTTGGTTGAATGATAGATGTAACACAAAGATCTGAATAGGGGGATTAATTTATGGTCATGGTTTAGGGTTGATTTGTTTGGTGTTTGTCAATGATGGTTTGGAATTCAATAAACTTATGAATTGGGATGCCAATTCTATACATTTGTTCCTTGTGTTGTTTTCAGTCAAATCTCAAATTGGCATAAAGTTGAAGGACCGATTTGGAAATAATCATGGTTTGACACAATCACACCATACTCAAGATGGAGGGTATAATTTCAATTTCTGTATCTTTAAAAATGAATCAAGGAAAATAAAAATAGGAGACCTAGCATTTACAGCTCTTAACTAAAAGAACAAGTACCAACTCTATACTATCTTTGGAAGAGACCTAAACTCGTATACAATGTTAGGGTCGATGGCCATGCCAAAACATATATATGACTTGTGAGAATTATCTCCTACTATTCATAGTGTGTTCAAAAAGCCTTACTTCTAGCTGGGCAGGGAATATGGGTCATGAAATGGTGTTGGAGAAGTGGGAGATTCAGTCTGTCCATCTCCAACGCTATGCACCTGACCTCGGGACGCAAAGTGAAATATTTCATGCCATGAAAAGTATTCCAATTCTTCTACTGTGAGGTGAGTCTAACGCCCACCGGTTTCATCCTAGCCAAATGCTGATGCAACCATCTTCCTCTTCTTTTGCTGTTAATTCACGAAAATAAAAATAAGCAAACACTGCTGCAGCCTGCAAATAGAGTTCTGGGTGCTAAGGACCGTTTTACCATGGACAATAAACAAGCATAATTTAGTTTTAACATTAATATTCCTGGAAGATATCAGATATTATCGTTATGCTACGTTTGGTAGGAGTTATTTTTCCTTGTGTTGTAGCACATGAGTTAACACAGTAAACTTCCTAATTTTGAGTCAATAACAAGACCTAGTTTGAACAAAAGAAAAGGAATAAATATTGCCTATTTTGAATGTCTTATTTTTTTTACTTTGTTTTTACTCATCTTTCTAATTTCAAGTTTAGGGTATTAACCATTAAAGAAAAAGGCAAACCGACATTGTGCCGGCATGGTGGGGGGAAAGCTTACCTGAAGAGCTAAAATAAGATCCTCAATGTATCTTTCGCAGTTAATCTTAGAACAGATACTGGGCGAGTCTGCCCAATTCGTTGTGCTCTATCAGTTGCCTAGTCCTCAGTTGTAGGGTTCCACCAAAGATCAAGCAGAAATACATGGCAAGCTGCAACCATGTTCAGCCCAAGACTGGCAGCTTTTAAAGACAGTCATAACGGTTACCTACAGGAAAAGAATGAATTTCACAACCAAGCAGAATTGCCAAACATCAGAATATTGCACTCTATGATAGAACACAAGATAATACAGGTACAGATACAAGTATACTTATCAAAAAAAAAAAAAAGATAATACAGGTACAGAAAATAAAGTCAGTGAAACCTCTGGTAGTGTTTTGAAATCTTTCACTGCTTTATCTCTAGCAACAACAGTAATAATTCCATCAAGTCTTCTGTATTGAATGGAAGAACTTTTAAGACAGGCTTCAAATAAATCCAACATCCTTGTCCACTGAGAAAACACTAGAGCATTCTCCTCAGGTACATTACAGGAATCATCCAAACTTTCATCCATAACCAGATCTTTTTCATCAGGAAGGCCATTTAGTGAATCCCCAGAATGGAGATCAGAGGAACATTCTGAACAGCCACTAGTCCTTGAACTAGTGATTTAAGGACCTTAAGGGCGGCCTTAATTTTGGAAGAAGCATACAAACTATCCTCAGAACAAGGTCCAATTACCTCAACAACTTTTGAACCAGAATCAACCAGGTTGCTCACAGAGAGAACTATTAAAGAGTTATTTGTAAACACGGAAGACGCATTTAGTTGAACTTTGCACTTCTTGATAGGACATTGTTCATCACCAGTACGATGTTCCGAGATGCACTGATTGCAGAAAACATGAACGCATATAGCAACAACAACATCTTCTGGTGGATCCTACAAAATATAAGCATGGATGTCAGAACAGATGATTAAAATTAAGAAGTTCAAGAATCATCAAAGGAATAACTAAAAGGGGGGAATTATACCAAAAAGAGATGATTCTGGTACTAAGCCATGGAAGGTAAAACATGCCTCCATAAAAACACAGTATGATCTTTATACATACCAGAAGCCAAACCACCTATATATATTGTGTATGTGTGTGAAAACTGAACCATCTACATATACCCAAACAAGTATGTCATCCAAAATCTTAATTGAATGAAACCTTATTTGATCACTCAAATCCTTTAAAAACAAAGTAACAGACAGAAACGTGCCTAGGCAAATATAATTCAACCAAATAGTTCAAAAGGAGAAGCAGTTCTTGAAGTGAAAGGAATCCAACTAAAGGAACAAGCTGAAATAACCACATACATTGCAGATGCAACAGAGTTCCAAAGATGATAAACAACTCAGAAGAAATGTTAACTTCTCCTGAAGAAGCTTCTTTGTAGTCTCAATTAATGATTTCCATGAAGAGTTTGAATCAAAACCTCTGACCAAAAGTGGATGATCACAGGCTTGGTGAAGACGCAAAAGCATCAACAAGATGTTCATGAAGTTCTTTTTAACAGTCCCTGCAGCTGCATACTCCTGATAAGGATTTCAAAATTAGCAAACTACAAGAGAATCTAATAAAGAATGATAAAGCTGCATAAATAGATCATGCCATTAGGCATATCCTGTTAGTATACTTTCTCAGGCTAGTATCATTTAAAGGTTCAGCAGAATGGGAGAAAATGTTTCCAGATGTGATCAATTTGTTATCTTCATTCTTTATATAAACTGCTTGCTTGTTTTCTGAAATGCAAGGAAGAGAATGAGGGGATGGCTGCACCGATCTTTTCCAATCAATTAGTTCATCAATGCGAACATATGGAAATTTTCTATAGGCAGGTAAAACAAGTTCATTCCCTTCACCTTCAAAATGAAGTGGCTTTACATCAGAGAAACTAGTCATTGAGAGCTGTGATGCAGACCCATTATCAGTTCTTCCCTGAGCATATATTGTCCGGTGGGAATTTCAAGAACTTCACCCTCCTTACTTTCTTCAAATATAAAATTGAAGGAATCAGGTGAGTCTCAAATTGAGGAATCAGCAAAATATTGATCATTTCCATTCATGTAATGAGGTATAACTGAACAAGACTGATCAAATGTTATGTTTGTATTTTCATCAGCAGGGCTGTGCAAAGCATCTTAATATTCAGTAAACAAGAATTCAGCACTCCCACACAAAAAATCAAGGACAGTGATTTTCAAAAATAAAATAAAATCAAAATGCAGAACTGAAAATTGTTTAGGTTAAAGTAGGAACTGAGTAACGTAATTTTGTAGTCAAACTCACCTTTAGTATTCATGTACTACATCCGGGTATCTCAGGCAGAGACATCTCAACCCTCTCTGTGTAGGATGTCCCTTGACAAATGACAAGCAAGCCGCTCTTTAAAACTTGCAGAGAGAGTTTGGACCAGTGAATGATCTAGCGTGGAGGGTTCTAAATTCCCATGACAGTCAAATGAGCCACCAAAAGTAAACCCCTAGGAAGGTGATTCTTCAAATTCAAGCAATAAAAGATCAAGTTCTTCAGTATATGAACAAATAGAAAAGAAAATTAAAATGTGTACCACTCTGAAACTGGATGGATTCGAGAACCGAGTCCCCTTCAGGCATATTTCTAAGTGATGGATCTCCTGGATTACCCTGCTATTTAACAAAGAAAAGATAACCTACCCAATGAAAGAATAGAAAACAAGATTGAGCTATTATCAAGAAACAAGAGCCAATAAAAAGCCATGGAATATCAGTTCAACAATATATAAACATAATAGAATACAGTAGTTGAACTAAATTATATGAATTTGAATTCCAGAATCAGATTCACAAATTAAGCAAGGAAGTACTTGAAGTAAATAAATTCCAAAAAATCATTGTAGAATACAATAGTTCTCATAAAATCAGTTAACATTAAGTTGCCATTGACTCTTTGCTTATAGCATTATACGTGAAGAGGTAATTTGCTAGGGGTTTCAGTGAAAGAGTACGTGCTTGTACAACAAATTCCTTTTCAAAAATTCCACACTTGAACGAGTAGAATTTCCGCCAGAAATCTTCACACTCCACAACACTAAAACTGACGCCGGATTTAACCGTGAAAAAGGTAACTAACTACCTGCGGAGGATCAGACGTCCCCTCAAGAATACGAATCAAGCTGTCGATATCCATGCTCAGACCGTCGCCAGAGAAGTCATCACCGAACTTACAATCAGCTAAACTATCACTATAGTCATCCTCCCCCGTCATCAACAACAAACAAGAAAAACGAAAATCCTAATAGAAAAGCTCAAAACCGGCCAATTCACAAAAAAGAAACAAATTATCGGATCCAATCAACACAAATCGTATCAATTCAACGAAGAAACCACGGGAAGTAACCTCGACAGTTGGCGTTGGCGGTCTCAAATTAGATGCGACATTTTGTAAAGAAAAAAAAATTACAAAGAGAATTGTGACGATTGCAGTGGCTTTTACTACGGGATTTAACTACAGATTGGTTGATTGTAGAAATACTTTGAATTTTTCCTTTTTTTAAAAATAGATGTATTTCTTATTTATTCAATAATATTTTTTTTCTGAAGTCTGATTGATCTCAAATTTCTCTGTTGATAAATTCAAAAAAAGATCCTCGGTTGACAGCGGAGGAGGCGACGGAGACGAAAGTGGATTGGTTTCAATGTCCGATACGGCGTCGTGTCAGTTTTTCCGAAAAAAGAAAGTAGCGCCGAAAAAAGTGAGTAGTCGCGCAAGTTAAAAGTCCGAAACTCGAACAAAAGGGGAAAAGAGGACTCGAGTTCAATGATTGCGTTTTATCATAGTATTAAAATGCGGTGGTATGTAATATCACGATCTTACTGTAATATTTTTAAAAAGTTAATGTCACGTATTACAAGCACAACGTAATAAAATAATCGTATTATGAATTTTATAATATGAAATTGTTATATAATTTTGTAATATGTTATATATTATATCGTAATATTATATTACTATAATAAAATATCATAAAAATATCTAAAATATAAATTTTCGTATATAAAACACTTTTATGATATGTAAAATTAATGAATTGTTTTAAAATCTTATTTCTACCAATCAAATACATATTATCTCACACAAGATCTAAGGTTATAAAATATACATATAAATAATGTTTTTAAAAAATTATATATTTTTTTAAAAAAATAAATCACGATCGTACCAATCATTACGTGTTACATAACGTCCATAATATTCGTAACCGTAATACCATTACTACAATCATAATTTAATACAATGCGTTGCATATATGCGTACATCTTTTTTCGTGTTCATTTATGAAACTTTGTTGTAGCTCAGTGTTTCAAATGTACAGCCAACATGCAAACAAAGAGAAATCCCCTTTTGAGATAATGTATTACATTTTTTTTTTTCCAGGCCATACTCTCCAACAAAAGCAACCAAACAAGTTATTAAACAACAATCTCTTCGATTTAAAAAGAACAGACAATTATAAAAAGACAAGAATATTCATATACTCCTATGTTGTATATTTGTCTTGCCGTCCTCCTCATAGTATATTCCTTTTGGCCTTGGCTTAAGCTGAATGACGGATTGATACATCTGAAGGAGAAGACAGTTTCTAAATTCTCTTTCTTCTCCATATAACAGCAGTCCCCTTCATAATAGAAATGTCAAGAGCTTTAGCCAACCCTTAAACATTACCAATGGCTGACAGGAACCCTTTCGACGAGGAAGAAGACAATGTCAATCCTTTTTCTGTGAGTTGCATTTCTCTTCATCACTGCGTTTATAGTTATATGAATGTGTTGATTGTGAGCGATTGCCGGTATGGAATTAATATGCTTGGCTGATTGGTAAAAAAAACAACTTGCAGAAACCTTCACATAATTCACACACAAGGCTGCAGGCTCTTCCTCCTGAACCAATCAGCTACAATTATGACCGAAATCCAGTCATTGACATCACTCTTGATAAAGCAACGGTAATCTATTAAAGACACAATTTTCAGGTTCTGGTGGAAACTCATTACCTCGGTTTTGTCTGAATATATGATGCTTGAAATGTAGAATTTGAAGAAGAAAGAGCGAGAGCTGCAAGACAAGGAGGTTGAACTCAAGAAGAGGGAAGAGGTAAGAAAATCCTGCCAAACATGTTAAAGATATGATCAAATTATGACTTTAGTCCTTGTATTATCATCAAAGTTAGATTTATTCTTTTACTTTAATTTGACTAAGTCTAGGATGGTCATTTGAGCCAAATCCGAAGATTCCGACCCGATCTAATCCGACACAATATTCCGACCTGATCTAATTCTTTTACTTTTAATTTTAGTCCTTGCATTGCCCTTGATCAAAATTCTTATTATTATCTTTTGGGGACATGCATGCAGGAAGTTAAAAAGAAAGAAGAGGCTCTAGCAAAAGGTAATATTTGTCATTCAAGTTTGATGATTTATAAGCTTGTTCAACTTAACTTATGGTAATGGTATTTTATTCTTAAATTTTCAATGCAACTTCTTGTTCTGTTTTTCTTGTTGCAGCTGGGGTTTTTCTGGACTTGAAAAACTGGCCACCATTTTTCCCAATCATTCACCATGATATTGCAAATGAGATACCAGATTATCTACATCGAATGCAATATGTAGCTTTCTCCACTTTCTTAGGTATGCAAGCTACTTGTAAAAATGCATAACTTAGATTAGATTACCACAGGTTTTCATTCGAACATAAAGGTCGAATCTATGTTGCTTCGTTTCTTCATTTTTGTTGAATCATCCATGTTCAAGATGAGCATACGAGTTCGAGTAAAACAATGAATGTTAATTTTATGCAGGGCTGGGCCTGTGCCTTCTCTGGAATGTCATTGCTGTCTCCGCAGCAAGCATCAAAGGGGAAGGTTGGATTAGAAATCTTGTTAAATCCTTTCTGTAGTCTTTTGATTTCGATAATCCTAAATCTTTAACATTTTTAGGCATAAGGATATGGTTCCTGGCTGTCATCTACTTCATGGTTGGTGTACCGGGAGCCTATTTTCTATGGTATCGTCCGCTTTATCGAGCTTGCAGGTACTAACTAAAACCCCATTCGGTCATTTCAGATTATGTTCTGCAATCTTCATTATGTTTATTGAGTTATCCTCTTATAATCATGTTGCAGGAAAGACAGTGCGTTTAGGTTTGGATGGTTTTTTATGTTTTATATGGTAATGTAGATCATTTTATGTATTTGGCAACTCTTGTCAGCTTCCTATAGCTAGCTGTTTATACCCTTTCTTGTTCTGCCTTACAGATACATATTTGCTTCTGCATCTATGCTTCGGTTGCTCCACCTATAGTTTACGATGGATTATCATTCACGTAAGTTACTCGAACCGATATCGAACATGTTTAATTTGTTTAAGTAGTTGTGTCGGGGTTCTATGTCCGACACATATCTAGACATGTTTATTTCAACGTTGATATATTCGTGACGGACACATATCGGAATCTTAATTACGATGTTATGGATGATGCAGGGGAATCTTGAGTGTATTAAATGTTATGAGCGACAATGCTTTAGTTGGGGTAAAGCTAAAGATCATTTCTTTGTATTGAATCCTTCGATTATCAAAACATTTTTTAAAAGCCTTGTTGTGATTGCTTTTTTTACAGATATTATACCTAGTTGGGTTTGGGTTACTCTGTGTTGAAACACTGTTAAGCATATGGGTCTTTCAGGTATTTCATCGAACACTTTGAAACCACTTGTCTTCTACTTCTGCTACTGCTGAATGGATTTCTAAGAATTACCCATTTTTTGCAGAGAGTTTACAGGTATTTCCGTGGCGCTGGTAAGGCGGCAGAGGCAAAACGGAATGCAATAAGCTTATAAAGCTAGCAAAGCAACCTGGGCTTGCCTTCGACATTGATCAAACAAAGGTCGTTGTTTGGACAGATTTTCATTTTTATTTTTTGCAAGAACCGTTTGAAATGGGTTAGAACTTGGGTTATTATTGTCTGTGGGGTCCGATTGATTGGGTAGAAGAAGGCATATTGTGCTTCATCATATATTTATTTCGCAAGTATATATTCAGCTATTAATGGACCAACCCTCTTATATATAGGGGTGATCAAAACTCGACTCGAAAAAATCGAATAACTCGACTCGATTTAAAAAAAAAATTAATAAAGTTCAAATTATAAAATAGAAAATCCAATAACTCGAATAACTCAAAATTTTTAATAATTAAATGATTAATTTTTAAGTTTGAGACAAGTCTATCAATTTTTTATGATTTATATACGTTAATATATAAAAATATAAAGAAATGTCGCTACTTATGAAAAAATATATGTATACATATCTTATATAATTAGAGAAAGTCGTTTAAATTAAAATCAAATCATACTATAACATGATAAATAATTACAATTAAATATTTATAGGAACTCGAAAATTTGACTCAATTCGACTCGAATTTCTTAAACTCGACTCAAACCGAAAAAAATTTAAATAAAGTTTGAGTTGTAAAATATGACTCATCAACTCGAATAACTTAAAATTTTTTGACTCGATTCGACTCGACTCGATTAAATACTCACCTCTACTTACATTAGTTTAGGTAGAACTAATTCCATGAGTTTGATGATTGGTTAATAGCATCTGTTACATCACATCAAACCTAAAATACCCATCTCTTTCTCAAAAAAAAAAAAAATACCCATCTCACTTTAGTTGTGAATTAACCATAGCCGCGTCCCCTTTTTCTCAATAGCCGTTAAAGTTTGTATTTTATTTTCAATTTTACCTAGTTGATAGCGGTACTAATTTTAATAGTAATTATTAATTATTGATAATTTTTTATTTTCAAAATTGAATAATTTTAATTTTTATGACATAATTTTTTTTAATCTTTTGACATATATATTCAGTTTTTTAATATTTTTTCTTAATTGATTATTTAATTATTTTTTATTTGATTCTTTTATCGGGATTGGAATGGATGTCATCATAATCGATCAAGATAGTGCTTTTTTAATTATCTTGTTGATCTCTCTGTTTTGAATTCTCGAATTGGATTTAAATACAAACTTACAATCACCTACTTTTGCTCGCAATTGAGTTTGTGATAATAATCGTATATCAATGCGTCTTATTATTGTAATACGCATTGTTAATGTTGTTTGTTATCGATTTTTACTTTTTATCGTTGAATTTTGATAGTGTTTGTATCTATTTTGTTTTGGGCCTTTTTGAGTTAGGATTTTTACATTTTCTAGCTTGGATCATATTTATGATCTAGAGACATTATTTTTTTGTATTATGAAGAATATATTTGGATCAAGTTTGTTTATCTTAGTTGTAACTCATTTATATTTTTGATTTTTTAATAAAATTATCGTACTCATGTTAAAAATTATAAGATCAATCAATATAAACTATTCAAAGGGTAGATATAAATCTAAACAGTTTTGTCTTTAAAATATATATGATGTCAAAATTTTAAGAATCTGATAAAAATATGTAAATATATTCAAAGGGACCTAATTAAAAGTTTTATAAAACTTTTAATTTTATATGTAAATATATTAATATTTTTTATAAAAAATTAAGGAGTCTGATAAATATATTCAAAGGACCTAATTAAAAAATTTATAGAATCCGAAGAACCTAATGAAAATTTTTCAAACTCTAGAGTTCAATACAACTTTAGACTCCGGTATAGAATGGGAAGACCAAAAGAGGGATTGAAAGGGAATTGGTCCCTCATAAAATTTTAAAATTTTTATATAATTAAAAAATAGTTTTTTATATATTTTTATTAAAATTTATTTATGTCTTCTAATTTTTATAAATTCATTTTTAAAAATTTATAAATTACTTTTAATATAAAATTTTACGTTCATTCATAAATACGAATGTTTGTAGTATGTAGACGAAAACATTTATATTTAAAAAAATGATTTTTTTATTTGAAGATAATGATTGAGAATTTAATCATTAAAAATAGAAGTTAAACGCGTTTTAGTTGATTGAAACCGCACGTGCCTATCGCATCCCCTTCCAATTTTCTAGAAAGCAGCCTCAAGGTTAGGAACATTGTCGTGGAAACATCACATTTTTCATATAAAAAAATATCATTTAGTAATAAAATTTAAAATTATTTAATTGATAAATTATTTAATAATATTTAAATGTATGAAGGTGAACAATAAGATTGTAGTATATATTTTTTTTAGTAAAATAGAATTTTATCATTTTTTTCAATTTATTTTTATAAAAAAATAATATTTATGTAAGGTGATGACCCCAACTGATCCCTTAAAACTTTATTTTGCCACGTTCAAATAACTATTTATTTAAAATGGTATATTATTTTAAAATAATTTTATATTGTTTTTTATACTTTGTAATTAAATTCAAATAACTATATACTTTTAAATTATATACGTACCAATCTGAACAATTCTATTAGTTGAAAATTTCTACCATATGAAACTAATAAGTGGTTTAGGTAAAATAAAAAGGATGATGTTAATCATTTTATTTATAAAGTAAGTATTATCAAATGATTAAAAATATGTATAAATAAATATTATCTTTTAATCGTTTTTAAACCATAAAAAACTCTACCGTATCCGATTCAATCCAAGTTAATTTAAAAAAATTAATCCGTATAAGCCAAATATTTATTTCCTAAATTTAATTAATTCATTTGAAATTTTCAACTTCATTGGTCTTATGCATATGTATATCATAATTTTATATTCAACCACGAACTCTTCTAGATGTTTCAAAAAGTTCACGGAACATTATTGTTGAAAAAATCAACATAAAATTTATTTTTATTTAACTATTAAATTACATTTTATTAATTCTTTAAGAACGTTTAATTTATTTCAAGGAAAAAAAAGTTTGGTTTTCAATGGGAATTTGGACCCAAAAAGGGGGTATTAAAGGAATTATGGTAGAAGTTTAATTTTTTATTATATCACGTGATAAAAATACGAATTAAAATATAACAAACATAAATAAATAATATATAAATTATTTATAAGTAATTCGTTGAAAATTTTATTCATTTTTAGTCCTACACGTCAACAATAAAATAAACATAACTGTGACGTGGGTGGCCACATTAGTCGTGTTTTTGTTAAAATCCTAATAATTAGGTCCAATTTAATAAAGACAAAAATATTAAGGACTAGATTTGATATTATACCAAATGAGCTCACTTTTCCCGCTGTTTCTTCTTACTTTATATTTTGCAACAAAACCTGTCAACCGAAAAGTCCAACTTCTCTTTCCCTCTCTATTTCTCATCGGCGAAACCACGTTTTCTCTCTCTAGAAAATTTCGTTCATTTTTCTGTAAGAACACAAAATTTATTCAAAGGAATAATAATCTTGAATTTGAGTTTTCAATTAGCCTCTTATAAAAGCTTATTCCTATATCTTCTCTCTACTTTAGATCTTTATCGTTTATATTTATCCCATTTTTTGCAGATAGAAGTCATAAACCGATGGCTGGTCGTTACGACGAAAACCCATTTGCTGAAGAAGAAGACGAAGTTAACCCTTTCTCGGTCCGTTTCTCCTTCTGTTATTCGATGATGTTTTGTATTGAGCTCTGTTTTCGTTTTTATTTAAAAACCCAAATTTCGAAACTTTTAGGTGTTTGATGAAAGGTTTATTGGTAGATAATACGTTGACTTTAATTTTACTCACCGATTTCTTTGTGGGATTTTGGTTTGATATGAAATTTCGGGTTGAATTCATATATGGAAACTGTTTTACTTGATTGTTAAGGTTGTTCAATTATTAAAGTATAATAAATTTTGTTTTAAAAAAATAAGCAGTTTCCCAGAGCTAAAAACATGTTCTTTTGCACTTTAATGAACCTCAGTTCTTGAAATGAAGATTATGATGCATTTAATGGGTTTTAAAACTTGATTACTATGTATAAGTTTGTATACAGATGCTAGCCGACTTCAGTTCTAATATTATTCTTTGGTTTAAATAATTTCTGCCGGCAGGATCCAGCTGTGAGAGGGAAGGCATCTGGACAGTCTAAATTTGGTGGTCTATTTTCAAAGGTAAAGCTAAATCCCTGTTTATAAAGTTTCAAGGGAATGTTTAATTCAAAACTTGTTGTTGAAGTTAAGACGAGAACTGTTTTAGGACATATATCGGCTAGAATGGGTATAAAATGTGAAATTTAGCATTAGGCTTTGGATGTTTTGTCTCCTTTACGTCCATGGAGATTGGAGATTGCTTCGTATTTGAAAGGCCGGGTTTTAAGCTTGTTGTCAAGACATGGATACTCGGTCACTAATGATAGGGTTAGGAGTTAGCTTGGATATGTCAAGGTTTAGGATGATTTAGTTCAGAAAAGATAGGTTGCTTGATATACTGTTGTGATTTGGTTATGTCGAATATGACCTTCGACCATTGCTTCAAAACATCAGTAAACTGGAAAGCTTTCTCATATTAATACCTGTTCCTCTGATATGTGTTATGAATAAATTTTCAGAATGTTCCAAGTGCTCCACCTGCAACAAACTCAAGACTTTCACCACTACCTCCAGAACCTGCTGGTTTCAATTATGATCGTGAGGCGACAATTGACATTCCTCTGGGTACAGCTTCAGGAGGATCATATCAGGTTATTGAAGAGTGATTACCTGTCTCTAAATGTTAGTTCCATAGTTTGCTTAAGCGTTTGATCTCACTGTTATGGTTTTACTGCATAAATATAGGATTTGATGAAGAAGGAGAAGGAACTACAAGCTAAGGAGGCAGAACTGAAAAGGCGGGAGCAGGTATATTGTGGAAAGAAATTTTATTTCACATTCACTCTTATTTTACAGATCATAGATTTTATTTTTGTTTGAACATATAGAATCTAATGTAATGAAAGACCAAATACATCTCAACAATTTTTCTTACACATTAGGCTTAATTCACGACTTCCCCCCTCAAAGTATACACTTTTTCTCAGTTTGCACCATAAACTAATTTTTTGGCCTCATAAACCATAATTTCCATCTCAGCTTAGCCCAAATTAGAAAAGCGGCTAATAAGAGAATGACATGTGGTATGTTCTTATTGGACGCCAACAATTTCCGGGGAGAAATGGGATGAATTGAAAAAGATAGTTTAAGGGTCAAAATGATGAAAAAATAGTTTAGGGTGCAAAGTGAGAAAAAAGTGTATACTTTGAGGGGGAAATCGTGAATTAATCTTACAAATTAATTATTAATACACAATTAGGCTGTTGTTGGGGTATCTTATATGTTCTCTCCCTGTATTTTAGTACACTAATTTTTTTTGGATAGTTGTAAGGCGCAAGTTTTCATTCATACTTCTTTGTTTCATAAATAAATAGAAAATGTGTTATGTCCTTGTATTTAGTGTGCTAAGTTAGAAGGGTGGTTTTAAGATACAAGTTTCTGTTCATGCATTTTTGTTTCATAAATAAATAGCAAGAACTTAATTAGTTGTCTGCACTTTGGTACCCTATGAATTATTGGATCCCTAGAATTTTCTCTGATCAGCTTATTCCGTGCAGGAAGTGAGACGTAAAGAAGAGGCAGCAGCAAGAGGTACCTTTCATTAGAATTTGACTATTCACAACGAAAACATTTAGTTTTTCTCATTGTTTCAAATTTTGTTGTAGAAAACATTTCTATTATGGTTACATTCCAACCTTTAGCTAGAGTTTGACTTCTCTGTTTTGCAGCTGGAATTGTTTTGGAAGAGAAAAATTGGCCACCATTTTATCCAATCATTCATCATGACATTGCAAATGACATACCTGTTCATCTACAAAGAGTGCAGTATGTCGCATTTTCAACATTTTTAGGTATGTAAGGTTTTCTGAAGGCTTATTTACCTTTTGCTATATTGACTTGTCCATCTATTCATTGCTCAATGTTCAATCTTGTTGGCCTAAATGAAAATTTGTGCCCAGTTCATTTGAGTGATTATTTGTACAATGTTTATCAAAAAAGATTTATTTGTACCATGTTTTTATTTTGTTTAACTCGTTACCCGGAAAAGGCTTTTTGTGTTACGTCACATACAATTGGATGATGCGTTTGTGATTCTATGCAGGATTGTTTGTGTGCCTTCTATGGAACATCGTAGCTGTTACTACAGCATGGATCAGAGGAGAAGGTTAGTTTAGAAATGCATTTCCTTATTTATTGTTTTCCTTTGAATATATAATGTTAGGATTATGTTGTGTTTACTGTATTTATTATTGTTTAGGTGTGAGGATCTGGTTCTTGGCTATTATCTTCTTCATAGCAGGGGTTCCAGGAGCCTATGTTTTGTGGTATCGGCCACTGTATCTTGCTTTTAGGTACTTAGCATACTCGACTTCGTTCCTTAATATTGCAGTTCAGGTTTGCCTATCTTTTTTAAATGTTGGTTTGCCTCTAATGCCATCTTCCGTTGTCATTTTCTTAAATTTGGTTGTTCATGTTCCTTGCACTTGCTAATCAGTAATCATCCCTTATTTTAATAGAAACATTTTCTCACCTTATGACTATAATGCAGGAAAGAAAGTGCTTTCACGTTTGGACGGTTCTTCCTCTTTTATTTGGTAATACCTCATGTTTCTCTGATAGAAATGTTTCTTTCGTCCAAGGAATCGATAAGTACTGATCCTTTTATCACCTTTTCTTTCCTGTTTATAGGTTCATATCGGCTTTTGCATCTTTGCTGCTGTGGCTCCCCCTATAGTTTTTAGAGGGAAATCACTAACGTATGTTCCTAAACTATTTTTCGACTTATCTTTCACATTCTCCATTTTAATTTAGACACATAAAATGCATGTCTTTATTTGCACAACATCAATTCATTTGAGTTGACAGGATGCACTTATCTTCCAAAAGTACATTCTTTTTTGGATTCTTCTATCTCAATTATGGTGTTCTGGTTCAATTTTTTTCTTCATAAACCTTACCAATGCTGTTTTGTCCCATACAGCGGGATCCTACCTGCAGTTGATCTTATTGGTGACCAAATATTGGTTGGGGTAAGCACATCCTTGAACCTAGTCAAAAGTTTAATACCCATGATCAGGCTTCATGATTTAACCATTAAAACAGTGAAGCATTTAACCTGAGAAGAACGATGTTTACTGCTAAAGGCTTGAACATTGTAGTTGCAGTTGATGTTACCCGAAAAAAAATGTTTAACTGTTTGACTCTTGAGTTCTCTTAACCCTTTTGATGGTTTATTGTGTTTGTATAGATCTTCTACTTCATTGGTTTTGGATTATTCTGTGTCGAATCAATCATAAGCTTCTGGGTTATCCAGGTTTGTTCAGTCCTCAATCCTGTTCATTGCAACGATCAGATACACATGCACGAACAGAATTTCTAACATCATCGTTCATTGTCTATGCAGCAAGTATACATGTATTTCCGTGGCAGCGGTAAAGCCGCCGAGATGAAGCGTGAGGCAGCAAGAGGAGCTATGAGGGCTGCCATGTAATGCCACAGACTAGCTGCAACAGGATATACAATTAACCTCGTCTTTAGTTCTTTCTCATTCGTGGCACTTTCATGCATCAATCTCTGTAATTTCCTGTGTATGTTATTCGATAAATTTCCTTTTTAGGGGGGGGGGGGGGACCTGGAGTTTGATTGTCAGACACCTTATACAAAGACTTGAATGATTTAGCTTTCATGTATAGAGAGATTTGGAATGGTTCGTGGTGCAAGTAACCGAAATGCAGAACAGTTATATTAGCATTTAGCCACTTAACAATAAGCAATACATTTTTTCGGAAATATTATTTAATTCCATATATAAATATAGTATCATATATCATAATAAATTTTTTTATTAAAGATCAAATTGAATTAAAAAATCTTTTGATATCAAAATAATAATAAGAATTAAATTTACTAATTTTTGCGTAAATTTAATTCCATTCTATTTATTATGAATGGCATAAAATGAAAGTTGTATTTTCATAAACTTTGGACCGCTTATTATTGCAGAAAGAATATGCTTATATTTATAAAAAAAGAATATGAAAAAAAAAAAAGTTTCGCGACAAAGGATAA
Organism: Abelmoschus esculentus; assembly: GCA_035048815.1. NCBI lineage: Eukaryota > Viridiplantae > Streptophyta > Magnoliopsida > Malvales > Malvaceae > Abelmoschus > Abelmoschus esculentus. The sequence goes on from JAUCBN010000044.1 coordinate 13,602,172, forward strand.
CATGGGGTTTTAATCTATTTTTGTGGAGGGCATGAAAGGGAAGACGTAAAGCTTCTTCGTTAATTGCCGACTTTTGTGACACAAGCAGCCAGCAGCAATACATGTTCTATTTGGAAAAAGAAACGTGTAAAATGCCAATATTGACCTAACATAACATTCAGCAATTAACAGCCTATCATTTTATATATACACATGCAAATGTTCATCTCTTCCTTTTTATTTTTTTAATAGACTATTATTTTGATTTGTCATAATTTAGTCCTCTTAAAAATTAATCAATCAATTTAATCAACTTTCACCAGTAAAAAACATTAGTTTGAGAATTTATATGTTAATTGACATTAGTGTCAACTAAAAATGTGATGTAATTGCACGAGCTTTTTAGCTTAAGTGGTTAATGAAACAATTGTTGTTTTTAGAGGTTACTGGTTTGAACACCAGTAATTGTTACAAAGTGATTGAGCGATCAATGTTAAATGGTTGATATTATCTTTTAGAACAGATACTACTGTAACACTATTAGCTAAATAAAAAAAAATATGTTGTAATTGTAAAAGATAAGACTTTAGCCATGATTAACATTACGTTTGGTGTTTAATTTACATATTTACTATCAACTGGATTGATTTTTTTTTTATAAAATATAAACACTAAATTATAACAAGTTAAAGCGTAGATATTAAAATTTTAATTTAAAAATAAAATACAAGTACTAAATTCTAACAAAGTAAGAAATTAAGATTTTAGTATTCATAAAATGGAGGTATAAAACCTCATAATTAGATTTTTATTATCGAGTTGTTGAAGAAAAGTATAGGCTCTAGATAAAAATTATTTTTTTATAATTCAAAAAAATATATGAATTTAATTGATCCAAATATAAATTTTATATCAACCGATTTATTTACGAATAAAATCTATTTTATTTTAAACAAAATCAAATTTTTAATTTTATAAATAAAATATTAATATCAAGTACAATTTATTTTTAAACCCTAATTTTAGAAAGAAAAAATATTGATAGTTTCTCTCTTAAATTAGATTTAATTCCGAGATTTGTGGATCCAACGGACAGAGATGTTTCAAAGAGAACGAACCTAGGCCATCGGTCATAGTCAAATCTCTTGACGGCGCAATTAAGGATCCAGAGAAAACATTTTAATTATTTTAATATAAATTCCAAAAATATGCTTCGCTTGCTCCCCACGTCATTTGAAAATTAAAAAGCGTTCTGCTAAAGACCTGGAACTATCGTGCGACAACGCCACGAACCTCACGTTTCTCATCTACCATTTTAGCTGTTTGCTTTGATTTTCATTACGTAACCGTTTTTTCCTCTCTGCTTTTTCCTCCAGAGTTCTTGGCTTTGCAGGCTAAACGAGTGAAAAAGTAACAGATCTAAGGAAGCACGACGAACATGAGGAGTTTCAATTTCTTCGGGAGATTATCGAGAGCTTTTAATGAGTATCCTTCGCTTTCTAAGATCATCGTCGTCTCTACTATAAGGTGAACTTCTCTCTTCATTCGTTGCTTCTTTTTATTTTTATTTTTGATATTTTTATTATGGTTTTAGAGATGTTTGATTTGCTTTGTTTCTATGAACTTGTTAAAAGATTGGCTGAATGCTTGTTTGTGTTTCTGTTTTAGTTGTCATTACAGATTTAGTAAGATTGATTTGTTGTTCATGCTTCTTACTGTTATACTTATATTAGTAGATTTTCTGTGAATTTACATTAGTTTTTTTTTATGGATCTGATGATTATTGAATGTTTTGATATTTTGAAAAACTTTGGAATTTTGAAATGCTCTGTCGAAACTATGGAAACAGAGCATCTCTCTTTGGAGTATAGTAAGGGAAGTGTCATCTCTGTTCAATGGCCGGTGAGAGCGAATTTGCACCGAGGCATGCTAGGAAAATTAAAGTTTTGTTCGGTTTTTTAAATTTGTTAAGAAAATTTGGATTAAGAATGGAAACCGGATCTAAAAACTTGATTTATTTTCTTTCCCTGTCTTGTTTGAATGTATTTGTAAAGTTTTGGAGCTTCGAGTTCATAATTTATTAATTTGTCAATATTAGTTCAAAATCAACTGTGTTTTACTTGGCCTTGCTTGGGGTGGGAGCAAAGAATAGATGCTTCAACCAGCTTCTAGTGTCACATTAACGGGGAAGCTAAAGGGAATTAATGAATTATAGGAATGAGGTTAATGCATAAAGAACATTACACCACTATGTAAATCGAAGTCTTTCTGGAAATTATGAAATGTTTTCGTAAACTGAAATTGTGTTGTTGTCTTGCTGCACATTGATGATGTTTTTCTTTGCCATGTGTGGCTGTCTAGCTAGGTTGCTGTTTTTGCTTTGATGATATAATTTGAAACTGATTGTCATTTAGCGCAACATATTAAAAGACTGTATTTTGGAATTTGAAACTCTCCTTCATCTAAGCCTATCACTTCTTTTGTGCAGTGGTGGGAGCCTTATAGCTTATGCTGAGGCAAACACATACAGGGGCAGTCAGGGCCATATTGCTCATGCTGATGCAACCGCATCTGATGGTGGCCATGCTTTATCTGAAGTAGTTCCCAAGAAAAAGAAAGTGGTGCTGCTCGGAACTGGGTGGGCAGGAATGAGTTTCTTGAAGAGTCTGAATAACCCTACTTACGAGGTTGAAGTTGTGTCTCCTCGTAATTTCTTTGTGTTTACCCCATTGCTACCAAGTGTTACATGTGGTAAAGTAGAAGCCCGCAGCATTGCTGAGCCAATTCGCAACATCATCAGAAAGGTAATATGGATTGTCTATGAAGATATAGATATACCGTGGAATTCAGAAAAACCAGTTCTTGATGGATACTGATGATGGTTTACCTGTTTCATTTTTGGGCAGAAAAATGTTGACGTCAGCTTCTCTGAAGCTGAATGTGTTAAGATAGATCCCCAAAATAAGAAAATTTACTGTCGTGCTACTATAGATAGCCATTCAAAGGGGCAAGAAGAGTTTGCAGTAGACTACGACTACCTTATTATAGCCGTGGGAGCTCAGGTTAACACTTTTAATACTCCTGGTGTCATGGAAAATTGCCATTTCTTAAAGGTAACCTCTGTTTCCATACTACATTCAGGATTGGGGTATATCGTGATAGGAGCCATTTCCATTTTATACCATTATGTTTGCTTTCTTTTTCTTTCATTTTAAGCGATGTGATTCTTTGAGCAGGAAATTGACGATGCTCAGAAGATTCGTAAGAATGTTATTGAGTCATTTGAGAAGGCATGCTTACCAAGTTTAAGCGACGAGGAGAGAAAGAAAATCCTTCACTTTGTGATTGTTGGCGGTGGCCCTACAGGTGTAGAATTTGCTGCAGAACTTCATGACTTCGTCAACGAGGATGTGGTCAAACTATATCCAAAGGTCAAAGACTTGGTGAAAATAACACTTCTTGAAGCTACAGATCATATATTGAACATGTAAGAATGTGAAGTCCAAGTTCTCCTTAAAACTATGCTCCAGTACTTTGTTTTTTCATCATTGTTATCCTGATAAGTAATAACTGTCATCACTCAGAAGCTTTAGTATTATTTATCATATCAACGTGCATTCAATTTAATAGTTATTTTAGAAAACTTTCTGGATTCGTGCATTCAAGGTATGATAAGGTCTTTATTTCACAATCTGAAGTTTGTAATCCGCTCTTATTTTCAGGTTCGACAAAAGAATCACAAATTTTGCTGAAAACAAATTTGGAAGAGAGGGCATTGATGTGAAATTAGGGTCAATGGTCACGGGAATAAGTGAAAATGAAATTTCCACGAAAACTAGAGGTAATGGCAAAACAACTTCTACACCATATGGAATGGTTCTCTGGTCAACTGGCATCGGGCCTCGTCCTCTCATAAAGGAGTTCATGAAGCAAATTGGTCAGGTGATTTTTACTTTTGGACCTAATAATTCATCTCATTGAATTCTTCCATCCTCTATTAACTGTGTTGTCAATGACAGTCATACAAATTTGTTTTCACTCGTCTAAATATACTCACTTAGCCGCTATTGATTCTATTGTAAAAGGGTAATAGGCGTGCTCTAGCAACCGATGAATGGCTGCGAGTTGAGGGAATTGATAACGTTTATGCACTCGGCGACTGTGCAACTGTTAACCAGCGGAAAGTCATGGTACCTATTTTTAAAAATCTGCTATTCCTTTATGATTTTCGGCTATGGCTGACATTTATTTTTCTTTCTATTCTAAATTCCTACAATATATAGGAAGATATAGCAGAAATATTTAAAAAGGCAGACAAGGACAACTCAGGAACACTTACAGTCAAAGAATTTCAAGAAACCCTTGATGATATTTGTGAAAGATACCCTCAAGTGGAGCTGTATCTTAAGAACAAGCAGAAGCGTAACATTGTTGATCTAGTGAAAGAGGCCAAAGGGGACGCTGCAAAAGAATCCAAAGAGATCAATATTGAAGAATTTAAAGCAGCTCTCTCCGAAGTCGATTCTCAGATGAAGAATCTTCCTGCAACAGCACAGGTAATTATCCTACTTTTATTGCACGGTTGGACTAAAATAATGTGTTTCGATGACAATACACGTTAACCATCTATAAATGTTTCAGGTTGCTAATCAGCAAGGTGCTTATCTTGCCAAGTGCTTCAACCGTATGGAAGAGTGCGAAAAGAATCCCGAAGGTCCCCCTAGGTTCAGGGGAACAGGTCGCCATCGATTCCATCCCTTCAGGTACATATAGAACTTGTATCCCGTCTCGATACTTGGGGAGGAAGCTATCAATTAAACATCTCAAATGTGAAGCCTTGTCCTAAACACTGGTGATACTGTCACAGGTACAGGCACTTGGGACAATTTGCCCCTTTGGGAGGAGAGCAAACAGCTGCACAACTTCCCGGTGATTGGGTCTCTATGGGACACAGTTCACAGTGGCTCTGGTATTCCGTCTACGCAAGGTACAAATTCATTTCTTACATCAACCTTCTTCCTTCCAACTTCAACACGAACTTCAGACTTTCTTTTAGAAATCGAATTAGGTGAGTCTGTAAATCTAAAATATATTCTTCTATCTGTAAACTCAGCAAGCAAGTTAGTTGGCGCACAAGGGCATTGGTAGTCTCGGACTGGTTGAGGCGTTTTATTTTCGGTAGGGATGCCAGTGGCATTTAAGAGGTCAGTTTCAAAGCGGAATTTCAACTGATTAAAACATTACAAGTCCTACAGTTTGATTGAATGCTGTAGAAAAATTTTGGTTTTCCCGTTCCCCTTAGAATTCATTCATTTCATAATAATGGCCTCTTTGCAACAGAGGTTGGTGGTTTTGCGAAGAATTTTGTTATCAGCAAGTTTTAAGCCATTCTTTTGAACTTTAACGAGTCTATGGGACTAAGGATGTGTTTGTTTCATGTAATTGGTATTACGAAAAAAAAATACTTCCCTCTTTTATTATTCATTTTCTATTAATTTTCCTACATATTTTCGACATGTGCTCATTGATTTATTTTTTTTAGTTTTATTAATTAAAAAAATAGTGGTATTGATTTTTCATTGTGTTTAGAGATAATTTTATTGGTAAAATTTTAATATGTAGACCGTAAAAAATATTTTTTAATAAAACTTACATCCTAAATTTATAATTTTAAAATTAAATTATAAATTCTAAATTGTATACCCAAATTATAAAAACTAACCTTAAGTTTTAAATCTTAAAATCTAAACCACTAAACTTTAAATCTAATTAATTTAGACTAAAAAACAACTTAAAATGAGATAATCCCTACAATCCTTATGTTTCAATTTAATTTTAACACTCAGCTCATTTAGAAGTTTTTATAACCACCATATTATATATGATATATTAATACTAGTGGTTTTATGGATGATATTCTATGCACCTAAGAGTATCATTTTTCACAAGAAAATTTTTAATGTCGTTTTGTGTCTTATTTAGAGACTTTAAATTTTTAATTATAAATATAAATCGTAAATTTTAAACTCTAAATAAAATACATGATAATTTTAAAAATCCTCTTTATAAAAAGAAGTATTATTATTTTTATTTTTTTTTAAAAAAAAATTATTATCAATACACGAAATAATTTCTCAAATTTTAATAAGTTTTCATGCCAATGAGATATAAGGGACTAGTGAAGAAGTATATGGTTCAAAAATTCTGAGCATTCACCTCCCAGCTGCTACATTGGAATACCATCACGCAAGAAAAATGTCTAATAAAATAATATAACAAAGAGGCTGAATAACCAACAAGCGAGTCAAGATGGCCGAGTTGGTCTAAGGCGCTAGTTTCAGGTACTGGTCCGAAAGGGCATTGGTTCGAATCCCATTTAGGGATGGGATTAAAATATAAATATTTACTAATCCATAAACCTGACCCTAACCCCATCCAGGATTAAAATATAAATTTACCCATCCCGACCCGATATATTATTTTTAAAACCCAACCCTGACCCGAAAATTAAAAAAAAATCTTCATCAACAATAAAATTTTAATTCGATCAATCCTTTATCACAATCATAAATTATGGTTTTTAAGTAACTTTAAATATATATAAAAAATAAAATGAATTATAATTTAAATTATTCACATGTTAAATTACATATTTAAAAGAAAAAAAACTTGAATCATCAACTAATAGAATCGAATATATTAAAATTTGAACAACATCTAATAATTTTTTTTATAAGAACAAACTTCAAAACTATAAAAATTATTTAAAACCCATAAAAATATTTATGCATAATAATATTTTTTTATAAATATATTAAAATATATAAAAATATAAAAAAAATACCGGGACAGGGCGGGGAATTTCACACAAATACCCAACCCGACCCGACTCAATGATTTTTAAGCTCCGCCCCGCCCCGATCCCCGAAATTTAAAGAGAAAAACCCGATCGGGTCGGGTCGGGGCACACCGGGTCGGATCAAGGACGGGTATTTTTGCCATCCCTAATTCCATTCTTGACAATTGATTTTTGTGTATAATACTTCCCAAATCAACAATCATTTCTTATAGAAAATAATTTAAATAAAAATTTTATATAATAATGCAAAATTATATATCCCAGAAATTTCTAAAAATATTTGAAAGAAAAGGTAAAATTTTCTCCAACTAGTTAAACTTTTTCAATGTCCACATTATTCCCAGAATTACTCATTCGAGTCGAGCATTTCAAGTTTGTGTAAAAAAAATGTGGTGCAACCACTAAGTTGTAATGACCACAGTATTATTAGCAACAAAAACACTCATCGACTGTCCATCATTGATGACATCGCATCGAATTATTGAATATGCATTGAAACACTCCTATGCAGTTTGCGATATGTTTAGTGTACAACACCCCACGAAGAACAGTTTTATTTCGCCTTAGGGTGGTGACAAAATCACATTATCTACAATGCAGACAGTAAGAACTAGCTGAGTTTTGGGCTTAAGGCTCCAAGTACATAAAATGCACCTTCACTTTTCTTTTTCTTTTTTTACAACAAATGATTCTGGAATTTTCTCAATCATTCTCCCAAGACAATACACTTTGCGTTACATGAAATGATTAGAGGGGGTATAAGCATAGGATGATTATATAAAACTTCAAACATACGACAAGGGAACTGACCAAGAATTGCCGCTTTAAGCTGAGTCTACTTCAACCTGCTGTCGAGCAAGGTATCTTTCCCTTCTCTCTTTCTGCATGATGTAAATTTACGGTCATAAGTAATTCATATCATGGAAGTAAAACTTCTATAAGAATAATTTCCATCAGATGATTACAAGAAAACTTACCCATTCATCTATCACAAGTCCTTCCCCGATGAGCCTCGGACCAGCGTCCTCAGGAGGCTTTTTGCGTGCCTCAACTGCGGCATCAGCATCAGCTAATTGGCGCTTGAGTTTTTCCAGAGCCTTAAGCACATATATATTTAGACTAATTAGTTTGCTTGGTTTCGATAATTTGGTATGCACGACAAGTATCATGCAGGTGTAAGTGTTGACATGCAAGCATGAATACAGGCAGTCAGGCACATTATCTGATGGCTTAAGAGCGGACGATGGTAGCAATACTTACAGGACAAGGGCGATTGGGATCTAGGAAAACAACCCGTAATATTTGCTCCATTGCAACTTGATCCTTTTGTTCATCAAACTACAAATGACAGGCACCAAAGGTTAATTACATGGTTTACAAAAAGATCAGATAGGCAGAAGAGCAATCAATAATGTAGATGGTGAAAGAAAATTCCAATTGTGCATGAATGGCAGCTAGACAACACAAAAAATGATTGAAAAAACATGTTCTATCAAAATGGGCCCAATATCAGCTTTTCAATGGATTCTTATCCGATTAGGCATATGTTGCCTTCAAAAGTCGATTTACAGCAACAACAGGATATCTCAATCACAAAATTACAAAGGAAATAAATAAAATAAAAACAAATCTTCCATAAAGCATAGTAGTTTCTTTTCATGTTACAAGCAGAAGGTACAAATCCCATAAAGAAGAATATTTGGATAGAGAAGTTTTGTTCTATAGTGACATTTTATGCTTCAAATTATAAAGCTCTGGAAATACAAGAATCCAAATCAAACTATAGAATTGCTTATCTGTATTGTCATTCCCACAAAGTTACTTGTAGGCTAATTGTAAACACTATTAACCACAAAGTAAATATTATATGCATCAATAGAATATTATTATATCCATGATTCATCATAAGCTCGTTAGCATCTAAATATTGTAAAACTGTAAAGTCTTATTATTCATTGTCATCAAGAAAGAGAATGGAAAACATGTGGATCTTCTGAAATACAGTTACACAGAAGTTCAACTCACCAGCTCGGGAACATAGTCCATCGGACCCTTCACCTTGAGACTCATAATTTTAAACTTAACCCTGCTCTTCTGCTCCATTGGCTTCTCATTATTTTCAGGTAGCTCCACAAACTTAAAAACTAATAAATCCATTCAAGTTCAAACCAGGAAGAGAATCATAAGATTTTTTCAGAAAACACGATGAACAGTAACATACATACATACAGAGAGAGAGAGAGAGAAAAGAGTGTAAAGAAGCAATTACCCGTTGCAATGATGCTCTCGCCAGGGGCAAGAATAGCACCCGGTGGGCGCATGAAACAACTCTTCGGTGCAGTGGTTTGAAACTAAACCAACAGAAACCAAAAGGTTCATTACAAATCAAAGCAATAATATAAGCAAACATGAACAACAAGAAAGACGAAAAAATTAAGGGTTTACCTTGAAAGCCGTATATGACTTGCTCGTGTTTTTTATCCTCACCGCACTCCTTGTTTGTTTGCCAGGTTCATCTTGGAAAAACAAAATAAACAATTAAGAACAAGATAATTGAAAACTAAAATTAATTATTTCCAATACCTGGAAATCATTATACAATTCCTTCTGAAATAAATCAAAAAGCAGAATTCCTAAATTAAGTCAAATTATTTCACTTTAATAAAAAAAAATATTGATTCTCAGAAATCTCTACTCTTAAATTCTTCTCTCTTTCTAATTTAATGTCAATTTCCAGAAATAAGATCAAGCAAAAGGAAAATTTAGAATCTGAAAATACTGCAAAGAGTACAGACATGGAAAATAGAGCTTATTAGCCGGATCAAGCTTCAGCCGACGACGAGTCGGTAAAAGCGACTTGGCGACGGAGGAAACTGAGTTAGCGGAGCCGTGATGGTTGGATTCTTCGACGTGAGGTTGACTTTGAGTATGCAGCTGCGAAGCCGAAGAAGAAGAAGACGTCGTACCGTTCCCAGTCTGTCTAAACGGCAGCTTGAAAAAACCCCAAACTTTGCCATCGGACGGTGACTTCTGGTCGGATTCTATCGCCATCCGCCTCTCTCAGAACAATCACGACCTAACGAACAGCACAATTTTACGTTCCGAAAGCACAAAAAGAAGCTTAAACTGATTTGGTACTCGAATCGAGAAGCTCGTGACAAAGGAAAACAAACAGCGAGAGAGAAGAGAGGAAGAGCGCGACGGATTTCACACCTTGGATTATACTGTATTTGACTTGCGACAATTTCAAGTCCGTTTTGCCCTTTAAACCAGCGAGGACGATCGATCAACCTTTCCAAACGGCATCGTTTCATTGACTTAACAATTTTACCACTTTTAAAACTTTTGGTCAAACTATACTAAAGGGTCTCTGTATCATACATTTTTTTAAATTTAGTCCCTATAAGTATTTTCAATTAAAATATCAACTTTTATTTGTTAATTTTGTCAATTAATTTGACATTTTTTTCTTAATACATGGTTATTTATACTAATGGATATATAATATATTTCACTTTTTTAATGTATGAAAATACATATTTCAAAGAAATAGAAATTAGAACTTGTTAGATTAAAGCAAATAGATTTGATTTGTCAAAAAATATATACTACAGGGACTGATTTAGAATTTGACCATCCATAATTTGTTGGGGTTAATTTGAAATGCCGTTGTTTATTTTTTTTTTCAAACTGCCGTGGGGAAAAATGTCAACGTCAACGACGACTATTTCATTTTCTGAATAATAAATGTTCTACTTTTTGGAAGAAAAAAAATCCGACAGAAAAAATAAAGTAATTTCGGTGTTGAGGTGGCCCCTACTCAAAATTAATTAATTAATAGATTGTGTTATATAAATGATTAATCTTTTGGAATTTTCCTTCCTTTGGCACAATTTTTCTTATTATATTTAAGACGAGAAAAAAAAAACAAATATTTAAACATTGACGCGTTTTCTTGGGATTTAAAAATGTTTTTATTAAAATTTTAAATATTTTAATTTTATTCTAAAATTTTCATTTATATTATATCATATTATTATATAATGTATATAAATATTTATATGGTAATTAATAAAATTATTAGTATGAGATGTGATTAATAGATATTGATTTTTTGAGAAATTTAAAATATTCAAAAATTTTAAATATTAATTTAAAATAAAATTTATAATTTAAGAATTCATTCAAAATTTTATTTTAATTAATTTTAAGAGTATTAACTCAACGATAAGTGTTGTTTTGTTAATTTTTTTAATAAAATAGATAGAAAGAGAATATTGATCGTTTGCTGATGATTCTATCTATCGTCATGAATTAAAAATAAAATAAATGAAATAATAGATAGGTAAAATCGAAGAGGATTGTTGATCTCTTTATTTTCTTCAATCACGAAAAGAAATGATAGATGTAATTACATATTTAAATCTTGTTCAAGCGTCTGAAATAAAGAGATCAACAATATAAATGAAGAAACGTCATCTTGATCCGTCATGATGTCATCTGACAGAGAAAAACGTATTGAAACACAAAAACATAATAATTTAATTAAAATTAAAAATAAAACAAATAAAATAATAGATTCTGCAATCGACGAATAATATTAAAATCGGTGTCGCCGCCGATATACGAAAAAAATAAAGAGAAAAAACTTCAACAGGGAGGAGGAAAGCGACGCTAGGTTTGTAATTTTGAATTTCTTTTAATCAGAGAGATTAATAATAATCATATGTGCGTTTGAAAGTTATTAAGGATGTAATAATGTTCTTGATTAGTGGGAATGACACGGATATTCAATTCTAAGCAGTGATAGGGATGATCGTCTGAAGTCTTAAGCAAACTAAAACAATGAATTAGGCTTATGTTATGGGGTTGATGTAGTGGAGATGGAGATGAGAAGCATAGCTCTGTCCAAAGCAAAGTAGATCAGCTTGTTGGTTAATGGGCTTAAAAATGGGTTGGGCTCAAACTTGACCCATGGTGTTACTTTGTTGGAGATGAGAAGTATGGGTTTATCTAAAGCAAGAGAAATTATTAGATGAATCTTGTTTATCATGTTAACCGTGGTCGAAATAATTAGGTTCGTTATTTTTAAATAATTACCCATTCACTAGTTACATATAAGAAAGAAGTGATGATTCATCTAAAAAAAATAAGATGAACAAGTTGATTGAAATCACGGATGACGTGATAAATACAGTTCATCTAATAATTTTTCCTAAAGCAAAGGAGATAAGCATGCCATGCCATACATGCATGCATGTATATGTAATCATACTCATCTTGCATGAGGTGTGATATTAATCATATAATGATATAAAGCATTTTTAGTTAGGTCAAATATCTAGTTCATTAGTGCCAATTCAACCACTAAAAGTCCCATAAAGAAAACAAAGATAAGCAAAATATTTGTATTTCCTTGTAAGAATAATTACAACATGCACTGGACAGTGGGGGATAAGTAGGTTAAGACCCCAACAACACAAGTACATGACGGTCCTGAGAGACTCTTCAGCCTGCTTTACCCGGTCGTTGTTGGAAGCAGCCTTGAAAAAAATGAAAGTCCCACCGTCGCCTCCCGCCGGTGTTGACTGCATTGGGGAAACACCTTGCTTGCTTGGCCTTAGAGGAACAAGAAGATGCAGTTGAAGATGAAGTAGAGGAGGAAGGATCATTGAGAGACATGAGCTTACATTCAGACATGGAAGCTCGGTTTAGATTTGCATAAGGAAAAAAACAAATGGATTATTTATTTATTTATTATTTTAAGTTTCTGGAATCAACTAACCAAATCCAAAATAATAAACATACCGTTTGCAGCTATGACGTTTTCTAAATTACCATTTCATGCAAATAGAGATTAATTAAATGGGCTTGATTGGTTTTCACGCCCAACCTGATACTGATGTGGTTAGGACAGCTCCTAATCTGACTAATAAATTAAATATTTTTATTAACATCTATCTTAAAGACTGACAATAAAATTATTAATAGATAAATTATTGTTTTTGAAATATAATTTAACCTCCGAAGGTGACATGTATAGTTATATACATACACACTAGTTTGTCCGATGAGATCCACGATTGGGCAGTGAAGAAAGCGAGTGAAAATAGCTTTGACTCGGGGACAAAGAGGAAGCGACCGGTGGCCACGTTGCTGGATACAATCAGAAAGTGACATCGGAGCCCCACTCCCCTGGACCCACACCAACGTGTAGTAGTAGTAGCCTTGGCCGCTACCCTTATATCTTCCAACTCCAGCCCTCTTCCTATTCTAGCTAACTCCCTTTTCTGGGAAAGATCGGAGACTTGCTGGCTTGCTGCTGCGGTGGTGGTGGTGGCCGGCTACTTTCTTAATCTATTTATAACTGGTAAGTTTAACATCCCTATATCTGTATTAATTTCGTTGGATGTTCGAAAAAAGAAACATTCTTTGATGCGTTGTGAGAATTTTGGTTTCATAATCTGATTGTTCTGATCCTTAATCGGTTGATGAGAGAATCATGGGTTTGATGTTATTTTCTTATTTTATACTGTTTTCCTTGATTTAAGTCATTTGTCTCTTGCTATTTGCCTTGTGTTCGATCATCGGTCTCCGTTTTAGACATCCAAGTGCTTGATTTTATGACTTTCTGGCTGAGCTCCGCCTTGTCTCCGGGGGACAGCCGGAGCTGTCTTGTTCTGATTGGTGAAAAAGTTTGTTTCATAATGATAGAATTAGAATTGGGCCATTATTGTTTGAAATCGCTCGGGCGGCCAACCACTGTCCACTTTGAATCTGGAAAACAATTTTAGTTGGCTCTGATGATTTCATCAAAGGCAGATCAAGGGTCCTGATTCGTCTGTTATTTATGATTTCTTACGGTCATTTTTAGTTCATTCAGGGGCTTTACAGACGCAGACATTCTTCAACGGAGAATCCAACGCAATAAAGAAAGAAAAAACAAAACTTTTTTTTTTTTCTCTCTCTCTCAGAGTCTTTACCTTTTCTTTTAACCGCTTCCCTCCTTACAACAGCAGGTAACTACTAGCAGCCGTCAACATGTCATCGCATCATCTCTCTGAGCTAGACTCCACCACCGATTCTGTCGCGTCTTCTCCACGCTCCGAACAACAGCCTCCGAACGATGCACATACACGTGTACGCTTCATGTGCAGTTTCGGCGGCAAGATCCTGCCTCGCCCGCATGATAATCAGCTCCGTTACGTCGGTGGAGATACTCGAATCGTTGCCGTTCATCGGTCTACCTCCTTCGCAACCCTAATCACCAAGCTCTCCAAACTCTCAGGCAATCCGATAAATCACACAGCAAAAAAATCATCTGTTTGAATTTTTTTAATGATGCCGGTTTTAATCTGATCTTGCTTTGTTTTTGTGATCAGGGATTGCGAACCTGAGTGTTAAGTATCAGCTTCCAAACGAGGATCTTGATGCGTTGATCACGGTGACCACCGATGAAGATCTCGAGAACATGATGGAAGAATATGAGCGGTTAGCACAGAACCAGAACCCTCGGCTAGCTCGGCTGCGCCTTTTTCTATTCTCCAATAGCGATGATCTCTCACGAACCAGTAGCATCAGCTCACTTTTGGACGGCTCGGTTAATCGCGAGCACTGGTTCTTAGACGCGCTCAACAGTGGAGTCAACGCTTCCGGCCTCGAACGCGGCCGTTCCGAGGTTTCCTCGATCGTGTCGGAGGTACCCGATTATTTATTCGGGTTGGATAACTCTGATGAAGTCCAACATCGTGCCCCGAAATTAGGTACACGTCAGCTCTTGCATGATAATGTCTCGGCTTCGGACCCGAGTTCTCCTGCACCGGTTGTTTCTTCATCACCCTATGGTTCCACCTCCTCAGCTCCGGTTGCACCTCCACTACCGGATCTCCCACCCGTTAAGACTAAACCCGATAACCCCGAACCGGGATTTGAGTCAAAGCAGAATCAAACGGAGAGTTTCGTGGACCAACCCGTTCCGCAGCCGAAGACATATATGGGTAATCCTCCTCCGTGGCATTATGTTCCGGATCCTCATTATCCTGCTCCTCCAGTACAGCAAATGCCTGTTTACTATGTCCCGGGTCATGTTCAACCCGGAAATCCTCAGATTCAACCTGTTCAAATCCGACCACAGTTTGTCCAGCAATATCCAATTCCAACGGGTCAAATACCTGTTGGATATCATCAACCAGTTCATGGCGTAGGCCAAGCATTCAGGCCGGTTGCGCCAGTGGATCCTTATGAGCCGACATTAAGAGTGGGCCCTGATGGGGCGAAGCAACCTATATATTATGGAGTTAGAAATGCTGGTCCAGTTCCAGTTTACCCAGGAATGGTGGTGCCGGCTGGTGAGGAACAGGGCAGAAGTGGGTCGGATAGACCACAGGGTCGGGTCACACAGTAAGTGGTTATATCTACGGCAATAATTCCATGATAATTCTGTTAAAATTTACTTTGTTTGAATTGATGATTATTATCATGAATGGGGTATTGAACATTGAGTTTTCATTAGCTTCTGTTCGTCTTTTCTTTTGTGTGCGGTTTCGATTATCGAAACCAACTGTACAGAAAACACAAGCTTTTCTCTATATAAATATAAAGATGTAAATCTTTCTCGTTGGTTAGAAATTTTTTAATGAGGTGCATCATGCATAGTCCTGACAAACCTAACTCGAGATCCAAAAACCAAAATAATTTATTTAAATTAAAACTCGAAATTAACTTAAATGGATGATTTGATTTTGAATTAAAACTTGAACCGAAATCTATTCAAACCGAAATCGATTTAAATCTAGTTGAACCGATTCATGCGTATATTGTTCCACATTTGCATATTTTTAAGCCCAAAACCATCCTCAGATTTCAAAAGCCACACTCAATTATTATATAATAACATGCCATTATTTTTGGTGAACATTCGATCGATTAAAATTAAAATTTAAAAAGCTAGTTGCGCATTGATATTTCATTATTATTGTATATTACTATTATTCAATATATAATGAGATAAAATCAATAAAATATAAATATTTAATATTAATTTTGTCGTGAATGACGAATAATGAGATAAGCCGATTGATCGACAACTGACAGTTAGAGCAATTGACAATTTTCTACGGAAAAACGAGGAAGAAACAACCACACCTTCTCGTTGTTAGCGATAATATCTTAATTGAATCAAAAACTAAAGTTCAATGGTTAAATTGAAACATTTTAAAAGTTAGTGACAAAATTGATACAAATGCTAATGTTCAGTGACTATGGGTATCATTGACCCTTTTTAATGAAAAACCAGTAAGGAATTTCGGAGAAAGCCCAAAGTCTAAGTTGACTTGAAACAGATAAACACAAAGGGTTAACAGATTCTGGATTCACAACATTCGAAATAGTCCAAACCCATAAAACCATAGCAGAAAGAAATAATAAAATAATATTACTGTAATCACCGTAATTAATTAAAAAAATATTTTACTTTATATTTATTGCTTCTTTGTTATTAGAGTTAATTTATATAGTATGTTCTCAAATTTTTATTATAAATTATTTTTTTTATATTTTTAAATATTTTAATTTTAACTTTAAATTTTAATTGATTCTTAAATTTTTAAATATTTTTATTTTATTATAAATTAATTTTAAATATTTTTATTATAACATTTGAAATAATATTTCTTGTGTTGTAGGAGTTTAAATAATATTTCTTAAATTTTAAATATTTAAATATTTCTTTTTTAATGTTTTTTTTTTCTGTACAAAAACCGAGTGGTTGTGACATACTTAAGAACTTTCCTAAGTTCTTCGCTTGCTTTTCTACTGATTCTTAAACTCTGAATTGTCTGAATTGTCTACTCATAACAGAAACCCAGTTTTGTCTTTTTATTTTTATTATTTTAATATAAAAATATAACATCTCTTTATTTAATAAAAAATATAGTTTTAAACATATTTTAACCTATTAATATAAATTATTTGTCACATTAAATTTGAGGAACTTTTTAAGTGATTGAATAATTGAATAAAATATAAAGTATGTTTTTTTTTCGAGAAATTATATTATAAGTTATTTTTGTCATATTACTTATAAGATCAATCAATTAAATAAATTTATTTAATTAATTTTTATCTTTTTTTTTACTAAGTGAATTTCACTTGATAAAAATTGTTTCTAAACTTAAACTATTCATCTCATATTTTTTTATATGTGATATTTCTTTAAGTGAATTTTCACTTATATTTACTGTTAATTCATTTTAAAAACAGTTTTTTCAAGTGAAGATTCACTTAAGAAAAAATATGACATGAAAAAATTGATAAAATATGTGATTTTTAGTGGTTGGTCTATGAATACTTGGTGAGACTTACTCATAATATAATTTCTGGTGTTAGTGTGTGTTTAAATGGAAGTGGCTTCAAATTTCAATCAAGTTGGTGAGACATTATCGCTTATAACATTTATAATGTGAAATGAAGACTGTTAAATGTCCATTTAAAACATATTTCAATCCGAAAATCATTAACATTTCTGTCTGATACAGTGCTTCTAAGGTGAAAAACATTTTTTGTCTGATTTATATTTTTAATATTTTGCTCAAGTCAACTTTAACAAACCGAGTGATGACTTGAGAAGTTTCTCAAGTTGTTGGTTTGGTTTTCTACTGGTTTTTAAAGCTTGAATTGTGTTGCTATTTCGTTTACAATCACAAAGACTACCCCTTTGAGCTCTTCTTCTCTGAATTCCCGACCATTTTTCCATTTCTTAAGCTCTGGGTTTCTCAGGAGATTATGATATGGAAACTCATAACAAAAACCCAGTTTTTGTTTCTCTGCTTCCATTCATTTTTCTGTTGTTTTCTTTAGTTCAGTTTTGCTATGCGGGTAATGATATACTCAGGCAAGGGGAAACATTCAGAAACAATAACACCTTGATATCTGAGAATAAAGTTTTTAAACTGGGATTTTTCAGACCTGGAAACTCCAACTTTACATATCTGGGGATATGGTACACGTTTGATGTCAAAGCAGTTGTCTGGGTTGCCAATAGAGATAGGCCAATACCAGACAAAAATGGAGTTTTGAGGATTGTCGACGGAAAATTAGTCCTCCGGGACGGACGTAATAGTTTAGTATGGTCATCGAATGTTTCTGGTTCATCAAACAACACTGCAGCAAAACTGTTGAAGAGTGGAAATTTTGTGCTGTCAAGAGATGATCGTATTGGTGATGTCAACAGGGCCTTATGGCAGAGCTTCAACGAGCCGACAGATACATTTTTGCCGGAAATGAAAGGTCCGGTGAACTGTAAAAGAGGCGAGTCCCGTGCTTACAGATCGTGGAAATCACCGGATGATCCTTCACCGGGAAACTACAGCATGGGAGTTGATCCTAATGGAGGACAGCAGATAGTGATATGGGAAAATAACAAGAGGGTGTGGAGAAGTGGGCAGTGGAATCAGCAGTATTTTACAGGCATCCCCTCTATGAGAAATTATGCTAGTTCCCTCCATGGTTTCTCCATTTCAAAGCCTGACGAAAACGGAACCATGTATATTTCGTACACTGCATCAAATGGAACAGATTTGATTCGATTTCAGATAAGCTGGGAGGGTAAGGAAACACTGTCAATATGGAATGATAATACAAAGCAATGGGACTATGTTCAATCAGAGCCTGACCCTGCTAACAAATGCGAGCTTTATAATTTTTGTGGGAATTATTCAACCTGTGACCTATTCGATTCTCGAAACTGCATTTGTTTAGAAGGGTTTAGACCAAAGTCTCAAGCTCAGTGGGATGCAAGGAACTGGTCCGGTGGGTGTGTACGTAAGATCAAACTGCACTGTCTGAGAACTGATGATAGCACAGCAGTAGACAAAGTTAAACCAGATGGATTTAAGAAAACCAAGTGCATAAAGTTACCTGATTTAGCTAACTTGTTTTCACCGGCGGACTTAGACACTTGTAGAAGACACTGCTTGGAAAATTGTTCATGCAACGCTTATGCATTTATATTGGGGATTGGATGCATGATATGGACAGTAGACTTGGTTGATATGCAGCATCTTCATCAAGGTGGAAGCATAGAGTTCTTCTACCGCCTCCATCATTCCGAATTAGGTAAGTTATGGTCCATTAGAAGCTTTGAACAAATCTCTTTAGATTGAAGTAACTATATTAGCTAACCAAATTGATTGAGACCAAACACTTATTTTAACATTGATTCTGCTGTATCTATTAGCTGCCTATGTATGAAGCAAATTTGAATCTTCTACAAGATCTTTAAACAATGGACATATAAGATATCTTGTACAACATATACTAACACGTTTTGTTTGTTACTTCGCATGTAGATCACGGGAGGAACATTTCCAATCTTATATTAGTTATAGTTTCTCTGGTGGTGGCGGGCTTCTTGGCGGCATTTTTGTGCCTCATATGGAGATACAAGACGAAACTAAAAGGTAATATTTTTTCTCCCTCGAGTGAAAATAAGAAATGAAATCAGAAGAGAGGGTGTTTATGTTTCAGGTCTGTCAGCAGTTTCATCAAGGCTTTGTTGCAAGGATGATGATGTAGCAGTTTCCAATGTGTCCAAGAACAAAAGCAAAGATTTCTCGACAGATCTTTTGGGATCAACTGATATCCTTATAGATAGGAACCAAGTCAGTGGACCAGAACTACAAAATTTTGATTTCAGTTGTATTGCTACTGCAACAAAGAACTTCTGCGAAGAAAACAGACTCGGGCAGGGAGGTTTTGGTGCCGTTTACAAGGTGAGTTCCATTAGTTTAGTTACAAAACTTTAATGTGTGATAATGGTATTGCATTGAGGCAAAGGTAATAACAGTTTCGGTTTATGTTTTATCACTAGGGAGAGCTTCCTGGAGGTGAACAAATAGCAGTAAAGAGGCTTTCGGGGCAGTCCGGCCAAGGCTTAGAGGAGTTCAAAACTGAGATCATATTGATTGCCAAACTGCAGCATAGAAATCTAGTTAGACTATTGGGCTGCTCCATTCAAGGGGAAGAAAAGCTGCTGATTTACGAGTACATGCCAAACAAAAGTTTAGACAATCTTCTTTTCCGTATGTTCCTTGTTATCATTTTAGTGTTCTTTCTATTTGTAGCTATTTGATTGTGCTGGAAGTTGGAACCTGATAAAATTTTGTTGCAGATGAGGCCAAGAAAGCAGAGCTAGACTGGAGAACCCGTCTCAGCATCATCGAAGGCATCGCAAGAGGACTTCTTTATCTCCATCGAGATTCAAGGCACAGAATTATCCATAGAGACTTAAAGGCCAGCAACATTTTGTTGGATGCAGAAATGAATCCAAAGATTTCAGACTTTGGTATGGCCAGAATGTTCGGGGGTAACCAAAATGAAGCAAATACAGTTCGAGTAGTCGGCACATAGTAAGCAACCACTCTGCATGTCAAAACAGAACGCTCAACTCTCAAACAATGTCAATAGCTTTCAACAGATCTAATCGTTTCATTCCTTTACATGTGCAGTGGATATGTCTCCAGAATATGCAATGGAAGGCCTGTTTTCGGTGAAATCCGATGTTTACAGCTTCGGGGTATTATTGTTGGAGATTGTTAGTGGCCAAAGGAACAATAGCTTTCGCTCATTTGATCACACTAGTCTTCTCACATATGTAAGTACAAAAAAAAAAGGCAGCATTTGATCTTGTCTGCTGCTGAAGCTGAAATAAGTACTAATTAAGCAGATTTGATTTGGAACTGTTTCAGGCATGGCATCTTTGGAGTGAAGATAAAGTAATGGATTTGGTGGATCCCTGCATCCGGGACACATGCTCGCCGAATGAAGTGCTGAAATGCATACAGATAGGGATGCTTTGTGTGCAAGATTCGCCTGCTCATAGACCGAAAATGGCGACCGTGGTGGTGTTTCTCGAGAGCGAAACTGCAGCCCTCCCGATTCCCACGAAACCCACGTATACTTCCCTGAGGACTGCCGTAGAAAAGGAATATGTTCTGGATGGTGAAGAAATGGTGTCTTCAAATTATGTCACGGCCACAACCATAGTTGGAAGATAGATAGTTTTGTTCATAAGAATAATGTGAAATATGTATAATATATTTTACATTATTTGGATTTTTCTGAATAAGGGTGTGAAATGAGATTAGTTATAGAAAATATTAAAGGTGTGAAATATTAAGCTTGGTTTAAGATTTTAAGTACTTAATTTTATTGTATATTCAACAAATGATTCTAATAAAAAAACGAATGATGTTCATTATAAAAGATTCGATTTTAATTGTCTTGTCCGTAAGATGTGCGTGCGTTGTTAAATGATTAAGAGTCCTACTGCTCCATATCTCATCTCCTCTGAACTTTCTTAAATTCTTAAACTTTAAAGCGCTACAGGTTGAAGCTATATATCTCTAGCGAGCTTGAATGATAGTGAGTGTCTCACCATTTACAGAGTTGGTTCCTTTACTACTCGATATCTCATCTCCTGTATGAACTTTCTTCTCTATAAATGCAGGTTGCTTCGGCGACGGAAGAGGCCTTTTGTTACTTAACATAGAAACCACCGTCGATATCGTCGGTCGATGTGTTGCATGTTCTTGAACGCACAATAGACCAATTTGAATGCATTTCAAAATTTCATCAGCAGGATACGAATCACCTAATGTTGAGTCAACAACTTCCATGGCTTTGTCTTCTTTCCATAATTCCCAAACCTGAAACAATGTTGTTTGGAAATCATTTGAACGGGAAAGGTTTGGTTTAATTGTTAACACTGTAGCAGAATAGTACTAAAAATTTGGTTACTTACATGTCCGACCAGATTCAAAGACGGGCTGTCTGGAAAGTAACAACTGTTCTTTTTCCCAGTAATGATCTCTAATAACATGACTCCAAAGCTATATACATCGGATTTCATTGAGAAGTGCCCGTGCATTGCATACTCCGGCGACATGTAACCGCTGAAAAACAGTTGAACAGAAAGGAAATGGTAAGAACCTGTTAAAAATCTGTGACACAAGTTGCCTATAGACTTTGCATTGGTAGTCTGCTTACTATGTTCCAACTACACGTTTAGTATCACCTTCTGTTACATCTCCTCCGAATATTCTGGCCAGGCCAAAATCTGAAATTTTGGGAGTCATGGTTGCATCTAGTAAGACATTGCTCGCTTTCAAATCTCTATGAATGACTCTTAACCTCGAATCTTGATGAAGATACAACATTCCTCGAGCAATACCACAGGTAATTTCGAAACGCTTTTTCCAATCCAACAATGATCTTTTTGATTCATCTGTATCCAAAATCAGTTTTCAAAAGGATTAATCAATGCATAACTTACATAAGTATTCAACAATCCGAAATAAGACATACCGAAAATGATCGAGTCTAAGCTTTTATTTGGTAAGAACTCATAGATTAACATCTTCTCTTCACCCTCAACGCAACATCCCAGCATTCTTACCAGATTCCTGTGCTGAAGTTTTGCAATTAGCACTATTTCATTCTTAAACTCTTCTACCCCCTGCCCCGAGTGCTTTGATAGTCTTTTCACTGCTATTTCTTTTCCATTTACGAGCACACCCTGCAAATATGACAGAGATTACCTTTAAAGAGTGGACTAATGGGAGTTTTATGGCACACCAGTATGTACATAAATTGTTGTCAAGAGAAAGGCTACCTTGTAAACAGGGCCAAATCCGCCTTGTCCCAGTTTGTTATCAGGAGAGAAATTATTAGTGGCAATGGCTATGGTGCTCAAATGAAAGAATGGTAAATCTCCATTTCTTCTGCTCTCATCAATCTCCTTTTCACCTAAAGAACCTTCGAATGTGGTAACACTAAACATATGTTTGCTGTTTCTTGTTCTTACTGCTGTAGGTACTCAAACACAATACCATGAATCCATGTTTAAGCCACCTTAGTTACAAATTGCAATAAAATGCCGAACAAACAAAAACAAAAGAACTAAAAGTTTTACATACCTCTTCTTCGTCTTCTTACGAGACAATGAAAGAAGGCAACAAGAATGAGAAACACCACAGCAGAAGAAACTATGACAAATGCAAGCACTCCTTTTTTTTGGGGTAGACTTTTCTTTGTGTACCGAGCTAAAAAGATAGAGATATGATGAGTGATTATACAGTAAATTTTACACTAACCACTGAATCAAACACAGAACATTAATTGCTTTAAAATTTGATTTGGACCCTAAACAACTCTGAGACAAGTTCAGCTAACTGATTTGGACCTGTTTTTGGAAGTCTACGGTTAGTAAAAGACCGGGTCAAGTACATCTTTGTTTCTCAGGAAGTATATTAATAGCTGCAACTTGAGTATTCGACACGTACCTAACTCATTTTTATCGACTCGTATATATAGATCTTGTCCTGTATTGGTATATGTTCTCGCATCCAACAAATCTCCATGCCATGTCAAGCAGCCAATGCCTCTGTCGATCTCAGAGTATGCACTAGCATAGGCCATGCATGAACAATTTCTCAAGCACTTTTCCTTGCATTGCTTCAACCCCACCATTAGCATGTCTACATGTGCCGCCGAAGTGTCTGGTACCTTTACATGTTGAAACTTGACGAACCCTTCTCCATTTCCACACAGGGAGATACCACGCTTCCTCACGCATCCTCCTGTGGCATCTGTTAGAGACCATGCTTCCGGTGACTTGGGTTCGTATCCTGGGAAACATGTACACTCGAAATGACCTGCGAGATAAGGGTTGCAGTAACCATTTGGTCCACAATGCCCGTAAAAATCACAGTATTCTTTTGGAGTTGAAGAAAAAAGAATCCAGCTTTGCTCTTCATTGTTCCATGTTAATCTTTGTAGAATTCCAGTTTCCTTTGTCACTGTTCTTGATATGAAGGAGGCGTTTCTTACATCGGACGGGAATGATACTTCATCACCAGTGTTGACAAAAGAATCATTAAATAAGAAGCTGTTCGTCGTCATTTCTGGTATACCACTCCAGCTACGCCCGGTCCATGTCCCGCTTCGCCACAAAGGAGCTGAACCCTTGTACAAAAAGATCTGAGGGAACCCTGCCGGGTTCATCTCGAAGGAATAGTTTCCAACCCCTGGATCATCCGGGGACTTCCAAGACGTATACACACGGTTCAGACCAGTTCTAGCATTCAACCCAAGGATCTGTAAAGAAAGCCAAGTATTTGTAGGATAATCAAAACTCTGCCATAGTACCATCCTTCTTGCATCATTTTGAACCAAGACAAGATTTCCTGAATCTAAAATTGTAGCAATGGAATTCCCAGTGCCTGTGCTGGACATGTTAGTAGACCAGACAGGAACTGTTTGGTTTCTCCGGAACAAACCAAGATTTCCTCGACTGTCGATTCTGAGTATCCCTGATTTATCTTTAATGGGATTGTCTCTGTTGGCCACTCAAACAATTGTCTTCTCCGGAATCTGATGATACCAGATGCCAACATATCGATTCGTGGAGCTTCCAGGACTGAAAAATCCCAGTGCAAAAATCTTTCCACTGGAAACTATGTATGCATCGTTATCTTTTATGATATGATCTCGTGTTATGGAATCTTCAGAAAAGTAGCAGTGAGAAAGAAAGAAAAGAAGCAGTATTCTAAGATGAAATTTAACATGATCCATGACTGATATCATTGGGGGTGTTCGGGAGATTGATATATTTATTTGGTGGAGGGAGAGCAGTGGGAGTCATTAAGCAGTGGATCCCATAATGCAGTAATTGCTGGGGCCTGGGGTGACTATTATGACAGTTTTACCCACCCGGCCACCCCTACCACCATGCCAATCACTAAACTAGGACAGTTAACCACAGCTTATTCAGACTTGGGAACTCAAAAACTTATGGATTGATTATATTTATTCATATGGTTCGACTTTTGGATTAACGATTTAATATTGTGCCCAAAGTGTTGATATTTAGACTTGGGGTTAAGAGTTTTAGACTCTGTAATTCTTTTGGACTTGTTATGGACTGACTGAGCATTTGAAATTGCACTTGTTATGCTTGTGATGATGAAAATTGGGTTCAATTTGAGAACTGGTCTGAACCAATCATACACATCTAGGAAGTCTCCAGATGACCCAGGGGTTGGAAACATTCCCTCAGGATTGAAGCAATGAGAGGAAGAGTGCTTGAGCAATTGTTCATGCATGGCTTATGATAGTGCAAACTCTGATACCAACGGAGGGGTTGGCTGCTTGACATTGCATGGAGATTTGGTGCTTGAGAAATTGTTCATGATAAACAATGAACCAAGAGAGGAGAAGAAAAATACATGGTTCGGGTGGTGATGGCCTCAAATTGAGCACAATGCGCTACCACCGATGCTGTTTGCCGAAGTTTAGCCAATAATCCCTCAGGTTCTTCGAGTTCATAACAATGAAACAGTCGAACCAAGGCGTCCACAAACGAACCCCAGCTGACCAATTGTTGCGAATTCTCCTGAGTCAGGTTCTATGTACCATTTTTGTGGATGGTTGATGAAAGCACCAATGATATGAAATGATGAAGGAAACATGTTTGATTAAATGCCAAATAGAAAGAAAGAGATGACAAGGAAAACACAAATAGCATCAGAATTTTCTCAACTCCCCTTACAACTGTCTCTGGATATATATTCCTTATTCTGGTTTTCTGTTACTTCTTAGTGTTGACGTGGATGGAGCTCATATTTTGCAGGAACTTTCATGATCCGGAAGTTGCTCCAAATTATAGGTGATTGGCCCAAGTCTGCGGAAAGACCGATTAAACACATGAGGCGATGACGGTGCATTTTTTTCATCCTTTTTTCTTCTTTCGTTATCCTTCATGATTTGTAAATTCATTAGCAGAGGTATCAGTTTAATATTATTGCTAAGAATGATCATTCAGGGTAGGTTTAGAAAAAGAAAACAAACAATTTTGAAATATAACATGCCCACCATATCCATGCAAGCTTTACCTAATATTTTGATGGATCTTCGACACCCCAGAACCCAACTGCTAACTCCAGGAATTAAATATATCCTTCTTCTGAGACACCCCAGAACCAGTCATGAATTCTGTTAAATGGTTTATCAGAATACTCCTTATTTCCTTTCTTTCCTACTTGTCCTTTTCAGCTGACATAATAACATTAGATCACTTGATCCAAGATAACAACGATGATGTCATTGTGTCTAGTGGCAAGATTTTTGCACTGGGATTTTTCAGTCCTGGTATTTCCAAAAATCGATATGTTGGCATCTGGTATTACCAGATTCCAGAGAAGACGGTTATTTGGGTAGCCAACAGAGACAATCCCATTAAAGATAACTCGGGGATTCTCAGAATCGATGGTCGAGGAAATCTTGCCTTGTTCCAGGGAAACCATACACTTCCTGTTTGGACTACAGACATCTCCACCGAAGCTGCTTGGAATACTTTTGCTCAAATTTTAGATTCAGGGAATCTTGTTTTGCTTCAAAATGATACAGAAAAGGTGGTAGTGTGGCAGAGTTTTAGTCATCCTACAAATACCTGGATTTCATCCATGAAGATCGGGTTCAATTTAAGAACCGGTCTGAACCAATCATACACGTCTTGGAAGTCTGCAGATGATCCAGGTGTGGGAAACTATTCCTTCAGGATGAACCCAGGCGTGTCTCCACAAATGGTTTTGTACAAGGGTTCGATACCTGTGTGGCGAAGCGGCTCATGGACTGGGAAAATATGGAGTGGTATACCTGAAATGGCACAGAACATCCTATTTAAGGATATTTTTGTCGACACTGATGATGAAGTATCATTCTCATCCGACGCGTTAAATGCCTCCCTCATAACAAGATATGTAACAAATGAAACTGGAGTTACACAAAGAATACTATGGAACAATGCATCACAAAGTTGGATTGCTTCTTATTCGGCTCCAATAGAACAGTGTGATTTTTACGGACATTGTGGTCCAAATGGTTACTGTAATCCTTATCCTGGTGATTTCAAGTGCACATGTTTCCCAGGATTCGAACCCAAAACACCCCAAACATGGCTTATAAGAGATGGGACAGGAGGATGCGTGAGGAAGAGTGGTATCTCCATGTGTGGTAATGGAGAAGGGTTTGTCAAGTTTCCCCATGCAAAGGTTCCAGACACTTCGGGGGTACCAGCATTTGTAGACATGAGTATAGGATTGAAGCAATGCACGGAAAAGTGCTTGAAAAATTGTTCATGCATGGCCTATGCTAGTGCAAACTCTGATACCGATGGAGGGGTTGGTTGCTTGACATGGCACGGGGATTTGGTTGATGCGAGAGCATATACCAAGTTGGGTCAAGATCTATACATACGAGTTGATAAAAGCGAGTTAGGTACGTATCATATATGCAAGTCCAAATCAGTTAGCTGTGATTGGAGAGTTTATATTTTAAGTCTTTAAACAAAATACGAATAATTAGAACTTTTAATTGTTAATTAAATTTGTTAAATGAACTCATAATGTGTATCCATTTTCATAGCACGACATACAAAGAAAGGTTTACTTCTAAAGAAGGGAGTACTAGCGATTGTCATAGTTTCCTCTGCTATAGTGTTGCTCGTTCTTGTCACTTTCTTGTGTTGCTGGGTACAGAGGCAAAGAAGAGGTACGTACAACAACACTCAATAATGATCTGATTAACGTTTTAATCATTGCAAAATAAGATATTGGCAACTAACTGGCTTAATAATGATATTCTGTAGGAGTACTGACAGCAGAAAGAACGAGAAAATGCAAAAATATCTTTACCGATAATGCATTTGAAGACACTCTAGGTGAAATGGTGATTGAAGACAGCGCAAGAAATGGGGATTTGCCATACTTTGATTTGAGCACCATAGCTGCTGCCACTAATAATTTCTCTTCATATAACAAACTCGGACAAGGTGGCTTTGGTCCTGTTTACAAGGTTGCTTTTCTCTCATCAACTATTTACACATATGTCGACATGCGATAGAACCTCTACTATTCCATCCATTGGAGTAAATTTCTTTGTGTTTGCAGGGTGTTCTCTCAAATGGAAATGAAATAGCAGTAAAAAGACTATCAAAGCAGTCAGGGCAGGGAGTACAAGAGTTTAAGAATGAAATTCTGTTAATTGCAAAACTTCAGCATAGAAATCTTGTAAGGATGATGGGATGTTGCATTGAGGGTGAAGAGAAGATGTTAATCTATGAGTTCTTACCAAATAAAAGCTTAGACTCGATCATTTTTGGTATGTCTTCTTTTGAATTGTTGAGTACTTTTGCAGAATACAACATTTTTAACAATTAGTCCTTTTGATAACTGATTTTGGATATAGATGAATCAAAAAGATCATTGTTGGATTGGAAAAAGCGTTTTGAAATTATATGTGGTATTGCGCGAGGAATGTTGTATCTTCACCAAGATTCCAGGTTAAGAGTCATTCATAGAGATCTGAAAGCGAGCAATATCTTATTGGATGAAATGATGAATCCCAAAATTTCAGATTTTGGTATGGCCAGAATATTCGGAGGAGATCAAATTGAAGGCGATACTAAACGTGTAGTTGGAACATAGTAAGCGTTTCGTTTACAAATTTTGTGGACAACTTCCGCTAAAGATTTTGAACAAGTTGTAACCTCTTCCTTTCTGTTGTATGTTTCTAGTGGTTACATGTCGCCAGAGTATGCAATGCATGGACACTTCTCAATGAAATCAGATGTTTATAGCTTTGGCGTCCTGCTGTTAGAGATCATCACTGGAACAAAGATTAACAGTTATTTTCCCGATAGTCCGTCTTTGAATCTGATCGGGCATGTAAGTAACCAAGTTTTTTGAACAATTCTATCAACTGTGACCAACTAAATCAAAATCTTCCATTCAAATTGCTATCCAAACAACATTGTTTCAGGTTTGGGAGTTTTGGGAAGAAGGCAATGCCATGGAAGTTGTTGATTCGACATTAGGTGATTCATGTTCTACTGATGAAATTTTGAAATGCATTCAAATTGGGCTGTTGTGCGTCCAAGAACTTGCAACACAAAGACCAACGATGTCTACAGTTGTTTCTATGTTGAGTAAGGAAGCAACTCTCCCTTCTCCGAAACCACCTGCATTTATAGAGAAGAAAGGTCATAACAGCGATGAGATATGGAATAGTGAGGGAGCTACCTCTGTAAATGCTGTGTCGATCATTACGATTTAAGCTCGCTAGACATAAAATATGTGCTTAATAGCCACACTTCAACACCATCATTATTTCTGTTTCTTACAATTACCAAAACTTGTATTACAAGTTGGTGTACCTTTGCATTTCTTCTGTGTGGGAAATTACATGGAGCACACAGAATCTCTTTTTCTCTGATTAATTTGATTAGCTATCTTGTTAACTCAGTATACAAAGAAAGTTATACTTAAGAAGAAGGCAGTGCTCGCGGTGATCATAATTTCAGTCTGCTGTAGTGTTTCTCATCCTTGTGGCCCTTTTGCGTTGTTTCGTTAGAAGGGAAAGAAGAGGTATGTCCCCCAAAACAATTTCTACCGCTTTTATTCATTAAACCTCTTATTGAATCACACTTCAATGCTTTCAAAATAAGATACCACATCTATCATGTTATTGTCTTTAGCTTTACCACATTCGGAAACCCTTTTGGCTAGATGGAGATTGATGATATCACAAGAAATGGAGATCTTCCTTTCTTTGATTTGAGCATCATAGCATCTTCTACTAATAATTTCTCTTTATATCGTGTGCCATAAAACTCCCATTAGTCCATTGAGGAAATTTCTCTTTATATTCTGAGTGTGCTCTTAAATGGAATGAAATGGCTGTGAAAAGATTATCAAATTCCTCCGGGCCAGAGAGTGCAGCAGTTTGAATGAAATTGTCCTAATTGCAAAACTTCAGCACAGGAATCTCGAGAAGATGTTAATCTGATGATGAGGTAAAGTTCTCGTCCAATGTAAGAAATGCCTCCTTCATATCAAGATTCGTGCCAAAACTAATAGATTCTAAGCTTTTATTTGGTAAAAACTCATAGATTAGCAACGTCCCAACATTCGTACGAGTCTCCTGTGCTGAAGTTTTGCAATTAGCACTATTTCGTTCTTAAACTCTTGAAGTTCCTGACCTGAGTGATTTGATAGTCTTTTCACTACTATTTCTTTTCCATTTAAGAACAGACCCTGCAGTCTGCAGATACAAAGGAATGTCCTGTAAAGAACGGACTCGTGGGAGTTTTATGGCACACCGGCATGTATATAAATAATTGTCAAGAGAAAGACTACCTTGTAAACATGGTCAACGCCACCTTGTCCAAGTTTGTAATCAGAAGAAAATTATTAGTGGCAACGGCTATGGTGATCAAATGAAAATGTTAAATCTCCTTTACACCTAAAGAATCTTCGAATGTGGTAAAGCTAAACATATGTTTGTATTCTCTCGTTCTTTCTGCTGACAGTACTCGAACACAATATCATGATTAAGCCAATTTAGTTGCAAATTACCTTATTTGGAAATGATTGAAATGTGTTTATATGATGCTAACATATTGATTCATGGAGCTTCCGGAGCTGAAAAATCTTGCCACAGGAAACTATGAATTCATCCTTATCTTTTATGAATTGATCTCGTGTTATGGTGTCTGCAGAAAAGGAGCAATGAGAAAGAAAGAGAAGAAGCAGGATTTTGACATGCAATTTGACAGGATTCATGACTGGTATCATTGGGGGTGTTTTGGTCTTTGATTCGATTTAGAGACCAATAGACTGAGGGGATGTTGTGCCCTAAAATTTTAAAATTTTCATATGATTTAGAATATTTTTAGAAATTTTCGATAGACATTGTTATTTCTACGATGACCAACAATGTTATTTTTATTTCTTATTATTTCAAAGTATCTCAATTTTTAGACATTAATCGCTCAATCACTGTACTGGTATTACTGGTGCTTAAACACGTAACCTCCAGGAACAACAATCGTTCCTTTAACCGATAAGGCTAGATGATTCATACATTATTCCCAGAACTTGAATTAAAATTGATGTACCTTTACCTTTCTATATATGCATGAGAACTTACATCGTTCACACAGAATCTTTCTTCTTGGAGGTATAAGAAAAATAAACATTCTAATTTATTAATCAATAATTTTTTAAAAATATAATTAATTATATTCAAATAAATTTTATAAAAAAATAAATAAATAGTGCGTATAACAAAATTTAGATATTAATTGTTTGATTGAAGAGGAAAGGAACTGTTGTACTAGAGTCAGTGCAATTGACTGTAACCACAAGAAATTTATTTATGGTGTAATTAATTAATGCAAAGAAGTTAGTTGTTTGTTGTATTGATAGTTATATTGGGAGACATTTTAAGGACTAAATTTATTAGGATACAAAGTTGGTGGATATGATTTTAATTAAAATAAAAATAAATTATTGAAAAAATAAGGATAAAAAGCTGAGTAAAATAACAACAAAGCCCTTAATTTTTGTTTATTATTACGAAAGAGAAATATAGCTATAGTCGATTAAAATTATTCTTTTGCCTAAACCCTAAACCTTAAACTTCAAACATAAATCTTAATTATAAATTCTAACCCTAAACTCTAAATTTTAAACTTTAAATATTAAAAATATATCTTACTCGTATTTTTTTAAAATTTAATCTTAAATTCTAAACCTAATTTTTTAGTACGAGACATAAATAGAAGCACCAAAAAAGGGCAAAAGATTACTAATCATCGTTAAGAAAGTAGGGGTGTACATCATTCGATTTTCATTAAATTAATTGATCAAATTAAATTTTTCGATTAATTCAGTTAATTAATTTTAGTTTGGTTAAGATTATTTAAAAAAACAATTATCGTTTAATTCATTTCGAAAACAATTAATTAACTGAAATTATTATATTATATATTATATATTATATATTGTATATTATATATTATATATCTATATTTGGTCATTGAACTTTTAAAAGTTATGTGTAATTTACTCAAAATTTTATATATTTTTTTATTAATTTAAAAATTAACCGAAATAACCGAAATAATTTAAATCCAGTTAATTTGGTTATAAGTATTTCGATTTGATTAACGGTTAAAATTTCAAAAATTTTAATTAATTCAATTATACTCAGTTTGACTATCAATATAATTAACCAAATATATACCCCTATTCGAAAGAGAGACAATATTGGTAAGACCGAGTCTTACTAATAAAGTAATTATTGCCAAGAAAAAAAGGATCGAGTCGTAGGTTTCTCATATCAAGTTTGTCCTGGAATTGACGAATAGAAAGACAAAGAATTTAAGTTCGCAAGACTTATCCATAGGCTGTAGCCTGGAGGAATAGAAATAAATGCTCGAGAGATTAACACTCTTTAAACTCCCCAGCAACAAACTGACCGGGGGGATCCACTTATTAATGGGACACTGTGTTCCCAACCGCTCCTTCCCTGAATTATATATATCCTTCTTCTGAACTGAGACAGACCAAACTCGATTCAGATACTGAACAAGCCATGAATTCTGTTAAATGCTTTATCAGAATACTCCTTATTTCATTTCTTTCCCACTTCTCCATTTCAGCTGACACAATAACACCAGATCACTTCTTACAAGATAACAACGATGATGTCATTGTGTCTGGTGGGAACATTTTTGCACTGGGGTTTTTCAGTCCTGGTAGTTCCAGGAATCGATATGTTGGTATCTGGTATTATCAGATTCCGGGGAAGACGGTTGTTTGGGTGGCCAACAGAGACAATCCCATTAAAGATAACTCAGGTGTCCTAAGAATCGATGGTCAAGGAAATCTTGCCTTGTTCCAGAAGAACCAAACAGTTCCTGTCTGGTCCACAACAAACATCTCCATTGCAGGCACTAGGAATTCTTTTGCTCAAATTTTAGATTCGGGAAATCTTGTTTTGCTTCAGAATGATACCAGAAGCAGAAAGGCAGTACTATGGCAGAGTTTTAGTCATCCTACAAACACTTGGCTTTCATTTATGAAAATTGGGTTCAACTTGAGAACTGGTCTGAACCAATCATACACGTCCTGGAAGTCTCCAGATGATCCAGGTGTTGGAAACTATTCCTTCAGGATGAACCCTGGCGTGTCTCCTCAAATGGTTTTGTACAAGGGTTCGGTTCCTGTGTGGCGAAGTGGCACATGGACAGGGAAAAAATGGAATGGTGTACCTGAAATGACACAGAACTTCTTATTTCGTGATTCGTTTGTCAACACCGATGATGAAGTATCGTTCTCGTCTGATGTAAGAAACGCCTCCGTCATAGAAAGAGCAGTAATTAATGAAACCGGAGTTGTACAAAGAATAGTCTGGAGCAACGAAGCGCGACGTTGGATTTCTTTAACGTTTCCAAAGGAACAGTGCGATTTGTACGGGAATTGTGGATCAAATGGTTACTGTAACCCTTATCTAGGTGATTTCGAGTGCACATGTTTCCCAGGATTCGAACCAAAATCACACGACGCATGGTCTGTAAGAGATGGAACAGCAGGATGCGTGAGAAAGCGCAATATCTCCTTGTGTGGGAATGGAGAAGGGTTCATCATGTTTCCACATGCGAAGGTACCAGACACTTCGGGGGTGCCGGCATTTGTAGACATGAGTATAGGATTGAAGCAATGCGCAGAAAAGTGCTTGAGAAATTGTTCGTGCATGGCTTATGCTAGTGCAAACTCTGATACCAACGGAGGGGTAGGCTGCTTGACATGGCACGGAGATCTGGTGGATGCAAGGGAATACACCGAGGCAGGACAAGATCTATACATCCGAGTCGATAAACACGAGTTAGGTACGAGTCATATTCGCACTAGCTATAAATTATATATCTACGAATCCTTAAAAATAGATACTCCATATAAATACTAACCATATCTCCATCTCGATAGCTCGGTATACAAAGAAAGATCTACTTCAGAAGACGGGAGTGCTTGCAGTTACCATAATTTCTTCTGCTATGGTATTTCTCATTCTTGCTGCCCTCTTGCGTTGCTTGGTATTAAGGCAAAGAAGAGGTACGTACAACAACTTTTCTCCACGTTTTAATCACTGCGACAAAATTGATTACAGATCATGTAAGTAAAGATTAACAATTGGCTTAATCATCATAATTATGTTTGACTGACAGAAGCAAGAACAAGAAAAAACAAAAATATCTTGTGTTCTATCACGAGGTCACCCTTGTATTTCGAGGATTCTTTAGGAGAAAATGAGACTGATGAGAGCAGAAGAAATGGGGATTTACCATTCTTTGATTTGAGCACCATAGCCGCTGCCACTAATAATTTCTCTACAGATAACAAACTTGGACAAGGTGGCTTTGGCCCTGTTTACAAGGTTGCTTTTCTCTTAACAACTATTTATGTACATAGGATTCCTACTGGACCATTCATTGAAGGAAATTTCTTTCATATTTGCAGGGTGTGCTCGTAAATGGAAAAGAAATAGCAGTGAAAAGACTATCAAAGCACTCAGGGCAGGGAGTAGAGGAGTTTAAGAATGAAATTCTGCTAATTGCTAAACTTCAGCACAGGAATCTGGTAAGAATGCTGGGATGTTGTGTTGAGGGTGATGAGAAGATGTTAATCTATGAGTTCTTGCCAAATAAAAGCTTAGACTCGATCATTTTCGGTATGTTTTTTTTCGAATTGTTGAATACTCATGCCGGATACAACATTTTTAAGTTATGCAATGATTCATCCGTTTGAGAAATGATTTTGGATACAGATGAAACAAAAAGATCATTGTTGGATTGGAAAAAGCGTTTCGAAATTATATGTGGGATTGCTCGAGGAATGTTGTATCTTCACCAAGATTCCAGGCTAACAGTCATTCATAGAGATCTGAAAGCAAGCAATGTCTTGTTGGATGCAACAATGAATCCCAAAATTTCAGATTTCGGCATGGCTAGAATATTCAGAGAAGATCAAATCGAAGGCGATACGAAACGTGTAGTTGGAACATAGTAAGCATTTCAATGAAATTTAAATGCATGTCTCGAACAGGTTCTAACCATTTCCTTTCTGATGTATGTCTCTAGTGGTTACATGTCTCCAGAGTATGCAATGCAAGGACACTTCTCCATGAAATCCGATGTTTATAGCTTCGGCGCCCTGCTGTTAGAGATCATCACTGGAAAAAAGATTAGCAGCTACTTTCCTGATGATATGTCTTTGAATCTGGTCGGACATGTAAGTAACCATGTTTCTAGAACAAATCTATCAACTGTGACCAATTAAATCAAAAATTTCCATTCAAATTATTCTCCAAACATTGTTTTTTCAGGTTTGGGATTTGTGGAAAGAAGGCAACGCCATGGAAGTTGTCGATTCTACATTAGGTGATTCATATTCTACTGAAGAAATGTTGAAATGCATTCAAATTGGTCTGTTGTGTGTCCAAGAACATGCAACACACAGACCAACAATGTCTGCAGTTGTTTCTATGTTGAGCAACGAAGCAACTCTACCGTCGCCGGAACAACCTGCATTTATAGAAAACAGAACTCATACCGGCGACGAGATTCCGAGTAGTGAAGGAGCTAAGTCTGTAAATCTTGTGTCGATCACAATGCTTCAAGGTCGCTAGACATAGTGTGTGCTTCATAGCCAAACTCCAACCATTGTCATTTCTGTTTCTTACTATTACCAAAACTAGAATTAAAGTCGATGTACCTTTGTCTTTCTATGTATGGAGAAAAATTACAAGTGCAATAAAACAAGTGCAAAACTGCAATCCTAAAGCTCCCTAAACAAATTAAAAAAATATATCCAAAAACTCTCCTGAAAACGTCACTATAAATAAAGGGTTCCATAGCCATTCCTCTGTTCTGTCTCTCTTCCCTCTCTGCCTAAAACATAGCATTTTCAATAACCCTCTCACTTGCCTTGAAAACATTAAAACACAGTTAATAAAGACAGAAAATGGCCACCAAAGTCTACATTGTGTAAGTTTTCTTATCTTTTGTTTTGGATTGCTCTGTTTTCTAGACACGGTTGAATCCTTTTCTCTGTTTTTTTTCTTATGCATTTAGTCATTAATTTGTTTTCTTATCTTGTATGCATCCTCTGTTTGCAGTCATTCTCTCTTTTTCCTCTGTTACCTTGTATTCATTATCTCATTTATTTCTTGATGAGAACCAGCCATTGAAGAAACAGTAAGAAAATACAGTAGAAAATTGGAGTTTGTTTAAGTCTAAAAGTTATGTTTCTTTTTGAATCATTTGGTCCCATCATCCACTATCTACTGTACTCCACTTCTACGTGCATATACGTTCACAAAGTGGCTTTCGTTTTCATGGCTTCCAATTTTTTAAAAGGCATGTGATAGAATGTGAAACGTGTCCACTTAAAAACTCTCGAATCTGCATTTCCTTTTCAAGCACTTTAATTGATGTATTTGTTGCATTTCTGGGGCATTAACTTGAATATTACTTTGTGTTTTTTTTTTGCAGTTACTATTCCATGTATGGACATGTTGAGAAGCTGGCACAGGAGATTAAGAGAGGAGCTTCATCTGTTGAGGGAGTAGAAGTCAAATTTTGGCAGGTTTGATTATCTTCTTATATCAATGGTCTCACATTATTACAAGGGGAATCCCGAATCCGAATGAGCAATGAAACTGATCCCGTAAGTGTATTATTGGCACATCAACAGGTGCCCGAAACACTACCAGAGGAAGTACTTGCAAAAATGGGTGCACCACCAAAGACTGATGCCCCTTTCATAACACCCGGTGAGCTTGCGGAGGCAGATGGTGTCCTTTTCAGATTTCCCACTAGATTCGGGATGATGGCTGCACAGTTTAAAGCTTTCGTGGATGCAACCGGTGGTCTGTGGAGAACACAAGAACTTGCAGGCAAACCTGCTGGAATTTTCTACAGCACCGGCTCCCAAGGAGGTGGACAAGAGACTACCCCGAGAGTGTTTTTGCACCAATAACATTATTGTTTTCATGTATTTAATAGCACTTTAAGTACATTTCTGTTGACCGGAAACTTTACAGCTTAACTTCAATCACTCAACTTGTTCACCATGGAATGATTTTTCCGCCCATTGGGTACACTTTCGGTGCTGGTATGTTCGAGTTGGAGAAGGTGAAAGGTGGAAGCCCTTATGGTGCGGGAACTTATGCTGGTGATGGCTCGAGACAGCCATCTGAGCTAGAGCTGGAGCAAGCTTTCCACCAAGGGAAGTACTTTGCTGGCATTGTGAAAAAGCTCAAGGGAACAGCTTGACATCTTTACTTATCAAACTTCTAGTATTCAGATTTATAAACAAGCTTCCCCTCCCCACCTCTTTTCATTTTACTTGTTCCAGATCTTTCGTTTCCTTACAATAATAAATTTATGGCTTTGCTGGGATTGATTTGTTGTCTGAAACTTGCAGTGTTTGTTCATGACACTCTGAAGCAATATATTATATATACCTAGCGAGGTTGAATCATAGGATAGTCACACCATTTGCAGAGATAGTTCCTTCACAACCTGGTATCTTTTTTTCCTTCAACAAAAACGCAGGAGGTTCCGGCAACTGCGTACATCATTGGCTGATCTGTTGCATACTCTTTCCTGTGATGATCTCTAGCATTAGGATTCTGAATCAATAACATCCGATTTCCTTGAGATATGTCCCTGCATTGCATACTCTGGGGACATATAACCACTAAAATCATACAACAAAAAGAAAGAGTGAGAACTCGTTTGAAACCTGTGGAAGAAGTTGTCTCGAAACATTTAGAAGAAATGCTTACTAGATACGACTTACGTTTGACCATGAATCATGAAGCAGTATCTTATGTATCTAGCGAGCTTGAATCATAGTAACAGTTACACCATTTACAGAATTGGTTCCTTCACTAATGCCTTTGTTAATTTCCTGCACTAAAAATGCAGGATGTTTTGGTAATGGAAGTGTAGTTTCATTACTCAACATAAAAACAACTGCAGACATCATTGGTCGATCTGTTGCATGTTCTTGAACGCACAGTAGCCCAATTTGGATGCATTTCAGAATTTCATCAGCAGGAGATGAATCATCTAATGCCGAATCAACTGCCTGCATGGATTTGCCTTCTTTCCATAACTCCCATACCTAAAACAACTTTGATGAAAATCACCATTTGAAAGGGAAATTTTGATTTAATTCTTCACAGAGTTGGGCTCAAGATTTGGTTACTTACATGTCCAACTAGATTCAAACACGGACTATCAGGAACATATCTGTTGTTCTTTTTTCTGGTGATGATCTCTAACAGTAGGACTCCAAAGCTGTAAACATCGGATTTCATTGAGAAGTGGCCATGCATTGCATACTCCGGCGACATGTAACCGCTAAATACACACAACAAAATGAAATTATTAGAACTCATTTGAAATCTGTAGCAGAAGTTGTCTCCAAACATTTTACACATGGTGCTTACTATGTTCCAACTACATGTTTAGTATCGCCTTCAATTTGGTCTCCTCTAAATATTCTGGCCATGCCAAAATCTGAGATTTTCGGATTCATTGTGGCATCTAATAATACATTGCTTGCCTTCAAATCTCTATGAATGACTCTTAACCTGGAATCTTGGTGAAGATACAACATTCCTCTAGCAATACCACATATAATTTCGAAACGCTTTTTCCAATCCAACAATGATCTTTTTGATTTATCTATATCCAAAATCAGTTGTCAAAAGGATTAATCATATCATAACTTTAAAATGTAGTATTTGGCATGTGTATTCAACAACTCAACAGAAGACATACCGAAAATGACAGAGTCTAGGCTTTTATTTGGTAAGAACTCATAGATTAACATCTTCTCTTCACCCTCAATGCAACATCCCAGCATTCGTACGAGATTCCTGTGCTGAAGCTTAGCAATCAGCACAATTTCATTCTTAAACTCCTCTACCCCCTGCCCCGAGTGCTTTGATAGTCTTTTCACTGCTATTTCTTTTCCATTTAAGAGAACACCCTGCAAACAAACAAATTTACTCTAATGAATGGAATTCTATCGCATGTCGACATATGCATAAATAGTTGTTAAGGGAAAAGCAACCTTGTACACAGGGCCAAAGCCACCTTGTCCAAGTTTGTTATCTGAAGAGAAATCGTTAGTGGCAGCAGCTATGGTGCTCAAATCAAAGTATGGTAAATCTCCATTTCTTTTGCTACCATCAATATCCTTTTCACCTAAAGAGTCTTCAAATATGGTAAAGCTAATGATGTTTTCGCCTTTTCTCGTTCTTTCTGTTATCAGTAATCATACACAATATCCCAGCTATTAAGCAAATTTAGTTGCAAATATCTTATTTTTCAATGATTAAAACGTGAATAACTGAATAAGTTCATTATTAATGTTACATACCTCTTCTTTGCCTTTGTACCCAGCAACACAAGAATGTGATAAGAATGAGAATCACTAAAGCAGAGGAAACTATGACAGCTGCAAGTACTCCCTTCTTTTGAAGTAGACCTTTCTTTGTATACAGTGCTATCAAAATGGACATACGAATGCAAATTGAAGAAACCAATTAATCTTAAGACAAGCGTGGAAGAAATGGTAAAGAGAATTTGGCAAATAGAGAATTGAATGTAGGACCTGGACAAGTACCTAACTCATTAGCATCCACTCGTATGTACAGATCTTGTCCGGTATGGGCATATATCCTGGCATCCACCAAATCTCGGTGCCATGTCAAGCAGCCAGTCCCTCCGTTGGTCTCAGAGTTTGCACTAGCATAAGCCATGCATGAACAAGTTCTCAAGCACCTGTCCTTGCATTGCTTCAACCCCATATTCATGTCTACATGTGCCATCGAAGTGTCAGGTACCTTCACATGTGGAACCTTGATGAACCCTTCTCCATTTCCACACATGGAGATACCACGCTTCTGCACACATCCTCCTGTCCCATCTCTTACAGACCATGCTTCCGGTGATTTGGGTTCAAATCCTGGGAAACATTTACACTCAAAACCATCCGCGAGATCGGGGTTGCAGTAACCATTTGGCCCACAATGCCCGTAAAAATCACACTGCTCTTTTGGAGTCGAATAAAAAAGAATCCAACGTTGCACTTCTTTGTTCCATATTAATCCTTGTAAAATTCCTGTTTCGTTCGTCACGGCTCTTGACATAATGGAGGCATTGTTCACAACTTGTATGAAATCATTTGTCATTTCTGGTATGCCACTCCATCTTATCCCGGTCCAAGGCCCGCTTCGCCACCGTGGAGCTGAACCTTTGTACAGAATCATTTGAGGAAGCCCGCTCGTGTTCATCCTTAAGGAATAGTTTCCAGACCCTGGGTCATCTGGGGACTTCCAGGAGGTAAATACTCGGTTCAGACCGGTTCTGACGCTCAACCCAAGTTTAATAAATGAAAACCATGTATTTGTAGGATAATCAGAACTCTGCCAAAGTATCTTTTTTCTTGTATCATTCCGGACCAAAACAAGATTTCCCGAATCTAAAATTTGAGCAAAAGAGTTGCTAGTACCTGTGATCGAGATGTTAGTAGACCAGACAGGGAGTGTTTGGTTTGTCTGGAACAAGACAAGATTTCCTCCACTGTCGATTCTGAGAATCCCCGAGGTATCTTTAATGGGATTGTCTCTGTTGGCCACCCAAACAACCGTCTTCCCCGGAATCTGATAATACCATATGCCAACATATCGGTTCCTGGAACTTCCTGGACTGAAAAATCCCAGTGCAAAAGTCTTGCTACTTGACACTACGACATCATCGTTGTTATCTTGGATGAAGTGATCTGGTGTTATTGTGTCAGTTGAAATGGAGAATTTTAAAAGAAAGAAAATAAGTAGTAGCCTGATAAGCCATTGAAAAGAATCCATGACTGGTTCAGTCTATGATTAGGGATCAGTACAGGATCCCCAAATCCATTACTTGCTGGAGATGTTAAAATATGGTCGATCTCTCCAGCATTTTTGTTAGAATGATGAACTCAGTTTACTTCAAAACAAAATGAAGTCAGTCAAAAAAACTTTAAAACACCCGTCGGATATAAAAGTTTGACTTTTGGAGTCAACTCTTCCACCATTACAGACAATAAAGATAACAGTTTGACTGTGTTTCTGGAAAAAGGAAGAAAAAGTAATATTTTAGATTGGACCGTTGTTTAAACATGGAATGTGATGTTGTGCAGAATGATTGATGACGGTCCTAATTTTCAATGTTAGGTTTATCTGTTGTTGAAGCATAGATAGCTAACATCATTGAATTTTATACTATATATTAGGTATTGTCATCAAAGATGAGGATGAAAATAACACGTGTAAAAATATATTTTAAAAATACAATAATAAACTTATGACACTTCATTTATATATACTACATATGGTACCTACCAAACTTACAAAATGACAGATTTATTGCCTGCACAAACCAAAGGACCCTATGCCCTAACACTGCCTTAACATGCCAACCGTATCATTTCATAGTAGGATATCAGTAACAAAGAAAACAAAACATCAATGGTATGCAGCATTCAAGCCCAGATTCCCTTGAAGAGAGGGGTGGTGGATGCAGTGTCACCAAAAGTCCTCACCAAATCCGAACAAGAAGGGTCTGCTTCCCCTTCAGTCTCCAGCTCCAAACCCAGTTCTTCGTTGATATCATCTGATGCAGAAATAAGTAACAGTTCGCATCCTTCGTAGTTCAAAAAGTCAGGTGGATCAGCTGGATGGTACCTGTTTTTCCCCAACTGACCTTGCAGGTGAGCAGGGAAGGCTGCCTTGCGTTTGTTAACAACTCCCCTGAACTCTGAAGTGCTAGCTTTCAAAGGGTTCTTTATTTGCATCAAGAACGAGCCTTCTCGATCGATGTTGAGAGATTCTTGGGGCTCATTCTCTTCCTCTTCCTCTTCTTTCGGCTGTGGGAATTCAAGTTTGTATATCAAATGAGTGTGCATTTTGTTCTTCTTCGGGCTGTGCCTCAGCAAACGGTAAACACCTTCTCCCACTGCTCTCGCAGGAGATATATGTCGGTGACCTCTCGTTGATGTATCGTATTCCTCTGCAAAAACATCAGGTTTCAAAGCATAAGCATGTTGCATATAAAAAGGCAATGAATAATGGTTATATCCGCAACCACCCTGCTTTCGGATGTAAGCCAAACGCATTACCTCCTTTTAGAGCATCTTTCACATGTTCTATCTTTGTAGTCACTAACTCAACAAAACCCCAGAAAGATTGGGACTTCTTGCTTGGATCTGGAAGTTTCTTCCTCCCCATGACAATGAACCGTAGCAATGGCTCCTCCTCGATGTTTACTTTCTGCAAAGTGATTATAAGGTTGTTTTCGAGTAAACAAGCAATGTTTATGTTTAAGGAAATGATGTTCCTTCCCTTTATCTCACCTGACTCCCCTGCCCGCCTTCATTTTGATTCTTGGCCGAGTCAGTTTGAGGTTCTACCTCTGATTCTGACTTGGCACCCTCCTTGCCAGAGTGAGGATCTTGCTTCTCTTCGACTGCTCTCTCACCAGACTCCGGTCGCAATACGATGTACAACCGCTGCACATCGTCCACGCTGTGAACTTCCTCCTTGTTCACTTTCGGCCTATAGAAGAAGAATATTTCCCCTTTCTCCTGGATTTCGTCACAGGACAAATCAAATTAGCTATTATAAATGTGGGTAGGAAACGATTATGGTAAAAGAAAAGACCTGAATCTCCACTTGGGCGTCATCTCTGGTCTTGTGTTCTTGGCCATGTCCCATGTTTTTCTCTGTTGTTTCCTTTCTAATTTTGGCAACGAGCAGACTGTCTGAAGTCGGCAGTTACAGTTGCTTGTTTCTGTTGTGTCCTCCAATTCTGCTAGAATTAAAAGCATAATCTTTCTGGATTGGGTTCAAGCTTCAGGAAACTTCCCACTTAGCCACGTTTCATTGTGGCATGGTGATGCATGCACCACTTCTCAGTAGGCTGCCACGTATCCTGTCTCACAAACGAGTGAAATCTCCAAATTGCGTTTTTCTTATGTAGTGAAAATTTTCTAAAAATTTAAAATTAAATTTTAATTTTTTATATCTTAAATTCTAAATTTTATACCTTAAAAAAATATACTTT
This sequence comes from Abelmoschus esculentus, assembly GCA_035048815.1. NCBI lineage: Eukaryota > Viridiplantae > Streptophyta > Magnoliopsida > Malvales > Malvaceae > Abelmoschus > Abelmoschus esculentus. The sequence goes on from JAUCBN010000044.1 coordinate 13,645,089, forward strand.
AATTCTAATTTTTAAATTCTAACTATAATTTTTAACATAAATTTACTAATTTAAAATAGATATTAATAAAGATACGATTATTTAACAATGTTCGACACCCATCATATTTTTTTTAATATATATTAATAATTTTATGACTAAAATAGAATATTTAAAGTTATTAGTTTGAACCGAAAAACAATCCCATAAACAACCAAAAGCAAGCTGGTGTCGGGTCAAAAATATAAAGCACCAGACAGTCCAATGGCAACTGTTTATCATTATAAGGCATCCAAAAGTTGTAAAGAGAAGGCAAAGTGGTTGTTGCTTATGCCATTGCCAAATGATTTTGTTTATTTAAAATGTGGCAAAACCATTAATTACATACCTTAATCCAAACATTATCGACCTGTTTTCATTGCTGTTTCTAACATGTTTTTAATAATGTTTTAGACTTACATAAATCTAGGACAAGTGATTAAGATAACGTAATCAACAAATTAAAAAGTAATGAGCATGGGCATGGCATGTCTAACCAAACCGTCCAGGAAACATGTCGTTCTCAAACCTCGTAATTTTCACGCCTGGCATTGGGGTATGAAATTATTGTCATCATTGGCCGTCCTAGATGAACTGTTGTTCAAAGTTTTAGAGTCCCATAAACACCCTTTAATTTTTTAAATATTATATAAAATTAATTAATTAATTTTGTAGAGAAGAGTAAAGACTTTGTTTTATTCACTTGTAACAAAGAATAGGAAAAATACAAGATGATTGTTAAGCTTGTGAAGTTTCCTTATTTATACACTTTAATTGAGCTCAATCACTTAACAAACTGAAGAAACTGAAACAGTTACACAGCTGTAAACCTTAACCAACTTATAGCTAAGTTGAAACTGAGGGTATCCGGTGTGCATGGCTGCATGGCTTTATGCACACACATGTTAGCTTCCAATAAATTTAAATCGAATTTTATAAAAATTTGGAATACGAAGAAAGAATTGCCGGCCTAGAAGTGGGACATATCTTCCTGTATTGAAGCCCTAGAAAAACAACCTTAAACTAAAGCTTCAAACACCTGAACAAAACACCTCAGATCTCCCTAGTTTCTGTCTTTACAAAGAATCCTTCCTACAATGTCTGTATCTCTGAAAAGTCTGACACCCATATCTTTGTTCTATACTCTGCTGCTGCTTCTCCCTCTCTTGGCCACCTCTTCCATACACGATCTCCTTCGTAGTCAAGGCTTGCCTGTTGGTCTTTTCCCAGACAATGTCAAATCCTATAAGTTCAACGATTCCGATGGTCGCTTGGTGGTTCACCTGGAAAGCCCGTGCATGGCTAAGTTCGATGGGAGGGTTCACTTCGACCGTGTGGTGACAGCTAACCTTAGCTACGGTGGACTTGTAGGAGTCGAAGGTTTATGTCAGGAAGAACTGTTTGTATGGTTCAATGTTAAAGGCATCACCGTTAATGATCCTTCTTCTGGTCTTATTTTTTTCGATATCGGCGTTGCTCGTAAACAACTGTCGCTATCTCTGTTTGAAGATCCTCCTGTCTGCAAGCATCAAGGTAAAGTTTCTTACTTTCTTTTCTCTGGGTAGTGCTCTAGATCTTTTACGATTTGGTCTGTTTGATTTGTTTTGTGCTGTTACATCGTCTAAATCTGGGTGTTAAACGCAGAAGTTGTTGCAGAAAATGTTGGGAGAGTTAGGAAGGAGATGGTGTTCCAATTCCAGAGATGAGTAATTCATTCCAATATTACAAACTAAAATGAAGTGATGTTTGGAAAGATGGAAACTTTTTTGATGAAATTTTTGGGTTGAATCATGAATGAAAAACAGAAAGAAATTTACCAGTTGTTTATCAGTTTTGAAAGCTAAAATTTTGAATTTCTTACTCTCAATGTATCCACTGAAGTGACATCTGGATTTTGAGAAAAAATGATATATATATATAATTAAATGATAAAACTCATAAAAGCACGTAAACAATATAAATAATATTTTAAATGAATAATCGAAATATAATCCGATCCAAATAAAAGGAATATTTGATAAAATTTATCTATAAAATATTTAATAAATATAATTTTTCAAAAAAATGTTAATGTTACATCAATAAAGTATATTATCTTGTGAGTGTCTATATATCGTATTATTAAAAAAGTCGATCATTAATTAATTAATAATTTTTAATAAAAATAAAATTACACAAAAATAAATGTTAGATGATTGTTTATATAAAATATTTTAAAATAATAAAAAAATCAAATATTGAAAGGTTATTTTAAAGTTTATGCCTATTTTTTATTGCACAAAGGTGAAGATACCCATTCAAGCTTCAAAGCCTGTCCAAAATTTAAGAGATTTATATAAAATATATAATGTCAAAAATATTCGTAATATTTAACTAAATAATTCTTTTATAAATAGAAATATTAATAAAATAACAATAAACAACTTAAAATAAAATATCATGTTAACAGAAAAAAATAGTTTTATAATAATATTTTTTTTATTATAATATTTTTTAAGTCAATATCTTGTTTATATGATATTGTCATATCAACGTACACTAACATATAAGTTTATCATGTCATTTTAAATTATTTATTATTAGTTGACTAATAGATTTCAGGGATATTTTAATTCAAATTAAAATATTAAAAATTAAATCATTTTAAAATATAAAAACTAAATTAACTATTCAGTCAAACATTAAGATTATTTGTTTAGTTTTATACTTGTATAAAAATATAAGGCTTAAATATTATAATTAAATAAAATATTAGACCCGTTTAAAATATGGGTCAAATTCGAACTCCAATATTTAAGGCCCAACTCGAATCCGGCCTGACCAGGCCCACGCTAATTTAGACCAATCCCTTTCTGGTTGCACTGAAAAACTCAGGAAATAAAGAACCAAAGCTTCTCGCGTTTTAACCCTCACTCTAAACTCTTAAAGTCCTACTGCAGCTACTGGCGTCTTTAAACCCATAAAAATGTCATCTCTATCTCGCGTCCTCCGCCGCACCTTCTCCACAACCCCAACGCCACAGCCGGACAACGTTCGAAAGGCAGCAGCTGAACTCTACAAAGAACGCGACCTCAAGCGTCTCGTTGAAAAATTCAAAAAATCCTGCGAACACAGTCGCTTCCGCACACGAGGCGGCATCTATGCAGATATTGTCCGTCGCCTTGCTTCAGCTGGACGCTTCCAGTGGATCGAAGAAATCCTGGAAGATCAAAAGAAATACGAAGACATTTCCAAAGAAGGTTTCGCTGCTAGATTAATCCATTTGTACGGAAGATCGGGCATGTATGAGCAAGCTTACAAGGTGTTTGATGAAATGCCGAATAGAGGGTTGTTGTCTTTCAATGCTCTTATGGGAGCTTGCGTGAATGCCAAAAAGTTTGACAAGGTTGATGGATTTTTCAAGGAGTTGCCGGGGAAGTTGTCAATTGAGCCCGATTTGGTTTCTTATAATACTGTTATTAAGGCTTTTTGTGAGATGGGGTCTTTGGATTCCGCTAGATTGATGCTTGAAGAGATGGAGAAGAAGGGTGTGCAGCCGGATGTGATTACTTTTAACACTCTTTTATATAATTTTTATAAGAATGGAAGAGTTGATGATGGGGAGAAGATATGGGGTAAAATGGTGGAGAAAAACGTGGAGCCTGATACTAGGAGTTATAATGCTAAGTTGCTTGGTTTTGCAACCGAAAAGAGAACCAAAGAGGCTGTTAGCCTGGTCGAAGAAATGAGGAGTAAAGGAGTTAAACTTGATGTGTTTACTTTCAATTATATGATTACAGGGTTTGTTAATGAGGGAAAATTGGAAGAAGCTAAAGAGTGGTATGGTCAAATAGGGAAAAATGACTGCGTACCAGATAAGCTGACTTTTAAGACATTAGTCCCATTCGTTTGTGAGAAGGGTGATTTAAGTTTTGCCATCGAGCTGTGCAAGGAAATTTTTGGTCGGAAAAAATTGGTTGATGCTGCATTGTTGCAGCGAGTGGTGGATGACTTGGTCGAAGCCTCCAAGATTGAAGATGCAAAGGAACTCGTGAAGCTTGCAAAGTCAAATAGTTACTGTCGTTATAAGCTGAATATGCCCGCAGAGTAGTGCCTGCGAATGGTGGATGACTTGGTCGGAGCCTCCAAGATTGAAGATGCAAAGGAACTCATGAAGCTTGCGAAGTCAGATAGTTACTGTCATTAAAAGCTGAATATTCCCTCATAGTGCCAGGTTTTACCAATGCTATTTTGTTTTGTCATTTGAGTTAATTGAATCTGAACGAATATCTAAAAGCAAGTAGTTTTATACCACTTGCAGTCAGAACTATTTTATATTGATCTGTTTTTCTTATCAGTGGTTAAGTTTTCCATGATATACTTTATGTTTTCTTATTTATCATCTGATATAACCTTTAGATTTTGGTAATTGGTATCAAACCTCAAAGTTACATGAATTAAATCTTGAAACTGAAACTTTGATAATCATCTCTGTTATGCAGTTGGTATTTTATATTAGCTCTGTTTTGTGATCAAAAGAATTGTACGGTTTTGTCATGCACCCGTTCTCTCTGCTTTTCATCTGTACAATCTCAGTATGAAATCGGAGATACTGGAAAACAGCACTAACCCTTTGGTCCCTTTCTATATTCTGTGTTACTTGAACTTGAATGATACTTGGTGGTTCTTCTCCTGTGCCCATTAACTGATGAATGATGGCTGGTTTACAAAGAAAGCATGGATCATGCTCTCATTAACTTTTAATAATTCAGTCTAAATATTACGACTGCCAAAAAGCTAGGCAAAAGCGCGTCGTGTTTACTCTTAAAGCTTAAATTGATTTGCTATTCCTTTTCCATCTTTTTTGTGAAACTAAGATATTCTAATTGAGCTGACAGTGACCTGAGTGTGCTTCAACAAACACATGATCAAGTTTTTGTTTTGTTTTGTTAATATGTTGAGAGTCCCTTCAGATAGCATAGAAATGAAATTGTATGTAGTAACGATGAGCAAGATTATCTTGCATCAAAAAACAATTAACCATTCTCTTAGCCAAGCTTGGCAAGAACATCGTTCAAACTAGATACGGTCAAAGCATAATACTTCTCTGCTTCAGGGGTGCTCTTGATCTTGGCTGCATGGTCAAGCTGTAAGGAAAAATAAAATTCCACATCAGAAACACATGATAGCTTACTATATTAATGATGCAAGCAATTATGCGGCGAAACCCTAAGGAAAAACTTCGAAACTTACATCGTCAATGGTATTGAAGAGTTTCTTAGTAAGTTCCTTGAGAGTTTTCTTCTCATCTTTGGGCTTGGAATCAATGACAGTGTTGAGGTCATAGCGGAGATACTCAGCCTTGAGTCGGAGATCATTCATGACATAAGGCCATGCTTTTTTGTCAATCAAGCTCTTGACACCCACAATGTCCTTGGCGGACTCCTTTGCTCTCTGTGCTGCTTGTGCTGGAGTAAGTGGTTGGAGGAAGAACCTGTTTTTGTATGGCAGATCAAGGTCTCTTGGCTCATCCGAGTTCAGAGTTCCAGCTGCCAACATTCCGATTTGGTCATCAAATTACTCAATTTGAACAAACATACACAATCTGTACAAATTGGAAAGAATCGATGACTTACGTAATCCACCAGAGGGTGGGGGAGGTGGGCCAACCTTGATGCTTCTTGCATCGGCAAGCACAGCTTGAACAAAGGATCCAGTGGCCAAACCAGCAGCAACAAGACCCAGCATGGCTCTGCGTCCGGTCTCTGGTTCAGCCGGTGCCTGATGGGCTCTGACACTGAAACCAGACCTACCCACAGCCACTCGGTTGTTGCTAGCAATATTCAACCGGGTTTGACCACTGAGTTGAAGGCTGCCATCCAGGACAGCCTGTGAAGAGCCACGCAAACCAGCCATCGATGCCATTGCCTGTGCCATCTCCACAACCGAAGTGTTTCTTTTTCCAATCTGAATGAGCCAAGTATAGAAAATGTGGAACTATAGTTTTGTTCTGGGGTTACTAGGTGGTGCTGATTTTCTGGTGTTGTTGAGCTTTATTTTTCTCATTTTTTCTTTTCTTTTCTGTGATGTAGATTGGTTGACACCTTATCTGCAATTTTCCAGTTTGGATAAGTTGGATGTGGTCTAAAAACCAATTGTTCTTGGACATGTGGGAGTCGATTATTCTTGGCATTGGACATGTTGGATTGGGTTTCATGGTGACCTGGTTCGTGTTCTGACACGTAGACTCTGGAAACCAGGATTTTCTTTTTCAGTCTCTGGTTAACAAATTAAGAAAGCAATTCTCTCTAGATTCTCTATTATGGTCAAGACTTGCATGCATTATTTCCCAAAGATGGATTTTACTGATGATGAAAATTTTCTAGTAGTTGAGTTGATAATTTTATGTTCGTAAAAGTTTAAATTCATATTAATACAAAAAATAATTAAATTAAAATTTTGAATAATAAAATAAGATTTATCAACTTAATTAACTCAAAAGTTTTTTTATTTGATTCGTGTCAAGTGTTTCTTGTTCCGTGTGCTCTCGCCCATTGTTTTCCAGCGCAGGAAGTCCCTATGAGACTGAAGACAAAACAAAACCAAATTGTGTGCCAATAAACTACGTTCACAAGAAAGACAAACCGGACAATAATTGTTTTGTTTTTTAAAGAAAAAAATGAAAATGCAATTATTTGAGAGGAGATTTTATTGGACGGATGAAAATAAATATTTTAAAATATTTATTAATGTAAAAAAAATTCAAGTGATAAGCAATTTGGTTCTATTTAAATAAATTTCAAGTTCAAGATTTTGTATGTACAAAAAATCTTTATTGAGAGACTCACTCACCAAAATTAGATATACGACCCAAATCAGTCTGTATTAATCAGAATTGAAAAGTATGAAAACAATAAAAAAAATCGTCAAAAAAGTAAATCAATCTCTGTACTTGAGTCTAGTCATTCCAAAGGGTTGTTTTGCCATTTCATTCGAGATTCTTCCATCCATTTTATTCAAGATAACGTTGAAAGAGGTGGGACTTTCTAACATTAAAAAAATAAAAATATCGTGGGTCTAGCTCTACATATCTTGCAGTTGCAGATCACTCTAAACAGGATTATTGCCCAAGGAAGAAACAGATGGAGACACAACAAGAACACCACAACAAGTCTAGAGTTGTGAAGGTCGAATCCATTCAATCATGGGATTTCTATTTCAACAAAGCTACCAATCAACCCTGCCCTGTAAGCTACTAAATTCTTCAACTTGTCATGCTAAAAAACTTAACCACTGGTATTTATTTGCTCCCCCGGCAAGCTTTTCAGTTCTGTTCTGTTCTGGTTTGTTTAGATTGTTGTACACTTCACTGCTTCATGGTGCATGCCTTCGGTGGCCATGAACCCTTTTTTCGAAGAACTGGCATCCACTTTCCAAGATGTTCTGTTCCTCAACGTCGATGTGGACGATGTTAAGGTAAGAATCTTATCATCTCTTTGTATCTTGTTCCTTCTAGAACCTGCAGGTTGAAATGGTGAAGATGAGCTGGAAATGTCCTAGAATCCTGTTTAGAAAGATATGATTTTGACTTGTTGTGTGTAAAAATATATGCTGAAGCTACGGATAAGCATCATCCTTTGTTGATAAAGTTGGTTTAAATACTCATCTTCTCTGTGGGCTCCATGTTCTGTTCCTCAAAGTGTTTCATGTCCATGTTAGGTTTCCTGGTTAGGTCGCATGATGTTTCTATCCTTATCCATTGTTCAATTAACAATACGATTTCGAGTCTTGATTGCTTGTCTTTGAATGCTTTCTTTCTGAATGTAAACTTTAGGAGGTAGCAACGAGGATGGAGGTTAAGGCCATGCCAACATTTCTATTGATGAGGGAAGGTACCGTAGTCGACAAGTTAGTCGGTGCGAATCCAGAAGAGATGAAGAGAAGGGTTGATGGATTTGTACAATCCATTCGTGTAAATGCTGCATAATCTCAATGCTAGTGATCTTATACATATTTGAACATGTAAAATGTATGGTTATGTTGTCTTGTAAGAAAGGGTGTCTTTGAAGCACATGTGTTGATTTGCTCCTCAATCTTCATCCTGTTGACAACTCTAGAATCCGATGCAGCCGGAATAATCTGTTGGTGGCGGTCGTCGGTCTATCTTTATCGTGTTGACAACTCTATAATTCGAACAGTTTATTCGTAAGATATATATATACGTTGTTAAATTTATAAATTTTTTTGAATAAATTATAAATTATAAAATAAAATTACTCAATTCCATTAACTTATTTTTTTTTAATTCTATTAGATCGTAAGCTAACTAACCTTGGTGATGGGCATTGTCTGGTGGAATGGAAAAGGAAATATATTTAAAATGGAAAAAAAGGAAAGAAGGGTGGACTTTCTCTGAAAATCCCTTTCAATTCCCCAACACAAATCCAAAGAAATATATTATTCTCCACAAGCTTTCCACCCAAAACCAACCAAAGTCACTCGTTTCATATCTCTCCCTTCCATTCGATTCTCTGCTTTTTCTTCGTTTCTGCAACAACCCATTCTTCCACTGCCTGAGTCCTTTCTGGGGATATGATATCCCGGCAGCAACCGAACGGGGAGGAGCTGGTTTCCTTGGAAAACCACACTGCATGGATGCTTGACGATTATGGTTTGTTAGACGACATTACTGTGTCTGGTGACGATCTTCCTCCACTTCACCCTTCAGCTCCAATCTGGCCATCTAATTCCCTTCCTTGCTCTAATCCTCTCAGGTTATTCTCTTCTCATATGCTTTTGTATCGGTTCCTTCTGAATTTTTGAATGACATTCAATATCGTATCAGTTGTCCATTTCACGCAGGTTTCAGACTTTGGGTTCTCTAAAAAAATGGAATTTTTATGCTTCATTTTAGTGAATAAGTTAAATGCTATCAAAGTAATTGTTTTCGTATGTTTAGTTATATTGACAAGTTGGTTTAGTATTGTTTAGTTTGGAATCATGTTTTGCAATGGAATTGGACGATTGCTGCCAGGGTTCACTGTTCAGTTACTTGCTTCCTCAAGCTAGGATATTGTTGATTTCTTATTCTACTATGAACATTGCTCATCAATCTTTTCTCTTGATTCTGCAGTGCTGAATTTGATGAATCGTTTGGGAATTCCTACAATTTGATCGAAACAGGCTCCCGAAAACGGTATATACTTGATGGTTAACATTTATTGTAATTTGTACTTGCTTACTTTGTTTGCCTACTGAAGTTTCTGATTTAGCTTCTGTGGTCTTCACCTTCTTATTATATCTTGAAGTTTGGGTCGGTTTGAGTGTAGTTGTGCTTGAATTTGTTGTTCGATTTCGTACCAGGTTTCGCTTAATAATCTATGCAGCATTCTTATTACAGGGTGAGGTCTGGAACATGCAGTGCAGCTGGCTCCAAAGCTTGTAGGGAGAAGATGAGACGGGATAGGCTAAATGACAGGTATGTTTCGTTATCCTGATTTCCCTCCCTCCAACCGATTTTGCTTTCTCTGATGTTTGCATTTTCGACATCTTAAGGTTCCTGGAATTGGGTTCCATCCTAGATCCGGGAAGGCCTCCCAAAGTAGACAAGGCTCTTGTATTGGTTGATGCTGTTCGAATGGTTACTCAGTTACGGGATGAAGCCCTGAAATTGAAGGAGTCAAATGAGAGTCTGCAGGAGAAGATTAATGAGCTAAAAGTGAGTTCGGATTCACTGTTTCTTTGTTATACGTTTCATTCATTAGTATACATGGACAAGTGACGCAAGTGAAGTTTTATATTTGATTCATTACTATCACTTAAGTTTCAATGTCGTGAATGCCGAGTTGAGATTTATTTTGTAGGCCGAAAAGAATGAACTTCGCGATGAGAAACAGAGGCTGAAGGCTGAGAAAGAGAATCTTGAGCAGCAAGTCAAGGCCTTGGGTTCTCATCCAGGATTCCTGTCCCATCCTCCTGCCATTCCATCTCCATTTACTTCCCCAGGCCAAGTTGGTGGTGGCAAGCCAGTGCCCTATGTTGGTTATCGTGGAGTTTCCATGTGGCAGTTCTTACCTCCTGCTGCATTTGATACATCACAGGATCATGTTCTCCGCCCTCCAGTCGCATAAGTTGTCAGGCTGTTATCGACTTGCCGCTTTCGTCCGCACCAAGAATCAATTATATTTACCATTTCTGTAAGTCGTTTTCATTTTAGTCTGTATTTTTACTACTTGGGAGAGTATGAGAGCTGAAATCAATGCTGCCCTAAGCAACACAATTTGGACAAATTATGTTGACAAGTATTGGAAGCTAGGTGTGCTGCTAACAGTTGGGGGGAAAAAACCCATATATCCCCAAGATGAGTGGTCCAAAGCGAATGATGATATCACCAAGCACCAGCTAAGAACTCCATTAGGTATAATTGGAGCAATGAGGGTACAATATTTATATCCCATCACTCCACAATGCTTCATTGTCATTGGACCCGCATCATATTTCTTTAACACCCAATCACCCATTAGTTTGAAAAAAAATATATTCGATACGAATAATAAACTTAAGATTAATATATTTCAAATCAGTAAGAACAAAGATTAGACTTATAGAAACGTACCTAAATTCATTAATGAAGTTTTTTTCATAGAATGTTTGATCTTTCAAAATGATAGGTTATCTCTTTAACAATCTCATCCTTTAACTAGATTTATATAGGATTAAAGCGGTCTTTATCATATCAATCATGATCAGACCGTTCAATGACCACAAATACAAATGTAATCGAATGACATAAATTAATCATGGATGTGTAATATAAGAATTATATGTAATATGAACCGAACATGTCAATTTTTAACTAATCTTCTCTAATCTTAGGTAAGGTCTTCATCAAAATAAGAAAATAGTGAATAAACTAAATACTTCATTTTTTTTATTAAAAACAACCAAATACATGAATATTCAAAAATAAAATAAATAAATAATAAATTCGCACTCAAACAATAATATTTTTAAATGATATAACACCCATATAAGCAATGTACTTATAAATAACATTTTTTCTGTTATCTTTTCCCCGGAACACCTCCTCTCTTCTTTAAGCATAAAGGCCAACAAAAATGGCATTTTTTGTACCTAAAAAGAGGGACCCAGCTATCCCCTCTCGAGTTTGAAACTGGCCAAATCCCACCCTGAGAGGTCCATCAACTGCCTATCTCATTCACACCATCAATCAAGGGACAAAGTGGAAGATAACATACAAAAATGTCACTATCATTTTTGGCCAATCAGTGTAGAGAATGTACAGATTCATAGGGTTAAAACCAGTTTCTTTATGTCCAAGTTGATCCTAAAGAAAAAAATGTGGGGTTAAATTAAATTGCCCTTTTTTGACTTAAAATGCATAGGATTCTCCCAATATAACAAAGTACCCATCTTTTTTTAATCAACTTAATCAAACTTGGTATCATTTGTTCTTATCGAAACGTTTGCTTCTTTAATGTATTTTAGAGATGTAACTTGTAAGGTAAAAAGATATATACTCAAGTACATGCTACTAGTTGCAGTTGACTTCTATCATTGTTTATGGCCGCCGAGAACATGATTGTTGCTTGCCTGGCATTAAGCCTCAAGAGTTGACCTTTATAACAAATATAATAAGTTTTTCATCATTGTTTCTCACTAATTTAAGATTAGTTGATAGGAAATGGCTCCTCCAATCCATCTCTTAGCATTTTCTGTTTGGCAACAGAGATGTAAATGAGTTGTTGAATTCAGAAATGGTGGATTTTGATGTGCAAACTTCGGTTGTTTTTCTAGTTTTCATGTTGTCACTTGGCATATTCAGTGCTGATAGGAATCTGTATTCTGGTTTGCAGTGTTCGGATGCTGATAATTCTACATCTGAGAGTTCATTCAAGGTCAATCTTGACAAGCTTCTTGGTTTACTTACCGAAAAAGGGCCTTCGAGTAATGGATTCTTTAAAACCACCGTAGGAAGAAAATCAGGGAGGATTTATGGTCTTGTGCAATGCAGAGGGGATGTTTCTTCAGAAAATTGTGCTAATTGTACAAGAGAATCTGTTGCTGTAGGCTTGCGTGATTGCTTGAAGAGCAAAATGGTTCAAGTTTGGTTCACCTGGTGCTTCCTCCGCTATTCGAATGAGCGTTTCTTTGGTGTCTGGGATCAATCTTCTGCAGCAATAGTCAACGAAACCAACTTTGATAATGCATCTGTCGTCTCAAGAGGGTTTGTCTTCATGAATGAAGTTGCATTAATGGCGGCGAGTCAGCCTTTGATGTTTCACACTGCGGTGTTGGATGTAGGCCAATTCGGTAAATGGTATGGCATGGCTCAGTGCACCAGAGACATTAGTAGAGCCGATTGCAGCAGGTGCTTGGATACTCAGTTAATGACATTTAGAACCACAATTGGGAACAAGAGAGCATGGGAGGTTTACGGGTCCAGTTGCAGCATGTGGTACCATGATTACCAGTTCTATTCAAACATTTCCATCACCACAAATGACGGTGAGTCCCGATCGCATTCAATCATTATTAGTTGCATAATATAAATGAAATTGAACCATTCCTGTAATGCTAAACAGGTGATAGGAGATTGTCCTTGCATGGAGTTGCAATTGGCCTAACAATGGCAGTCCTATTGTTTCTGTTCTTGCCATAGTCTATGCTGAGGCCAAAACTCAAAACCAGGACCTGCAGCAGAAGGGTTCAATAATACCAGATATACATATTGTAAAGTTCACATCACCGGACTCGGCAATTTCGGTCTGTACTTGAATTCTGTTGCAGTTTTAACCCTTTTCTTTTGTCACCAGAAGCCTGAGATTTACAAGCATTATCTAGTGATTTTCTGGTGCTTTTTTGTTCTATGCTCTTGCAGACCAGATAGTTGCAACTCATGAGTGGTGAGTCAGCTACAAAGTTCTTAGGGACTAGGGAGTATAAGTTGCCTGCACAAATTGTTAGTACTTAGTAATATAGCACAGTTTGGTAAGCTGCACAGATTGTATTCTAGAATGAATTAAAAATCGAATATTGCATTAATATTTTGATAATTGAATTAATGTATTTCATGAAACCAGAAAAAGTATTTATGTTTAATGTTACATACACAACAAAATATAATATTGGTAAGAATTTAACGAGGATAAGGCTCTGAAAATGAATCCTCATGTTTGGCCAAGGGGAAAGCTTCGTCACTGGAATGATTGGTAGTAATATTAACTCTTGAGCTATAGCTTGTGGATGAATATGGCATGTCTGATCCAACGGAGCTATGCATGAAAAATGCAGGCTCCGAAGGCATCTGAAGTGTCAGCGAGTTGCTGTTCAGCATGATGACAACCGACGCCATCGTTGGCCGGTCGGCCATGTTTTCTTGAACACAAAGTAATCCTATGTGTATGTATCTTGTCATTTCAGATCTTGTAGAAATCCACAGAGCTGAATCTATGAGATTCACTGGTGTCCCTTCCCTCAAGTTTTTCCATGTCTGCAGTAATTTTTAATTTTATAACAATGGCCACCATGTTTAAAATTATTTGAATATACAACTATTTCACATATATATGCTTACATAGCTTAAAAGATCCTCCATCTTATCTCCATTGTAGAAACAATTGTTTCTTCGACCGGTGACGATCTCTAGAATCAATACTCCGAAGCTAAAGACGTCAGACTTGACGGAAAATTGTCCATGCATTGCATATTCGGGAGCCATATAACCACTACAAATCAACAATAAGAACAACTGTTAAATTATACATGTTTTTTTACTATTACCCCTTAAATAGGGACGATTTTAGTTTAATTTCGTAAAATTTAGGGAGAACAATGAGTTAAAAAAAATTAGGGATGATTTTGACATCTGACCAATAGTGTTTCTTTTTTAAGTCGGGGAATTAGTCTGCAATTTTTGATAGTCAAGAGACTTAATAAAGAATCGGACCATACCTGGAGGACTATTTATATAGTTTACCTATAACAAAATTATATATACGTTAAAAAACAACATTACATTATGAGATACACTAATTTATTTAGCGACTAAAAATGTTCATATTATTTTATTTTGTATGTGTTTAAATCCTAACATGAATGTAAAACTTAATTATTTGAAAAAAAATCTTATATTATATTCTTAATATTTAAAACGATAAAAGTAGAGAAATAGAAAAAAAAAGTATGTTGGTTTTTGAACCAAACCTGAACATGTCATTATCTTTTTTTAATAAACTTAATTTCTTCCAAAGTTGAAGAAATCAAATTGAGAGTTGAGACCACCACTGTCCAAATGTTTTTTTTACCATTTCTAAAGCAGTATAAATACATGTCCGAAGATAAAAGTCAATTCTGGAAACACTATCGAGGATATAGATCAGTAATCGAAGTTTCATTCTGGGACAATGGGACCTCTTCGCTTTTGGATTGGTAGGATTCGGACGCCATTGAAAATGACATGTCTGAATCAATGTTGGAGTGCATGAAAAATGCTGGTTGGGAAGGCATTGGGAGGCTGACTGAGAAACTGTTGAGCATCAGTATAACTGTAGCCATGGTTGGTCTGTCTGATACGTTTTCTTGAACACAAAGTAACCCGATGTGGATGCATCTCATCATTTCGTTCCTCGAACCACCCCGCAGTGTCGGGTCGATTAGATTCATTGCCGTCCCTTGTCTCCAATATTTCCATGCCTGCAACAAAGTAATCCAGTTGATTCATACAATCATTGAACAGTTTCGAGTTGTCAACACCTGCAGTTGCATACATAGCTTTAGATAATCATACTTACAGAGCTTATTAGGTCCTCCACGGTTTCCCCATTTCGGAAGCTATTGTTTTTCTGACCACTTATGATTTCCAAAACTATCACACCAAAACTGAAAACGTCCGATTTTACCGAGAATTGGCCGTGCATAGCATATTCTGGTGCCATATATCCACTGCAAGTGAACATTCCTAATGTCATTCTCGATTCGAACAACATTTCGATTATATATAGATGCAATATATGTGTACAACGAACAATAATCCGAGTTTCTTATTCTTACTATGTTCCCACAATTCTGCTGGTGTTGCCTTGCGTTTCGTCCCGTACAACCAACCTAGCCATTCCAAAGTCTGCAATTTTCGGAATCATCTCTGCATCTAACAGAACATTGCTTGCTTTAAGATCACGGTGAATGATCCTCAGTCGAGAATCTTCGTGAAGGTAAAGTAAGCCACGAGCAACGCCTCCTATGATCTTGTAGCGCCTTTCCCAATCCAATTGTGCACGCTTGACTTGATCTATATATGTTGGACAGTAACACACAAGTCTCAGATTGAATGTAATGGAATTAGAACAACATACACATGTACCAGACATAGTAGGACAGAAACCGTACCGAATAAGAAATGATCAAGGCTTGTGTTGGGCACAAACTCTTAAATGAGAAGCCTTTCACGTCCTTCTAAGCAGAATCCGAGGAGCCGAACTAAATTTCGGTGTTGAAGCTTGGCTACTAACAGGACTTCATTCTTGAATTCCATGTCCCCTTGTCCAGAATCGCTGGATAGTCTTTTAACAGCAACCTCTTGTCCATCTGGAAGTAAACCCTTGTAAACAGCTCCAAATCCACCTTGGCCAAGCTTATTTGCATCAGAAAAGTTATTAGTTGCAGTCACGACGGTGGCAAAGTCGAGTTGCAAGGAGTCATTCCTAATGACATCATCATCATCAGCTGAAAGAAGCAAAAATGTTCACACATTTCAGATCAAGTGAATGGCATTTTCAAGCACATATACTCTATTCAGATTTCAGACATTTCTTCACAAAAAGGGAGTAATTACTCACTTGCAAGTAAACGTTGTCGGGTTTTTCTTGTTCTCTGAAAGATGCAAATGGAAGTAACTAGTAGTACTATGATTCCGACAACTGAAGCAACAACAATGACAATAATACGGGTCGTGTTGTTGCCATTTCCTGCACATCAATTAGTCTACAATCAGGACAAGAATTCTATGTACTTTGGCATGGTATAGTTAAACTTTAGAAGAAAATCAATCAAACAATATCTGTCACGCTGACAAAAGCTATTTTGATTTCATATACTGATTTAGCTCTGGACTAAAATTACGATTATACCAAATCACAACATCAAAATCGGGGTACCAAAACATAACAAAAACGTAATATTAAGCACCATTTTGTCAAAAATAAAAGTTGAGATACCAAAACAATAATAGGAGTATAATTGAGTACTAAATATATAGTTTTCCCTTATTTTATATTTAAGCCAGAAAAAAAAAATGACTAACAAAACAATGGTAAAGTTATGAGCCAAAAAAAGTCTATTTACTTTTTTTTGAGCAATATAATAATTTAACAGTTGAATTAAATGAATGGGTTTTTTTCTCCGATAATTTACCTCCTGTAGACGGAGACGGAGGAGGAGACGGAGGAGGTGATGGTAGCGGAACTGGAGTCCGAGTAAATGGGGCAGACTCATACCTCAAGAAACAACTTGGTCTAAGAATTCGGCATCCCATTTTTCCTAAGCAACAACTTCCAATCCCATTCCTAGCGTCACTTAAACATTCGCCACATTCTTGCTCAGACAAGTCGGGAGTGCACTGTACCAGAGCGTATACAGTTTGGAATACGCCTACCGTCGAGTTATCCGCCGCATACTTCCGGAGAGGACCCCCAGCAGCGGCAAGGCTGCTCAGGTTAGTCAACAGGTTATTCAATGCCTGATTGAACCGATCAGCATTCGTCACATCCTGTGTGTTAAATAAACAAGATCCGGGAGAGGTTTCCACTTCTCCAAATATGTCTCGGTTAGCGTAGCGCAGAGTACACAATTCAGACCATCCGACCACCTCCTTGTAAAACGGACATCGTTGTCTGAGCTCGGATATGGTTTCGTTGAGGCAAGTGTTACAATCATCTTGGTTTCTGTCCCCCCTGCAAAGTGCCATCGCGTTAACATAGTTGGAGTTCTGACCAACTGACAGATTATAGAAGCCATAGTTGAAATCTGTCTGAGAAGTGAGCTGAGAGAAGATGATGTTGAGGTTGGCCTGGTAGGTGCTGTTTGCAGTGTAGTTGCCTGCCGTGTTTACACAACGGGCTTGGAAGTAGGGATCAGCTCCAAGGCTGATATTAGCAATGAATAAAGGGAGAATCAAGCAAAACTGGAGTAGCAGTGTTGAAGATGATGATCCCATATGGACTGAATTTTTCAATACACAAAGCTTAGAACATGAAATTTACTTAAAAAAATTGAACTATTTAATCTACCACTTAAGACGATCATTAATTTTCCTTTTTCTAAGTTATATTAGCCACCAAATTTGACTTTCTTTTTCTTCGATATAAAGCTAAACTTTAGGGAATGGTCATCTAATATTGCGTATGGATAGTTGGATACGTCTTTTACGAGCTATATTAAATGTAAATTATATTAGAAGTCATTTAATTATAAATTTAATAATAAATATGTTATTTTTTCTAAAACAGATATTTTTATTTTAAAAGTAACGATTTTATCACTTAATTTTAAATTTAGAAATAATTATGTTCTTCATTAAACTTTATGACAACAAATCATTCTATCATTAAAATTAAAATAAAAAAATAATTTAATAATAAAATATCTAAATTTTATATAATTTATTATTTAATAAAATCATATTTATCGAAAAAAATGATTTTTTATCATAAAATGTTCAACAGTGTTGTTGGATATGAGCCTTGACAAATAGGTGGAGTTTCTTACAGTGCATGGCAGTTCAGACTCTCTGTCTACCCTCAGTGGAAGCTTCAGAACTTGAATAATCAAAATTGATTGAGATGGAAGTTGTGGTAGACCAGAATTTGTCGTGAAGCTTCAAGATTATTTCCTTCTGTCTGAATATAATATAAACACAACAATATTTATTTATATTTTCCTGTGGAATTCATACAGACGTGTTAAAATCTATCACAGTTGCAGCTCCTACATTCCTTTATTTAGTCAAGGTTGATTTCAAAGAGGGAAACATTTCATTTTCTTTATACTGGTATATTTCAAGGAGAAAATGAAATTTAATAGCTATGGACGTCTTGGATGGACCAAAATAATACATTTGGTAGGGCATATAGAGACTATAAGAAATGACATAAGATAGAAACGTGTCATAAAGACAAAAATATATTAAAGAGGCAGAGAAAAACGCAACAGGATGTGTGAAAAAAAAATATAATCAACTATAAGAAAATAAAATGAAGTATGAAAACAGAAGAAAATATGAATTACCTACTGTTAATGACAAGTACTATTAACGGTCGAAGATTAACATTAAAATTGATAACGTTGAATAGGCAAAGAAAAAGGGAAAAAATGTAAACTAGAAATATTGTTTTATATATGATTTGTGTTTCAAATATATTTTTCTGATGTAAATAAGCTTGGTCAAGGTGGCTTTGGGTCTGCTTACCGAGGTAAAAGGAAATATTCAACATGTATATGAAGTAGAGCACCACTGTGTTCTCTGTTTCTTGTAAGGAATATTAATGTCATAATGTGTATATACTTTTGTTTCGATTCGATGTTTTCAGGGCAGGCTTTCCTCTGGACAGGATATAGCTGTGAAAAGGTTGTTCAGGGAATCAGGGCAAGGAGACCTAGAATTCAAGAATGAAATCCTCTTGGTTGCCAAACTTCAAACCGAAACTTAGTCAGGCTGCTCGGTTTTAGCCTCCAAAGAATCGAAAGACTTCGTGTCTATGAATTTGTACATAGTGCAAGCCTCGATCGATTCATATTCGGTATGGCTGCATTTGAACTTGAAGTCACTTACCATATAGTTTTTGTATGGTGAAAATTAAGCCTTTCTGATGTATCTTACTGTTATATGTACATTGTACGGATCCCAAAAGGAGGGAACACTTGGATTGGGAAACACGGTGCAAAAACATTTATGTTTTGCTCCCTCTTCAAATCCTGACTCCATCCCTGACTAAGCATAGGAGTAGAAGTACTTTGGATTCTGAATATGCATTTAATCCTATAATTTTACAAACTTTGCAGATCCAGTAAAGCAATTACTACAAAACTGGGACAAGAGGCACAAAATTATAGAGGAAATAGCCAAGGGACTTGTTTATCTTCATGAAGATTCTCAATACCGAATCATACATCGTGACTTAATGGCAAATGGGTCCGAGAAGCTGGACTATGACATTGACATGCAGGTGGAAATTCAAAGAAACATCAGAAAGTAGGAACGGTGGAAAACTCATCGCGTTGCGAAGAAGACAGACGCAGGTAAGTCCGAGTAGTGAAAGACTTGAGGTTTTCATTGAGTTTTGCTTCAATGGAGGCTCTGGACTCTTTTTTCCAACACAAGGCAAGCAAACAAAAAAATACAAAAACTCACATCTTTGCCAAGAAAACCATATCTCCCACTTGATTTTTTGGTTCTTTCAAATTATAGAATCTCAAAATGTGGGTTATACTTAAAGCTGTTTCTTCAATTTTTTCCTTTCTGCTTGTGGGGATCTGTCTTGTTGCTGCTGCCCCAATATGCGTCTACAATGGTAATTTTACAACAAACAGCACATATGGCAAAAACCGGGACCTTCTTCTCGCTTCACTCCCGTCTAATGCTTCTGCAAGCGGTGGATACTTCAATGCCACTATTGGACAGAACTCCGACAAAGTTTATGCTCTTGCTATGTGCATACAAGGAGACTCTTCAGACCGTTGCTATAGATGTCTCAATTTCACAATCCACGATCTCATAGCTAGCTGTCCCAACCAGAAAGAAGCCCTTTCATGGGGAGGTGACCTCTTATGTCTTGTACGCTATGCAAATCGCTCGTTTTATGGAATCCTGGAGCTAGATCCTGGAGATGGAGGCTATACCACGGGCGACATCACATCGGACTTAACACAATTCGATAAGGTTTGGGACAGTTTGATGGACAGTGTGTTGAGGAACGCTTCCAAGGGCTCTTCTAGTCTCAAGTATGCAACTGGGGAAGCAAATGTTACAGTATTCAAAAAGATATATGCACTGATGCAGTGCACTCCAGATTTATCACAGGCGGATTGTGATTCCTGCCTAAGAAATTCCGCGAGTACCTTTCAGAATTTGTACCATGGGAAGCAAGGAGGTTATATTCAGAGGCCTAACTGTTATTTCCGCTGGGAGTTGTATCCCTTCTACAAATCTAATGCTTCTTCTACTGCTCCATCCATAACTCCTTCATCCACACCTGGTAGTCCACCCATATTGACAACATAAGACTAGTTGAGTTGTGTTTCTAGTTGCATGTGCTTTCACAAGTTCTTGATAAGATCTCCTTTTTTTCATTTTGTTTAGGCGATGGATCAGATGAACAAAAGACATCGATATGGGTTCCACTTGGTGCAAGCTTATCAGCTGCTCTCGGACTTGCTCTGTTTTCAGCTTGTGGTGTTTTCATCTGGAGGAGGAGAAACATTCAGGGTATGGACTATTAGATCAAGCAGGCATTTACAGATTTGTGTTATAATCTTATACCAATCCCTTTTTGTTTTACTACAGAGGACAAAGAAGATAGTGGAGAAGTTCAGTTACTTGATTTGATGATGGGAAGCAAAACTCATGAGAATATGAGCGAAAATTTTAATCTAGGTAACGTGGGAAGAGTCCAAGAGTTTCCTTCAATGCAATTGGATATTTTACAAGCAGCAACGAATGGTTTTTGTGATGAAAATAAGCTTGGACAAGGTGGATTTGGTCCTGTATACAAGGTAATTCCGGTTAGGAATTTTTTATCACATACCAAACAAAGTGCTTATGTTAATATGTTAATTTCCAGGGCATTCTAGCAGATGGTAAAGAAATTGCAGTTAAAAGGCTCTCGAGAACTTCCGGTCAAGGGCTGCTTGAGTTCAAGAACGAAGTCATGTTAATTGCCAGATTACAACATAGAAATCTTGTGAGGCTGCTGGGATGTTCCTTACAGAAAAACGAAAAGTTGCTTGTATATGAATTCATGCCCAACAAAAGCCTCGACGTGTTCCTATTCAGTTTGATTCTTCAACCCTTTGATAATAACATTATCTCATGCATAAACAAAATGAATTTGAATATTTAATTATTCGACTTTTTTCTCTTTTTTGTGATTTATCAGATTCGAGTTTGTCTGCACAACTGACTTGGCAGAAACGATTCAACATCATTAGAGGAACAGCCCGAGGTATCATGTATCTCCATGAAGACTCTCGCCTTAGAATTATCCACAGAGACCTTAAAGCAAGTAATGTTTTACTTGATCATGAAATGAATCCAAAAATTTCAGACTTTGGTATGGCAAAAATTTTTGGTGGAGATCAAAATGAAGCAAATACAAATAGAGTAGTTGGAACATAGTAAGTCTATAGATTCTTCCATACTTATTGCCTAAAAAACTTTCCTGGGTATATTTTCTTTAATATTCATTGTTGCGAATTTCAACTTTTTTCACATTTATCGATCACATCAGAGAAATATGTCCTCTGCATCAATATCAGTTTTGAATCATAGTATGTTTCATGGTTAGCAGATAGAAACATGTTGTGTTATTGAGTGTAGGTGATATTCGATCAATACACCGTGATCATCGAATTCTGCTTTAATCTTTCTTCATTGTTTCTTATGAATTAAAACAGTGGATACATGGCTCCCGAGTATGCTATGGAAGGACATTTTTCTGTTAAATCTGATGTTTACAGTTTCGGAGTCCTTTTGCTGGAGATTATAAGTGGGAAAAGGAATAACGGGTTTCATTCTTCGGAATATGGGGAAAGCCTATTGACTTTTGTATGTTCTTTCAATGAATAGATCGATCCTATATTCTATACATTTAGTCTAATTAGAAGTACTAATTGTAGGCATGGAAACTATGGTCGAAAGGTGAAGCACTGAAGCTGATAGAAGAGCATCTTGTTGACTCGAGTGTGCCTACTGAGGTGCTCAAATGCATCCAAATTGGCCTAATGTGCGTGCAAGCAGATCCTGTCGACAGACCAACCATGTCATCTGTGGTTGCAATGTTGGGAAACAACACCATAAAGCTTCCTCTACCTGCAGAACCTGCATTTTATGTTAGACCTTTTGTTGCAGAACCAATTCAACCCAATGCAAGTGATGGAATCTGTTCCATTAATGAGGTTACGATTTCGAATATGTCACCTCGATGATTGATTAGTCATTCCATCGTCCTTTGTCTTCATTACATCAAGGATATGATAGTTCCCAAATAGTTGTTATTTTCTTTCATTTTGTCTGAAAAATGTACTGCAACATTTCAACAAAACAGTGGCATATATGTTAACTAATGGTAGGTATGTATAAACTATAAAACAATTGGTCAAGTCTATTGAATTGGCCGAACAAACTTGGAAGAAAGAGGAAATGATGAAAAGTCATTCCATTACTAAATGCGAACCAGCAAAAACGTGTTTGTATCTTAAAACTGACAGAACCGATCAATTCAACCTAAATGCTTTTAGGTATGCATTTAATTTTAGCAGGATTAAATTACATAAATCATCATTGAATTTTATTCTCAAACTTATTTTGGTTATTAAAGTTTTAAAATGTTCAATTTACTCACTAAACTTTTTAGTCACTTCTCCATTAGCTTTTTGACGATATCTATTTATCGATAACAGAAAATTTTCTTCAAGATCCAAACAGTGGAAAGCTTCATCAACACAAGGGAAGCGATATACTGAGAAACAGACTCCATCCGAAAATGAAGGAGGGAGATCAATGAGAGCGAAACCAAAATTTTTTTCCCAATTCGTTGATTTTGAGGCACTTTTCTATGAAATACAGATCGAATTCGAACTTGTAAGAGCGAGGCAAAGTGATTGGTGAAATTTAAGACCGAACGATCATCTACATTCAATATCTAAACTTCAATGATCAAAATAAGTTTGAGAGTAAAGTTTAGCAAGAAAACATTCAATATCTAAACTTTAATAAGTAAATTAAACATTTTAAAACTTCAGTGGCTAAAATAGATTTGATAGTAAAATTCAATAATGATTTACACAATTTTAGACAGCGGGAAAATCATTCCATTGCCAAAGACTTGGTCGCAGGTGGCATCAAATTTCAACAATAAAACGTGTTTGTATGTTCAAAACCTGAAAATAAACCATCCAAAACCAATTGAACATTTATTAGGTAGTTGAAGTTGGCATAATTTCTTTAAATTCCGTATCTTTCCCAACTACACCAGTCTCTCTCACAAAGCTGAGACTAACGAATTAAAAGCTCAAGGCTTTTGCAGTAATGTGCGCTCTTGACTCTTTCTCCCACTCAATTCAAGCAAACAAAACCTCCCGAACTTCCCAAGGTTTTAGTTTGGTGATAAAAAAATAGAACAGACCAAGAGTTAGGTGACTAAATGATTAGTTTGCCTGAGATCAAAATTTATGGTTTGGATAATTAAAAGGCAAATTTGAGATTTCATTGAATCTTTAACTGTATACTTCAATGTTCTACAGAAACGAACATGGAAGTACCTCTTGCATTACCATGGATTTCTGCACTAGCCAGACCTGTCTCATTCATAATGGTGAGGCTTGAGGCATTGAACTCTTAAAAGCTAGACTTTTGGTTTAGTGGGTGGTCTTGACTCTCTCCAATTCAAGTCAAGCAAAGAAAACCTCCCATCTCTGCCAAAATTCCCACTTTCTTGTTCAAATCATTGAAACTATGTGGATTAAGCTTAAAGCTGTTTCTTCGATTCTCTCCTTTCTGTTTATGGGCTTCAGTCTTGTTGCTGCTGCCCCAAGATGCAACTACAATGATAATTTTACAACAAATAGCACGTATGCCAAAAACCGGGACCTTCTTCTCGCTTCACTCCCATCTAATGCCTCTGCGAAAGGTGGATTCTTTAAAGCCAGTATTGGCCGAAACTCCGACCAAGTTTACGCTCTTGCTATGTGCAGAGGAGACTTTACTTCAGACCATTGTTATAGCTGTGTCAATATCACAATCCATGATCTCATGGTCAATTGTCCCAACCAGAAAGAGGCCTGGGCTGTGGATCCATGTCTTGTACACTATGCAAATCATTCATTTTTCGGAATCCTGGACCTAGATCCAGTAGATGCAGGCTATAACACGGGCAACATCACATTGAACTTAACAATATTCGATACTGTTTGGAAGAATCTAGTGGACCTTGTGGCGAGGAACGCTTCCAATGGCTCTTCTAGTCTCAAGTATGCAACTGGGGAAGCAGATGTTACAGTACTCCAAAAGATACGTGTTTTAATGCAGTGTAATCCTGATTTATCACACAAGGATTGTGATTACTGCCTAAGGCTATCCGCGAATTACTATGAAAGCTGTTGCCATGGGAAGCAAGGAGGATATGTTCGGTTGCCTACCTGTTATTTCCGTTGGGATTTGTATCCCTTCTATGTAGCCAATGCTTCTACTGATCCAACTTTACCTCCTCCATCCACGCCTGGTACTGGTAGTCCTCCCATAATTACAGAAGGTACATACGGATTTGTTAGATGACTCCTGAGTATATTGATGCAACTGAAAATTACATCAGAAGGCTAGTTGAGTTGTGTTTCTTGTTGAATATGCTTTCACAAGTTGTTGATGAGATCTCTTCTTTTCTTTTTCTTTTTGCTTAGGCGATGGATCAGATGAACAAAAGACATCGATATGGGTTCCACTTGGTGCAAGCTTATCAGCAATCTGGTTAACAAAGCAAAGGAGTTATCTTTCTTCTGCAACTGTTCTCTCTTCCCTCTCGAATGCTGGTTTTTTCAAGAGTCTTGGTCGTAATTCACGAGATTTCTTTGATTTCAACAGTAGTTTTTTTTTTCGTGTTAGAAAAAATCTCTTTGTTGTAATCTTCCCCTCACTTTCCCGAGAAAATGATGGACATGAAGGAAAATCAAAACTTCGTAAGTATAACATCTCTGGGGTAGTGGGGTTCTTCTTTTAAATTTCGTCTAATAAACTGTTTGATTGATTTCTACCATCATATATCCATGTATGTCAGATATCTAACATAGTTCCTTAAGTTTTGATCTTAATTTCAAGGTAACCGCTGTTCTGTTTTTGTTTTCTCTGACTGTGTCTGGTCGGATTCTTCATAGGATTTAGCATCTTCCTACGAGGATCGTGTTTTGGAAGAGAAGACATCCACTCAAAAGATTTCAATTTTGGATCATACTAATGATAAATCCGATAGCTTTGTTATCGACGTGGAAAGTTGCTCTCATGGAGGATTCAATAAAGAAGTCAATCCAAATCCAAGAATCACAGTAAGTTTTTTTTTTCTTTTCAAGGAAAATTCCAATATTATCAGAAAATATCATTCTTTTTCTGTTTGTTTGACTAGAAAAATATGCAGAGAAGCCTTTTACGAAAAGGGTCTCAACGAGATAACAAGAAGACTATTGCTCCTGGTCTCAATGATAGAGATTCTTTTGTTTCCACATCTTCACCCAAAGGTACAAACTTTTTCTTCACAATTGCATTGTCAATTTTCCCAGAACTTTCCAGGAAAAGAGAATTGTAACTGTTTGGCTTGAATGAATTCACCATGTACTGGTGGGTTGTTTAATTAGTTTGATGCAAAGTCCAGATTCTTGAAGAGTATTGTCCTTTTTATTGATGCACTTTCTGCATGGATTGTTTGAAATTTCAGTGTAAAACACCTGTTAGTTTACATTGATTTTATTTCCAAGATTGAGCATTGAATTATTAGTGATTCAACTACTCTGGTAGGGTCTTGTATGCCTGAAAAGCCCGCAGTGGTGGTCGCTGGGACCACCGATCCTGCCACCAACCAACAAGTTCATCATCAGATCACCATTACAACCGGCACTATCGCTGCAGCAACTGAAAGCAGATTTTGTAGGCGAAATAGCTGCAGGCGACCTCCACCGTGGCTACTCGATCCCAAGAGGATCCTCATGTTATTTGCCACATTGTAAGCTTGCCAAACTATTTAGTACTTATGATACTTCACCTGCAAATACATTTAGTAAATTAAACTGAAAATTCTCCGTTCTTCGACAGGTCGAGCATAGGTTCGATTTTGCTGATATACTTCACCTTGTCGATGAGCAAACCGAATGGAGACAAGGGTGGTTTAGATTAGTAGCTGGAAAATATGACTCATCAACCTAATGCTGATTAAAATATGTTGCAGTAGAGAATGCTTGACAAATAGAAATGTATGCACGTGGTTGATTTATTAAAGAAATATCTGGTTTTGATGGGAACTATACAGGTAGTGAAGAACAAAAAGAAAGTTCAAAAAAAGAAATAAATTGGGCCATGGGATGACTCAATCTAATCAGCCGATGGTTTCTTAAAAAAGGAATGTTGGAGATGAAGACAAGGAGTTACTCCACTAAGACAGAGAGAAGGAATCTTCCCACAGAACATGATATCCTACTTTTCTGTGCTTTTCTTGTACATTTTCAAAGTTGAAATAGATGACATGGAGGATCAGAAAGTTACCTTTGCTCCCCCTACTTTTGTTTTCTGACAATCCAACTTCGAAGTGCTTGATGTTCTTTGTGGATTTCATGTGACTGAGATAATGGAAAGATGATGGATCAGGCACTTAAGTATTTGTATATTTGCACATCAGCATGCGTACTCTCAAGTTTCTTACTTTTTTTTGGACCAAAGTTTGAGCTTTGAACATCAGCATGCGTACTTTTCTCGTAGGCTGGTTCCCACAGCTGTCGATTAGGCCTAGCTCCAGGGATGATAAACTGTTACAATTTTACGGATTTTACACTGCGCCTGTAGTTGGGACGGATATAGATATGAATTTGGGGCGGACGTGGATAAGTTATGGATTTGAGATCTTACCGCTACCTATCGTATGAATCTAGAATCGTTATGAATTTAGGGATAAATTCATAAATTATTTTGTAAAACTTGGGACTTTGAAGGGAATGTCTTGTAATTTGACCATTATAAGGTTATGAATATGAAAAAAATTAGAGGTATGGTATAAGGAAAGGATATCCGCTCCCATCCGCCTGATTAACGTCCCTACCTAGCATTCTTCATACCCATACATTAATGCCTCACCATGGTGCTTTTAAGAAACCATGTGAGTAGAATTGAGCAAAAGAGCAGTTGCATCATGCGGAAGGCAGTGGAATAAAACAGAATGATTAGCAATATGTTTCTACTACGACCATGAGCAAGCAAAGACTGCAAATTTCACGGTGGAGAAAAGCTGCAACATACATGATACAATGTTGAATTGTTTCAGTTCTATAAGGCCACACCTGATCCGAAAAATCAATCTTTCCTGAGGCTATAAATGAATTTGCTGATACTGCTCCCAAATACTTGATTACACCTTCAAAACTTTCAACCTCTGTCATCGGCTGCAGATATGTATTAGTTTTGAGAAAAGTTTCCAAGCGGTTTTGGTAGGTCTAAGTGTCGCAACCTGCGCAGGGGACCCGGGAGGAGAGTGGTGGCAGTGCTTGCGAGGAACTATGTTGCTTCGATTCTTCCTCTTTTCAGAAGTATCCGTGTTCAACATTTGTATCCGACACATGGATACACGAGGAAATAACCTTCAAGGATCCTCCATATACATGAAAAACTTATAAAAAAAACATTATCATGCTCGCTCGTGTTGGGCATAAATCCACATATAACACTCGCACATGAGTTTGAATAACGTAATCTAGGAGTGCCTAGGACGATTCGAGTTTAGGCTAGGAGTGCCTAGGACTGCATGTTTTCTTGGCCAAAGTAAAAACTAAGCCTCAAAGCTACACATCTATTCTAAAATCAATGATGATGACTAATATCGAGTCGACTAACCATAGCCGTAGGGACATCATTTTAGTCAAGATTGGCGTTAAGTCTAGAGTTAAATGAAAACCTCTTAAAGTAAGGAATTCAAGACCACCCAGAAAAATATGAATTCATGATTCGATCTTAGATAAAACCATATACAAGTACAATACAGACACAAAGAAATTACATAACAATAATAAATGATTAAAGACAAGTCAGATCAAGCACTCAATTGTTCTGGCACTAATTTCCTCAACGAAATTAATGTTTCAGGTTTTGGAGATGTCGAGACGATGAAATAATCCCTTCGGATATATACAATTCGATTATATAGACCAATTGTAACAAATAGATAGCGTCACTTCATTAGATGTTCAATTGACACAAGAAAACCGTGTTCATACAAACTGCATAAGTATATTATAGGGCTGTATATTGCATCAATATATTACAAACATATACATCTTAGCTATATTTCATTTTCTCCCCCCTGGAATTCACAAACTAAGCTATGAAGTAGTCGGTAATTATGAAACAGCTAAGTGCTCTTACTCCTGCATACCTTAAAAACAGACTACCTGCCATTTCATTTCTTCATTAGTAACGCTTCGATATTCGTGGCATCGAACACTTATGCTTGCGATCATGGTAGAGCCTCAATATAACAGCAGCGGTTTCTTCAATCGCTTTACCAGTAACTTCTGCACGGACAAATAACAATAGGTGAGCCCAAGATTCATCAGATAAACATGTTAAACTTTTTAGTACCAAATTTCACCATATTTTTTAATCCTCTTAAGTTACTAGGAATCTATAAAAATATCTCCGTGTCAAAGAATCAAAACAGTTTGGGGAATCAAACAAAAATAAAGCAAAATAATCATCTTTAATTCTTTACCGATAACTGGCCAGGTAGGATTTTGAGCAAAGACACTACGTGCAAACTCCAATTCCCCTTTCACATAATCCATCTCCGAGTAGTTACTCCTTGCATCGTCACCGAAACCCAGACTCCTAGCTCTTGCTTTTCTAATAGTTTGCAAGACCAAGGGATTAATAGTCAAACCAAAAACCTTCTGAGGGTCGACTTGGAAAAGTCCCTTAGGCAATGTCACTCCCTTCACAATAGGCACATTTGCTACTTTATATCCCTTCTGTGCTAGATAAATTGATAATGGTGTCTTCCCGGTACGAGAAACACCCGTGAGAACAATGTCAGCCTTGCATAAGTTTTGAGGTAGAGCCCCATCATCATGCTTGATCGTAAATTCAACCGCTTCAATCCGCTGAAAGTATTCGTCTGAAAGAGGGAAGGTTCTTCCTGGAGCTCCCCGGGGAAGACCAGAAGGTGAAACACCCAAATGTGCAGCGACAGCCTCTGTAATTGGCCCCAATACATCCGTCGACGGTATACCCCACAAATTGCAAGCTTGCTTGGCAGACTCTGCCATGGAAGGATCAGCTAAAGTATAAACAAGCAATGCACCTTCCTTGGCTGCCTGCTTTATAATCTCCATCAACGTCTCAACATCATCAATCTGACTTTGCAGATCAAATTATCACTGAATTAATATAAATGACACTAATTTCCCAATTTTCCAAGCATTAAAAATTGCAACTTTCATCACTAATTACTACTAGTAAATAAACATACCCCAGAGAATAGATGGGTATTTACGGGACACACACGGTCCACCAAGCAATGCTCGAACTGCCCCAACGCCGCGTTAACGGAGTGTTCCGCCGTCCATCCAGTTCCATCGGATACCATATAAATTGGCTTCCCGGACTCTGTTGCCTCCACCTCACGAGCGCCGTCATATGTCGTTGAAGTGGATTCAAAAGACAAGGTATCACTGGTTCGTTGAGCCGAGGGGTTCACCTCAAGGCCCCCAGTCCGGTTGCTCGGTCGTTCAAGCTTCTGCCCCGACCTTAAGGCTCGTGCACGGTACCATCTGTTGAGCTGTGGGCTGCCCTTGAGTTTCCGAACTTTGGGTTCGGGTTCTGGGTTGGAAACATCGGGCTTGGCCGGCGTTGCGGTGGCCCGGAGGTTGAAGGCGGAACAAGGACATGCAAGCATTAAGTTGGACTAAATTGGATTCGTATAAAAAAAAAATGAGTGGATAGATATAAAAGAATACTCCTACAAGATATTTATTCTTACGAAAAAAATCAATGAAGAAATGGAAAATGCCTGAGCTCGGGTTCGAACCGGGGACCTCTAGTGTGTGAGACTAGCGTGATAACCAACTACACCACCCAGACTGTTGATTAAGAATTTAATTTTTAAATTTTAATATCTATAATTATTTTAACTCGGACCTAGTAAAGACGATTTTTGCAAAGCTCATAGATCCAATCTTTAAAAAAAAATTTGATATTTACTTGAATTGAATCTCATTCAAAATTGACTTTGATATATTTTGAATCTAATTTGTTACTTAACATGAAAGTCTATTTAAACTTAATTAAGATTCAATTTTAAATTAATCTGAATTAATTTAATAAATAATCGACTCACATTCAAATTATTCTGACATGATATAAATTTAAAACCTATCTTAATTTAAATTTATTTTAAAATAATTCTATGTAAGTTCATATTCAAATTATCTCAAATTTGATTCAACTCATTTTAAATTATTAATTTAACAATTTAATATAATATTATTTTATTTTATCCAAGCTAATTTAATCCAACTTAAAAAAAAATCTTTAATTCTTTATAAAGCGGTTCAATGAATAAAGACGACACCAAGGATCCCCACACGGCCACACCCTTCAATTTTATGGAAACAATTTTCCAACCACCACTCAATTAAAGTACAAAGATAGCTAGAACCTTCGATTGTTCCTATTTTTACATATTTGTAATTTAAAAATTAAATTAAATTATTTTCTTTTTTAAACATAAATGTTGGATAGACCATTAAATTTTAAAAAATAATGTTGGGTCAAACTGTATGTTATTTCATATATTATTTTTTTTCAAAAAATCGAATTTTGATGAAATACAAGTGGATTAAAAAAACATTAATATCGAAATTATAAAAAATAAAATTGAGAGGTTAAATTTGTCATTATAAAAAAAATCAATCCTGTGGGCGGCAACGGCTACTGACAAGTGGGAAACTAGGGGCCATTTAATTCCAACAGGACGGTTTCCGTCAAATAACGACGCTCACCAAACACAATTAAAACGGAAAGACTAACGGCATCGAGTCCCCCACTGTTTTACTTTTCAATCGTCGTTATCTCACGTGTATAATTGTTATTGGTTGGAGAGGTCAGGAATTTTCCTATAAATGAATCCCTCTATCCCCTTGTTTTCTCACCCCGAAGTAAATATATTTTCTCGTTTGATTTTCTCTTCAGCCAAACAAGATGCAGATCTTCGTTAAGACTCTGACCGGGAAGACAATCACCCTCGAGGTTGAGAGCTCCGACACCATCGACAACGTCAAGGCGAAAATCCAAGACAAGGAAGGGATCCCACCAGATCAACAGCGTCTCATCTTCGCTGGGAAACAGCTCGAGGACGGCCGTACCTTGGCAGACTACAACATCCAGAAGGAGTCTACCCTCCACCTTGTCCTCCGTCTTCGTGGAGGCATGCAAATCTTCGTCAAGACCCTGACCGGCAAAACCATCACCTTGGAAGTCGAGAGTTCCGACACCATCGACAACGTCAAAGCCAAGATCCAAGACAAGGAAGGGATCCCACCGGACCAGCAGAGGCTCATCTTCGCCGGGAAACAACTCGAGGACGGTCGAACCCTGGCTGATTACAACATCCAGAAGGAGTCGACCCTTCATTTGGTTCTGAGGCTTCGTGGTGGGATGCAGATCTTCGTCAAGACTCTGACCGGGAAAACCATTACCCTGGAGGTTGAGAGTTCTGATACGATCGACAATGTCAAGGCGAAGATTCAGGACAAAGAAGGGATTCCCCCAGATCAGCAGAGGTTGATTTTCGCTGGGAAACAATTGGAAGATGGAAGGACTTTGGCTGATTACAATATCCAGAAGGAATCCACTCTCCACCTTGTCCTGCGTCTCCGTGGTGGTTTCTAAGCTCTATATATGAATATGGTTTCTGGATTTTATATAAATGATTATGATGTCTGGCCCTATTGAGGCCTCATAAATAAACTTATGTCTTGTCTTTTATTATATCTATCTTATGTTATGGTTTTAAGTAAATAAAAATTATATATTTACCTAAATTTTGTTCTATGATTCTTCTCTTTTGTTCCTGTTTTGGATGCTTGTGTTATGTTCTGTGATGTTAATTCATTTCCGTTAATTTCTTTTAGAACCGAACATCAAAGGATTAAACTTTTTCTGGGTTTATCTTTCCTGTTCTGTTTCCATGTTCTTCAAACGCACAACCATTGGACTCGTTCCATTATTATTCGTCCTTGTATAATCTAGTAGAAAAATGCAAATTGTAACCATGGAATGTATATTTGTTTTTATATCTTTCTTTTTCCTGTGGTCCAGAGAAATTCTCTCAAAATATAACAAAGTGGCTACATCATTTTTTCTTATTAATGTTGCTTTCTACCCCAACTTTCTCTCATATTAAAATCGGTCTCTTCTCATCAGCTACTTCTCTCTTTGAGATTTTACTAGATATAAGCTCCTGCATGTGTTGATGGTTTTCAGCACAGATGTTTTAGATTTTCCAAAGTTTGTGCTTTTATGGTATTGCTTGCTTGCAAGAAAAAGAACCTGATGATTATAATATCAGAATAGGATAATGGATCTTCAAAAATATCATAATTCCCAGGAAAATTGGTATTTCCTGGGCAAATTTTGGAAATTGTTTATAATCCTTGCAATAATCATAAATGACAAGGTATCTTTGCACCCAAGCATAATCCAATTTCTGGGAATCTGATAGATGTCAAACCTGCTACTGATCTCACCAGTTTTGGGTGGTGGTTGATGGACAGGCTGGGTATGGGTCTTCCCATTGACAACCCTCGACACTAAAGTCCTTGGAAGAGGACACCATTGGAGCCGTCTCCGTTTGTTTTCTCGAGACCACCTCCCATTGTCCAGTCATCTGCTCGAAAACAAATGCATTGGTTTCTCATTGGGAAGTAGGTCATTATTGTCATCTCCATGTTTTTGAACACTCTAATCGGAACTCTAACCACACAAAAAAAAAAACTGTTTTTCAATAATTCAGTACATCAAATCCAGTTCAGCTTTCACGCATATTCGGATACGAGCGTAATATTGAAGCCAAACAAGGAGATAAGGATTACAGAAGAGAAAAGATGAGAAAGAAAGCAACCTATACAGCAAACAGATAGAAACAGATGATTTGAACTCAGATCCTCCTAAAAGCAAAAAGTAAACACACAGACTTAAACAATAGCAATAAAAACGGTATCATCTGACAGTTTGGCCGAGTGGTCTAAGGCGCCAGATTTAGGCTCTGGTCCGAAAGGGCGTGGGTTCAAATCCCACAGCTTACATTTTTCATGAAATCCGAACACTTTTTCAAGTGACGTCGTTTCACTCAAGGATTCTGCAGTCGGAAGAGAAGACAAAATTCAACGCTGTTTCTCTCCCAATCCAATCCCAAAGCCTTGCCATGGCGATCTCTCCCACTTCTCGCTTCTTACTTTCCCTTGTCACCACTTCTCTCTTCCTTTCAATTCCCACTGCAGAAGCAGAATCCGAACTCGTAGCCGATCTCATCGCCCTTCAATCCGAATCCAAATCCGGAGTCATCCACTTAGACGACCAAACCATAGCCAAATTCCTCACTTCCCCTCAAACCCCGCGTCCTTACTACCTCTTCATCTTCTTCGACGCCACACAACTACACGACAAATCCGATCTCCACCTCCCTCAACTCCGGAAAGACTTCGCTCTCGTCGCCTCTTCCTTCATCACCAACCACAACAACTCCAACACCAAACTCTTCTTCGCCGACATCGAGTTCCGTGAATCACAATCCTCTTTCCACCTCTTCGGCGTCAACTCCCTTCCTCACATTCGCCTCGTCGGTCCCAACGCCAAATCGTTGAAGGATGACTCCGAACAGATGGACCAGGGCGGGTTCTCTCGATTGTCTGAATCGATGGCCAAGTTCATCGAGTCTAGAACTAAACTCACTGTGGCCCCCCTCCATCATCCCCCCATTCTTTCCAAAACGCAAATGGGTC
This sequence comes from Abelmoschus esculentus, assembly GCA_035048815.1. Lineage (NCBI taxonomy): Eukaryota > Viridiplantae > Streptophyta > Magnoliopsida > Malvales > Malvaceae > Abelmoschus > Abelmoschus esculentus. The sequence continues at coordinate 13,679,118 of JAUCBN010000044.1, forward strand.
TCATCGTTGTCATTTTGTTGATCTCTGCTCCGTTCGTCGCTAAAAAGATCTTCGCCGGGGAAACGCTCTTACACGATCCCAATATTTGGCTTTCCGGCGCCGTTTTTGTTTACTTTTTCAGTGTTTCAGGTGCAATGCATAATATAATTAGGAAAATGCCGATGTTTATGATGGATAGGAACGATCCGAACAAATTGATTTTCTTTTACCAAGGATCGGGGATGCAACTCGGAGCAGAAGGTTTCGCGGTGGGTTTTCTTTATACAATCGTGGGATTGTTGCTTGCTCTCGTCACCCATATACTTGTTCGTGTTAAAAACGAGAAAACCAAGCGTGTGGTGATGATCTTTGCGATCTGCATTTCCTTTTGGGCGGTGCAGAAAGTGATTTTCTTGGACAATTGGAAGACTGGATATGGGATTCATGGATTCTGGCCTTCCAGTTGGAACTAAAGGTAGGTTCTTTTTGTTTCCTAGGCTGCTAAGGTTTCAATATTTGGAGAATTTAGATCAGAATTTGATATTAATTTACGATGTTTAAATGTATAACTCTACTTGAATGGTGTTTTGCTTATAGAACTTTACTTTGTTATATGCTGACATCTTTGCCTGCAAAAATACATTTGCTATAGGATTTTCTGATGTTAATCATAATGTTCCGCCGTGTTATCTCTGTCATCTTTGTGCTGCAGCCTGCATATGGTTTCTAAATATCTGCAACAAGTATAATCTTTATAGAGAATTAGATTTGCTGCCCTTAATTCTCTATTTATGAATGTTTTCTTTTGTGCACTAATAATCTTAATACATTCAGTTTACTTGTTACCGATGTTGTTCTCCTGTTCAAAAAATCACCATACTCGGCCTCTTGTTTGCTTATTTAAGATGTGACAAATGAGCCAAAGCAGATCAAAGCTTACTCACCTACAATGGCTACTACCCTTCAGCCTCTATTAGATAAACCAAAATCCTCTTACACTAAGATTCTCCTAGTTTTCACCATGTTAGCTATAACACGCTCAGCTGCTTTGGTTACCGTTTGTTTGGTTAGATTTGGTTCCATTGGTACTGTTATCCCACATGATTTTGTGAGAAAGCTGTTGACAAGACATCATGGTCGATTTTGCTGTCGGAAATGGCGTTGAATATGATGTTGGTCTACTGCAGGCCTTGTTAGAGCAACCCAATGTTCGTATGCGAAATGCCATTGATGTGGCCAAGAACTTCAAGCATCGGATTAACAATCCCGGACAGCAAGCCGCTATGGTTGATTGCATGGAACTAATGGAGTCATCCATGGATAGGATCATGGATTCCATGGTGGCCGTTGAAACAAATGATGTCACTTCTCATTCAAATGCTCATTCGTGGCTAAGTGGTGTGCTCACTAACCATGTCACATGCTTAGATGGCCTCGAAGGGTCGGCTGGGACCCTTATGGAGCGCCAGCTCCATGATCAGCCGACCCTTATGGAGCTGGCACTCTATGATCTGATATTGAGTGCCAGAGCTTTACTAGCCGTTTTTGTTTCTTCTTCTCCAAGGAAGATGAAACTTGTTGATCCATTGGTGGTCGATGGATTCCCGGCATGGATCAGAAGCAAGGACAGGAAGCTGTTACAGTCTTTGCCTAATCAGATGGGACTGGGAGTGGCAAGTTCAAGACACTTGGAGAAGCTGTTGCAGCGGCACCAGACAAAAGGACAAAAGCAACGCCAGGAACATAATCTATGTGAAAAAGGGTACTTACAAAGAAAATGTTGTCGACATGAGTTCGATGATTATCACTGGCAACCTAAATGTTGTCGACGGATCTATCACACCTTCAGATCAGCCACTGTTGGTCTGGTTCCAAAAAAATATACATTGTTAATAAATCAAATATTAACTCATATGGTAAAGAATCATTATTTAATACACCAATAGTTAAATTTTATTTATTTTTTCTATAAACGACCTTATTACAACATTAACATACCCAAGCTCCGAACATCACTAGATTAAAACAATAAACCAATCTACATAAGACAACAAATAATTGTTCACATCTTGTGTTCCTTAATCAAAACTAACAAAGCTACACCCATATTCCATTCTCACAGCCCTTTTCACTTTTCTCTTCCTTCTTATATCCTCTCCTACAATCCTCTCTTCATCAAACTTCATTTTCCTTTTATTTTCTTGCATTTTCTTTCTCTTTTCTCTTCCCTTGTTTGTTTCTCAAGAAAGAATCCCCCCTTTTCTACGTTTGATTAGAAAGCTCCCTTATTTGCATGTTTTCTAAATCATTCATCAAAAATGATAGCAAACAGTATGAAGCATGGAACCTTGCATCAATGCTTATCTCTTAAATCTTCCACCTTCATTTTTTAGGTACTAAACGATCATAATTTTCTATATGCTTCCTTAATTACAATATCTTTACATTTGGCCATAGGTTTCCTTCAACAGCCATAGCTATTTCAACCGGTTGTTGTCACTGTGTTCCGATCCAAACATTATGGCAGGCAAGATCAAAGGCATCTACAAAGGTTTCAAATCGATTTCCCACATCTTCGGTGAGGCTCTTTCCGTATCTCTTTAAACATACAACAAATACGAATTTTTATATTATTTTGATGAATAATCTTAAGATGATTATAAAATAGTATATGCTCATGTTTTTCTTTATTCTTTTGATAAGACACACCTTGTAGACAAAGCTGCTTGAACCCGATTCTATTATGATAAACATCATCTTCTTTTCCAAGATTTTTGAATGTATTATATTTATGTTTTGTGTGTTCGTTTTTTCGAGTCGCGATGAGGTTTTGAATGTAGTTGTGAAGGAGCGAGATATGGAAATTGGACAGCCGACAGATGTTAAACATGTAGCACACGTTGGTGTGGGTCACTCTTCCACTGTTTCTCCCAGTTGGGTATGTTCAATATTTTGATTCAAAAACTACAGTTTGGTTATGCTAAACTGAGTTGTATTCATCTCTTAATTGTGACTTGGTCTGAAATTCATTACAGATGAATGAATTCAAGTTCGGTCCCGACACAACAACAACAACATCAACCGACAACACCAATATTTCTCATCCTACAACTCTTTCAAAACGATCCTCTCAAGGCACGTTGTCCCAAAATCTACCTTGTTTTCTTTTGTATATAATGAATGTTTTGAAAACGGTATACCAATATTGTATGTATTGATTATATGGTATCGTATGATTCAGTTTGATCGAATACTTATTCTAATTGAATTTTAAATCAGTTGGTATGTCCCTTACCAATATTATTTCGTTACAGGTCTTAATCGATCCATAGAATCTCAACCGACAACAAAGAAGATGAAAAACCGATTTTGCACGGATCTTCTAAATGTTACGAAAAAACGAAAGAGGAGAAAGAATAGTAAATACGTTGTCGAGTCTTCGTCTACAAAATCTCGACGAACAACGAAGACGAAGGAATCATCCACAGGTTTATCACCAGACCTCAAAATATAGAGATTATCATGCATGGTTATTTAATGTTTAAATTCGAATCCAAACTCGAAGAATGCAAGACTTATCTATCTATAGGCAAATTGTATTGCATTTGTGTTGGTGAAAGTTTTGCTGATTTGGGTGATTGTATTCGGATAAAGTTTGTAATTTCTTGTTATGCACGAAAATGATAATCTATTTAATATGCTGAGTTTCCAACACGACAATATAATTCACTTTTACTTGTATTTATATGCACAAGGAATCCAAACATTAGGAGTGGACAAATCTCGAATAGATTCGAGTAAAAAAAACTAAATTATTTAATTTGATGTGAAAAGATTCGATTTTTTAATAATTGTTGTCAGAGGCGGATCCAGACAATTATTTAAGGGTGGCCACGTATGATTTTAAATTTTTAGGGTGGACACAATTTATAAATATTAAAAAATTTAAAGACTAATTTATAAAATTTTAAAAAATTAAAGGCAAATGTGTGAACTTTAAAAAGTTCAACATGAGTCTGTGCCTACCCTACACTATTTATACATCCGCCAATAATTGTTGTTGCCATTCAAAAAATGATAATTGTTGATCAATTTTTAAGTTTGAGTCGAACTTCTGAATTATGTGTAATATATATAATCACATATAAAAAATACATAAAAAAAATATATTCTATATGATTATAAAAATCCGTTTAAATTAGAAGTAATTAATATCATAACATTATAAATGTTTATAATTAAACTTGAACAGAAACTTAACAATTTGACATAACTCGAATCAAAATTCATAAACTTGACTTGACACAAAAAAAAAAACAAATAAATATGAGTTATAAAATAGATTCGTAAGATTAACTAACACAAAATATTTTAACTCGACTCAAACAAATATCTACCCCTACCGAACACTTTCCGTCCCCGTAAAAGCTTCACCGAACGTTAAAATCAAAGAGGAAGAATGAGTTACAAAATTTACAGTTGTTTTTAGTTAAACTAAACAAAATTATGTTATAAAACATCTTCAAATTCAAACTACATCTGTTGTTTATGAGTCTTAAAAGAATAATCTAAACAACCGAATAATTATCTAATAACGTTTATTACAAACATTAGAAGTTAGAAGTTCAAATACACCGGTCTTCTATGAAGAAGATATTACGGTACTTTTCAATAAAAATTACAGAGAGTACTGCCTCTCTTTCTCTATTCCGATAGGTTCTAACAGCCAGCCTATAAACATGTCCCATAACAAATAATTGTTCCCAAAATCTTGTGTTTCGTAATAAAACTAACAAAACTACCACCCGGTTCTTTATCTTTCCGTACGTTGTATTTAAACACCCATATCTCAGTCTCACACTATCTTCACATCCTTCTAATATTTTCTCTTCTCTTTCTCGTCATCAAGCTCCAATTTTCCCTTCATTTTCTTTCTATTTTCTCTCCCCTTGTTTGTTTCTCAAGAAAGGGTTTCCTTCTTCTTCTCTGTTTAAATACAATACCATTCATCGAAAGTGATGGCAAGAAATATGGACCATGGAACTTTGCATCAATGAATCTGTCTTAAATCTGTGCACTTCTCATTTCATTTTATAGGTATTTTATTATCGTAATCCGTTATAGTTCTTAGGATCAAGGATTTAAATTGTGGTTATGACAGTATTTTTAATTGTGTTACATTTATTATGGCCGAGGACATAATGATTGCAGATATTACGACAGTATTTTATTATACATTTGAGTATAAGTACTTTCCGGCAGGCAAAAGTACAATCACGTCTGTTCTGTTCTGTTGTGTTCCGATCCCGACATCATGTGCGGCAAGATCAAAGGCATCTACAAAGGTTTCAAATACATTTCCAAAATCTTTGGTGAGACCCTTTTCTGTATCTCTTTAAATATACAATAAATATGAATGTATTATACTTGAGCATGCTTTTTCTGGGTTGCTTTTTATTATAGTTGTGAAAGAGCGAGAGATGGAAATCGGACACCCGACAGATGTTAAACATGTTGCACACATTGGTGTGGATCAATCTTCCACCATGGCACCCAGTTGGGTATGTTCAGTAATTTGATTTCAAAAACTATAATTTGTATAGACCAAACTATGTTGTATTTATCTCTTAAACTTTGGTTTGGCCTGGAATTCTGTACAGATCAATGAATTCAAGATTGGTTCCGACACAACTGCAAAACCAACCGGTATGTCCGAAGTTTCAACACGGTCGTCTCAAGACACGAATTCTCAAAATCGATCTTCTTATATAATAAATTGCTCTATAAAATTATGAATGTTATTTTGATGCAGATATTGATCAACCAGCAACAGATATAACGAGAATCCGGTCTTGCACAGATATTCCAAATGTTACTAAGAAACGAAGGAGAAAGAGGAGTGTTTCCGTCGCCGAGTCGTCTTCTACGAAATCTCCGCGATTATCGAAAACAAAGGCGAAGAATCCTGATCGGGTTCGTCTCTAGACTTGAAAATATAGAGATTATATGATTATTTCCTATTCATGAAGACAACAAAGTTTGTGTTGGTGGCAAGTTTCATGTAGGAAGATGTATTGCATTTGTGTTGGTGGAAAATTTCATGTAGGAAGATGTATTGCATTTGTGTTGGTGGAAAGTTTAGCTAATTGGGATTATTGGATTTGGACAATGTTTGTGAAAGAATCTAATTATTTTCTTTCTAGTTCATTTTATCAGGCAATTGTGTTATGAATACATCATATTCATATAACTATTATTACAACCTAAGTTGAAGTCTTAAACAATACTTATAAGAAGAGAATATAAGTTGACCAGTGACTGTTCGGTGTCCTATTCATTGAACATTGATTGGTCAATCACTGTACTGGTATTATTGGTGTTCGAACTCAAACCTCTAAAAACAATAATCGTTTCCTTAACCACTAAGGTAAGATGATTCATACGGGGCGGTTTTGACGAGCAGTGTGGATTTACGAGCTCCCGTCAGCAACCCATTTTCTTTTTGTTTACACCTTTTGGGCCTATGGCCATTCCCTGTAGGAAAATTTGACAGAAGCCTTAAAACAATAAGGCTTTTCATAGCTCTTTTAGGCCCAATATACCATGTTCCCTGTGAATTTTATCAAACTATATAGAATATTTTTTATATACATGCCCTATAAACTTTAATTTATATAAATTTATTAATTTTAAAGTTTAGGTCTTTGTTTAAGATTTATAGTTTATATTCTAAGATTTAAAATTTTAGGTTTTGATGTCTATTCAGAATTTTTAATAATTAGTAGGTTGATTTTTAAGTTTAAGTTGAGTTTTATAAATTTTTTTGATATTTATATACTAATATAAAAAATATGAAAAAATATATATCACAAATAAAAAAATATGAAAAATATATATGTATATCTTATACGATTAAAGAAAAATATTTAAATTTGAAATCAAATTATACTGTAAAAATAATTATAATTTATCATATAAGATTTTAAAATTCAACTCAAATTTCATAAACTTGAATCGAATAAAAAAATTCATATAAAATTTGACGTATCTATTTAATTAACTCAAAACCTTTTAATTTGACTCGATTAAACGTTTATCTCTACTTCGAACTCACGATATTCTTCCGGACTAATCCAAATTTTATGTATAGAATTTTTTAAATAAAAGTTTTGATAAAACGTTATTTACCATGCCAGATTTTTATTGGACACTGGCTGGCAAAGGCCTTGCCCCTCATTTGGTCAAATTTATATTTAGTCCTTAACTTTATAAAACTTTAGTAAATAAAATGGTGAAAATTTCCTTTTCCCCCTATAGTTTGAAACTTTTATTAATCCCAAAAATGGTAAATATTTTTAGTTATTAAAAATACTCTTTCACCCTTCTAATAATTTAATCTATACTCTATAGGCAGAACTATAAAGGCCTGTGGAGACATGGCCCCACTCCTCTTTGAAAAGAGTGTATGACTAAAGTAAGTCGAGCAGTACACAACACACTACTTACGATGAAAAATTATTAAATTTCTCTGATTTATAACGTTATTTATATTTTTATTACTATTAATAAATTTTTATTTTATTTTTTTAAATTAATTTTTTTTTTAAGTTTCTGTTTTTATATATCATTAAATAGATAAATCTCATTAGTTAAGATAATAGATCATAACAAAGAAAATCTATGTCCCTAAGGATTCAACCAAGCTTGTATTTGTCCCATAACATATGATAATGACAACAACCAAGAAGCATGAAAAGGGTGAACATGTTCAATGAAATATCCTCCGTTCTCGGCTTAAACGACTGGTTCGGTTTTCGGTTTCCAGTTTCAACAGCGTTTCGGGAACATTTTCGTCGGTAAATAAACTTGGTATGTTTTGTTCAGTATTGAGAATTACTACTATGAATCGAAGTTGTTGATTCATCAAAATAGTTGTCATTGGTAATAAAGTTCGTTGTTGTGTGTTGCTTTCTGTAATCTTAATGCCTCCTAGACCCAAGTATTGATTGAAGTCTGGTGAACATATTTATTTTGAGCCAATTATGTCGTCCACCATCCAAAACTGGCCCAGTCATGAAGGATTGAGATTCAAATGAGTGGGGCTTGAATCGGTAAATGCTTCTACCACACCCGTTTTGAACCAAGAAGTGGGATTCTCATATAGGTGAAGACTAAGGTGTTTATTCTCGATAGGGTCGTAAATGAGACAAGACAAATTATAAATTATTTGAATTTGATTCGATTAAAGTTCGGTCAAAACTCGATTCGAGTTTAAACTCAGCTCGAGTTCTTGCTGAGCTGAGTCGAGCTACATGATTACACGCAAATATATTTTAATTTAAATATATTTTTCTGAATTTGGAAGCATATTTATAAAAAAAAAATTAGAATTTTGAATATAAGAAATAATAAATTGCTAAATATAATATTATTCACATATATAATTTTTTTGAATATAATAAGTATCAAATTATTAAAAATTAAAAAAATATATTTATAAAAAATATTTTTTGAATAATCCAAAACTTAAAATATTATGATCCGTATTCGATCTGAAAAATTTAAAATTCAAATCTTCGATCCCAAAATATAAAAAAGATCGAATATCTAAATTTTCCGATCAAATCAAATTGGTTGAATCTGATATTTTTAAACATCATTATTGAAGACATTTTTTTTTTGAAAGGACATTATTGAAGACATTGATTGTCTGATTACGGGACCAAACTCTTCCCGAAATGGCCACTGGTGATGCTAATCAATGGAGTTTATAAATGGAAAGTTCAGTGTAGGGTAGTCCGGTACGTAGTGTCCACATTGAAAACTCAGACAGGTGTTTTTCATGTTCTTATTTCTTTTTCTCCTCTTCAATTCATTATGTCTCACCAAAACAGCTACCTCGGATGCCTGAACACTCTTTTCACGTCGTCTAATCCTTCCATTTTGCTTCATTTTTTCGACCAGCACTGGATTTGATATCTGAATATCTTTATCATCGGTTTGTTCTTGTTGTTGCTTCAGTTTTGTATGGATGAGGAATGGAAACATAACCCCAAACATTGCATGTTCATGTTTAATTCTTGTTTCGACAAATCAAATAATCTGCTGGTTCCGAAATAGTACAGAATTGACGACGCTGGGAAAGAATTTCCAGGGCCACATGAAATTAAATTCGCCAGCTCGTCTCAAACAATGGTTTGAAAGAAAAAAACTCAGATAAAAATATTATGGAGTTTTTCAGTTCTTCCAGCAGCAGCTACGATTAATATAAACAAATGGAAGGGAAGATGCCATTTCCATTATCACTCACAATTAAAGCTCTCACCCACCATAAATACTCTGGAATTAACTCCTTAGCTGTAGCCATATCGTCTCCACCTGTTTCTTCAATTCTCTTCGTTTTCACTCTCTACAAATATTTTATCTCTCCTTGTAGGTCTCTGTCAAAAAGCTAATATGGGATTTTTCCAGTGACCCCAAACTCTTAAGAACCCTCCTTTTCATTCATCTTCCTCAACAGATGTTCAAAATGGTTTCCTTTTGGTAATAGGGTTTAGGGTTAATTCATGGCAGCTTACCTTTGTTGACAGCATTGCCCCATTGCCAAGTTAAGAGAGAGTAAAAAAGAACCGGTTACGTTACAGTTTTTGGTTTCTGTCAAATCAGCCTAATAGGAATCCGAAGTCAATAATCCAACAATCTAGGCGGACAGATATGTGGAACATGTACGGCTGCTGGGTAGGGTTTTAAAACTCATCGATGTTTCCCAGCATGATGTTTCTAATGTCCGACATGCCACTGCATTTAAGACAAGGAAACTATTGCTCTATGCTGCTCTCAGTCCCCTTCTCCAATAATCTTTAAGGTAATCTTTTGCTGCAGTTTTCTCCTAGCTTCTTTCACTTCTAGGCCTCATTGTACGTTGCTTTTTGTTGTTTTGTTTTTGATTTTCATCCTTTATTATTCCTTGTCGCTGCTCTACTGTTTCTTTTTCTCTTTATTTTACTTGGATTGACTTATGTTGTTGTCTTCACAGAACCTAAAAACTCCATAGGCGTTGTTGTTTGAGCATTTCGTTAGCATGTTTAGCCCCAACTTATTCGAGAGTTCCCATATATTCAACATGACTCATAAGACCTCAGAGAGTGAACTACTGGGGAATATCAGGGATGATGATTATGAAATCAAATCTGGTGCTGAAACTATGGATGTTCCTTCAGGAGATGATCAAGATCCTAACCAACGTCCTAAAAAGAAGAGTTATCATCGTCATACCCAGCGTCAAATCCAGGAGATGGAAGCGTAAGTCTTTTCCACTGGAGTTACTCATTAGGTTTTGTCCGTCATTGTTCTTGTTTGGAGAACTAAATATTCTTTTGGATTTTTGATACTTTGTTGCTCAGATTCTTTAAGGAGTGTCCACACCCTGATGATAAGCAAAGGAAAGAGCTTAGCCGCGAGCTAGGGTTGGAGCCTCTACAAGTCAAGTTTTGGTTCCAAAACAAGCGCACCCAAATGAAGGTACTAAATATCCATGTCTATGTAGTAAGATTTCCCGCCCTTGCTTAACTGTTGAGTTTTACCTTTATTAACAGGCCCAACATGAGCGACAAGAAAATGCCACGTTGAAGGCTGAGAATGAAAAGCTACGTGCAGAGAACAATAGGTACAAAGAAGCTCTCAGCAATGCTACATGCCCCAGCTGTGGAGGCCCGGCTGCTCTTGGAGAGATGTCATTTGATGAGCAGCATTTGAGAATAGAAAACGCTCGGTTAAGGGAAGAGGTAATTGAAAAATGCTACACAATGACACTGACACATCACTTATTATTATTTGCTTATTATTTGTTCTGGTACAGATTGATAGGATATCTGGAATAGCTGCTAAATATGTTGGCAAGCCTTTATCTTCCTTTCCTCACCTTTCTGCTCACTTACATTCGCGTTCTGTTGATCATGGAGCTAGCAATTTTGGGACACAGTCAGAATTCCTAGGGGAAATGGACCGCACTGGTGATCTTCTAAGGTCTGTGTCTGGACCTACAGAAGCGGATAAGCCTATGATTGTTGAGCTTGCTGTTGCTGCAATGGAGGAACTAATCAGATTGGCTCAATCTGGGGAACCATTGTGGGTTCCTAGTAAAAATTCTACAGATGTGTTGAACGAAGACGAGTACTTAAGAACTTTCCCTAGGGGAATTGGACCAAAACCTTTGGGGTTGAGGTCTGAATCTTCAAGGGAATCTGCAGTCGTCATTATGAATCATGTGAACCTAGTTGAGATTCTCATGGACGTGGTAGGATTTCGTTTCCAAGTTTGGGTCCATTATACAAACTTTTAATCCACCCCAACATATTAAAATCATTGATTTTCAGAACCAATGGTCGAGTGTGTTCTGTGGCATTGTTTCAAGGGCTATGACTCTTGAAGTCCTATCAACCGGTGTTGCAGGAAATTATAATGGAGCTTTGCAAGTGGTAATAATGAGCAGTTCGATTTGTTTTCCATTTCGTTTCAGCCTTAAGATTATGAAACAATGCCTAACACCTTGCATTTTCAGATGACGGCTGAGTTTCAAGTCCCTTCACCACTTGTACCAACTCGGGAAAATTACTTCGTCAGGTACTGCAAGCAGCATATCGACGGGACTTGGGCAGTAGTTGATGTTTCCTTGGATAATTTACGCCCTAATCCAGTGTCCAAGTGTAGAAGAAGACCATCAGGTTGTTTGATCCAAGAATTACCGAATGGATACTCTAAGGTAAGTTATTCCTTATTTCATCTCATATGTATGCATTGCATGCATGTATGTATGACATATTTTCGTGATACTTCAGGTTATATGGGTTGAACATGTAGAACTGGATGGTAAAGCTGTCCACAACATATACAGACCAGTAGTTAATTCCGGTCTAGCTTTCGGAGCAAAGCGTTGGCTGGCGACATTAGATCGACAGTGCGAACGTCTCGCGAGTTCAATGGCCAGTAACATTCCAGCAGGGGATCTATGCGGTAAAACAATATTTACCATCTTATTCTCTTACAGATACCAATCGGAATGCAGTGTCAATGATGTTACCATTCCGAATACTACTTGATCTCTGCAGTTATAACAAGTCCAGAAGGGAGGAAGAGTATGTTGAAGTTGACAGAGAGGATGGTGACTAGCTTTTGTACCGGCGTCGGTGCTTCTACAGCCCATGCTTGGACGACTCTATCGCCGACAGGTTCCGATGATGTACGGATTATGACCCGAAAGAGTACGGATGATCCAGGCAGACCTCCTGGTATTGTGCTTAGTGCTGCAACTTCCTTCTGGATCCCTGTTCCACCCAAAAGAGCATTTGATTTCCTAAGGGACGAGAACTCCCGAAGTGAGGTACATTAAGCTTCCAATCGAAAATTCAAAATTTTCAGTTAGAACATTATACTAATTTGCAGATTTAACCAGTGGGATATTCTATCAAACGGTGGCCTAGTTCAAGAAATGGCACACATAGCCAATGGTCGTGATCCAGGCAACTGTGTTTCGTTACTACGAGTAAATGTAAGTCGGCCATGGCAGGTAACATTTCCACAACAATCATCCATTAAAGCTAACATTTCCATTTGTAAACCAATCTGCAGAGTGCAAACTCTAGCCAAAGCAACATGTTGATACTTCAAGAGAGCTGCACTGATGCCACAGGGTCCTACGTGATATATGCCCCAGTCGATATCGTCTCCATGAACGTCGTCTTAAGCGGTGGTGACCCGGATTATGTCGCGCTACTTCCATCTGGTTTCGCAATTCTTCCCGACGGTCCGGGACATAATGGAGGAGTGATCCTCGAAATCGGTTCGGGTGGCTCTCTCCTCACCGTTGCCTTCCAGATTTTAGTCGATTCCGTTCCACCGGCAAAGTTTTCTCTCGGATCAGTGGCTACCATCAATAGTCTAATTAAATGCACCGTCGAAAGGATCAAAGCTGCCGTAATGTGCAATAATGCTTCCTAATGAAGATTAGATATTGTAGGAGCATTCACCATTTTGTGACCGTAGGGGCTAAGTCCGAAACTGAAACATTAGTTTGAACTCCTTCCCTCCATTAACAAACATTTCTTAAGTTCTGCTTTAATTCTGCTGTAGCCTGTAGGGTGCCTTTTGAATTTAATGAATGTTGCTGCCTTTGTTGTACATTGTATTTTCCTTGATATAATCATGGGAATCTAATTTTTAAATGATTAATTTGGATAAGTACAATAAAATTTATTATAAAAACTATCTTAATTTAATATAAATTTAAAATTTTAACCCTATTTAAAAGATTATGGTGTTTTAATATTATATAAATTTAATAGGTTTGAATTAATACTTGTTAACTCAAATAACTCAAATTTAAAACATAATGCCTAAATAAGTTTTTTTTAGTATAATTATTCACAGTCGATTCATTGATAATTACTTGAAATTTTATCTTATTAGACCAAATATATTTTCAAATTACCGTGTTACATAATACGTTAATATTTAATTTAACTTCTTTTATATTTTTCCAAAATTATATAAGACTGTTATACACGTTCAAAACCACTCCATTTCATACAAACATTAATTAAAGATGAATTTACACGTATATCGAACATCACTAACCTTAATAATATAATAATGTGATCCCTATGAATCTTTGATGTGCAGATGTTGGATCTTTGATTCTTGTCTTAGAAAAAATAACCCCTTGTCCCTTTCTTTGTCAAAACTCAAATTCTTAAGAACATACTAATTAATGTACTGTTCAGCGATTTTCAATCCTCAGTTATAGAATTTTCTAATTAATGTCACGTGTGTCTGTGGCAATCGTCATTGACCTTAGCTGCAGCCAGCAGGGTTACTATTTTCGTCTGACCAGTTCATCTTGTCTACACGTCATAGAATCATACGGCACAAAAATAGTTGAAAGTAATTAATGCATATATAATCAACGGTTCTTTTTCGCAGGGAAAAATGGGTTCAGAAGTTGATTATTGTTCACGCTGGTATCGATTTAATTTTCAAGAAATTTAAAAAAAATTCAAATAAGAGAATTGTAATCATCGGAATTTATTTAAGGAGTCGTCACCAATAATTTTTTACGATACAAATGGGTTATTACAAGTATGTAAGTCTGTAAAAATTGTACGAAACATTTTATTTCAGTAGTTAAGGAATGATCGTTATTCTTAAAGGTTTTGAGTTAAAACATTAATATTGCATTCAATGATTAATATCTAATGATAAAGTTTTTAAAACTAAAAAAATATTCGTCAATCAATCAATAAATATCATCAGAAAAATTATTAAAAAATCAATATTTAAATTTAAATAAATAAATTAATTAAACATTTTAAAACTCTAATAATAAAAATAAATTTAAAAATAAAATTCAATAATAATCTATGTAATTCACCCTTTATTTTAACCCAAATACCCAAACCATCTTCTACATTTACACAATCATGTCTGAAAAAGTATTACAATGGTGTCCTTGCGTTCAAAATTTTCATACTTTAAAAAGAAAACTTTCCAGCCATTGTTATGCCAACTTCAAGAACAGGTTAGTTATTATTACACTGGTGACGCATGGTTGATCCCCAAGACAACTGTACCAGCTGGTGAGATATGATGACCGGTGGAGCCGATGACTGCCGCTGCCTGCACGATCGTCGAGTAACAAATACAAACAGATGACTGCAGTCTGCAGAAGCCATTAATACTTGATTTTTTTAGAAAGAAGAGCTGAAATAATTTTCTGAAACATGTCGGAGACAGTTACGTATAGGAATTAAGGATTCCCAGAAAAAGTAATGCAGGAACCAGGAGGCAGGTATTCAGAACATTGAATGGCTGGAAATGTTAAAATTAGTATAGAATTAAAGTGGTATCTGTTTTAAAATTTGCCTGCAGGAAACAAACTAGTAAAACAAATAACTGTAGGGTAACTTTAAATGGTTCAAGTATTTTTAAGTTATTAATAATACTAAAATTAAAGTTTAGGATTTAGTTTTTTTAGGGTTAGAGTTAGAAATTTAAGATTTAAATTTTAAATATATATATGTTTGTATAAAATTATTTATACAAGTATGTGTATCGAACTTTTAAACAAAAATCTTTTATTCCTAATTATGTTTTATTATCCCAATTTAAAAAATCTTTAAAAAATAAATTTTAAATCTTAACCTTAATATCTATACCCCTAAACTATATACCCTAAATCTTAAATCATTATTTTAAAACATAACAGCAAATAAAATACAGACGATTTACGCCCTAAAATTTTACCTATATTTTTCAGTTTTCTAAAACATCTTTAATAATAATAGTGAAAAAATCTTTTTTATATTTTCAAAATTCTTCTCATTTCTGTTTTTCTAAAATCATTTTTAAATTTTATAACCAAACACATTTTTTAATATTTTTTTATCAAAAAATAAAAATAGCTATACTCTAAAACCAAATACAGTATAAACCCATTTTCTTTTCACACCTGTCTGAGACTGAGTTGCAGGCTCTATATCTGTCCACTACCCAGTTGAAGACCATTTCAACACTGAACTCAACTCAATATGGGCTTTTTTATGTTGGGCTCAATTAGAAATTAGTAATTATAAATAAATAAATAAAATTCAATTTAATCCCAACACTTTCAATTTATGTAAAAATGTTAAATTTAATATCTTTTTACTTTATTATATACAGGAACAGAGCTATGTAATTTATATAACATACGATGTTATTATATTGTAAACAGTAAAAAATATATTAATTTGTCTATGTATAAAATTTTAATGGAAGAAAAAGTATATAAAAATATTAAATATCAAATTAAAAATAATACTTTTTAAAATAAATTAAAATAATTATTTTAAAAGAGTATTTAATTTTAAGAGATAATTATAAATATGAATAAAAAATTAATTATTTCGTTTATTTATTATTATTTTATTATAAATGGAACGGTCGAACAAGATCATTGAAATATTTATTATAATTTTTAAAAAATGAGTAGTCAAAATCAATAATGAATCTAACCATTATCTACAAAATTAGAGTAACGTATATTTTTTGGGAACCAATTTTAATATAAATATTTAAACAAAAGAGTTGTCAAAATCTTTACCACGTGGCTACTTCACCTGAATTTCAAGTTGAGCCGTCACAATCGGTATCCATTCGATTCGGACTTAAAATTTAAATCATTTACGAATCATCTTGTTTCAGTAATTAGAAAAACGATTATTATTTTTGGAGATCACGGGTTCAGGTATTAACATTGTAACATAGTGATTAAACGATCAATTTTCAATAGTTGAGAATATACTCTAGAATAGATATTACAGTAATCACTATAAATGAATGAAACGAATAATTTAAATTAACAATCAATTATATGAGATCAAATATAATATTTGATCCTATCTTATATTTTTATATATTATATATTATATTTAATAATTTATTATTTTTTTCGAAACGAATCAAATTTAATTCAATATTTAATTAAAATATTATATCTTTTCAAAATTAAATTATATATTTTTATTATATTTTAAGGTGTTTAAAAACCTAATCCGTTCCTCGTTGCCATTCATAGATTGAGACATTAAGATTTCTTTTATTTATGCTATGAAATCAACACCTCTCAAAGGTGGTCGTCTCTCTTAATTAGAATAATCATTTGTCTTTAAATATGTATTAATAAGTTATTAATTGCAACAAAGTTGGGGAATATAAAATAGCACGTGTTTATTATGAAATTGATTCTATAAAACTAATAATGATTTCGATCAAAATATTTATGGATAGAAATTGGAAAAAAAAATTTAATCATTAAAAATGAAATATTAATATACGAAAACATACTTAAATTAATAAATAAAAGTTACTCAAAAATTCTAATTTTCAAAGAATATATATTTTCTCTTGTTGTAAGAAACTTTGATGAGCTAGGCTTATTTTCTTTGACCACTATCTCTTTATATAAAATAAATATTAAAATAATTTATATGTATTTATGATTTTGTCTCTTATCAAATTATAAATATAATTTATATAATTGATCATTTAATTTTGTATCGTACTTGATAATAACATATTATATATAGATAGATAGATTAAGATCCACTTACATAATGTAAAACTAACAAATTAATATAAAAAATTAAATTTATTTATCTGAATTTATTAAATTTATATGATTAATTTTTTAAATTTTGGGATTAATTTGACTTAAAAATAATAATTTGAATAACTTATATAAATTTGAGATAATTTTGACGAGGACACTATAGGATTTTATGTGTATGAAAGCCTTGTATAAGTACCCACCAAAAAATCATATCACAATTTGTGGAGAAAGAGAATGACTTCCATTATTATGGTTCTTGCCTCTAACCGTGGCATGATTTCGAGTTCCACTAGGAACCCCACCACCGCCGACAAGAAGATAGGCACTGCTCCGGTTGTTTCCTTGCCAGTGGTTCCTCGAACGGTGCCAGGTTCTACCCCTTTGACCCTAAACAATCCTATCGCAAAGGGTAAATCACCAGGAAAAACTGTTGATACGAACAATCCAGGGAAATTTGGGATGTTCGGGGGGAAGTATGTGCCTGAGACTCTCATTTCTTGTTTAGAGGAACTTGAAGCTGTGTTCAATTACGTTGTGCATGATTCTGAGTTTCAGGTTATGTTTTTTCTGACACTCATGATTTGCCAGAAACATAGAATGTTTTACTGTTTTTTTTTCAAGCTGATGTTTTCTTTGATTTGAACATGGCAGGAGGAGCTGACAATAGCATTAAAGGACTACGTTGGAAGAGAGACACCTTTATACTATGCTCGGCGCTTGACAGATCGGTACAAGAACAGCAAAGGCGAAGGACCGGAGATTTATCTGAAGAGAGAGGATCTCAACCATGGTGGTGCTCACAAAATAAACAACTCCTTGGCGCAGGCAATGGTTGCCAAGCGAATGGGCCGGAAAAGCATTGTGACTGCCACCGGAGCTGGCCAGCATGGAGTTGCAGCAGCTGCTGCATGTGCAAAGCTTTCTTTAGACTGCACCATCTTCATGGGAACCACTGATATGGAAAAACAGTCCTCTAATGTCCAATTGATGAAGCTTCTCGGAGCTCGGGTTGAACCTGTCGATGGAACATTCAAAGACGCGAGCTCAGAAGCCATAAGGGCGTGGGTGGGGGAACTGGAAACGAGCTATTATCTGACGGGAACAGCGGTAGGGCCGCATCCATGTCCGAGCATGGTACGTGAGTTCCAATCTGTAATCGGGAAGGAAACTAGAAAACAGGCGATGGAGAAATGGGGTGGGAAACCAGATGTCTTGGTAGCTTGCATAGGGACTGGATCCAATGCGTTAGGCTTGTTCCATGAGTTCATAAAGGACGAAGACGTAAGGCTGATTGGGGTTGAGGCTGCTGGGTTTGGACTACACAGTGGCAAACATGCTGCCACCCTAACCAGAGGAGATGTCGGTGTGTATCATGGAGCAATGAGTTATCTGTTGCAAGACGAGGAAGGACAAATTTTGGGTCCACATTCCATTGCTGTAGGGTATGTACGTAGTATCGTTACCCTCTTCTCAAAAGACATATACACTATTATTATTACGACATATATTGTCACCATTTTTATATCTCAAGACTACATTAATAACATCCAGGCTGGATTATCCGGGGGTTGGACCGGAGTTGAGCTTCTTAAAAGAAACTGGTCGATCGGAGTTTCATACGGCGACGGATAAAGAAGCCTTCGACGGTAAGCTACCCTACCGGAAGTTTTTCTGTCTTCTTCTTCAAAATCTAAAAATAGTAATACTTGCTAAACATGAAATGAGTACTATTCTTGCAGCATATCGACGGCTATGCAGATTGGAAGGCATCTGTCCAGGGTTAGAGGCGTCTCATGCCTTGGCTTTCCTTGAGAAACTTTGTCCTACACTACCCCATGGGACCAAGGTTGTCGTCAACATCAGCGGACGTGGAGACAAAGACGCCACCATTGTTTCTCATTACCAACCAGATCAACTCAACAGTTCAATGTCTCCATAGCATCATGTTGTCGTCTGCAAAGTATTGAACTCTTCACAGTCGTCAAAAAAATCATACCCTCGTAATTTAAAACACCATTTGAATTGAATTGTTTATAGGTAGTCAAGATCTTGACCTGTGATAAATATATATCATATATGATTATCATGTGAGACCAACAATGTAAAAAAACTATATAATAATAAGATTTAAAGTACTATTTTGTTAAGAGATCCATTAAATTTATTTTATGTTAGTTCGAGTTTAGATATTTATTTTTAAAACATTAAAATATATATCTAATACTTTAACTAGGATCATTTTCTTTAATAACTAATAAATTTTTGCTCCTAAATCGGTACTTAAAAAAAATTTCTCAAGTTTATACTTAAACTAGACATGTTCTTCTAAACTGGTATCAAAACTTATACATTCTATTAATTCGATCTTAATTCAAAATAAATTAATAAATTTAACCTTTTATATTTACAAATTCTATAAAAAAATTGTTATTATCCTAAATTGTTTATTCTTCTATATAGGAATGTTATATTACTTCTCTAGTATAATAAAAATTTAATAATAACTTGTTATTTTTATCGTAGAATGTAATTGTTCAATTATTTTTTCAATCCTATATACTCACTTGATTTGATAATTATATATTTTTTTCTACTAAATTGATATAAATTTAAAATATTAAAGGTTAAATTATTGAATTATTTTGAATTAAAATCAAATTGATAGAAAGTATAAGTTTTTAGGACTAAATTGTTAATAAAAATATCAAAACTATGAATGAAATTAAAGTTTGGGTACCAACGTAAGAATAAAGATTCTTTATGTATCAATATGAGAAAAAATTTAGTTCAAGTATCAACTTAAGAGTAAAAATTCTCTAGGTACTAATTTGAGAAAAGATACCTAATTCAAGTATTTGTTCTTTATTTTAATCTTTTAAAAATACATATATATCGAAAAAAATAAATTATTTGAATAGGTCTCGTACGAAAAATAACGCTTTATTTTCTATTGAAATCACTGACTGGTTTCAAATTATGTTAAATTTAGAATTAAATAAATTATAAATTAATTATATAATTATAAGATTTAAAACTACTGATATTGTTTTCAGCTAATGCCTAATTTATGGTTGATTGTGTGAATAAATTATGTTGAGTTTATACCTAAACAAATTACAACGTACAATTTATGATTGACCAAGTGAAGGAATTATGGTTGAATTTATAATTAAATATATTACAAATTATATGTACGGTTATACGATTATAAGATTTAAAACGACGACGAATTTTCAACTTATACATAATTTATGGTTAATAGCGAGAATAAATTGTATTGAATTTAAAATTTCAATGTATAATTTATGCTTGACTGTGTGAATGAGTTATGTTTGAATTTATAATTAAACAAATTACAAATTAATTATACGATTGTAATATTTAAAATCATTATTATTTACCAACGAAATTGATTTAAGTGGCAAGTAATTTTGTGTTGCTTAAGTAGATCTTGAGTTCGAAACATTGTGTATGCAGAGTACCCTTGTCGAAAGATTCAACCACCAAAAGCCCTAAAAATCGAAACAACAATAAAAGAAATATTATTACTTTCTCAGCTAATGCTTATTTTATGGTTGATTTCATGAAATAAATTGTGTTGAATTTATAATTAAACAAATTAATATACAATTATAAGATTTAAAACTACAACTATTACTATTTCAACTAATGCATAATTTATGGGTGATTGCATAAATGGATTATGTTTTTTTTATTATTAATGGGCGCATAATTTTATTCCGAAACATAAAAATATAATTAAACAAAAAATTATAATGTATAATTTATGATTGACTGCATTAATATTATGTTGAATTTCTGATTAAACAAAATACAAATTATCTATACAATTATAATATTTAAAACTACTAGTATTACTTTTTCAATTAATGCATAGTTTATGGGTGATTACATAAATGAATTCTGTTGAATTTATAATTAAATAACTTTTAATGTATAATTAAACAAATTGTAACGTACAATTTATGCTTATTGTGAGAATGGGTTTTCCATGTGACTCCGCAGAATATCACAAGGGATGGAAAAAATAAACAAACAAACACGAAAACACAAGTCAAATATCACTAATTCGAACTACATAAAGGGCCAAAACTCGAAACGGCTCGGTGAATGATCAAAGTGGTACCCCCCATATAACATTTTTAAGATTCTAGCTGTGTCACTACGGTCGACAGTCGACACGATAAAAGAATGTTTAAAATGTTTCTCTGGATGTTTTTGCAGGAAATAAACAAGGAGACTGCAACAAAATGTAGGCTCCGAGGGAATCTGTAACCTCTTTTGCAGCAATGTGCAAAGTACAAGTTCAACTATACATGTACAGGGATTTGGCATATACCCAAGCTATTGCAAGGATCAGGGATAACATTAAACTTAGAAAGAGCATATCACTAACATGAAACTCAAACCAAGTTACATAAAAGCTTAGATGCTGACCTACTAAGATTAACTCCGCAGTCTTTTTCTTTGACTATTGTCTTCAGGATTTCCCTGCAAGTAACGAGAAGAAAAATATAAGACGAAGCTGACACGACATCCTCTCAGCGTTTTGAAAAACAAGGAATAAGATGCTCAAAACATGTCTATAATTGCAGGAAACAAGAAGCTACATGCAGTTATAATCTTAAGGTGTCACTCGTGGTAATTTATATATTCCTGAAAACAAACAAGCTAGATAAAAACTGGTCTCCCTTCACAGTTCACACCAATGATCAAACTCCTACAATGTAATGCTAAAAGGATGTACAGAAAAAAAAATCACATTTCAGCCCGAACTGAAAATGGAATTGAATATGATGAAATAACAGAAATGATCTACTAATAGATAATATTGGCAAAGAGGAAAAGAAATATGGCAATGCAATTTAAATCTAAAAATAAAAATACATACCCCATCATCCCCTACAAAATCTTCAGGAGGAACCACACTAGATTCTGATCTGCATTTGGCATGCACTATGGGACCTAACTGTGATCTATCAATGCCTTCCACTGATCCATTGGGTGCATTCATGTAGACAGCCCCCCTATACATCCACTCCTCTGTTTCATCGCTATAAAAATCATCAAAAGGCTCACCACATAATGCACACATGCTCTGTTCTTCGTCAGCAGCAACTGCCAATTCTTCTTCATCCTTCTTTTCTACAATGTCCTCAGTAGGTAAAAACCCAGGAACTGCATCAGTCCCCAAAGCTTCTGCACCACTAAGCCACATACTAGCACTCACAAACCACTTCCGGGAAGGTTTCTGCTTACGGTTCTTAGACATCCGGTTTCTTGTTACATGCCAATCCATATGAGTACTATGCTCCTCTTGGAACTTGAACCGAAGGCCACATGTTGTGCACTGCCTTGGAAGATCAGCATATAAAGCACTTATAGCAGACTCATGCCGCTCCTTGAGGAGGTCTGCATCAAACTCAAGTCCCACGGAATCCTACAAAATAAATTGCTTCATTTAGATACAATCTCATTGGCCAGGAAATACATACACCACAGAACTTCATCTAAATAAGTACCTGTATGGGAGTTGGTTTTGTCAGTGAAATCAAACCTTGAGCCATGAGGGAACTAATCAAACCAGTAAATGCACCACCCTGAGGTTGGTTAGGAAGCAGTGGACCTGCGTTTTGAGCGCCAGGCATCATTTGAGATGCTGGAGGAGGACCACGAGGGAGAGGTGGCATGGCACCCGCCTGGAAATGTAATGAGCCAGTGGGCATATTTGGGATTGATAAAGGAGGCTGTGCAACAAACATTGGATTAGATGGGACCATACTGATAATAGCAGTATAGCACTATGCATTTGGGGAGTGTAACCATGATTCAAGGATGGTGCAGGTCCAGTTGCAGATGAAAGGAAAACATCACGAACCTCATGAAGTGGAAAGTGTGGCTGCAAAGAAGTTCCATGCAACGAGTTTCGCTGTTGCAATGCATGATATTGTCCAGGAAATTGGGGCGCAGTTGTAAAGCTTTGATCCTTGCTTTCAAAACTATCAAACTGTTCATGCATATACGGATGTTTGTTTTGACCCTGATTCGTGACAGCACTGATAGGAGTCAATAAATCAAAATGACTCCTTCCATGCTGCTGCGATGAATAGTTAGAATGCACAATCGGTGGCTGAGATTTATGAACATTTACCGAAGGCCGAACCCCAGTTGTCAATGGTAAAATGGCTGATTGGGCTCCAACAGTAACAGCGTCAAGGCTAGAAGAAGCAGATCTTGGCACAAGAGCTGCAGACCTAACAAATTGTGAACCACCCTCTGGTAATTTCTCAATAAGAGAGACAATTTTGTCACCACCTAAGGAGGATGTACCACTAGCTGAAAAGGGTATCTGGAAATCCCTTCCTCTTCCTTTGGCATTAAGATATGATGACTGGGAAAAGGGGTATGACGTACTCCAAGCATCCTGAGGATGACGCGAACGTTGAACCTGATTTAACCCACGGCCAGACTGAAAAAAAAAATCTTAAAATGAGTAAATGTAGAATGGAATATATATATATATATATATATATATATATACTACATAAGTGGCATATACATAAGAAAGACACCGCAAATCCATAAATTGATGAAGAAATGGTGTTCAGAAATCCAGAATGAACTAAAAAACAGATAAATGAAAAGCATATAAAGCCAAACAGGCTGCACCAGGACACAAAACCTCATGATTTATGAGACTTTATTGTTGGATCAACTACAAAAAAATTACGAGTTTGGTTGTAGCAAATATCAATTGAGATGAAAAACTAGAAATAGCCACCAGTCTACATAAGTAGAAGAGAGAGAGATAGGGAGAGGGAGGAAGCAAGCTTTTCTGAGTACATATATATCTCGAGTTGTATTAATACTAAAGAAGGGTGATTTAACAACAAAGGGGACAGACAAAAGTTGAACTAGCATACACTCAGGGAAGGAACTGCATCTTCAGGAATTGTTGAAGAATCATCAAGGGTGCGACAGCTCCTACTATTAGATTCTAATCCAGCAGGTCTTGGTAAAATGCTTCCAAAAGTTGGAACAGATGACAGTGAAAATTCATTGCTCCTTCGATCTGCTAGTGTCGGGCTCATATCTTCCCAATCAAACTCTTCCTCTTCAGTATTCTGCCATGATCTCGGAGCCATCTTATTGCCCAATCCATTTACATCCAGCCGTTCAACCTGTACAGGCTTGATGTTAGACATTCCTTGTCCTCTATCATTACCATAAGCATCTATTAAAGCCCTGAGTGTTTGACGCTCATTTCCATTACTAAGTTTGTATGTATTCAAAGAACTTTCGGAAGAATTACGGTAATCGCCACAAAAGTGCTTTTTCTGCCACTCCCTTGTTTCCTCATCTTTGATGGTTCCTCTTCCATGCCCAAAATCAAAGCCAGGTCGCAATGGAGAGGCTATCTCAGCAAACCTTCTAGGAGAATCAGCTGATGGAAGATAATCAATTTCTGATTTCAAGAGTTTGTCAGAACAAATTCTTGATGGTGAGAAGGCTCTTGATACTCTGGAAGCTGAAGAAAGTTGTGGCTTGTTAGCCCCAATTGCAACAGAAGTACGCCCAACATTTCCAGTTGAGCTCAATCTTTGCACACCAATATGTGCAGATGGAACCTCAGTATGATCGGAATCAAATTCATCATATCCAATGGTATGTTTTTGACCATACAATCTTTTACCAGAAGACATGCCTCTTACATGCTGTGTATTCTGCAATGATTGAGAACATTTCACACTTCAGATGCTATTCTGTACAAAGCAAGCATAAATAGATGCACATACAATGACAAGACAAACATATGTTTTACAATATTTCTCAACATGTTTATCAGTCGGCTAACAACAATACTAATCAATAGGGAAAAAAACATACGATTCATGTCAAAAGAAAGACATTCTAAACAAAATTTAACAAGAAAAAGAAGCGCAAGGCACAGCACAAAGTTGGAAAGGAAAAGGAAGGGAAAAGGAAAATTTAATCGTCAAAACCATATAAGCGCAGTGGAAAAGACGATAAACCTTTCTCACCGCATTCTCTCAGAATCAAAATAATAAGTTAATATCCCAGTTGTTCCAACTGGGTTAGATTTTAGATTTGCAAGTTCCATAAAGTAATTGCACTTATAGATTGCTTGGGTTTCTTCATCTCTATTGTTCTTCTCTTGATGTTCTAGAATTAAAAAAAATGATATCATGCAGCTCACCAACACTAAACCGATGGAAAAACAAGCCATATTTTCACTTGCTGCAGGCCCATTATTAAGCCCTCATTTCATAACGATGTTCCAACTAATTCTCAAAAAATAACTTAACAGAAAGAAATCTTAATATAATAATTGTCATTAACATTCCGGCAACTCTATCCCTCATTCAAGCCCATCCCAAGTGGTCAAAATCCAATTCAGCTTTTATCACTTTCCTTAAGTACCAAAAGCAATTCTGTCAAGAAGGATCTATAACTGCTATCAGCATCCAAAGAAAACTACAAAAGAAAAACATGATTTGCAATTATATCTTAAACATTGCATGTGCAAACAACTACAAACTGGAGCAATGTGCAAGAGTCTACTAGTAAAACAGAGGATACAAAGAACAGAGTTTTGCATCACTTACACTATCTGCACCTGACTGTTGTTCCAACTGCCGCAAGTACTTAGGATTAATATGGATGCCATGTGCTGGACGAGGCGATTCAGAAGTCTGCAAGGAAGTTACAGCAGACGATTGTTGGTTAGCCGATTGAGAAAATTGTAACTGCATCTCGATTCTACGGAGGACAGAAGGCGGAAACACTGTGGACCATGTGCCAAATAAATGGCGCATTGCATGATGCAAGTTAGGATTAACTTGCCTGTATGCCTCGCAAAATACCTAAGAAAATGAAAATCAAAGTAATTAACTAAATAGATAATTGATATCAAGCCAATAGTAAAGAAATGAACTCCATCAAAAAATATTGTCATTGGCTCACCTCTGGCAAGCGGGAAGAGAAATGCCTAACATATTCTCGGCCAATGTTTTTCACAATGCTATCTAATAGATATAAAGAAGGAAGTTTCTGCTCAACTGGAACCTGGAAACAATAAATTTGAAATTAATTTTTAAAATGTTCAAATTACTTGGCCAGTACAACGGAAAACCTAATTCTAACTAACCTCAACAATTCGTGCGCAAATAGCATCGGCAATGCCTTCTCCGTGCTCTCTCTGTTCACCGGCAATAATCGTGAGATCAGTAATTATCGGCTTTGAATTGAAAGTTAGTTCCGATAACACAATCTCGTAAAGCTGAACAATCTCATCCGTAGTCAGCGTTGCCCCCACGTCGACATCGGCAACACCGCCGGAAACGCCGAGTTCATCTTCCCGTTGCTTCATTAAAGCCTTAAACCGTTCCGAAATCGACGGAAGTTGCTTTTGCGCTAGTTCATTGGACATGGCCATGCTGTTATTGCTGCTGTTGCTATTGGTTTAGGGGGAAAAGATGAGAAAATCCTAGGGTTTTCATCGGGAAAGCGCGGTTTTCTCTGATTCCATGCATGTATTAGAGAAACAATTAGCCGAAATGGTAAAGGGATTAGGGATCCCGGCCAATCGTGAACCGACGAGGATCAGATTAGGGTTTTCGTTGCCAGCATCGAACAATAAACAGATGCTGTTTTACAGTGTTACAAATCTGAGCCTGGTGCTTTTCGTTTTCTTTTCTTTCTGAGGTGGGAGAAGATAATAATTATCAATATGGGTAAAGTATATCAATAGTCACTAATTTTAATAATAATATGTAAAATAGCATAAACATTTTCTTTTAGTTCCGTTTTGGTCACTTTCCTTTCAAAAGTTTTAAAGGGGTGAATATGATAAAATAATATAATAATTTGATTAATTTAATATGATTATTGTAATAATTCAATAAATTTTAATGAATATTTTATAATACTTTAATAAATTTAATAATCATTTTGTAATATTTAAAACATTAGTGACAAAATATATTACTTTTTATAGTTTAGTGAGTCCTTGTGAATTTTACCCTTTATTATTTATGAAGAAAAAAACATAGTACTACTAGATTTGGTTTGATCCACGGTTGATATAAAAGGAAGTTTCTCGGGAAATATGGGCCCGACAGGATTTCCCATGACGTGGAGGTTACAGATTCTGATTTTTCGTGAGCAGGGATACAGAGAATAATCGAAAATCTAACGGCTCAGGAAAAGTTGAGCGAATCGACGGTTATTACCGCTTGAAAAACATAAGAGAAACTTTGCTGCTTTCTGCGATTTCGCTGGTTTAAGTTGACAGTGGCGATCATAGTGCTAAATTTTGGTCGTGGTGTCGGACATTAAGTTGTAATTTATTTTTCAAAATAATTGTGTTTTTAAATATTGCGGTCGAAATTACGATATTACGATGATTTTAAAAATTATTTTGATATATTTATTATATTATGTTACGGTCGTAATATAATATTACAGCAGTGGGAATTAAATATTTATTATTTGATTTTTGTTGTTGTTGTTTTCGTCTGCAACTCTTTTTTCATTTATGTAAAGAGTATTAGTACTAGATGAATGATATCGGTATTGTAAGTACAAGCATCGATCATCATTTTAAAAATATTTAATTTAAAATAATATCAGTATCTGTTTATCGAATATCGTTATTTAAACTTAAAAAATAATATTTTAACCACTCAAAAGCAACCTTAAACGTTGGAAACACAACTTGAGGATCAAAATTAACTTTCAATCAACAAATACCTCATCAAATTCACTTTTAAGAGGAAGACATTTTCTTTGGGTGTTCTCAAGTTAAAAGACATAAAAAAGATTATTAGATGAACCGTGTTTATCATGCTATTCATATTCTAAGCAATCAAGATTGTTCACCTACTAATTATATGTAAGAAAGAAGCGATGATTCACCTTAAAAAATTTAAGATGAGTGATCCTAATTAATTAAAACCACGGATTATTCACCTAATGATTTTTCAAGAAATAGGGAAGATGAGATGAGAATGAGAAATGGTTAAATCGGTGATTAGACTCCTAATTACCATGATTTGTAAAAATAGGCACAAACTACTTATGGGCTAAAGAAGAATGAGCCCAGCACATCCATAATCTAGCAACTACCAAGTCTAAAAATGATTTTTTTATAGATATAGGTAGAGTTAGGATTAAATATTAAAAGAGTTAAAAATTTATGAAGTCTTTAAATTTAAAATTTAGAATAAACAAAAATTTTATTTTAGTATTATTTAAACTAAAAAAAAGACTTTAAATATAATTATACTCAAAAAGTTTAGAAGGGACAAGAGCTCCTCCCGAACATGACTATATCCCTGTTTATAGATGTAGTATTCAATATTATAGTTTAAATATAATTGTGTCGATAAATTAAGTTTAGAAAATCATACCTCATTGATAATGTTTTTTTTATATTTTTTATTAAATAAAAATATTATAGTTTTGTAATAAAATTTTAATTTATATAACATATGATATGAATATCTTTAATTATAAGATGAATCAGTAGCTCATTGAGCTGTCCATTTGCCTGCCTGAGGGGTTATGTGACTTCCCCCATCACAAAACCAAACCCTACAAAACATTTCATTGGCTGTTGAGATTGTTTGTTAGCCACAAGTACAAACACAATCTCAACCTCCAAAGGTGTCCAAACGACAATAACATTGCAAGACTCATCTCACATGTTGAACCTCACGTGATCGGTAATGTAAGTGATCGGTAATGTCAGGATAGTGATTGAGCGATTCATGTTTAATGGTTGAAAGTATACCCTAGAACAGATATTACTGTTGTCACTATAATTGATTGAAAAAAAAATATCACATCACACCATTTAATGTTTTACTAATCGAAACACTTAACACGAATCATCTTACCTCAATGGTTAAGAGAACGATTATTATTTTTAGAGATTACGAATTCGAATATCAATATTAGTATTGTAGCACAGTGATTGAGCAATTGATGTCTAATGATATTCTAGAACAGATATTATTGTAATTGATTTAAAAAAAAAAACATCGCACCATTCAATGTTCGACTAACTGAAACACCTAAATTTACATCTGACATTAATAAATTTAATGATATAAAAACATCAATAAATTTATTAAATTATTACAAAATAATCTTTAAATATAATATAATAATTTAATTAATTTAATAAATATTTCATAAGTCCTAAAAAGTTAATGACCAAAACGATCCTATTTTCTTCATAATTCACCTATTAATTGTACATTTTACCCAAAAGTCTAAGTACTAAATTATAAAAATGAACATAAGTCCGTGTCACATCCTGAATTAAACCTTTTCCCCTCTCTTTTCAATAGTAGGAAAATTTGGTCCGTTGAAATAAATATAGTATGAAAAATGTTGTTTCTAAAGAAGTTTGAGCATAAATATTAACGATGGCACTGACCAAAAAAAATATGTATTTTTCCATGTGTTGATGTGTCTTTTTTCAATGACATGTTTTGTATTGCATGGGGATGGGATTGTCTGTACATGGGAAATAATGGGGGAAACTGAAGAGGCAGAAAAATGAACGGACAAGAATCGACAGACTTGGGACATCAACTCACAGGGAAGGACAGGAAACATAATACTTGTGGTGGGGTACAAGGGGTGGGAAATATCAAGGAAAGGAACGTTCAAGATTTGATGGGTTGCTGAATGGTGACACGTGGACAACAATCAGATCAACGTAGGAACCCAGTAAGAGTTGATTTTTTTTTAAATCATAAAAGATATTATAATTAGAATATATTAAAAAATAATAAAATTTAATTAGTTATTTATTAAACTCGTCAGAAAATGAAAAATCAACACTGCCGCCTCATCTTGGAGGCGTCTTCTTCTTCCTTCCTGCTCTTTGCCTATAAATTCCCTATCTTCTTCTACCTCATTTCCTCCATAAACCTAACCTTTTCCTTCATTTTCTCTCTTACCCTGTTTCCTCCAGTCTCACATTCTCTATAGCTCAGCTCAATTCTCCAAACTCTGTTTTAAAGTTCCAGACTTTGCAAGAAATATCACATTCCTTTTAAAACACCATGTTTTCTTCAGTAAAACACTCCCCATCTTCTTTCACTTCCACAGATTTCCTCCCCAAGAAACGTTCCATCCCCAGACCCCATTTCTCTCCATTACCCATTATCAACAGCTTCCCCAACCAGTCTTTCTCTTCTCAAAAACCACTCCACGTTTCCTCCATCGAGAATCTCCCGGTTTCGAAAAAGACCCAACAATGGAAAACAGAGTGCCGGGCATATGAAGCCGACAGGTCCAGGCCTCTGGACATAAACATCGAGTTACCCGACGAGGAAGCAGCTAAAAAGATCAAAATCGGGATTTACTTTGCCACTTGGTGGGCTTTGAATGTGGTTTTCAATATATATAACAAAAAGGTTCTCAATGCATTCCCTTTCCCTTGGCTTACCTCGACTCTGTCTCTAGCTGCCGGCTCTCTGTTGATGCTCATATCTTGGGCCACTAGAGTTGCCGATGCTCCTAAAACCGACTTCGAGTTTTGGAAGACACTTTTCCCAGTAAGTTTGAATTTGAAGTTGTGAAAAAACAGAAATTCAGAACATGTGGAGAAATGTATTGAATTTGATGGATTGTGTGTTTTAGGTTGCGGTGGCACATACTATTGGGCATGTAGCAGCAACCGTGAGCATGTCCAAGGTTGCTGTTTCATTCACACACATCATCAAAAGTGGTGAACCGGCGTTCAGTGTTTTGGTTTCGAGATTTCTACTAGGGGAAGCATTTCCCTTGCCGGTTTACTTGTCGCTTCTGCCGATCATCGGTGGCTGCGCACTCTCGGCATTCACCGAGCTCAATTTCAACATGACTGGTAAGAGAAAAAAAAAGCATGATTAACTTCAAGTTCATGCCTCAAATGTTTGAAATTTAGAATACTGATTCTGCACTTGTTAACTATGTTGTACAGGTTTCATGGGAGCCATGATATCGAATTTGGCATTCGTGTTTCGCAACATATTCTCCAAGAAAGGGATGAATGGGAAATCAGTCAGTGGGATGAACTACTATGCATGTTTATCAATGCTATCTCTATTGATTCTTACACCTTTTGCAATCGCTGTTGAGGGTCCTCAGGTTTGGTCTGGTGGCTGGCAAAAGGCAGTCTCACAAATTGGACCCAATTTTGTCTGGTAATTTCCCAATCTTTCTTTCCTTAAGCTGTTTCTCCTTAACATGCTGCTTAATACCAATTATATGTGACTGTGTGGTTATCAATTTCTTTGTAGGTGGGTGGTAGCTCAGAGTGTGTTCTATCACTTATATAACCAGGTCTCATACATGTCTCTGGATCAAATTTCTCCCTTGACATTCAGCATCGGGAACACGATGAAGAGGATTTCGGTCATCGTCTCGTCTATCATCATCTTCCACACACCTGTTCAGCCTGTCAATGCTCTTGGAGCTGCCATTGCAATCCTTGGAACATTCCTTTATTCACAGGTATATTCTCCTCTTTTATCACTCATCAGAATAGCTTCTCAGTGTCTCTTCTGGCCATAGAAATACGATATTAAAGATTCGAAACAAGTATAATGACAATGTATGCTCTTGAGCAGGCAAAGCAGTGAGACAAGTACAAGGATTTCAAAGATTTTGCTGGACTGACATAATCAATAGCATAAGCTTTATGAGATGAACATTTGGAAGGAATTTCACAGTACTGGAAAGGGTTTGATTTGTTGATGCTGCGAATGGACTTGGTTTTGATGCTATGATCTTTGCAACACCTTTGGTCCAATGCCAATTAAGTAGTAGATTTTTCATTCCTTTTCTTTTGTAAAATAAAAATGCAATCTTTGTATTTATAAGTGAAATAAAGACTTGCTTGTTGATGCTGGTTATGCTTTGAGCTATGCCATCTAACTGACTCCTGACAGAAGAAATTAAAAGTAACCTTAATGACTAAATACAAAGATTAAATAATGAATTATTTCTTGCAAAGCAAGGTGACAACATTGGCATTGTTGTCAATGGGGCATGGTTTGAACCTATTAGCAACTCATGGTGCAAATCCTCCTGAAATGTAAAGATTTTGGGTCTAATTGTAACTTTTAATGCAGGTTCCTAGACCCTGTTGCTTTGGGAAGATGTCCTCCAGAAATGCAAAGGATATTAGGATATACTTTACCGGAATTCTCGTGAACCGAGATCAGAATCGACCATTATTCAAGGTGTTATGTCCAGGATTGTATGTTCTCTGTCTGTGAACCAGGGACAGGAAGCACGACGGAAGGTTACAGATAAATGGCATCCCTCTAGGAGAACCTGTTTGAACCTTACTCTTTCATCTGTTGAAGTGTCACAATTGGCTGACGCACCGGATACTCCCATTTCCCCACACCCACACATCCCTTGAGGATTGTGGGCACAATGCAGCCCCGGGAAATGAGAGTTTCCGGTCGGTCGGTCTTGATGTACTTGCTTAGCATCTTAAACCTGCAGAACCTAAATCCTTTTGCTATGCAGACTGATATGGATTGTCCATATGTTTACCCTATAGGAGTGGTCCATGGAGAAGATCATGAACTACCTTAAAAAGAGATTCAATAACATCCCAATGATCATTGCAGAAAATGGTACGATGAGACAAAACTGTCATTTAAAATGATTCAAGTACGATGTTAGGACATGGTGAGGTGATCAAACCAAATTCCACCATACAAAATTCCTTACAAGACACAAAACCAGACAAGTGTATTTCTGGATACCCGAGTGTCTGTCAACAGCAATCAGATGATAAGAAACAAGCAAACAACCATTACATTGCTTAACTTCACGTTGTCATTTTTCATATTAAAAGAATACAGAACAGTTAGATTTAATTAGCCATATTAAATAGGAGAAAATGTAGGTTTATTTGAGTTTCTAGAAAAAAGAATCCATTACTCTTTATTATATTCTTTTCAGCCAAAAGTAACCCAAATCTAGTTTTGATGAAGGGACCACCAAGGAGCCAAGCACCATAGTCATGTGTTTTGATTATGGTCCTAAATTCCTCAAAATTCAATTTTTTATTAATTATTAAAAAATAAAATTAATCGATAATTAACATCTAATAAAATAAAATATTATACTCATTAGGTAATATCAAAGATTTAAATTATGATATTAGGGTTTAGGGTTTAAGATTTAGGGTTTATAATATATATATTCCGAACTTGAAACAATATCAAAGTTTCATATATATATTCTTGCATCAAATTAATTTTTTTATATATATTTCAAATGAAATTGATATATTCTTAAATATAATCTTAAAAGACAAATATTTTTTTAAACTAACACATCCATAAAGTTGACCTATTTAAAGTCTTTGCTTCTGGTTCATTACAAGATAGAGTTAAGCAGCTCCTGCAGACATTAATTCGTGGTTTCCGGTTTGGGTCAGTTCATCATGGGGCAACCTACGAATAACCAATAATTCAGACAGTCATCGCCTTCTGCTCATTAATTGCATTAAACAGCATTAAAATACAGTTTTATAAGTATTAAAATACAGTTTTATAGTAAATTGATAAAAATACAGTTAAACAAAACTAAACTAATACATACATAGCCATCGCCACTAGAGTTATTCAAAAATATCTGATCCAATCCATCCGATTAATCGTTGATCCGAAAGTTTGGATACTAGATTTAATTTTTATTTTTAGACCAAATATCTTATTTGATTTTAATTTTTTTAGATCAGATAATGAATAACAATATTTTAAGTTTTGAATTATCCAAAAATTCAAAAAGATAATTTTTATGAATATTTTTTTTTATTTTTAATAATTGATGCTCGTTATATCCAAAAATTAAAAGAATTAAAATTTTCATAGATATGAGTTTTATTATATTTAATAATTTATTATTCGTTATATTCAAAATTCTAAAATGTTCATAAATAAGGCATTCAAATTTGAAAACATAATTAAATTAAAATATATTTTTGGATAATCGGATTAGATATGAATCATTATATTCAGTGACGTATCTAGAGATTTATTTGAGGGTGGGCACATATAAATTTTTAAAATCTCAGAGAGTACACAAAACTTAAATATTATAAAAATTTAAGGATTAATTCATAAAAACTATAAAAATTAAGAGTAAATAGATGAATTTTAAAAATTCAAGGTGAACCCCTACACACCCTATACCAAGGCACCAAGCATACAACTATATTGTCGATCCGAAAAAACGAATACTTAAAAAAGTAAATCGAATCCGATCCGATATACGACATTAATAAACACCCCTAATTGCCCCCCATCCAAACAAATAGCTGTAAAATAATATAATATGTACTTGGCAATTGGCATTAAACTCTCGTGTCCCCAACCACTGTTGTGGGTATTCACATCTAGTAAGTGTAGATGAAAGAAATTAATGTACAGATAGGTGGTGGAACGAAATTCATTGAATACGAACTCTCTTTTCTTATTCTATAAAACCTACCACCAATTTTTCATTCATTGTCAACAAAAAATGGAGTTCATGGACCTTTTCATCATCGGTTTCGCACTGATTTTAATACGTTTATGGTGGCGTCGCTGGTCGGTCATGGGTCGTAAACGGAAGAGACTCCCTCCGGGTCCGCCTGGTTGGCCGTTGGTTGGAAATCTGATCCAAATCATCCTTCAACGTCGACATTACGTCTTTATAGTCGGCGAGTTACGTAAGATCTACGGTCCGATCTTTACCTTGCAAATGGGGCAACGTACCATGGTGATAGTCACGGATTCCAAGCTCATACATGATGCCTTGGTTCAGAAAGGCCCTGCTTTTGCTTCCCGGCCACCGGACTCGCCGATCCGTCTTGTGTTTAGCGTTGGCAAATGCGCTATCAACTCCGCTGAGTACGGACCTCTATGGCGAACCCTACGGAAGAACTTGGTCACCGAGCTGATAACTCCGACAAGGGTGAAGCAATGCAGTTGGATCCGAAATTGGGCGATCGAAAACCATATGAAGAGAATCAAAAGCGAGTGTTTAGAGAAAGGGTTAGTTGAGGTAATGAGCAATTCCAGACTCACTATATGCAGCATCTTGATTTGTTTATGTTTTGGTGCAAAGATCTCCGAGGAACGTATCAAGAAAATTGAAAGCATACTCAAAGATGTAATGTTGGTGACATCGCCGCAGCTACCGGATTTCTTGCCGATCCTTACGCCGTTGTTTCGACGGCAAATGAAAGAAGCTAAAGCATTGAGAAAGAGGCAAATCGAGTGCTTGGCTCCATTGATAAAGAATCGAAGAGCTTTTGTTGAAAAAGGTGACAACCCTAACCAAGAAATGGTGAGTCCAATAGGTGCAGCCTATATAGATTCACTCTTTGGACTCGAGCCGGCAACCCGAGGTCCATTAGGGGAAGAAGAGTATGTTACTCTATGTTCAGAGGTGATTAGTGCAGGTACCGATACGAGTACGACGACGGTCGAATGGGCAATGCTTAGCTTGGTAATGTACCAAGATGTCCAAGAGAAACTTTACCAAGAAATTGTGGATTGTGTTGGCAAAGATGGGGAGATCAAAGAAGATGACATAGAGAAAATGCCTTATCTCGAAGCCGTCGTTAAAGAAACGCTCCGGCGACACCCTCCGGGACATTTCTTGCTATCTCATGCAGCTATAAAAGACACTGAGCTTGGTGGCTACACAATTCCAGCAGGGGTTCACGTTGAGTTCTACACTGCATGGATTACTGAGAATCCGGATATATGGTCGGATCCAGACAAGTTCCGACCCGAGAGGTTCTTGAACGGTGATGGGGTTGGCGTAGATGTCACCGGGACTCGCGCGGTGACTATGGTGCCGTTCGGGGCAGGGAGACGGATTTGCCCCGCTTGGAATTTAGGCATTTTACACATAAATTTGTTGATAGCAAAGATGGTTCAATCTTTTAAGTGGATTCCGGTTCCGGATGCTCCACCCGATTTGACAGAGACTTACTCTTTCACTGTTGTGATGAAGAACCCTCTGAGGGCTGTGATCTTGCCTCGGTAAGAACTAAATTTGAAAGCTTAATTACAATATATATATATATATACTCTTTATGTATTTTACTTTAATAATAAATTGGTCATGTTTTGTTTGACTGCTTAATTATGTATTTCAATCATTTAATTTAGACCATTTTTCAATAATTTTAGTCACTAGCATTTTTAATGCTTGCTCCCAATTCATGGTTATATATAAAAAAATTTACTAATTATCGGTTGGTTTTAAGGGTGATAATGAGCCTGATCGACTCGCGAGCTACTCGGGTTTAGCTTAGTTAAAGCTTGGTTTGAGTGAGCTCGACTCGGGACTTTAATGAGCCGAGTCTACTCAAGCTCGGTTCGCAAAGCTCGTAAATAGGTTCAGAATAATTATATTATATATACTACATATACACTAAAAATAATCTCTTTGGCAAAATAAAAACAATAAAATAAAATATGAGATATTCACTAAAAATAAATTAACTAAAATAAATTGGGTATTTTTTTCTTTCTTTTTCAATATTGAATTTAATTTTAAAGATTTTTTTTTACCAGCTCGGGCTCGGCTCAACTCGTTATCACCCCTAGTTGGATTAATGAAATAAGGTATTAGATTATTTAAATAAAGTTAGTTATTCAAATTTTGATGTTGTGAATGAAACAAATTGAATTAAAAAGATAATCTTATAATAAACCTCTGCAGCATATGATCAGAATTAATCGACTAATAAATTAAATATCGATAAATATACTATAAAAATTAAAAACACAACATTAAAAGAGTTTTACATATGTTTAGAATCCGAACTAATTTTCACTCTATTATAATATATAACTATCGAACTTGAGTTTTGAATGAAAAAATTATCCTACATGGGTGCAAATAGCAAGGAAATTGGGAACTTCATATTTAGCATTGTGTTGTGTCATTGTCCTACTATTAATGGTGTCTGTCCAAATTCGTGAGTGGCATATTTAATTAAAATTATTTTTTTTTAAATTTTATTAACCGATTTATTTGTATTAAATTTTATAAAAATGTAATAAGATATTTGATTCAACTTATTTAATTCAGTTTTTTATTTATATTGTCAAAATTATTTATTTTATTTAAAAAAAATTTAATATCTCATCTAACTGAAATAATTTATTGGTGGTAATGAAAACTATTTAAATTGACACTATAAATCCTTTCGTACATGAAACTTTACATAAATATGGTACCCAATTTCTTTAGAAATATGATATTTCTCAGATTATTTTAAAAAATATTATATTTTCTATAGTGTATTTAAAGGGTTTCAACTTTAAATAATGTGTATTTTTTAATTAAATAATTGAAGAATTTTGATTTTGAACAATATTTTACACTAAAATCGAATTGTAGGTTTATTATCTTTAACATCTTTAATTTAAAAATATAAGTAAGAATATCATAAAAAAACAATTAATATTTTATATATTGTATTTCTTAAGTCATTTCAATTTTTAGGTGTAAAATATTTATTTCTACATTATAAAACAAATAAATTAATTATAAATTAAATACAAATCAAATAAAATCTAACTTAAATAGCACAATTTTTAAATTTATAAATCATAAGCGGTCCGAAATATTACCATTCATAAATTTACGAATTATAGCTGTAATCGGCTGGCTAGATACTTCAAATGTCTACAAGACAGTAGACTTTTGGTTACCATTACATTGTATTAATGGCAAAGCGACATGATTTGCAGAGGGAAGGTGAAAGTTAAATCAAATCGGCAGCCTTGAGATATAGGCAACATTAAAAACTACGAGATAAAGTAGGTGAAGTCGTTCAAATCGGAGAAATCGTAAATCCGAGTTTCATAAGATCTCATAAGATGAACATCACCTATCTTTCGCCGAAACCATAGTTAGTTTGCATGTAAACTCATCAGCTTCGGCAACCCTACGCATTCTCTGGGACATCTCAATGTCTCACAGACACGCATTTGGTTCTATAGTTCGCGGAGGAGCCGAGTCCTCTTTCGCTCGAGAACTAAGGTAAGACAATGACTGCAACCATGAAACTAAAGTCGGTTTGCGAGTGACATCATCTGTTCCTGCAACTTGGGCATATAACTCGTTAAGAACCATGATCTGTCCTGTTTTTGGTAGCCTGACAATAAGATGTGCCAATGACTTCATTAGAGCTGGTAATACCTACACAAATGAGTAAATGTTAATACCATTTAGTATGTCATTGCTCAGAGACAAGGTTGTACTTGTGACATATAAAGGTATATATGTCTCGGACACAAATATGTTCCAAGTTGATATATATCTTAGGAGGGTCATTTCTTTGTACCTATGTCTGAAAATATTTCGGATATGGGTGTCAGGCATATGAGCATGCATACTACACGACTGACTATACAGGCTATGTTCAAGTTTTTCCAAGTTAGTGCATGGATTTGGAGGGTACTTGGAGGATCATATCCCCATACCCATGTTGGAGGATCTATTGCAAAATTACTTGAACTTAGTACCGTAACCCTAAAAAAATGGAACGTAAACATTGCCTTTCCATGACCTAAAAGAAAATACCTTGCCAAGTGGTCAAGTCGACGTAGGAGGGCATGGATTCAACAAAGCAACCTGTTGTTGACCAGAGTAAACTTCCCGACAATAGTTCCATATAAGGCTCCCCACGAAACTTTTGCTCTCCTCATCTGCAGAGACATACTGGTTGCAGAAAACACCAGTTATGGCACCTGCTTCCTTAAAAAGAACACTGTCTAGATGTCTTTTAATCTCGTCGATTCCAAATTCCAACCCACTACTATGGATAAACTGAAGAATCTGCATATATAAGTGCCTTAGGGGAAACATTTCCCTTAACAACGCCGATACAAGGCACAGAAGCATAGGGGCAGAGAATGACACTGCACCACTTCGAGCCAAGGCTAATGATAAACCTTGTCGAAGAAGACTATCTGCGGGATTCCAAATTATGAAAATCAGCTGGGTATGATTCATAAAGACGATCAAAATTTTGGGATGAAATTATGAAAATACAGATAGAAGAAGCCTAAGCTCAGACCAGGCTAGAACGACGGCATGAACAGACAAAGAAGATGAGGAAGAATGTCCAGAGACAGTCTGATTCATTCCACCAACATTAGTCCTCAAGCATTGTTCAAGAAAAAGGGTATTACTTTGCCTTGCCATTTTATCAAATATTCATCCCCAAACTGCAGAAACATTTCTCCAGTCACTAGCTTTAATAATGATTAGAAACATACAACTAAATCTTTATTACTAATCTAAAATTCCAGAATATACTTAACCAAAGCAAGTCAAAGACAAATCGAATTGCAAAATTGAACTCTGGGAAAAGTCAAATTTTCATCAAAATTTCAAACTGTAATTCTAAATTCAAATTCGCCTTGCCATTAACTAATCATTCCCAAACTGTAAATTAACTACCCAAATAGCCATCTTTATTTTCGTTTAGTATAAATTTAATCATTAATTTTAAAATTATTAATAAAATTATTTATGTTTTTATCTATAAATTGTTGGTCATCGAGTCGTTTGATGCCATCAAATTTAAGCTAATTAATATCATAATATTATAATTGTTTAAGATTAGAGTCAAAATAAATTCGAACAACTTAACTTAATTCGAATATTTTATAAACTCGACTAAAAAAGATTTACATGCCTTCATTC
Organism: Abelmoschus esculentus; assembly: GCA_035048815.1. Classification (NCBI taxonomy): domain Eukaryota; kingdom Viridiplantae; phylum Streptophyta; class Magnoliopsida; order Malvales; family Malvaceae; genus Abelmoschus; species Abelmoschus esculentus. The sequence continues at coordinate 13,719,028 of JAUCBN010000044.1, forward strand.
ACTGCAAATCACAGGCAAGGAAAATGATGATGCTAACCCCATGCCCATCCCACGCTCCAATTATGCAGAAACTCATGCTGTCCAGTGTCCACTTCAATAAAGTGAATCACAATTAAAAACATCTTTATTAAGCTCATAGACATGCTCTAAAATCCAAGTAATCTCATTTCCCCACATAGATCCAGCTTCAAATATCAAAATGCAGTATAAATCCAGCTTCAAAGATGCCACCTTTTCCCCAGAGAAACAAATGGCTGCTGCTGCTGCTGGATCAGCTCCTATTGCAGTAGGCACAAGGGGAACTGTAGGATCACTGCTCAAGAAGGAAATCGAGTACTTCGCCAAGTTTGAGATAGACACACAAGTGGAAATGGATTGCTCAAATGGTCAGTCAAGGCCTGGTTTTTGGTTCTCGGTCACCGGCTGGAACAGGAGGAAACGAAGAGCATGCAACAAAGACAACAGCGGATTCTTACCGAGTATGTGTTCTGCAATCGAAGTTGCAGACATGAATCGGTTTAACAGGATCCCTGGTTTCAATTACAGGATCCTTAAAAATGATGTCCACAATTTTCATGTCTAATTAACTCTGGTTGGTTGGAAGAGAACAAAAATAGTGCTTTGTGAGCACAAATATTGTTCATAATATGTAATTTGGATTCACAGCTGAGAATCAGAATCCAGTAGGGAACTTCTGGATTTTTAACTTTCTTTTTTTATATTTATTTCAAGAATTCAAACATGGTTTTATGTTTATTGTGATTGTCTCTTGATCCATGGTTCTTTTTTTTTCCTGAGTTGCTAATCCCGGATTCGGACGAACAACGGAAGTGTACTTTCGGTAGCAAATCCCCGATCGAACAGAGTCTAAAGAGGACAATATTTTGGAACATAATCCATATATGCAAATCATTTAGTTTGATAAAGAAAAGAATATAGTTCATATCAAACATAGAATTATCACAAATAACAAAATGAATGATGTCTGCAATTCTCCCCTATTGTCATAAATGCATTCCCCAAGGAGAAATGGCATTTAGTTCATTGACAACAGTTTTCCCTCGAGTCAACCGAAACATGGCTTAGAAATGATTACGGATTCGAATACGAAAAAACACGATTGCTATCCGAACATCATCCTAGTGCTGTTGTCAATGACTTGTTGATTTGATGATTTCGGCTCCCATTTCAGTTGTTTACTTGGTTTAGTTTGCATCAATGATTTCGTTGTCTTTTGGCCTGGCTAGAAACTCGATGGCAGTTACAACATCTGCCATCAATGGCCGGGTCTCGGCATCCTTCTGAAGGCATATTGCTGCAATCGCGAGAGCTTGAGTAAGACCCTTTACGGGGTAGTTCCCTTGGAGCAGGGGATCAGCCATTAATGTGAACTTCTGCCTGTCTTTAAGTAATGGTTCTGCCTGCAAGATTATGGATGATAAACTTATTACTCTAATGCTATCTAAAAGCATGTAAAGGTCACAGTTACTCCGAAATCATACCCAAGCAACCAGGTTCTGTTCTTTGGTCGGTCTGTCGAGATCGATAGCTCTCCTCCCCGAGATTAGTTCCAGTAACACTACACCAAAACTGTAGACATCGGACTTCGTCGTCAGCTGCCCCGTCATTGCATACTCCGGAGCACAATAACCATATGTCCCCATCACCCTTGTTGATACATATTCCTTCCCTTCAGTTGGCCCCAACTTTGCAAGTCCGAAATCAGAGAGTTTGGGGTTAAATCTCTCATCTAGTAAGATGTTCGACGCTTTGAAATCGCGAAAAATGATCGGCGGATGCGCAAAGTCGTGTAGGTATTCTAGTCCCTTGGCTGCTCCTACAGCTATTTTCATCCTTGTATTCCAATCCAGTGGCTGCTGACCAGGAGCTAAATCTGAATAAACAGATAACATAATCAGAATCGTCCCCGGCCGGAGAAAAATAACAAATCCGGTGACATAACTAGCACGAAACAAGTGAAAACATAAGATGTAACATACCGAAAAGATGATTTTCCAAAGATCCATTTGACAAATATTCATAAACCAAAATTCTTTGATCTCCGTCTGCACAATATCCGACCAGGTTGACAAGATTCGGGTGTTTAACCAGACTTAACATGAGAACCTCGGAGAAGAATTCTCTACTTCCCTGCAATCCATTTCTATCAAGCTGCTTCACCGCTACAACCTATGAAAGTTATCAAAAAAACAAGCATTGAACTCGTTAGATTATGTAATGTATGCATCAGATGTCAGTTTCAGACAACAAATGGAGATGTTTATATACTTGATCAACGGATTCAATGTATCCTTGGTAAACTCTTCCGAATCCGCCTTCGCCTATCAGACAATGGAAACTGAAGTTATTTGTTGCAACAGCCAGCTCACGGAATGTGAAGATGCAAGCCAAAACTTTTGCTTTTCCAATCTTTCGAATTTCTTCAGCTATCTTGTGCTTGCTGCCATCTGCACATTGATTAACATGGATAAAATTAAAAGTTTTCCAAGGCTAGTAACATAAAGCATATATCTGGGGGGTTTAATTCGCCGTATGTTACTCGAATTTGGGTATATTCAAAGGTATTTGGAGGTTCATATTTTCGTATATATTCCTATGTTACTCGAATTTGGGTGTGAGTATTCGGTACGAGTACATTCAAGACTCTTTGGAGGTTCATATTTCCATACATGCATGCATGCATTAAATGAAATAAACAATATTTTTATTGCAGAAACGTTCTGAAAGAATCAAAACATGAAAACTAACATGTCTGTATAAAAAAATACCTGTTTTGAGTGACAAAGTATGCATGAAGGAACTTAAAGATCTGCCATTGTTGATGGTTCTGCTGCCAGCAATAAGTTTCTTCTTACAAGGAACATTGCGATGACACACCTCAGCCCTACAACAAGACAACCAGCTCATCTCTTCTTGTCTTATTAAAATTTAATCCTTTTCTCAGAATTCTTGCCTTAAGAAAAATCCTTTCTTTTAGTGCAAGAATTCTATGGAAACCCTATGTTCCAAACAAGTTGGAAGCAAGGGAGAAAAGGGTTGTTTGGAAATAAAGATCCAGGGAAACAAATATAAAATAAATTGGAAATTCCCTGTTCATATTTAGCAGTGGCTATGTATTTTTCTATTTAATTTCTATTTATCAGCCATTTATCAACTTGGTTTATAATATATCTGTTTCAATTTGCTAAATTTAGTTGTTTTTATCAGATAATTAAGATCTATCAAACATGAAATTAAAGAGAAAAAAATAGTCAAACTTGTTTTAACAAATTTTAAAATTTCCCCAACACATCATAATTTGTAGATATATTTTAGGCAAAAATATTCAGTAGATTCTATCTTCGGTTCAAAATATTCATTTTATTATAGGCAACATCATTTACCGTTATAATCGTAATTGATGATCGTTTTATCTTAAATAATATTAGTCATTTTATCTCGTTCATTTAAGTTTAAATTTCATCTTAATTTTTTAAAAAAATCTTGAAGTCTACAAATCAAACAAACATGTATTTATTTTTTTTCACCGTGAATGAATTTTATTTTTCACTATATTGTTTTCATTGTGCCAACGAAGTTTTTTACTATTTAAAATTTAAAAAAAATATTTTTTAAGGGTAAATAAAAGGACTTTAAACGAATAATATTTTATTTATGTTCGTTTATATATTTTTTAAGGTGTTTATATTCGGTTCCTGTTTACTTAAATTATTAATATTGTATTCGTGTTTGTTTATTTATTTTTGAAGGCATTTGTGTTTGTTTGTTTAATGTTTGCGAACATGTTCATTTAACGTTCCTGAACATGTTCATTTATATATCTATCAAAATAATAAAATTATATCATTGGTCCTTAAGCTCCTTAAGCTTTACAATTTTAAACTTTAAAGTTTATAATGTGTTCAATTTAATCCCCATTTCCACCAATATTTAAAATGTAAAAAAAGAAAAGCGGAACCAAGTAAATAAGCTTATAAATGAGTCATGAAACAAGTTTGTTTGTGAACATAAACGAACCAACACATTTGTATTCGTTTATTTATTAAATAAATATTATATAAACGATTCATTAAACGCTCTATTTATTTACACTCCTGGTGGATATAATTTGATGGCCGAAACCTGGCTTGATCTCTAAATATTTTGGGTACTCTTCTCCCCTAAAGAGAAACAGATTTAAAATTATTATTTATATTGGTTCATGCAACACAGAAGGTTCACTCTCACCATGAAAGCCATCAAATTTCAATCCGCTACATCAACAAGAAAGATCCGAGTTGCATAAAAAAGTTAAATCCCAAATACCGGAATTTTGAACCCGACGTGAATCGAACACGCAACCTTCTGATCTGGAGTCAGACGCGCTACCATTGCGCCACGGATCCTGTTGCTCTTAGGGTACAAATTAATATATTTCAGGAGTAATTCTAGTATTGCTTATTACCCTTTGTTGTCTTTCCTTTTTCTGTAGGTTGGATCCGTTACAGGGTTACAGCACCTTACCAAGCAATTATCAGTGTTCTGCAACATTCACCTTATCATGCAAGCAAGTGCAGCCTACTGATCATCTGCCCTGTGGTCATTATTAGAGAGCTAAACTCAATTTTATCTCCAAAGATTTAGGCACTTTTCCCCCATAAAGAAACAGATGTAGGGTTCATTTTGTTGCATGTTACACAGAAGGTCACTCATCTTGAAACTAAGCAAGTTCCAAGCAACTAAAACAAGACAAATTTCAGAGTTCTGCAAGGAATACGGTAAAAGCATTACTTTTGTGAGTAACTGTTACTAAAATTTGGTTATAACAAATGCACAAAGGACATCATATACCAACCAAAAGCACCCAGTCTAGGTATAAATTACAAAAATCTCCGGATCCACATAAATGTAGTAGGGACATATATTACATAGCTAACCTCTACTGCAAATTAAGATATATTGTTCATAATTAGCATGTAAGATTGAACATTTTTAGGCATTTCCATGTCAAAGCAGAGATCAATCCGGCCAAGGCAATCTCCATTGGTCTAGTTTCTTGGAGGGCAGATTAATTAGTCCCTGTCAAGTTCCTCTGCGGGTGGTGGAGCGAATCTCACATTTGCGGGCTGTGCTACCACTACATCCTCATCTGCAAACAGTGCTTTGATCAGAGATGGAGTTTTAAGGGGTCTGCGACCAGTCATTTGGGGATAAACATCTTCGAGAAAATAGTATGCATGGCCAGCTATCATTCCCTGGATCAATAATATATTTAGTTGACAAAGAAAAGGAAAGGAAAAACAAGATAAGATCAGGGGGGCGTCTATAGGACCACTGCATAAATTATAAAGGACTCTCATGGTCCTCATACAGCAGATGAGACCAAGCAACTTTCTCCCTCACATCCGGACACTTGTTGCCGCTCGGATGAACACACAAATGGATTTCAGAGATATGCATAGAATTCGAACTAATATACCATCACAATAGTTCAACGTTAAAGTAGGCTTAGGAAATGGATTCGCACCAGGAGATCCACCCAAGCACTAGCACCAACAAGGACAGAGAATCCCAGAAGCACCTAAAGGGCATACAAGGAAAATAAGTAATTATAACTCTGCAACTAGGCAAAGTATGATAAAACCCAAAATGCAGAAAGAAGACTAAACTCTTTGCCGAGAAAATTCACCATAACCACTTTTTTCTTTCTTTTTGTTTGATACTCGTAAGCTCTTTGAAATAGATGAAACATGCTCAAGAATAAGAAAGGGGATGGGAATAATAACAGCACTCACCCAAGGTAAGTAAGCTGCCGTAAAGGTAAAAAGACCCAGAAAACTCATATGTATAAAAGGATTCTGCTTGCTCCACACATAAACCTACACATTGTAGAAAATAAGATGGCTTCCAAAATGGCTATCAGAGAACATAGACTACGAATAAAACGTCCTTTGCATGTGCACGAATGCATACAGGCTTACCATCATGAATGTCAATGAATTGCTTAGAAATATGATTCTCGCAAATGATGCCGACAGGTAAGGTATCATTCCTCCGATAAGAACAATGCCAGTTAAGACAGAAGCTCCAAACAACAGCATGTAAAAAAAATCAGCAGTCCTTCCCCTAAAAGTGTTCTCTTCAAGGAGTTTGCAGTATCGAGCAAGAAAGAACATGTGAAACATGAAATCCAAATCTGGCATAAAAAGGGATACCATGTTAAAGGTGCGAATCAATTTGAGAGTACTACATTCAATCATAATCACATATACATGTCCGGACAAGCAATACCAATCTTAACCATGTTCAATGCCACTCATGGACATGGTGTAAGCTTTGAAGAAAGTAAAAAACAAAGGGAGGTATAGAATTGATTTTTGTCTTTAAATCATAACCCCTATCACTTCTATCTATATTTATTCAAGCTTTTAAAACAACTAGAATGCACAACTGCATTTCCATACTAAAAAACTGGAAACATAATAGAGCCAGCTCTTGTTGTTTCATTTCTAGTATTTTTACATGTTGTGCGAAGACATACATGACATTTTCATAACATTGGTCATCGGCATAACAAACCAGAGATATCATAAGATTCAGACATAAAAGCACATGGAATTTACCCATCTTGCGGAAGTAGAGGAAGTTAGTAACGAGGCGCCAGAATTGATATTGTTTAACCACAAGCTTAGGGTTCAAGTACAGATTATAAGGTGATATTATCTGCAAAGAAAATCAGATTAGCACAACATACAAACATGTTCTAATTGTTTTCAGAATCAAGATGGGAAAATAAATCATAAATTGCCTATTACACACAAAAATCAACTTCACCTGCCCAAATTCCTAACTTTCTTGAAACATGAATGAAAAAAACCCACGGATCAAATCCAAAGCGAATCAATAAATTCACAAAATTGAGACAAACACAGAACAAATCAACCTAAAATAAGCATACCCTTTTGCATAGAACCTTAAAAAATCATATCCAAATCATAGAAAATCGAAAAGCAACAATCAAAATCATTGCCCAGATTGAAAACAAAAACAAATCGAAAAAAATTTGGAATAAGAGTCATACTTCGAGAGAGCAGCCAATAGTGATAACAACAGCAGCTGTTAGATAAGAGCGTGTGATGACCGGCATCTGCTTATACCATTCTTCAATAGCTTGAGCCATTTTCTTTTTAATTTTACACAATAAAAGAGAGGTCTTTCTTTAATTTCTATGATAATACAATGGAACCAAAATAATTGAAAGGCTAATTCGATCAAATTTATGAATTGTTTTTCACTTTGTTTTGGGGTTTTAAAGATCGAAACAAATTTCCCTTTTCCCCTTTTGGAATTTGGATAACCGAGATTGAAGAAACGAAATGCAAAGGGACAGGGGAATATTATAGCGGTAATGTTTAATGTTTTGTTCAAGGGTAAAAAAACATCCCAAGTCACTCAATTATTAGTTTGTTTACAAACAGGTCACTTTTTTCTAGAAGTTGCAATTTAGTCAATAAATTAATATTTAGTTTTTAAACATTATATATTATATTTTAATTTAAAAGAATTTGATAAATTTAATTTTTTATACTTAAAAATTTAATTTTTATTTTTTTCTTAATTACTTGTATTATTTTTTTTGTTGCATACCTATATTTATTCGATCATTAATGAAGTCTTTTAATTTGATAATATCAAAAAAAAACTAAATGAATTAAATTAAAATCAAATTTATAAAATATATGTGTTAGAAATTAAAATTGTTACTATACCGTAAAATCATGGATATTCGATTTAATTTTAACGGAAAAGTAATATATTTATAATATATTTTAATTAAACGATTAAATCGTAACTTTTACAAAAATGATATATTTATAAATAGATCAATAATTGAGTAATTTAATTAGTAAATGTGGAATTTATAACATATTTAATGTGTAGGGGTGGGTAAAAAATTCGATTATCCGGTCTCGGACTCGGTAAGATTCGGTGGATTTTTATTTGGTATTGGTTCTGGTGGGACCGAGACTGGATTCAAAATTTAAGTCCCGGTCATAATTGAGACTAGATCTTGATTTTTTGGACCTGATACCCGGTGAGTACCCAGTAGTACTGGGGAAAATACCAAATACCGGGTATTGTTTTTTTTTTATTGTTTTTTTTATCAAACTTTCTCTTTATATATGAATATTACGAGTATAACTAGTTTTAAAATTTTAAGTTTATAATATTTTAATTTTATTATTTAATATTATTATTAGTGGTTGAAATTTTTTTGCTCCAACTACTCAAATTTTTTTAAGAATAAATTAATTGACTGGGTACCTGATATTGGAACCGGTATCCACCAGTAACGGGACCGATTCTTAAAATCTAAGACCCGGTATGACCGGAACCGAAACTTATTCTAATTTTTAAGAATCGATGATTATTAAGATCGGGACCAATACTATTTAAATTGGTTGGGTACCCGGTCTTACCCACCCTATTAACGAGTCGTTATTAAGCTCAGCCTAATTAGTAAATGTGTATTATAAGAATACAATTATTTTCTTATCCTAATTAAGCCGGCTTCATCATGACGTTACAAGCTCCACCGCCTGGCTTTTCGATTTTCAAATTCAAATTAAGAAACCTCCCTCCTACTCTGCTATTTTCTTCATCTTCACTCGCTCACTCACTCACTTGACTCAATCAATCATTTCTTTGCTGCAGAATCTCCCTATAAATTCGCTGAAATTTGAAGCCGTTGATCAAATTTAAGCCAAAAGATGGAGGAAGAACCTTTCACGTCTTCTTTACTTCTCAAAGACATCTCCAATTTCAAAACCCCAAAACGCTCTGCAAAGCCATCCATTTCCCACTCACCATGTCCACAGTACTTCACTGCTTCAAAACAAACCCCGGGGACTTCAGCGTCATTTCGTCCCCGATCTCGGACTTCCTTTGCTCCTACTCCTTCCACTTCCCGCTCCAGATCCAAAGCTTCCGCCGCTGCTGCCAAATTCAAAGCCTTCGAGCTCCAGCAATCTCAGTCGGCTAGGAAAGTACAACTCAAGAAAGAACAATCGCTCAAGTCATTGTCCAAATCTCTCACCGTTTGGTTGAATTTCCTATTCCAGAACCCCAAGTCTTGCGGATGTGATATCTCCATCAATGGCCGCGATGATGGGAATGTTGTTCGAGTGGATAGTAACAGGAGAAGCCCGAAACGGATGAGGGAGTTGTGGTGGAGAGGGGATGAATCGGAGGAGAACGTAGCAAAGGATATTTCAAGTTCAAAGTATTCGGTTTTGAGGTCTTCCTTGAAGGAAGTTTGCAGTTTCGATGATTTGAAGCAGCGGATGAGGGTTTATTTAAGTTTGGGGAGTTGCGAGGAGATTTTTAATGCCATGACTCAAGTCGTTAAGGTTTCACTTTTCTAATTTTTGTTATCTTTGACTTTTTCTCTGTGCTTTTTTTGTTTTTGTTTTTGTTTTAAGTGATAGTTTACTCATAAACAACTGTACTTTTAATTAGTTAGTGATAGCATTAGAGTCTTATTGTTGTTCTTACTTAAATTTCAGAATATAGATGAAGGGAGGTTAAAAATGAAGGCACATTGTCCTATAGTTACAGATGTTGGAATGAAGGACAATGCATGTAAAATTCTTATGTCTTACAACCCAATTTGGCTCCGAATCGGGTTGTATATTATTTTTGGTGGCGATTCCCTGTTATCATCTGATGGAGATAATAGTTCTGTGCAAGATATTTCCTTTTTGAAGATGGTTATAGAAAAGCAGTTTTTCTCGCACCCTGGACTTGCCAAGGATTATGCGTATAACAAGAAGGTTGAAGGCTTGTACAGACCGGGATACTATGAGAATTTGGGAAATGTTATACTGAAGAGGATTTTGTTGCTCGTTCTTATCCTAGATCGAGCTAAATCTCAGACCAGTCTTCCTCTTAAGTACGGCATTGATGGAGTGGATGGAGGCTCGCCTCTTCTATTCACGGTTTCATCTGGTATAAAATCAAGTCGTCAAGTTCTTAACGGTAATTGTATAGCTCCTTGTTTGAATGTTTTTGTCGTGTAATTTAAAGCTACATGTGCTATTTTTTTTTTTTTTGATAACTTTGTCTTCATTTATGATAAAACTAGATTTTTTATCATCGGATGTTATGCATGGCGAAGGTAATCTTCTAGCACGTCTAGTGATTGTAGGGTACAAAGTTTCTCATCAGCAGGTAAGTGGTTTACATTTGATCCATGTATAATGTGCTTGTGGGTGCATATGCATACGCCAGTTGAATGATTTAACACTAATCTACAAGCTTACGACTTAATTTTTAGGCATTTTACGTTGATGATTATACATTAACTCTATATATCACCCTGGAAGTTTGGAATTACATGTTCAGTTCCTTTTCTTACCTCTTTTTACCTTCCAAACATTTACCTTGATGCAGTCTGCCCTTGTTGAGTTTGACTTCCAAGTATCAGATTTATTCTTGGATTTTCAAGACGGGGTGCGGCTCTGTAGAGCAATTCAACTTTTGCGACATGACCCCTCTATCCTCACGGTTGATATTTCTATTGTATCCCCGTAAAATTAACACAAAAGGATTAATTAGTTACTTTAAGCAGCGTGTGGAATGCAATTTAACTTGGCTGCTTGTTGCATGAGCAGAAAATAGTTGTTCCTTCAGACACGCAAAAGAAGAATTTGGCCAATTGTGGTGTTGCCCAACGATATTTGATACAGGCTGGTGTCATGCTACGTGATGAAGATGGATTGTCGATTACAGGAGATGATGTTGCTGGTGGAGATAAGGAACTCACTCTATCCTTGCTGTGGAATATATTTGTTCACTTACAGGTCTGCTAATTTTATGTTTGTCTGAAATTTATAGAAGTTAATGGTTTTCAGTGTTTTTGCAAATGTTTATCCTTTGTCTCTAGCTTTTGTTTTCACTGAACTTGCAGCTGCCTCTTCTGATGGATAAAACAACTATTGCTGATGAAATATCCAAAATAGGTGGCTTTAATATGGTACGCGCAGACTTCCATTTTCTTGTTAAAAAAAGGGGGTGGCAAGTTTGTGAGGTGGGGAACAGGAACTGCTTGTAGGAATTATAGTCACTAGCTTGAAGCTTAACAGCTTAAATACTAGAAAGGCTACGTTAAGTTCTTTTTTTAAGGTTTGTTTCTTTTGTATATCAAGGTTTCCTAATGTTCATGAATTCAGTTTCATTTTTCTATGCTCACTACAGGATAACTTGAATGTAATCAATTCCACTCTTATGGAAATGCTTTTAAATTTGATCCAGGTATTCTGTTATTTCATCGCCACCTTACTTATATAACTTTCTGTCTGATATACTCGTTAATCAATAGTTGTGCTTATGGATTTTTCGTTTTTTTGCATGTTTACTCATTTAAATTGCATCTTCATTCCTTTCATTGCGGTTAATAACAATATAGATGAATGTTTGTAGGCAATTTCTGAAAAGTATGGTCTTAAGATTGACAGCTTTTCTTCACTGGTTAATGGAAAAGCCATATGGTGCTTGCTTGATTATTACTTCCGCAGAGAACTCTCCTGTTCTTGTTATAACAAGGTTGTACAGCTTCAATGTCCCTAGTTTTCATTATTTTCTGCAGTGATGTGTATTATTATCTTATTACTATGTCTGAACAGGATTCTCATGACCCAAGAGGAGAAGAATCAATCATGTCTGCTACAGATTACACAGATGCCGTTCACAATTTTATGTTATCACAGAAATTGATAACATTATTGGGAAATTTTCCTGAGGTAATGTTCAGTTTAATGCTTATTAATTGATAATGTACTATTTACTTTACATTTCCAATTTACTTTAAAAAATTATTACCGAGGTAAAGTGAGATTTCGAGAGATGCTACTAATGTTTTCAAAGCTGTTTTTTTGTGTGTGGGAGGCAAAACAGTGTTAAATGATAAATTGTGATTTAAACGGTGAATGGTGATTGAGCAATGAGCATGTTATTAATCAGACGATGAAGTTTAGTCCTTTAGCATATATTTATTTTTCAAAATGCAATTTTATAATACATCTTACTCTTTGACTGTGGTGTTGTACAGGTTCTGCAAATAAGTGACTTACTTGAGCATAATGGTACAGTAAGTGATCAGAGTGTGGTAATTTTGCTCGTTTTCCTGTTTTCCGAGCTTCTTGTCAAGAAAAATGTGGTAATGCTTCATACCAGAAGTCGTTTTATAAACCGTTTGATGCTGACATAGCTACAGACGGTTCGATAACTCTTCTATCTTTTGCCAGGATCAGTTGAATTTCCATAAACTATTGGGTTGCAATTGCCAAAACCTAGAGCGGAGGCATTCATTGATTCGAACACAGTCAGCTAGTTCTCAAGTTGTTGTGCAGAAGGAAAGTGACATAGATATCACTGAAGGTATGCATGTCACATAGATCTGGTTTCGTTGTATTTGCAGCTAAACGTGGTTGAATAGTGCAAATCAAAGACCAAATACAATCACATCCTACAAAAACGCATGAAACTGTGAATGCATATGAATCATTCTTATTGAATGTAGTGGCTTGGGTAAAAACTGGAAAATAAGCTAGAACTGGCTGCAGTTTGTTCATACAGAAGAAATGTGCTTTATCTATTGTTTCCTTTAATAGGATCTGACATACTCTAGCTATTGTTTCCTTTAACAAATCTTGAAGCCAATTTTTATTCTACGGTCCTTCAATTCATTTCCTAAAACATGGCTTTTAATGCTAGGGATGTACACGTCATTTTTTATTTTTCATATACACTGTTTGTGTGGTGTGCATTTGCATTAGTGTGTGCGTGCGTATTTGTATATGCTTATTTACTTTGTAGATGTGATTAGTTTAATTATCATGTGAAGTTTTTTGCATTGGCCAGTACACTAAATGTTCAAGCCTTCAGAATTGGGTACTAAAAAATCTAGTCTTTATTTACTTTCTCTTACATTCCATTTATGCAGATGCTTCTAAAAAGTTCAAGGCCATTCAAGCATGGTGGCGAGATATGGCCGAACAAAACCACAAGAGTTCTGTAAGACCTGTTGCTTCGGCTTCGAATTGTTCACCAGCCCAGAAAACAAGTTTTGACTTTTTGAGAGGTTATTTTGTGCTCCTTCTCTAGTTAAATTTGGTAACGTTTTTTTTCTTTTTCTTCTGGTATGCTATGAGTTGATGTATTTTCAACACTAAGTAGGAGTTCACTATCAATTGGTTTAAAATTTTCACTATTATTTAGTTGATTTTTCTTCTTAACCTAATTAATTTTGGTACACTTTCTTTTCATTACAAGTTTTCATGGGAATCTGTTCACAGCAAGTTCAAATCACTACTTCCAAAAGTATACTTGAAAATTTTAGCATTTCTCTAAGGTTGTCTTGATTTTATGGTTTGCTAAAACTTAATGTGATATCTTTGACTCTTTGACCTTTTATTGCATTCATCTTGAATAGCATCTCAGTAAGATGTAATATTGTTCTTCTAACCTTGCTACTCCTGCGTAATGCTTCAGAAAATGCTGCAATAATCATACAGTCTCATTATAGGCAATTGATAGAGCGTCGCCATTATCTGAAGAAGATGAAAGCAATCTGTGTAGTCCAAACTGTTATACGTGTATGGTTGACTGTAAAGAAAAATACAGAGATCAACAAATTCAAATTTGCCGGTGGTCAGGAATTTCCATCTGGTATTTGCTCTTGTAAGCATTTTGGTTATAGCATTTTTCATTTCTGGTTTCTCGCTTAAATTTTTTATATTTGCTTCGCCAGAAGAAGTCAAGAGAGTTGTAAGGTTTGTTGTTGAGAGACACAATTTTGTCAATTTAAGAAGATCAGCATTGCTCATACAGCAAGCTGCAAGGATTTATATCGCTCGAAGACGGGATGCATCCTGTCAGAACCTAGTCAAAGCTGCCATTGTGATTCAGAAATATGTCCGTGGTTGGATGGTGAGGTCACACCACATTCTTGGACATGCTTGTATTGAGAATGCATATCTTAAGTCCCAAGTGAAGGGTCTACGTAATAATGAAATAGAAGCGGCAACCAGGATTCAGATTGCATGGAAGAATTTTCTTCACAGATCTCATTCCAAACAAGCTTATGCAGCAACTAAAATTCAGAACTATTATCGGGGTTGGAGGTTAAGGAGGAGGTTTCTGAAGCAGAAGCAATCAATAACAAAAATTCAAAGTAATTTCCGACGACTGAAATATTGGAGGGCATTTCAGATTGCTTGGAAGGAATTTTTCTCCAGATATCTTCAAAATCAGATATTAGCTGCAACCAAAATTCAGAGTCATTTCCGTGCTTGGCAACTAAGAAGAAGTTTTATGAAGAAGAAGCAAGCAATAATAAAAATTCAAAGTCATTTTTGTCGACTAAAATGTAGGAGGCCCTTTCAGATTGCTAGGAAGGAATTTCTCTGTATATCTCTTCAAAAACAGACATTAGCTGCAACCAAAATTCAGAGTCATTTCCGCGCTTGGCAGTTAAGAAGAAGTTTTATGAAGAAGAAACAAGCAATAATAAAAATTCAAAGTCATTTTCGACGTCTGAAATGTCGGAGGGCCTTTGAGATTGTTAGGAAGGAATTTCTCTGTAGATCTCTTCAAAACCAGACATTAGCTGCAACCAAAATTCAGAGTCATTTCCATGCTTGGCAGTTAAGAAGAAGTTTCATAAAGAAGAAACAAGCAATAACAAAAATCCAAAGTATTTTCCGGCGGCAAAAATGTTTGAGAGCTTTTCAACAATATGAAAATGCCAACAGATCAGCTATCATCATTCAATCTGTAGTGCGCGGATGGATAGCAAGGAGAAAAACTTGGAGACACAAGTATCTTATTGTTATGATCCAAGTAAGCTGCTTCTTCCAGGATTGATTATGTTAGTCTTTCCTTATATTTCCTAAGCTGCCTTGATCTGATGGTCAAACTGATATGTCATTTCAAATTTAAGATAATTATCACCTTCACTTTATACCATTGCATTCCTTGGCATGCATCTCTATAAGAGGTTCTCTAGTTGTTAAAAAAATCAACCTGCAGACTGCAGTAAATATCAGCTTGGTTAAATTGTTGGCTGGTCCAATTTTAAGTACATTAGTTCTTATATCTTTTTCCTTATGAATTTGATAGTCATACTGGAAAGGTTATGCTGCTCGGAAAGAATCGAGAGGGCAGCTAAAGGATTTGCGCTTGAGAATGCAGAAGTCTGCTAAGAATGTGGATGATAGCAAACGTATCATTAACCAGCTTTTATCAGCGCTTTCAGAATTGCTAAGCATGAAAAGCATCAGTGGCATTCTTCACCACTGTGAGACCTTGGGTAAGTGAGCATGCCTTGTTTTTCAAAATTCATACTTGTTTTTAATGCTAGGGTTTTGTATTTTCTGTTTCTTTATGCCCATATGCATAGATTCTTGAGCGATGCAGCAGTATCTTGTCTCATTATTATCAATTGTGTTGTTTAAATCATTACAAATGAGAAATCTATGTTATTCAGATATATGAGCATGTTTATGATATGGGTAGGATCATTTTTCTTAGTTTTCAATGTATATGAAAATGTTATTGTGACATGATATGATCCATATCAAGGACCCCTAGTAATGGTCGAAGGCTAGTTTGATGAGCTAAAATGAGATTGAATCTATACATGACAACTCTTAAATTGCAGATATGGCAACAACCCATTCTCTGAAATGCTGTGAAGAACTTGTGGCTGCGGGTGCAATCGGCATTCTACTGAAACTGATTCGCTCGGCCAGTCGAAGCATCCCTGATCAAGAGGTTCTAAAGCATGCACTCTCAACACTTAGGAACCTTGCTCGTTATCCTCATTTGACCGAAGTGCTAATCGACACTCCTCCATCAGTAGAGACAATCTTATGGGAGATGCTAAGGTTTTCCCACTTCATTAGAATTAAAGATAATGCTACATATTATGTTATTTTGAGTCTGATTTGGCTTTATATTTCCAGGAACAAGGAAGAAGGTTACTTTATTGCTACCGAGATCTTAAAGAAGATATGTTCGAATCCGAGAGGTGTGAAAGCTGTACACAGGTTTCCTGCTCTTTTGAAGAGACTGCAAAATCTTGTTGAAGAACTTACAAGGAAATTAAACATTGAAAAGAGGTTAGGTTCCTTTACCATAGCTTGTGTTTCCTTCAGACACCCTTTCTACCACAACAAAAGTTATATTCCTTGTCCTACAGGAATCCTCGTACTGCTGCCCTGAAAGAGAGCACAGATAGAAGATTGAAGGAGGCAGTCCAACTGCTTAAACTGATAACAAATGGTTATCGAATCCAGTAATTGTCGAATCTGTTTACAAATGTCGGTTTTGAAAGTGTGATGTGTGCATGATCCGTACAAGGTTGTTATGTATGTGACTGATTCCGATTCAATTCATTGAAATAAAAATGATTTGAATCATGAGAGATGCACACTGTATATAAAGCTGCAACCAGCAAGCATATCTCCACCTTCATCTTAAAACCGGTACCTACTGATTGTACACATCAACATGGTACTGACCGGTAAGTATAGCTTCAAATCTCAATTTCGTTCTTCGGAGTTAAAGAGACTGGGATTAAAGAGACATATAGGACTTGAATAACTCCTGAACCTGTTTCAATTCCTTCTCTGGAAACAAAAAACAAGGAAACATCACACGGATAGTCAAGACCTAGACCGACAGCTTAAACTCGGGAACTCGATTCTTTGGGTTATATTTATATATGGTTAACTTCCAAGACAGATAGGTTGAAGCAACATATACACTAGCAGTTGAAAACAACTAAAATTTCGAAAGAAACGCGTATATGTTAGTATGATCGACACGAAGCTAACACCCTCCTCATTACATATACATCACAAAATGCTAGAATCTAAGCAAACTTTGCAACTATTGTGTAGTTGTCCAATCTAGTAAGAACATGGAAAATGCTTGCATTGCCAGGAGCCTAGGACTAGTCGGGTTTCTCGAAATACTTAAGACACATATCCGGATAAAGCTATATGACCTTTCGAGTCTAGTCGAATTGAGTTTCGAGTTTCCGGTATACACACTCGCAATCATGTTCAAATAACAAAGAACGGAAAAAAAAGGATGGTAAAAACTGTACCAGCAGCTTCCAGTTGCTTCTGAAGTTCTTGACCCACAGCATCATTTTCAGCCTGGAGTTCAGCAATCCTTCTGAGTTGAGCTTCTTCACCTCCCTCCAACGGCGGAAGCGCAGTAACCATTGCATCAAACTGTGAAGAAACAAAGATGCAAAAGTAATCATTATTAACATATTCCCATATAAGATCGAATCGTTGATTCCCGAAACTACGATGAATTTAAGTACCCATTCTCACCTGTTTAGCAGCCTTCACAAGAGCGGCACTCATAATCTTAGGTTGTTCGGCGAAATTGGCGGAGTCCTCAGTGGGATTGGGAGGCGGTTCTGGGTAATTAGGGGAGAGTCTAACGGGTGGAACATCTCGCTGCAACGTGCCGAAAGTGTTTAAAGCTACGGCAACTATCGAGTTCACTTGTTCTTGTAATTGTGAAATGATATCCATCTTCTTCAAGAGGAAAAACAAATCTTAAAGGATTTGCAGGTGTTAAACTTCAATAGATTTGGGCCTTCAAGGGTTTCTACTTTTTATAAAATTTCATAAAGAACAAACTATATCAAGAAGACAAGAACACATTACAGTCGTATACATGTCTTGTCATCTTACATCAAAGCTTCCAAAAAATTTGGACAGCTAAGCTGACAACATAAATTCATGACAGATTCTGCTAATGCTTTTCCTAGTTTTTCTTTTTGGAACCAAAGCTCACAGAACAAGAGCTATGGACCTCCTTCACATCACTAACAGAACAAACATGAAACCCGAAACCAATCTACAAAAATTGGGGAAAATCACAAACACCAAGGATGAAACAGACACTTCTAAACCCGGAACCGATGTACAAAACAGTGGAGACCAGCTTCTACATTTGAAGGAGACCCGAGTGTGAGATACATAGATAAACGAAAAAAAATGCTTCAAATAGGTAGGGTAAAAGCTGAAAATAAAATTTGTTTGCACACCTGGTGGGACTCGAACCCACAATCGTCTGATTAGAAGTCAGACGCCTTATCCATTAGGCCACAGGTGCTTTGTTGTTAAGTTTAATATATTACAATATAAACCTTTTTATATGTACATGAGTTGCTTCCAATTGCATTTTGTATCAACTCATGAGTTGAATCTCAAGGAATCTGTGGGTTAAGGTAGTGAAGAACTTGATCATTCAGCTCAAAGGAATCTTTGATGCGTCGGTTAGAGTGTGCACTTGATGTGGGGCTGTCGCAGGCGCTTGCTTTGTCATTAAGAAGCTGAGAATGGAGGGTCGTCTTGTCACACTCTTCATGCTTGGAACAATTTTTGAGACTTTTGAAGTTGAATGAAATAGTTAGATTTTGGAACATGTATAAGGAAATGATTTGTATATATTGAGAATGTAAATACTGTTAACTTGGTTGTATATGCTCTTTGCAAGGATTGTAAATTACTACAAGCCATTTCAACATTTTATCAGATGTTGAAGGGTGGGATTCAGCCTAATATTGTTACTTTCAACATGATAATAGATGGTGCTTGTAGGATGGGTGACATACAGCTTGCCTTGAAGCTAGTCGAGAAGATAGGAGTCATCTCCGAGAACTCTGTTTTGCCCAACACAGTGTTAGTCTGTTAGATTCATTAGAAAGTACAGGTGGATTCAGGATTTTATTACATACACAACAATAATTACTTGTCCTGTTAAGAATTCTAACCCAGATGAAGTTATTGAATTGCATGATTACATGGTGCTTAATGGAGTCTCAGGCTCCAGGCTTTTCTGCACTTCTTTCACTTTCTCATTACTAAGAGCTGTAAACCCAATAGATTCGTGGAACAAGTAGGGACTAACAATTAAAAGCTCTTGCAAGTTGCAACACTGATTTAGAGCATTTTCAGTTCTGATGCTGATGTTTCGTCCTGTTAAAATCGAATTCGATCTTCTGCACAACTCTGGCCAATAATGTATCAGTCCAGGATTACGTGGCCTTCAAATTTCATCATCTTTTTTTGTTCTTTGTCTCCATCTCCTATTGTTTCAGGGTATGGTGCACCAGCAAAATGCAATCTTTTGAATTTTTTTTCCTAGAGAAATACATATAGAGGCTCGAATCATTAAAAAAATGGTTTATGACCTCGCTGTTCAGTAGCCACATGGGTGGAGCAAACTCTCCCAATGCTATTTTTTCTATATCAACTAGACTCGAATTTGAGATCTCGTTTAAGGGACATCAAATTTCTTATAGGGGTTGATGTATTAACCCACCAGACAAGGTAACATCAAGTAAATATTTGTAGCAATTGTTGAAAGTATCGAAATCCATGGAGTGGTAATGCCTTTGAAATTCAGGCTAAGAAGCCTATCAAGTTAAGATCCAAAACACAACCACTCAGAGCTTGCCACTTCAGACAGGCTCCATCAAGATGTAATGGTGAAAAATCAATGAATCAAAATGTTTCAAAATCCTTATCCCAAAACCTCATCCATTCCCTCCTTTTCCCTCCACTCATTTCCCTTTGATTTCCTCCATACCAGAACAAAACCACTCTCCAACACACAGAAAGATAAGAATTTTACAAAAGAAAAATCAAATAGAGGCAATTCTTTGTAGGAATCCATTGTTCCACCATGTCTTGCTCAAATCTAACAATGTTGGTGTCTTCAAAACCTTCTCTTTCCGACACTAATTCACTCTCTTTCCGTTCTTTCGTCACCCCTTTTCAGCTCCCGTCTCAAAGTTCAACTACCTGTAACCCTTCAAGGTCATCTTCATCCTCGACCACGGTTCACTGTGGTCTCCGTGAGCTTAGGGACCGTATCGATTCGGTTAAGAACACGCAGAAGATCACCGAAGCAATGAAACTTGTGGCTGCTGCTAAAGTCAGGAGAGCACAGGAAGCTGTTGTCAATGGTAGGCCTTTCTCCGAGTCTCTGGTTGAAGTCCTTTACAACATCAATGAACAACTCCAGACCGAAGATGTCGATGTTCCTCTTACCAGCATCAGGCCTGTCAAAAAAGTTGCCTTGGTTGTTGTCACTGGTGATCGTGGTCTTTGTGGAGGTTTCAACAATGCTATCCTCAAGAAAGCTGAAGCAAGGATTGCAGAATTGAAGCAACTTGGACTCGATTATACAATAATCAGCGTGGGGAAAAAGGGTAATTCGTATTTCATTCGCAGGCCTTATATTCCGGTGGACAGGTTCCTGGATGGTAGTTCACTCCCTACAGCTAAAGAAGCTCAGGCTATTGCAGATGATGTTTTTTCGCTCTTTGTCAGTGAAGAAGTCGATAAAGTTGAGCTTTTATACACGAAATTCGTGTCGTTGGTTAAGTCCGATCCGGTGATTCATACTTTGCTTCCATTGTCCCCTAAGGGAGAAATCTGTGATGTGAATGGTGTTTGTGTTGATGCAGCTGAGGATGAGTTCTTCAGATTGACAACCAAGGAAGGGAAACTGACAGTTGAAAGAGATGTCATTAGGACACAGACATCCGATTTCTCTCCGATTTTGCAATTCGAGCAGGATCCGGTCCAAATTCTCGATGCTCTGTTGCCTCTTTATCTCAACAGCCAGGTTTTGAGGGCTTTGCAGGAATCACTAGCTAGTGAGCTTGCAGCTAGAATGAGTGCCATGAGCAGTGCTACTGATAATGCCCAGGAACTGAAAAAGACCTTGTCTATCGTGTACAACAGGCAGCGTCAAGCGAAGATCACCGGGGAGATATTGGAGATTGTTGCCGGAGCCAATGCTTTGGTCTGATCAACTCGTGCTCGTTTCGCCGTCGATTGTGTTCCATTGTAGGTATTATAAAGAAGTGTTACATTATGAGTAATTTCCTTGTTCATTCCTACATACTTGTTTAAGAACAATCATGCTGATAAGACCCTTTTTCTTCTTTTTTTCATTGTAATTCTCAAATGCTTATTAACTCTATGCACAATGAGAGCTGCAATGTGTTTTTTGGAATTGATAAATAAGAGTATTTACACATCTTTGTAATGTATAATACTCGTCCGGTCACCGGAGAACGAGTTTCACTTGGGATTCGGCAGCCAGATACTTTACTCGTGCCGAATTCGAAGTTTTCATTATGAAATTTGGTGAATCTAAGTTAAGTTTACTATAGTAATTAAGCTGATTATGTTAGAGAATCAAAATGATCTGCAGTTAACACAGAATCCTGCAATAGAACCTGGATGGCAAGATAATGCTCATAAACTCTGTAAATTGATCTGAACGATTTAAACTCGTATCTCTTAAGATGAATATCATCCGTTTTTCCGGAACACTGTTTTGATACCTAAATATTGTTGCAGTTGCAGTACAAGCCTTTTGAATATTATGGAAGCCTAAGCCAAAGATGATGCATGCATGCATGCTTCACATATAAAAGGAAAACTCCAAATATCGAACATCCATTTGGATTTATAACACTATAAATCAAGTTACTGATACGATGGAGACAAGACAGGAAAAAGGCTTTTGTCATGTCTGTGAGTTGCTTCAAGATGTATGAAGGTAATGCTAGAAAAATAATGGAGAAGAGAAAAAGCATAAAGACTTTGATACATGATTAAAAAAAATTATTTAAGATTTGTTTATTTGAATCTTAAACCCTTCGATCAAAACTTTAAATACTAAACCTTTAAACAGATAATATTATATAGTAATTTTTTTATTTAAGGTATCTAATACCGATAACAGTAACTAATTTTTTCACCGTAAATATTTTCATTAAAAAGTAAACGTCTGATCATAAAATGTACTTTAATCTAATATGATACTATAAAAATATTATTTCAAAATTTAAAATATATTATAAATTCGATTTATATAATATTAGTTTGAAGTTTGGGCAGTGACTCGAAGCCTTAAAGAAGTGGTGGACCTAACGTATTAGTAACCGATACACCCAAAAAATTACTTCATTTCCATTGATTAAATCTATGTAACGCACCAAACAAAACTTTGAATTTCAATTTCCAACCAAAGGGGTTGGTTCCATTGCCATTCGGACAACAAAAGAAGATGCAAGAACAAAAGCTACACACAAAACAATAACTTAATTTGGCACCATGCATGCACCACAGCACTCAACAATGGGTTAAAGAGGAAAGGGGCTTACCTTGTAACTCTGATACTTCTCTCTATCAAAAGCAAAATGTGTAATAGTTACGTGATATTGGCACGGCTCAATCAGATAACATAACTCTTGGTCTTTTAGAATGATGCTCTCGAATTAAACCGCACCAATATCTCGATAACGTTCTCACTTTGTTATACATATATGTATATGTATATAATTTCCATATGCTCTCACCATCTTCCTTCTTGGACCCAACAAGTACAAAAAGATAGTTCAAATACACAAGAAGATGATGAACAAAGAAGAGACTACAAGTATAAAAGAAAGCTTTCCAATAGACTCCAAGGAGGAGGAGGAGGAAGAAGAAGAAGAAATGGAGGAGGAGGAGATTTAAGGGTTTAAAGAAAAAGAGTGGACACACCAAATGAAAGAAAATGGTGAAGATATAAGAAAGGGGATAGACCTAAAAGGAAGAAAAAATGGTAGAGCATTAAATTTGCCACCAACCCAACAACAAAAAAGGGATGGGTATATTAAATGTATATGGCTTAATACCTAAAATAATCTCTTCACATATGATAAAACCTGATTGATTCATGTCATTTTTTTTTCAGGGATTAAAGTGATAATAAACTGAAAGTTAAGGGGTCAAACTAACCCAATAAATAATAAAGGGGTTAAAAAAATTAAGTCTAGGTGGTTAAAGGAACGATTGTTGTTTTTAGAGGTCACGGGTTCGAACACCAATGATGCCAACAGAGTGATTGAGCGATCAATGTCAAATGATAGAGATTATATTTTAGAACAAATATTACTGTAATCACTATTAGTTAATTCAATATATATATATATATATATATATATATATATATATACATCGGCGGATCCATGTTAAGAAGAGGGTGGGTCCGTGCCCACCCTGAATTGTTTAAAATTTATACATTTGGCTTTGATTTTAAAAAATTTTATGAATTGGTCCTTAAATTTTTAAAATTTTTATGGCTATGTCCACCTTGAATTTTTTAAATTTTATGATTTGTGCTCACCCTCGTAAATATTTCTGGATCCGCCACTGTATATATATAAAGTTGGGAGAGATCCCAACAATTGGGGAAATTAAGCTCTCGCTAAAACAAACCCATGAGCTTTCAAGTTGGTGGTGTTGGTGTGATGCCAACACCATTTGAATTTAAAATTAAAAAAATAATAATAAAGTCTTTGGTTGGTGAACTTAATTTTTTTAGGTATTGTGAGACTTGTACCAAACAATAACATGTCTGAGACTCAGATTTTGACATGTAAGAAACCTGATTGCACCAAATTGTTTCTGCAATATTAGCAGAACTGTAAACTATCTATTTAGTATAAAAACCAACATAGAACAAGCAGCACATGGGAATATGATGTTTTTATGCTTAAGACAAAATTGAAATTTCGACCACTAATTAAGATACGACATTGTCTCCTTCCTCCATGGTTGAAGTGGTGAGTGTATCACCAAAGCACCATTAACACAGGATAAAGAAACAAAGTGAAGATTGACACCATGGTCCCTAAAAGGTTAGTAAATGTAGCCCATTAGGTTAGATTTAGGCAATGCTTTCTCAGTTGTTACTGACACAACCCATGTTCTACAATGGTGAATATGCTTGAAGCAGTGTTCCCCTAATAAAAACAGTACCGGTTAGAGGAGAAATTATATCATGGGTCAGTCTCATCACGTCATTCATGAGACCAACCACTAAAAACTACCCACTCATCAATTTTTATTTTTTTAAGTAAAGATTCACTTGGAAAAAAATATGACATAAAAAAATTGATGAAGTAGTTAGTTTTTAGTGGTTGGTCTCATAGACACGTGGTGAGACTAACCTATCATATAATTTTTCCGGTTAGAAAAAGAACACAAAAGCAAGTTCACGGTAAACCCATTAGTGATAAAAGAAAGTTAGTTTCTGGTTCTACTTTCTATTTCCACCCAATTCGACTCATTCTTGGAGTTCGTAAATCGTTCATATAACATTCGTTTATTAAGTTACATAAACAAGTATAAACAAAATTTCTATGCTCATTTAATAAATGAATGAACACAA
Source organism: Abelmoschus esculentus (assembly GCA_035048815.1). Lineage (NCBI taxonomy): Eukaryota > Viridiplantae > Streptophyta > Magnoliopsida > Malvales > Malvaceae > Abelmoschus > Abelmoschus esculentus. Next base: position 13,743,358 of record JAUCBN010000044.1, read on the forward strand.
ACAAATATGAGTTTGATTCGTTTATGTTCACGAACAAAATTATTTATCGACTTGTTTGCATGTTCCCTTTTTTATTTTTTTTCATTACATTTTAAATATCTGTGTACATAGGGACTAAATTGAATACATGATGAATTATAAAGTCAAACTATGAAGCCTTAGGAACTTAAGGACTTGTGATATAATTTTACCAATTTTCTGAACATATAACCTTACTCAGCATTTATAACCCAACACAAACATCTTTAAAAATAAACAAACATACATAAATATAATTCCATTTGTTCAAGCTTGATTCACTTATGCCTAGAGATGGATACGAGTTGAGTCAGGTCGAATTTTCGGCTCACTCAAACTCGGCCCAAACACAAATACTTTAAACCCGACTTTGACCCGACCCAAATATTTTTTCAAAAAATCCGACCCAACCCGACTTATAGAAAAATAAATAAATTTAGAGACTAAATTGTAAAAAAAATTATTTCTGGGGGACTTAATTATAAAAAAATATAATTTTAAGGATTAAATTATAAATAAAAATAATAATTTTAAGACCTAATTATAAAATATATATATATATATAAAGGACCATTATTATAAATATCCTTAAAAAATTTATGAAAAAAATATATATTTAGTCCCGGGTCAGGTGAGATCGGATATTTTACACCCTAAACCCGAATCCGACCTAATATCACCTTAAAAAATCATCCGATCTAAACCTGATTTTTTATCAAAAAATTCGACCCGATCGAACCGGGTAAAATGCCCAATCCCTGTTTATGCAGTACAACCCTGCCCATCTATCATCATCCCAAGTGCAAATTTACGAAGTTAATACACAACCGGGTAGGCCGGAGACAGGTTGAAGAAAGTCGATACTTTCTTCTTCCAACTAAGTAACATAATGATACCGCAGCTCCATTAATAGGTGAAAGTACTAACTTCGACTTTTGTTCCTTGGCAGTGGTTTAAAAACCATTTCCTTTCAAGCTTGACGTACAAAACCACTGGTTCATCATCTGGTGTTTGATGATGATGGATTTGAACTGAACTGACCCGTCTGTTTGCATGCAATTGGTGAGGAAAATTAGAGACTCGTTGCACGCGAAAATGGTTGGTGTTGCAGTGAGATTACTTGCAGTGAAACTCAGCACAAGGTGATTAAATGCAGTAGCTTTCTGCAATTAGAGTATATAGACTAAATCTGCAATTTTCATAAAATACAAGGACTAATAACAGAATTTAACCGACTAATAATTCACTCATTACCTTCATTATAACCATTTTTCTTTCCACTGAAATGTGGTAAGATCAAATTTAAAAAATTACTACAAAAATCCTAGGACCATTGATTTTTCTACAGCGAACTAAATCTTGAACATGGAAGAAATCATTTGAACCAATTGTCTGTATTTTGAACATGTTTTTTCTATCACTTTGATTTCTTCGTGGACTTGGATTTCTTCAATTTCCCAGATTTATCATCCACATTGGTCCAAGTATATCCACTAGGGATAGCAAAAGGATCCGATTGTTGCGCAGTTGAAGAACTCCGGTGCGGTTGTTGCTTGCTTGTCGACACCGATTGACTAGTGCTTCGCCTGAGCCATGCAGTCATCGACGATGAAGGTAACAATGAATTATGTTTGTCCGACTTCTGGTCCTCCTCTGTTTGGCCTCTTCCAACTCCGCTGTTGGAAAAGTATCTAGGACTCGAGAGTGGGGTGAAGAACTGCTCTGTCGAATGGAGTTCGACGAATTTCGTGAACGTTATCACCACCCTCACTGTTGGGACGACCGGAATGGCGACCTGCAAACCACAACCAGAGAATTTTCAAAAATAATTCTAGTAAAAAATAATAATATTTCTCTTAAATGATTCGAATTTGAGCACCTTAAGGTGTGAGTTTAGTGTAGGACCATAATAGAATTTTTCAAAAATAAAGAAACCTAGGATGATGTGGGGGAATCACCGTTGGATCTTAAAACACACCGTTGGGATAAGCCCACGTCAGGGAATCCGACCATGGGGACAAGAGTTTGTCCCCACAGAAAAGCTTCACTAAGACACTAACTAGAGACCAAAGCAAAGCTGAGGAGACAGATATCCACATGGACCCCACACAACCAAAGTCAGATATTAAAAAAACTGTAAAATTATGTAGTGGTCCTTTAACTCTGTTACAATTTAAAATTCAGTCCAAGTAGGGCTAATACTTAACAACAATAACAATTTCGGGTAAGATTGTAACACGATATTGTAAAAATGCAAATATCAAATTATGTCAAATTAAAAATTAGATACTAAAGGTTAATTTTGGAACATAATGTAGGGACCAAAATCAGAATTTGACCATTACGAAAATTAATTAGCCGACGACTTACCTTAACCGGAAATGTACCCGGAGGGAACTTGGTGGTCAACAGCTCTCGCATTCTTCGAACAGCTTTCACTTTGTTTGCCAAAATATCAAGTAAAGGTAGCAATTCCTCTGTTTTTAAAGGAAAATGTTCCGTTAACCAAACAGACGGCCGCAAACTTCGAACGTACTCTTTCTCCTTCGTTTGAGGTGGCGGCACTACCGGTTTCGCGGTCACAAAAGACGTCGATCTTCTAGGAGGCACCGCCGCTGCCGAAGGGAAAACGTCCACACTTTTCCTCCCTACAGAAATCCACTCTCTGTCTTCTCTTACAAAGCTACTGTGCCTTCTCCTATCAGGCATTGCGAAATTTGGGTTTTCACATACCAAGAAACCGTCGTCGTCTTCGTCGAGTTCTAAGGGTAACACTTGTTCACTTCCGGCGACGTCGTTTTCGGAACTCACGACTTTTCGTGACCTGAAGCTGAAAATCACGTTTTGTACTTCGTACACTTTGGCTTTCCATTCACCGACGCTCTCTGTTTTCTCTTGGCGTCTCCAGTTTGTCCTTCCGACGAGTTCCGCTTTGGTTACGTCCATTCCGGGTCGATACACACTTGTTTGGGAACAAAAACCCGCAACGTCGGATTCACTCAACGGAACTCCGGCATTTTCGAATGCGTCCAAGATTTTGCGATCATCGTGGTTGAGGACTAACAATGAGCCGCAAGGGATATTGTGGAGATGATCGCCGTCGCCGAGGAAGAGAAAGCTTTGATCGGCGCGTTGGATTTTTAAGCCATCAAAGCCAGCTAATGAAGTATCAGCTCGAAGGTTACCGTCGCGTTTCCAGATCTTGTAGGTATCGGAAGGAGCGATTTTTCCGACAAACGGAATTACAGAGCTTTCGAAGTGAAAAGAGATTTCCATGTAGAAGTCGCGCATTCTACGGAGGACAGCGATTACTCGAGGTAAACGGCGTCGCCACTTGCACCAGGCAGATCGGTGGTGGAGCTTTAATAGAACCAAAGCAATGTCGGAACTCCGACGACAGAGCGCTTCCTGGAGAGGATTCCAACCCGCTGCGTTCTGAAGCGACACGTCAGCACCAGCCATAGCGAGTGTTTTAGCAGCAACGACGTCGTTTAAACGGACAGCAAGGTGGAGAGGAGTTTCACGGAAAGGAACATCCCGGCGGTCGAGAACAACAGAGATTTTCTCAGCTACTCGCTCTTGACTCAGAGAGTCACACTCGTTTTGGATCTGAGCAGGATCCGCCAGCTTCGGCAGAGTGGAAACTAGTCGAGTCAAAGTCACATGATCACGCAAAATGACAGCGTAATGAACAGGACTATGCTTGTAATCTTCCGGTTTGATCGCCGGAAACGGCACCGTTTCATTCGCCGTCGCCGAAGATGATCTCGACATCTTCTCTTGCGTTTCGATTGACTCAGTATCGATAATTCCCTAGGTTTTTCTTTCAGCTGTTTGCTTGGATTCTGAGAAGTGAAAATTGGGGAAACAAACGGGAATTTGTGAAGAAGGGGAGGAGGGTAATGTGGTAATTTTTGGACTATAAATGAATTTTATTGGGTATCGTGTAAAGAGAAAGAAAGAGAGGGACGAGATACACGCAATCGGGCTCGGCTTTTGTTGCTGCTTCAGACAGACAGCTTCAGTCTAAGACCAAACATCCCTTCTTTGTTTTGTCTTTTCCACTTTTTTCTTCTTTTATTTTTTAATTTTTAAATGTAAAAATAGCTGTTATTTTGATGGAAAATAGATTCAAATGGTAAAATTTAATATACGATTTAATTTTATTCTATTCTTAATTATTAATTTACATTAAAAAATTTGATAAAATCAATAGGATTAGTTCAAGTGATAAACAGTTTAATTCCGCTTAAGTAAGTTTCAGATTCGAAACACTTTGTAAATCCTGTTGAAAGACTCATCCACTAAATTTAGATATGCAACTCGGTTTGAATTAGTCAGGTTTAAACCCTAAAACCAGAAGAACAATAAATAAATATATCAATTTTTATTTCTCAAGATACAATAGTAGAATTATAATTATTTTTATTAAATTCAATTTTGTTTTTAATATAAAATATTTAATTTTCATAAATTGATGAATTAGAGTGATTCCTGGGTCAAATGGTAATTGTTGAGTAGGTCCCATTTTTTATTTCCATTATATCTATTGCTGATTTTGGTTAAATCTCTCTCTTTTTCATCCCTCTCTGCCAATCTAACGGTTGTCTTCTATTGTTTTTCACTGCATCGAATGAGATCAGAAGCATGGGATTATAAAAAAAGTGGAATCCCCCGTCTTTCAGTTTGGCTTATAATTTTGACCGACTCTATGACAGTTTGAATCGACGTTCCATTAGCTCAATCATTGCCACAATAATGGCATTAAAATTTTTTTAAGTAAATGATTAATTTAAATCGAATATTATAAAATTATTTTTATAAAATATTATTTTTTTAATCTTAATCATATCTTAATTAATAATATGAATGGACTCGAAAAAGAAATGATCTGGTGTGGGCATCAGAGTGAGTTTCGTGTTTTGTTTGTCGTGACAGCATGCAAATAAGAACAGGGAAACATGTCTCCGGCAGCAAAGACCAAGCGGTAACAGAGTCCATTCTTACCAGCCACATAAAAACACATTACATCTTTTTTTTTTTTCTTTTCTTTTCTTTTTGGATTCTTCTTCTTGTAATAATGCTTTATCTTCTCTACAGTATAATGGAACTTATTTTATAGGTCACTAAGTTATGTAAGAATGGTTTTTGAGTCTTGAATATTTTAAAAATTAATATTATTAATAAAAAAATGAGTTTAAAAAGATATTTATAATTGAGTTTAAAAATAACACAACAAGATATGGAAAAAAAAGGAAAAATTCAAGACATATTGGTCTATTGACTAACTTTTCTGATATAAAATGGTCTAAGTGGTCTTGTGCTGTTAAAAATTTGACGAGAAACTGATATAAACGCTAACATGTTGACTTGGATAACCATATGGCATCCTCAATCTCTATAATCCAAGTCAGCATGTTAACGTCCACATCAGTTTCCCGACAAATTTTTAACGGCATAGATCACTTTATATTAAAAAAATAGTTAATGGACCAATTTATAACATTTGATAATCAAGAGATATAAAAAATAATTGATATATAATCAAGAGACCATTTACGTAATTTATCCATTAATTAAAAACTGAACTGCCCATCATTGTTGTCTGCTTTTAGATTCAAGCCCATAAGCTTTAAACGAGCTCTACTTTAGCCTTTGTGATAGGATTGAGTCATTTGTGAATCGTTAAAATTACAGAGTAGACATAAAAACATGAATGGATATGATTGATTAATTTATCGAATTCGAATATAATAATTTTTAAAATATTATTTGGACGAAGATATAAAAATTAGAATGAAATATTAGATCCTTTACTTAAAATCAGAAAATCGTCCTCAAAAACAAAATTATATTGTTCACATCCTAAAAAAAATTTTACTTTAAATATTTATATTTTATATCATAACCCAAATTTTGATTTCGTTTCTGTCACCCTCCCAATAAATTTCTATAAAATCTAAACATTCAGATCCTCGGTCCATCTGTAGAAACAGATTTGACTTATTTGGCCAACGTAACCATCAAGTAATGAGATTGAACAAGTCATAGAATTTGGTCTTTCGAGTTTTGCTTGGTGAACACGCACGCACAACAACTTCCACTTCCTTTCCAAGACAGTCAAAAACACCCCACCACCACCACCACCACCACTAAAACGGCAGGTTTACCCAGGAACATGCACCATTTGGTTTGACTGTCCCCTCCTTCCACGAAACCAACACCATGGACATGGTTGCCTATATATATAAGACACCACCGGGAGACTATAACACAGCAAAAACCTTACAAGAGTCCAGAACAAGAAAGGTTTTGAATCCCAACCCAGGTTTCCATGTCTACCTCAACCAGCTTCTTCAGTTGTTTTTCTGGTTCTAAGTCTAACAAGGTGGCATCCCAAGGAGACGATAGGAGTCCACCAAAATCAAGCCAAGTTAAAGCTACGGAGGAAGATAAACCAAAGCAAAACAAGACAGAGAAAAGCCCGCCGATTCTGACCAGTTATTTCCCCATTGGATCAAGACTTAGTCTCTTGTGAAAAACTGATGCTTAGTGCTTACTTCTTCTTGCATGTTTTCTTCATTTAGTTGGAAAATAAAGAATTGAAACATTCCATCAGCTCAAGCATTTATAGACAATAAAGTTTTTTTAGTTTTGTTAATGGTGATGAATGCTCAAAAGGCATTTTATTGAGAGAGATAAAACCACATCAGTGATGAAATACCGATTCGGGTGGCCAACATCGGATACTTGACCAATTTAAATAAAATTCGTCTCGGTTCCAGTAACCACTGATGTTTAAAAATTGAAATCAGTCACGGTCTTATTACATCAGGTCCTAAATTTTAAGAGCCGATCTTGTTATTGGTAAAAACCGATATCAATATCGGGTACCCAATCAATTAGTTTATTCTTAAGAAAATTTGAGTAATAAAAGAAAAAAAATTCAACCACTAATAATATTAAGTAAAAATTAGAATATTATATGTTTGAAAATTAAAGTTTTAAAACTAATAATACTCATAATATTCATACATAAAAAATTTGATAGAAAAAATAAACAAAAGAACATTATTTATTAAAAACAAGAAAATCAATATCGAATATTTGGTATTGATCTCGGTCTTATTGGGTACCCACCGGGTACCAAATTCAAAAAATCAAGATCCAATCCCGGTTACGATTATGACTAAAACCTAAATTTTCGATCTTATCTCAATCTTATCGGAACCAATACCATATAAAAATCTATCGAGAGAGGGACCGGAAAATCTGTTTATTTTCACACCCCTAAATACCAAGGAATAGAACAAGAAGATATGAATAAAATAAATTATGGTAAACTACACAAAATAGTCACCATACTATGAGGCTGGAATCGAAATGATCATCATACTTTAAAAAATATCAAATATACCAGTCAACTATTAAAATGATATCAATATAGTCACCGAATGTTAAAAATTAACAGATTAATGACGTAACAATTAAAAATAAAATGGAATAATCGCATATTTACTTATTTATAATTATAATTATTTAATTTAATTCTAATTTTATTATAATAAAATATCATAATTATTTAATTAAGTGATGACACTTGCAATCACCAAGGGAAATTGAACGTGAGTAAATATGTAATTATTTTATTTTTAACTGTTAATTTTTAATGATAAGTGACTATATTAATATTATTTTAATAATTGATTGATATATTTGATTTTTTTTTTAAGTATAATGCCCATTTTAATACAAACCCAATAATACGATGATTATCTTCTTGTTTACCCTTTATTTTATCGATCCAGTGTATATCTAATTCCTCTTCCTTCGCGCGGTCGAGCCTGTACCTCAGAACAGAAATCCTTGGTAGGAAGCTAGCGCCAACTTCCCTTTAGGGCGTCTAAAGCGGCGGCTATTATATTAAATCTGCTGTTCGGGTGGAATTTTTTTATTTCCTCTACGGTAAAACACGCGTTCATTGAGGTAATTTTAGGGTTTAGGGTTTCGATTATCAATCAATCGTTGGCATCATAGACATAGTTCTTTACGTTTTTCTTTTTGCATTTGGTTGATTGGTTATTTTTCATCTACAGTTTTCCGTCTGATTACTAAGAAGTAAAATCCAGAAAGAAAGGGGAGAAAATGTCTGTGACGGCAGGTGTTAGTGATACTATAATAGCAATTCGGGATAAACTTAGAGGCAAAATTGGACAAACCAAAGTTAAAAGATACTGGCCTGGGAAAGCTCCTGAGTGGGCTGATGATGCCGATGAAGATGGTGATATTAGGATGGCTAGGTCTGCTGCTTTAGAAAAAGCTTTTCCTAGTCATGAAGATCCGGGTATTGTTTTAAAAGATGATCCTAGGTTACGTCGTTTGGCTGAGAGTAGAGTTGATAATAGAGATGAAATTAGGGCTGATCATAGACGTATTAGGCAAGCTGAGATTGTGTCTACTGAAGAGGAGGAGAATAGGAGGAATGAAGGTGCCGATGCTGAGGAAGAAGATGAGGATGCTTTGGAGGAGAGAAGGCGACGGATTAGGGAGAAGCTGCTTCAAAGGAAACAAGAGGAAACTCCATTGCTGGAGGAGGAAGAGGAAGAGGAAGCGGAGGAAGAAGAAGAGGAAGAGTCGGAGTATGAGACGGATTCGGAAGAGGAACATATGGGAATCGCAATGGCTAAGGCAGTTTTTGTGCCAAAATCTGAGAGAGAGACCATAGCTGAGCGGAAACGGTTGGAGGCTGAAGAACAGGCTATGGAGGAGGCCGAGAAGAGGAAGTTGGAACATAGGAAGATTGAGACAAGGCAACTTGTGGTTGAGAAGATTAGGGAGGATGCTGAGATTCAGAAAAACATGGAATTAGAGGCGAACATAGAAGATGTGGACACTGATGACGAGATTAATGAGGCTGAGGAGTATGAAGCTTGGAAAGCAAGAGAGATTGCTAGGATTAAGCGAGATAGGGATGAGAGGGAAGCAATGATAAAGGAGAGGGAGGAGATCGAGAAGGTTAGGAATATGACAGAGGAAGAGAGACGAGAATGGGAGAGGAGGAATCCGAAACCTGCTCCACCTCCTAAACAGAAATGGAAGTTTATGCAGAAATACTTCCACAAGGGTGCCTTCTTCCAGACAGATGCTGATGATCCTGCTGCAACTGCAGGAGCCCATAATATTTATCACCGCGACTTTTCTGCTCCAACAGGTGACGACAAGATGGAGAAGACTATATTACCCAAGGTCATGCAGGTCAAGCATTTCGGTCGTAGTGGCAGAACCAAATGGACTCATCTTGTCAATGAGGATACAACTGATTGGAACAATCCGTATGTTCTCTATATAGCTCATCTCTCTGAAATTATGCTTTTAGCTCTTAGATTCTGTGTAATTAGTCACCTTTTATATATTTTGGATTTGCATAAGCATTTTATATCAATCGAAGAGCTCCCTTAACATAAACAATGCCAATAAATATAGCTTATGGCCTGAAATACGAAACGTTTTACCTAAAGCTTGTTTTTACTGAGGCAAAGCTAGGAAACTTATGTGGAACTTGTATTGTATTTTCTGGTTTATTTGGGTCTAAATATCTGTTTCTGTTACTAGTTCTGAATTCATCGAGTGAAAATCTAACAGAATATCCTAGAAGCATATCATTGACTTCCTTTTAGTTGCAATTTCATTACGTTTTCAGTTTGTTAGAGGGTATTAATCAACTCCCGAGTCCTGTTGGGTTTCTTTGGGCTTTGTATTAATGCATTTTCTTGCCTCCAACTGTTCCATTTCAGATGATGCTAGTGGGAACATGCTTGGACTAAATTTTCTTAGTTTCTGTCATGCATCATCTGAATTATTGAAATCTAAATACCTTGAATAGTATAATTAGTGAAAAATAATTATTTTTGGAGCAAGTATTTAGGTAGATAAGGACTACTTATTTTCTATGAGATCTTTTATTTGAAGAACTTATTCTCTAAAAGGATCCTTAATTTTTTATTTAGTTGGATGCAGATTTGAACCCCAAAGATAAGATCTCTAAACGATTCCATGGCTGATATTATATGTTTGACTGATCACTAGACATAAACACAATTATGTTCCCGACAAACCTTGTCTTCATTGTTATTGTTTGGCTTTTGTGCAGATGGACATACAATGATCCCCTTCGGGCAAAGTACAATGCAAAAATGGCAGCCGTGAATGCACCTATAGCGAAACCAAAAGGAAGCAAGAAGTTGAAGGACTGGGAAACAAAATAAATACGAATTTCAGTCTTATCATTTTGATTTGGAGAGTTTCATCTGTTCTATATTTGGTGAAGACTGCCCCTTTGCAAATGGTACAAAGGGTTGATGCTGCTTATGTCTTTCCCCTGTAAAAGAGTTGTAGGAGTTTAATGAATCGAAACTTTGATGAAATCAATTGAAATTCTGGATTTTAATACTAATTTATTAATGGGGTCGTTTTTTTTACTAGATATGTTCCATTAAAACCACGATTTTCATGTTGATTTTACTTTCTGGGAAGCAGGCAAACCTATTTGAATGTATAGGAGACAATATAAAAAACTGGTCAAAAGAAGAGACAAGCAATATAGTTAGTAACTAGAGAAAACGTTAAAAGACACTTGTGACAACAAAACATTAGGAATCAAATTAGAAAAACATATATACCTTAGGGAGTAGATTGTGTGCATTAATCCTTTTATACAGTACCAACATTATTTATAACTCAAGAAACTCTCAAGTCAATTATATATAAATAAGGAGTAAAAGCTATGGAATTAAGCCTGCTCAAGCATTACCGCGAAAATTGGAAGGTTATGGGTCCATTTCCAGGTTCCCAAAACAGGGGCACTGATTCCACCAATCGCACTCTCATATATTGTATTTGTATCGTGTATGTGTTTGGTGAAGAGATAGCTGTTACCAGAACTCAGGTTTTTTCATTCATGGATTCTCATTGGGTTTTTAACTTTCCCTTTTCTCTTTCTTTCTTTGACGTCAAACACTGGAAACGTGTATCCAACTTTCTTATTCCCAACTACCTCTTAGTTTTTTCTAGTCTACCCAAGCTGTTTGATTTACTTACCTTCTTTCTTTTCTTTATTCACTTCAATCCCGCCTTTAAAAACCCAGTTGAAATCAAGAAAAAGTTTGTTTGTTTGTTTGTTTTCTTCTTTTGAGTGTTTTTGTGTTATATGGGGTCCATTGATTCGTTAACCTGCATTCTCCTTTGACGTTGTCTTACTGTGTTTTTCACCAACACCACCCCCACCGCCAAAGTTTGATTCTTTTTTCTTTCATTGAAAGATATAAGCTTTGTCCATTTTGTTCACATTGTGTGTGGTTTGGTTTCAATTTTGCTTTCTTTTTCAATGGCTTTGAGGTGTGTTCCAATTCTGTTTTGCCCTCAAAAGCCTCTTATTGAGACACCGGATTCAGGGTCTAGCCGAGGTAGGATTGTGTTGGATTTGAGATCTTCCAAGTTGAAATGTCTTGCTTTGGGTGCTTCAACACAAAGGGCTTTTGTTCTTGTTGAAGATGAGAAGCCTGGGGCCAAGATATCCCTTACTGGGAAGATTGGTGAAGGTGGGAGCACAGTCTCCAGGGCGGTTCACAAGGACTTGAATCTTCTTCCTAGTAAGCTAACTCGGTTTTAGTGCTTTGAACTGATATTTGGTTTTGATCCTTCTTAAAATCTTCTTCCTATAGTTTTATGGAGTTGTTGTATGACTTTTAAGTGAGATGGTAGATATGCTTTGTGGTATTAATTAGCATTAATCAAATTTCAAGTGAGATGGAAATCTGTTTTAATTGAGGTTGAAAAGAATCCTGAAATATGTTGAGGGTAATGTAGATTACTCCTGTTTTCTGTTGTGATGTTTATAGCTATATCAAAGGTTCTACTCTGAATAAGTTTGTTCCTTAAAGACGATATGAGTTTGAATGAATGGTAATTGGAACATTCATTAGGATGAATGATGTTTCATTTGATATGTAGAATGTCATATGCGAGGTCAATCGTATTCGGTGTGGGTTGTTTGAATATGCTTCTAGGATATATAACCATGAAAAGATAGAAGATGGTGGCTATTCTCTCCTGCATGGAACCAGTGTTCTGGCCGATTAGATCCCATATAATTATTGGTTTAGCTTGGAAATAAATCCAAAATGAGATGTGCGTGGCAGTTAACGTTTACTTTACCGTTGGTGATCGATGCCGATCTTTAGTTATGTTGTTTTGAAGCTGAATCAGGCATCTCTTACTTTTACAAGCAACTCGGATAACACATGTAGGTATGACTAGGAAGAATGTTCTGTTTTAGAACTTTTGATTATCATGAATAATGGATACTCACACGTTGACAAACTTGAGGTGTTCTAGATTTGATCGACTACTAAATGTACTTGTTCTACACATGTTCTTTTGAATGGTTTTTGTTAGTGCAATTTCTAAGATTGAATATATATACCTGTTCTGTAGAACCACTGTCCATAACCGATCTATCCTCATTTCCTGCTAATGGTTCAAATGTGCGGGTTGCTTATCAGGTTTGAAATCGATTCGTTCTTTGACTGAACATCCATTTGTTTCTTGCTATGCTTATACGGTAATACCGGCTGTTACATATTTTAGGGAAACCCAGGTGCATATGGTGAGGATGCTGCTCTTAAAGCATACCCCAATTGTGAAACTGTGCCATGTGACCAATTTGAAGCAGCATTCAATGTTCGTATGATAAGTAATATATTGGTATTTTGTTACTGCATGAACTATACTGAAATATGTCTGTTACATTGTTTCATTCTTTTAACAGGCAGTTGAACTTTGGTTGGTGGATAAAGCAGTTCTCCCCATTGAGAATTCTGTCGGTGGTAGCATACACCATAATTATGACTTACTCCTCCAGCATAGGCTACACATTGTAAGGGAGGTACAGTTGGTTGTTCATCACTGCCTCTTGGCATTGCCTGGTGTCACCATGCCGGAAGTCAAGCGTGTTTTCAGTCATCCTCAGGTTGATCATGTTCATACCTCGACATCGTTTTACTGTCTTGTTTGTTCTGGAAATCACCTAATCTTAGCATGTAAAATATATTAGATCGCTTAGGAATTTGCTTTATCAAATATGCAAACTTCATGTTGAGGTTGGGATTTTGATTCTTGAAGTGTTAGTTTTGCCAACAATATCCTTGTTTTCAGGCACTTGCTCAATGTGAGACGGCCCTTACCAACTTAGGCATTAATAGAGTTAATGCTGATGATTCTGCTGGTGCTGCTCTGGTACTTTTCGAGATCTTGTGTTAATTCAATTTCCCCGTGTCTTTTTTTTTTCTATTCAAGTATATATATATATATATATATATATATTGTTCGCGATGTTCTATGTACCATGATACTGGAGCAGATGGTTGCTTCGAGTGGCAAAAGGGATATGGGCGCAATAGCAAGTGCTAGAGCAGCTGCATTATACGGGCTTGACATTCTTGCAGAAAAAATCCAGGTAAAAACCTTCAGTATTCATATCCCTCTTTTGATGCTGCATAGATTCCTCTAAGAAGATGAATGCTGCCTTCATAGCAATTGTTGATTTTGGTATCCTAGGCTTAGAATGGACAAATATTAAGCATTTACATCGCCTATGAAGCTAAGATGTTTTTTTCTCTCCAATTATAACTGAAGTTGGATTGAAGGTATGCAACTTCTGTTTTGAAGATGCATTCTCTGCTATTCTGATATGTTCTTTGGACTATTAGTTTATATTTTCTTCTTAATCACATCGTTTTAGAAAAATCTGAGATATCCATAAGGATTTACATAATCATATTGAAGTTTGTTCAGTCAATGTCCTCTACAAACTCTTGTTGATTTACTTCATCTTGTGCATCAGGACGAGGATGAAAATGTTACCAGGTATTTGGTACTTGCAAGAGAACCCATAATTCCTGGAACGAACAGGGTTTATAAGGTATACCTCCTTGAACCCATAATTCCTCCTTAACATATCTCTTTTGTTGATAATCTTTGCACTTTCCAGACCAGTATAGTTTTTACTCTAGAAGAAGGTCCGGGCATGCTATTCAAAGCCTTGGCTGTGTTCTCTCTAAGGGGTATTAATTTGTCAAAGGTAAACTATAACAGAGTGTTCATCTTTGTCTTATCATTATCTGAGAAGATTCTGATTGTTATCTTGCCTCTTGGAGCAATTTTCAGATCGAGAGTCGACCACAGAAACGACGTGCTCTAAGGGTTGTCGATGATTCTAACAGAGGGAGTGCCATGTAAGTGTTGTATTCGTTGAGATCTTCTACTGTAAATTGGATCTTATTAATTCGGAATCAACATTCGTATGGCGAGCAATGGATTCTGTTGCAGTGTTTTTCAAAGTATGTCTCAAATGGTTAAACGAGGTTAAAAGAAAGAAGTTAACATTTAACAGAACTACCTTGAAAAGTGAAAGCAAGCCAAAATTTGTTTGACAGACATTATCGTAAATGATATTAATCCGGTTGATGCATGTTGCCAGATCCTTTGACTATCTTTTCTACATCGACTTTGAAGCTTCTATGGCGGAACAGCGTGCCCGAAATGCATTGGAACATTTACAGGTCAGTCGTTTCGCAGTCTTATATCATGTTTCTAACTTGTAAGTTGTAACAGTCATATTTTTCGTACCAAATCATTTCCATTTCTGGAATCCTGTACGTGCTGAATTTTATTATCTGTTATCTAAGGGTACATTTTTCTCGTTTGGATCAATCCATGTTCGTTCGTATTTTATATAAGAAGTCGATTTCATCTTGGTTAAGCTGTTCGAGTCTGCATGTATTGTTTATTTGAATATCAAAATCTCATCGGTGTGCGATGCTCTCTTAACAAGCGTGATTTCCATAGCTCTGAAGATGAATTGTGTGCTCTTTGGCAGGAATATGCCGGATTTCTCCGAGTCCTTGGTTCCTATCCGATGGATACAGTTCTATAGATGGATATCTCCCAAACTGAGTAGATTTTGTCATCAAATAATCATTTTTCTGTCGAACCAGCAAGATGGCGACGACTCGACGCACAGGCTATGTACGTGTACAATGTAACTCTTGTCTTGATCCATCTGAAGAGGATGGAAAGATCCCCTGAAATTGTTGAAAGCTTGACTTAACCATCTAAAAACAAGGCTTTAAATTGATAAACAAACAACGAATCCGACCATTGCAAAACCAGTCTCCATAACAATAGCCTACTAAGAGTTCTGCAACATATAAGATCCGGCAACAGATACGGGTGGGAAATGGTTCGTGTTGCATAACAGCAACCATATTTAAACATACATTTTTGTTCGCTCGAACAACTAGATAGTGATTTATTCATAGAGTAGCATTACACTGCTTAGTGTCTAGTTGAGTTCCTTAAGGAAATCTTCGTTGTCAACCAGGACCTGCAGACACAAAGAATAACCATATTTATAAACTTGTCATTGTAAAAGGATTCCACTAACACGAAAATAATATCATATTCTGTTCTTGTTTTATATACAGGTTGATGCAGGTTCTGGTCTGGGTCCTTTCCTCACTTTAAAACTTTTCAATAAACACCAATGTGATGTACTTCAAATGTCCCCTAAATGTTTCATTATTTAGTTTACTATACATGTTAAACATTCAATCATTATTCCTTATAAATGCTCATGAACATAGCAGAGATGATGGAGTGGCTAGTAGTCGTAAAAGCTTACAGTTTTCCAGCCATCGGGATCTAGGAAAGAGGTAATTTTAGTGTTGATTCCGGGGATTGGCCCTGGTTTTCGAGTAACCTTTCCACCAAGCTCTTGTATAACATGTTCAACAACCTCACCACTTTTGTATACATCATCAGTACTAATAGCAACCTGGAATGAGGGCAATAATCACCCAAAAAAGGACATTGGAATCAGTACTAACAGAGACTTTTGTTGCAAGGGTATAGCCAAGTAGAAATGCGTCAAAAATGACCTGTGCATATGCATTGCCCTTTGTATATTCAGTCACACCATAATTGTAAGTCAACTCAAGAACAGTAGTCTCGTGTTCTTCTGCATACCCCATCATGGCAATTGAGTACTGTTAAGTGCATGCAACAAATATTAGAGAGTTTAGTAGGCTTCTTCCATGGATAAAGTATAACTTTCATATCTCAAGCTAATGATCTAAACAGAACGATCCAAGTAGGACATAATTTACCTTGTATTCAGGCCTGTCAACCTTCTTTACAAGCTTCATTCCCAAGGCCTGCAAAGAAGCGAACAGATAGCAAGGAAATGACCAACTCTTCTAAAATTTTACGGAAAAAAAAAAGTTTCGGACAAATGACAGCAAGTAATCAACACCAAGTCCAAAAAGAGTTTATGATTTTTCTCCAATAAATAAAACTTTCATTGAAGTGATTCACGCACTAAAAGCATGTTTGCTGTTCCGGTTGAAACATAAGATTAGTTAGAGAGAAAAAAAGTTACTTTACTTCGCACTACCTTTTCATAGAATTTGACCGAGCGGTCTAAATCCCCAACACGAAGCATTACTTGACAGAGAGGCTCAGGAGTAGAAGCTCTTTGGATGAGCTCAAAAATATAACCATCAGGATCCTTCACAAAAGCAATGACAGAGGTTCCACCTTTGACTGGACCAGGCTCTCTAGTAATATCACCACCCTTAGCACGGATGTCCTCAACCATTTTGTATACCTAAAATACAAAGCAAAATAATTATCTGCATTTGCAATGAACATTTTGTTCAAGTACCGCAATAAGTTCAAAAACTTACATCTGGGGTTGCAATTGCAAAATGCCCAAAACCAGTTCCAATATCATATGAAGTTACACCATAATCTGTAAACAATAATAACAGTTCTTAAATTGTAGAAGTCAAACTATAAAACTTAAAAGTACACACTTAGATTAACAATGCGGCAACGGA
The DNA here is from genome assembly GCA_035048815.1 of Abelmoschus esculentus. NCBI lineage: Eukaryota > Viridiplantae > Streptophyta > Magnoliopsida > Malvales > Malvaceae > Abelmoschus > Abelmoschus esculentus. The sequence continues at coordinate 13,760,331 of JAUCBN010000044.1, forward strand.
ATTTGCAGATCTATAACATATACTGAATAAAAAGGAATCCAAATGTTATATGTTCAATTAAGAGATCATACTGTATGTTAACTCGACAACGAAATTAGACTCCTCCGGGCCAAACCCAAGAAAGGCATTGGAGTATTTTTCTTCAGGAATATCTCTTTTCCTCAACAATTTCATCCCAAAACACTCGGTGTAGAACCTAAATACAAATTTGTAGTAGAAAATAAGCACATCCAAAGCATCTAAACCAAAATAAAGCCAAGTAAAATTCCAAAGCATCTAAACAAAAAATACACATTTACTTGATGGTACGATCGAGATCTCCCACACGGTACACGGCGTGAAGCAACCGACGCTTATCTTTCTTCGGCCATTCCAACAACTCAGTACTGGGAACTGCAGCTGAACCCTCGGCCATCTTTCCACAAATCTGATTCCTCTGTAATCATTCAAGAATTCAACCAAGTGAATCGGCAAATACATAGTAAAGGATACCTTTTTCATTTCATTTTTTTACGATTTTCTAATTGAAGATCAAACTAAAGATTGAAAAGTTATTACAAAGACGGATCACAACAGAGAATAATTCAAATCAGATTACTGAAAGTAATAGCTTAAACGGAAATTGATCTAAACCCTAATCTAGATCGTTGAGCTTACCAGCAATCACTAGAGAGGAGAGGAGTGAGTGATAAAAACTTGAGCAGCACACACCGTGAGGCGACAGCATAGGGACAAATTTATAATCTTTTTAATCTTCATCTTTCACTAACGTAACATTACGGTTACAAAGTGATGATATGACTGACAAACACGTCACCAAGTAGTTGTAACGAACGAATCAGATACATGCTTCTCGTCTTGCAAGGAGCACCGGCTGTTGTTTAAAACAAAAGATTTGGTGGTTAAAATACACCACAATCCACTCAATTGTTAATATATTTGCAATTAGGTCACCGTATTTGGAATATATTAATCCCTTGTTAATTCTACTTAAGTACATATAAAATTGATTTCAAATCCTTCTATTTTATAAAAAAAATATTTATTATTATTTTTGAAATATGAAATAACATCGAGGCCAAAACATTAGGGTTTGCATGCAGATATAAAGGATCAGAAACGGACCTAAAATTTTATATAGAGGGGGTAAGCTATCAAAAATTTATTAAAAATATAAAAATACAAAATTATAAGAATTTAAGAGTATAGAATTCGATTATATATATATATATATGTAAATATTTTTTGTTCTTTGAACTTCCGTTTTTTACCAAGTTAAACCAACATTAGAATAAAGTAACTGATTTTTAATATTTGTATATATATATATTATAATTTTCATATTTTAAATATTTTTGAATTTTTATTTTTTATGTAAATGAAAAAATAATTAACGTTAATATCATAAAAAGATAAAGTAGTTTATTGATTACTTTTTCTACCAGTTGGTTTGATTTGACAAAAAAATAAAAGTTTGAGGGCTAACAAAGAAAAAAAATGTTAAAAGGATGAAAGTGAGTTATTTTTAAATGTATGAGGTCCAAAATAAGATATTTCGTTTTGTTATTTATGGTATGGACAATACCCAACGAGGAAAGCATGTCACCTACAATTCTACATCCGACAAAAATAGCCACGCAAGCAAATGATGAGTATCCGAAATTACGTCCAGGTTCAATGAACCTTTTCATCATGCGATTATTTAAAAAGCCTTTTTATAATCTATTAACTCACCTATGGAAAAAAAATAGCCACAGATTTTTTATCTCCTTTTTTAGCTTTTATTTAAATTTATTTATAATATTATAATACTAATTATATATATTATGGAATATATGATATACATATATCAAACACAATTGAGAGACAAAATTCAATTTTAAAAATTGATCCATTAATTATTAAAAATAAATTTTGTGTTATTTGAGTCTTATTTACAACTCAAACTTTATTTGATATTTTTCAAACCATGTTTATGAAATTACGATTCAAGTCTATTTAAATCAAGTTTTTCGCATTAAATTAAATGAAAAGATTATTTCTTAGAATCGAGTTTTGTTTACCCTACTAATTTAAAATAGAGTGATCAAATTTTTAATTTTAACATAATAAAGGGACTAAAACCATAATTAAACTATTTTAGTAATAAAAGTTGATAATTTTTATGCCATTAGCATCTTTGGGGATGCTGTTGAAGTTCAGGATTGATGAGGCGCAATTTGTTTTCATTTTATGAGGATGGACACGGAGAATGCTGCGGTGTTAGGCTTTTTGAGGAGAGTGCTGAAAGGGTTGCGTGCTTGGATTACGGCCACGGGTCAGCGGAAAGATCAGCCGGGGAGAATAGGTCTGATGCTCCTGTTTTCGAAGGATTGGATGGTGGGATTGGTAGCTTATTGGTGAAGTGGAATCCGGTTGCTAATATCAGCGGTGGAGACATTTGGAATTTCCTCCGTGCGAAGAATGTGCCGGTCAATGGTTTGCTTTTTCAAGGATTTGTGTCGGCTGTGAACTGTGCATGAGATCGGTTCTCCCGGGACAACACGAGAGGGAAGGAAGGAGTGTGAATGTGATTTACATAAATGGAACTTGAAACAAGACGCTGCAGCTCAAGGTAATGGCAACGGAAATGAGGTGGCCAATGCCGTTGGTGCTGCCACTCAAAGTGGCATTTTCAATAGCCAGAGCTTGGTCACATTGAGCAGGACTGGGATTGAGAATCTGGCAAGATTGGAGGACCGGAAAGAGCCATGGCTCGTTGTGCTCTACGCTCCATGGTACCGTTTTTGCCAGGTAAACCCTGTTTCAAACTATCAGAATTTAATCGAAAAATGCTGGTTTTTTGGACTTGATCCGATGGATGACTGACTTTTGAAACAGGCAATGGAAGGATCTAATGTCGAACTAGCCGAGAAATGACTAAAATGGATTACAACATTTTATACTTGCATTTGTCTTGGTTTAACCAGTACTAAATCGACTCGCATTACACATCTAAGTACTGACTTTAGTGCATGAGTCATGTAATCTGCTTTTATTAAAGTCACCCATCTTTTAGTCTGCTTTTATTTTAGTCACTCCCGTTAATTTCCTTTTAAAAAACGTTGATCACTAATATATTTTACCCTTCTTTTAATTTGATGACTAAAATGAAAACGTTTTAAAAGTTTGGTGACCACAAATATACTTTACCCTTGCTTTAATGATGAATTATTTGTCATTGTACCAAGAGATTAGTTCACCTAAAATCCAATTTTATATGCATTTTCATTCATCATTTAGTCCTTAAAAAATGTGCAGGCACAGGCAATATGACCAACCAAAAATGATAGCTCAACTCGTTTATATTCCATTCTCAGCAAAACCAAGGCATCTGACAGGTTTAACTTGCGTAAATTGTAATAACAATTGCATTAAACACTAAAACCAGACACCCAATTCGGACAATGGTGTCCCACAAGTGACAGTGGTGCAGGTGTTTCTGTTTTAGGCTCGTGACTGCTAGATGCCCTCTTCTGTTTTTGTTTGATTCTTTCTTGTGTTTTCCATGTCCCCTCACATATTTGCATAGTTGCTGTCTCATGTTTTGGAGTTTTCTAACTCAATTATGCAATGAGCACTTTTAAAATTGATCTGCATTTTTCATGTGATTTGGGTTAGATTCTGGGTTATTATGACATGCATTTATATAGATTCGATTCATATACAGGGACAAAGATAGAATTTAAATCACTTAAAAGTGAAATTTGGTTCTGTTTTCTTGTTGTCTATTAAGATCTAATCTTGACCAATTTAATAGCGATAGGAAAATTCTATAATGGGAGTCGAACACCGATAAATATTATTAACAATGAACATAATTTAATAATGTTTAATGATATTCGACGCACGTGATAAATTCATCCTAAAAATAAATCAAATATTTGTAATTATAATATATGAATTTAAATAATGATAGTTAATTGCATCATACATCTTCAAATTAAATAATAATATCAAACTTACAAAGACCCACAATTTACAATGTTACCCTCCCCAACTTGCATTTTTTTACACACAAAAAAGCATCACATCGTCATATTACATTCTTGACTCTTTTGTCCATGGTCATGGCCATGGTCACCAACCCTCTGATTGGGAATTGGAAAGTATGGTCCAAGTGGACAGAAATCTCATGAACGTGTAAGAAAAAGACCACAGTTTCACTTGTCGGCTCTGAAGGGTATTGCAGTAAATCAACGTGTGGTAAGGAGATTGGATTATGGTAAGCAAAAGAAGAACACACCAGTTAAAGTGTTAAACCCTCCAAAGACTCGGATTTTTTGATCTTTTGATGAAAAGTTGGTAGCTTTCTCTCTTCTTACTGCAAACTATCAATCCTAAGCACAACAAATACGAATCCCACATCGGATAATGATAAGATCTCTAGCAGATACTGAAACAGAGGAAGCAGAAACAAAGGTTAAGCTCCTCTTCAATGGTGAACTCTAAGCTTGTTGCTGTTCTCATCACCATTCTTTTCTTCTACTCCACAGTTCCTTCAACAGGTAATGTCTTAAAAGAAACCCAAGTTTTGGTAACCAATAAGGATTAAAGTTCTTAGTTTTTGTACTTGTGTTCTTTATTTTTTGCAGCAAAGTTTTCAACTTTAGTCCAACAAATCAAGCAGCAAAGTCATGAACAGGACAAAGAGCCATTTGTGGGTGTTAACATAGGAACAGATGTTTCGAATCTGCCGTCTGCAAAGGATTTGGTTTCGTTCTTGCAGGTGCAAAGAATCTCACACGTTCGACTGTATGATGCAAATCCAGATATACTCAAAGCATTGGCAAACACAAAGATTAGGGTCATTATCAGTGTACCAAATAACCAGGTTTTGGCCATAGGTTCATCCAACACCACGGCAGCTTCTTGGATCAACCGGAACGTCGTCGCTTATTACCCCGAAACGCTCATCACTCATATCGGCGTCGGAGATGAGGTTTTGACAACGGTACCGTCATCGGCTCCTTTACTGCTGCCTGCAATTCAGTCTCTTTACAGTGCTTTAGTGGCTGCAAATTTGCATACTCAAATCAAGGTTTCAACCCCACATGCAGCTTCAATTGTTCTTGATACTTTCCCTCCTTCCCAGGCTTACTTTAACCAAAGCTTGATTTCGGTTATGGCACCTTTGCTTCGGTTTTTGTCGAAAACCGGGTCTCCTTTGATGATGAATCTGTATCCTTATTATGTGTTTATGGAGAATAAAGGTGTGGTTCCCCTAGATAATTCGTTGTTTAAGCCGTTGACACCGTCGAAAGAAATGGTCGATCCTAATACTTTGTTGCACTACACCAATGTACTTGATGCAATGATTGATGCAGCCTATGTTTCTATGAAAAACTTGAATGTTACTGATGTTCCGGTGCTTGTTACCGAGAGCGGTTGGCCTTCGAAGGGGGATTCGGAAGAGCCTTATGCTACTATCGATAATGCGGATACCTATAACTCGAATCTTATTAAGCATGTTATAGATCAGAGTGGAACGCCTCTGCATCCTGAAATCACTTCCAGTGTGTTCATATATGAGTTGTTCAACGAGAACTTGAGGTCGCCCCCGGTGTCAGAGGCGAATTGGGGGTTGTTTCATTCGAATTCAACGCCGGTGTATTTGCTTCATGTATCAGGGAGTGGGACTTTTCTGGCTAATGATACAACCAATCAGACTTATTGTATTGCAATGGATGGGGTCGATTCAAAGTCGTTGCAGGCGGCTTTGGACTGGGCTTGTGGTCCGGGGAGGGCAAATTGCAGCGAGATTCAACCGGGGGAGAGCTGCTTCCAGCCTAATAATGTCAAGAATCATGCTTCTTATGCTTTTGATAGCTATTATCAAAAGGAAGGGAAAGCTCCTGGGTCCTGTGACTTTAAGGGTATTGCAATGATAACTACCACTGATCCAAGTAAGTGTTCACCCCGATCATTCCTCAAAAGAACATTGCTTTTAACTTTTTAATAGTTTTGAATTTGTTTTTTCTATGGACTCGAATCTTTTCGTGTTGGATTGTAGCCATATGTGGTTGGTTGTTCAAGTGCTCAATAGTAAACTGTTTGTGTTTTCCTTTATTCAAGGCCCTTAGAACATTGTCCAGACATTGCAGTCTAATAGAATTGCGCATTTACGACAGACTAGACCGATATATTCGTCGATCAAGTGTTGAGTTCTAGCACTTTTCCAGTTGTTTAGTTCCTCAAATGTCTTTAAGTTATAAGAGAATAATTGCATTTCCAAGTTAGAATTCATGTAGAGATGCTCATTGGGGAAAACGGAAAAGGGTATGTAGTTTCACATGGGGACCCTGCTTCTGTATCCTGCCTCAGTACACACCATTACCGCACTAGGCCATCGACTCGTCCGCGTGTCCCGATTGCCTCAACGAAAGACTTTCTACTTGTATACATGCTAGCAATAATCTTCAATTATTACCATACGAATCCGACATGTTTTGTTCCTTTACAAATTTTGTGGGGTACATTTGCAGGTCATGAGAGCTGTGTCTTTCCAGGAAGGTGAGTCATTCTAGCCTTTCTTATCAGTCAAGTTCACATTTTGGTTTTAAAAAAATCGACATAACATTCATAACCAAGAATCTCCGATTTCGGCTTTGCAGTAAGAAGGTAGTCCATAAGACGAGAGCGGTCGTAAACTCGACAGAAGTAAAAAGCCGAGCAGAAAGGTTAGAACTCTTCACTTTCCACACCAGACAAATCACTGCAACCACCATAGCATTCTGTATTTCGTTATTCATTCCGTTAGTTGTCATCGGATGAGGAAGAAAACGAAGCAATGTATCATTATTTTAGCATTGAATTCGAGCGAAAGTCGGCATTATATGTAATTGAAACAATGATTGTGAAAGGTTAGGACTTAGCAGAAAGTGTGGTGATAGTGCAGTATGCAATCAATAAAGTAGGAGCCATGGGATCAATTTTGGACACTTTATGTTCCCAACATCATGAGACTTTGTTGGAACAAAAAGAACCTTTTAGTGAATGTAAATGCTTGTGTTTGTTTCTGAACAGTTTTGTGTTATGGTAAGCGCAGGATTGTGATTCGATAGGTTAGAGATTACGATACCGATACCGTATCAATACTTGATTTTCACTGGTTACTAGTAATTTTTTTAAAAATTCTATACATTTTTTATTAAAAATCTATTTTAACCTCATAAAAAATACATAAATTTAACTTTAACGTAAAATTTTGCGTTCGTCCGTCCTTTGTACTAAGTATCACCGACTGTATTTTCCGCGGCTTAGGAGTGTGAAGAAAAAGATTAAAGGAAAATATCTATATTTATCGTTGTGTATTTGTACGTGCATGGGACATTAAGATTGTGCATGCGGGAGGAGAGACTAATGGTGTAGCAGACCTATTGGTTAAGATTATGCGAAATACTGAGGATTTGGTGCGGGTGTTCTTGGAACCACCTAATGCAGATCGGATTTTACTTGATCGGGACAAGTCTGTTGGTTTGGCTTGATGTTTTGTGGGTTTTCAGTTTAGGGTTAAGTTTATATAATGTTGCTACGAGTACTCTTTTCCTTCAATTAGGTTTAAGGAGGTTTTTAATGAGACTCGTAGTTGAATTCCTTTTTACATAAAAAAACTAATCACTTTTAAGTTTAATTAACGAAAAAAATAGTAAATTATATAAATGATATCTAAATTTGATGTTTATATTTTAGACACTAAACTTTTCAAACTTACGGCACAACACAATTGATCGATTTTGAAATTCGTTATTATACAGGACATGGCCATTAAAAATTTAACATACTAAATTAACATAATTATTTTTAATTAACTGGTTCTCCATTTTCTCTATTACCCTAATAAAACATTTTTATATATTTTTTTTGTCTTTTTTCACTAGAAAAAGTTCTAGAGAACATAACCCTAAAGAAAAAGGATAGAACACATTTTTCGATATATATCAAAATTTTTATAAGAAAAACAATACATACCGAAATTTTTATAAAAATTTTGATATATCGAAAAGTGTATGTCAAAATTCTTATAATTTTTATAAGAAAAACAATATAATTGTTTTAAACAAATATAATTTAAGATTTCAAATTAAGATTTATGATTATAATTTAAAATTTAACTCGAATTAAGACCGAAAAATTATTATTTTAAACAAATTATTATTTTAAAAAATTTCATAATAATTGATGTATTAAAAATAATACTGTCCTGGATCTCCACCCCACATATAGATTTGACAATATCTTTTGTTGTGTACCTGACATTTGGCATTCCACTTTCTTCATTTCAAATATTGAAAATCGACCACTTCAATAATCGCTGTTAACTACTTTCCATTTCCAATACAATTAATTCGATTAATAGTCTAAACTTAGAAATTAGAACATATATGTATAGGGTAAAGTATAAAAATGTAACTAAATTAAATAAAAATAATTATTTTAACTATTGAAGTTTTAAAAATATAAAATAATTATTATAATAATAAATTTAATTAAATTTTAGTGATCACTTTGTATACTTTATACATTTATAAACCTGTACCCAAGAAATAAAACCTGTTTTTTTTTTTTTCTCTAACACTGGATTCCACTTCCCATTTTTATACTCCTATTAGTTCAATTATAAGGAGCATGCCACATGGCCATCACATGCTAGAATAGAAGAAAAAAAACTTTAAAATTATTGCAGTGGCTAAGAATTAAGTTAATTAGAGTTAATATGAAATATTTTTTATGAATTTAAAAGGATATGTTAGAACATATGGGACAGAACCTAAACCAGAAATAACTTTGGACAAATTCACACAAGATAAAATTTAAACACTACTAAATTAAGACAAAACTCACACATAAATTAAGACAATATTCAACTCAAACTAGAGTATTCAAAGTCTCATGATCACAAGATGATTATAAGGTATTATTTATTTATATATTTTTTATTTTTAAATAATATATCAATGATACAATTTATAGACAAAATGATTTAAACTCGAATCTTTTAAGATGAAAAAGTAATATTTGTTCATACTTATATTTGAATATTGTCGAATATGTAAGAATAAATAAAACCTTGTAGCCAAGTGGGGTAAAACATGGGAAGATATTTGGAAAGATTTAGGTTTCATCGTTTTCCTCCATTATTTATACGTTCATATAACAGACAGTCCAGCTAGCATTCTCGACAACTCATGAAACCTACTCCATATTCAGGGACAGGTTACTTAAATTTATTGAACAAGGATACTGTTAAGAAACTTTGGATACTATGTGTATAGATATAAACAAAAAAGTTGGTTTGCTACAAACAAAACAAATTTACGGTGAATAATTGTTTTAGATCAGGACGGAACTAGAATTTAGAATTGTAATAAAACATTAATGTTTGAAAGTGAGAAGATAAATTTATAAATAAATTATTTAAAAAAAATAAATAGAGAGACAAAAATTAAAAAAAATAGGATGGAGAAAGACCACAAAATATTTATTTATTTATTTAAGTTTTCAAGTATATATTGCGCTTCTCTCTGTCCGAAATTTCAAGAAGATACAATTACCTACTCCACTATGTATAGTTGATTTATTAGTAGCATTATTATTTCTAAATAGGAAGATTATAAGCCTATTTGTATGTATAATATTTTGTCCATATAGATAATGTAATATTATTTGTCCGCTGCAGTTGACTTAATACTTCACATGTCACAATTCGGACATGATTCTCTTGACTTCCATGGCTATTTTCTATTATTCCCGCGAAATTTCATGCATGTATCCTTTTGAAACACACTCGACTCTCAGCTATATAAATATGTGGCTATGGAGATGGAGAATGAAAACCAAGCGGAAGTTTGGGGTTCGGCCATTGCCATTTCTGATAAGTTTTGGTACGTGGTTGTTCTTGTTTTATGTGTTGTTGCTGCACTGAATCGTGTTGTCGTTGGAGGGGATGTTAATGAGGGTGGTTATGGAGGCCCCGGAGGTTGGAGGTATGGTGGTGGTGATAATGAAGATGATGATTATTGCTCATATAGAAGTTGGCGAAGTTGTGGTAGCTTCTTTGGACGAGGTGGTAAGTATTATGGTGGTGGAGGTGGTGGAGGAGGAGGTTCCTCGCGTAATGGTTATGGTGTTGGACATGGAGAAGGGTATGGTGCAGGAGGCAATGGCAATGGTGGAGTAGCAGTAGGAGGAGGTGGAGGTGGAGGTAGTTCTAGTGTTGGTGGTGTTGGGTTTGGTCACGGAGAAGGCTTTGGTGCTGGAGGTGGTGTGGGGGGTATTGGTGGAGGTGGAGGAGGAGGAGGTGGAGAAGGTGGTGGAGGTGGGGCTAACGGAGGGTCTGGTCATGGTAGTGGATATGGCGCCGGTATTGGAGTTGGGATTGGTGGTGGAGGAGGAGGAGGTGGAGGCGGCAATGGTTATGGTAGTTCAGGTGAAGGTTTTGGTCATGGTAGTGGATATGGCGCCGGTATTGGAGTTGGAATTGGTGGAGGAGGTGGTGGAGGCGGCAATGGTTACGGTAGTTCTGGTGAAGGTTTTGGTCATGGTAGTGGATATGGAGCTGGTGGTGGAGTTGGGACTGGTGGAGGAGGAGGAGGTGGAGGTGGAGAGGGTGGTGGAGGTGGCGTTAGTTCTGGTAGTTCCGGTGAAGGGTTTGGTCATGGTAGTGGCTTTGGAGCAGGAGCAGGCATAGGAGGAGAGGGTGGGGGTGGGGGTGGAGGCAAAGGTTCTAATGGGGGATATGGCCATGGTAATGGCTATGGTGCAGGTGGTGGAGTTGGTATAACCGATAGCGGCGGCGGCGGCGGAGGTGGTGGTGGTGGTGAAGGTGAAGGAGGAGGAGAAGGATATGGACATGGACATGGGGAAGGTATGGGCTTTGGAGGGGGAGTAGGCAGTTCAAATAGTGAGAAAGGCATGAACATGGGATTTGGAATGGGAATGGGGATGGGATTTGGTATTGGCATGGGAACCGGTGGAACTAAACCATAGTAAATCACACCATCTAATCTTAAACCCTAAACTCGTTACTGAGTATCGTCAACCTTGTGCCTGAACCCTGCTTCAAAGCCAAACCCCAATTTTTTACAAGTATGCAAATAAAATTTCTATTTCCTCTATATTGCAAAAATAAACACAAGATTATACATGCAAATTTGCAGAAACAGAGTGCTGTATGTGTTCTTACATTATTAATATGCAAAGCAGCCAATGCTCCAATATGATCCTCTAGGCCACTGTGGACTAACGACCTGCACCAGACATCAAAACCAGATAATCAAAATATAACATGTGACCATTTGTAGCACATCCAAGTTCTATTGCTGGTATATTAAAGGATCCCTAGAACAGATGTAAAAGCTAAAATATGTAAGATCATCAGTCACCTCCTCTGCACAAATCTTGGATTTCAGACTGCTGCTTCCACCATAACTATGTATTACTTCGATTTCGATGCTAGATTCCTTCATGTCAATAAGTTCTTTCTGCAATCATTCATCAATGCAGCCCAATGCATATGCTTTCACCCCAGAACTAATGAATGAACTCCTGAGAGACAACATCAATCCAGTAATATAACATGAAGAAAGGCAAACAAGCATATCATAGAATATACTTTCAGGTTATCACCTCCTTCAAGGTCAATGACATTCCCGTATCGCCTAAACAAGCTGATCACTATATTCCGCGAAGAACATACTCATCATCGGATGAAGCAGAACCATGTGATTGGACAACAGTTAAAATCATAGTTCAAACATGTAAAATGTTAGCACTCCATTGTATTTCTAAAAATCGAAGTACAAATGGAGTTTGGGTTCAATAATCTAACCAGCCATCTCTTCAGAGCAACTCGATGCGAAACAAGCTTACTGGAATCTTTCCATGAAGGCAATGAGCTATGAATATGAACTAAATTGTTAGAGAATCCCTGGTAAGATGGGGGTGAATTGCAAGCTTTGAAACAGAAGGCAGTTTACTAGAAGGATGGAATTTCCTAGAAATGTCTGGGTTATATTAAGTTTACTAATAAGACTAGAGAATTAAATTATGTAAAATTAAAGTATAAGAATTAAGTATACTTTAAGAATAATATATAGGGACTAAAACTATAATCAGACCTTTATTTTTTTTATTTTATTTTATGTGCACAATTTGGAGTCCTCACTTCTAATATTTTTTCCCAGGAAATTTTCTTATTCATATATAAAAATCATGATCATTATTCGAGAAATTGGAATTGAACATAAAACAAACAATAAAACAACATGTTCATGTCAGTTAAGAGAAACAACTGAGAAAACCCCAGGGACTGAAAGTGTAAATTTTTATCTCAGGATGATGGCTTGTAATATTTTGTTGGTACAAAAGGCATTTTTGTGACAACTCCATCATAGGCCTTCCCCCTTACCAAAATCTTAGCTTTGGTCCCTGCCTTGTGTAATCCAGATTTCACATATCCCATTGCTATGTTCTTCTTCAGGCATGGACTGAATCCTCCGCTGGTGATTTCGCCGATGTTGTTCCCTTTCTCGTCCTGGATCTCGCTGTGGGATCGTGGAGGTGGGCCAGTGGAGATGAAGCCAACTCGCCTGATCGATGGGCCATCTGCTAGTTGTTTCAGGATCACCTCAGCTCCTAAGAATCCACCTTCTGCTCTTCTCCTCTTCCCTATGGCCCATGTCAGTCCAGCTTCAACCGGTGTTATATGTTGTTCCATGTCATTGCCATATAAACATAAGCCGGCTTCGAGCCGGAGACTATCTCGAGCTCCAAGTCCTGTCAACCTTACCTTACCCTCAGATTTCTCCAAGATTGCTTTAGCAAGATCCACAGCATTTTCTGAAGGAACTGAGATTTCAAATCCATCCTCACCGGTGTACCTGAAAATAGATTTAAAGAGACAACTTTATTTAGTACCTCCCCCATAGCATCCCAACCAGTGATAACATTGACTTGCCGACTGCTACTCTTCAAATAACACGAAGCAAAATCGAATATTACCCTGTCCGAGTGAGATAACATGTTGCACTGTTGATATCCAATATTCGGAATTCCCCAAAATATAGCTTACTCAGATCATCTTTTGTCAGATGTTGAAGAACCGGGGCAGCAAGAGGACCCTGTAAGAGAAAGAAACTATGATTTTTCAAATGCTACAATCTCAATAACCAGCAAATCCTTGCTAGCTGACCAACAATCACTGCAACATTTGCAGGGACAACAGCTCAAGAAAGTAAGAATAATATGCATGTTTGACTCGACAATCATCGGCAAATTGCTTGAAGCAAAACTACTAGAGATGTATACTTCGAAGGGTCTAGAGATTCACCTGGAGAGCCAGAAGAGATCTCTCATCATGGATGTGCCACGAGACATCCCCGCCTTTGGCCTTGAATGCCTTCATATGTTCTTCAATGTGAGCAAGATCCTTGTCTCTGCACCCTGCATTCACAACCAGGTATATATGATCATCCTTCACTTTGGTAATCACAGAATCATCGATCGCCCCTCCCTTCTCATTTGTAAAGACAGTTAGACTTCCGGTTCCAGGGGCAAGGCCAGCTACATCAGCAATGACAAGCTTTTCAAGGAATGGAACACAATCCTTTCCTTTAAGGCTCAGCCCACACATATGGGAGACATCAAAGAGTCCACCATTCATCCTGCAATTCACGGTTGAGTCCATGATCGAGTCCTTGTACTGAATGGGCATGCTCCATCCGGCAAACGGGACCATCTTCCCGCCATTAGCAACATGGAAATCATAAAGAACAGTCTTTTTCAGATCAGCCTCCGACACAAAGTACCGACATGCTATGACCTTCTTGTCAGCCTGAGCGAGACGACGAGTAATCGATTGCCCAAGTTGCCAAAGACTCCCCCTCATATTCTAAAGCCGAAATATCAGATGAAAGAGCAAAAAATTTCAGAAACAATACAACATTATAATACTAAGAACAACATTTACTTGCCACTACAAAAACCAAGGAAACACGAATTCAAGGAAATTTATGCCAAAACAAACCAGCAATACTAAACGAAATCCTTCTCGGAGCAATGGAATTCGAAGGGGGAAATGATTTTAACAGCATTGAGCTTATATGGTGTTCAACAACACAGAATCTAACGAATCGATGTTACAAATCCAACACCAAAAGGATTTCTTAAAAGATGATAATCCAATATATGATCTAATATAACTAAATCAGCATGGAATCATCCAATAGAGACATTCAAAACAAATAATCCGACCATATACGATGAGAACCACGACATTATATAACCACAGTTTTTGATATGCAAATGATCGAAACAAAAAAGGGTATTTAACAAATCAAGCAAAGAAACCAATGCTATCACGGTCATAGAAATCTCAATAAAAGAGTGTAAAAGGCTTACAAAGAACCCTTCTTTGCGTTCTTCAAAAAGAGAGCAAATTTCAGAGAGCACAAAAGAGCGTTACTCTGCCAATTCTGGGCCAAAAGAAATTTAATATTATATGAAAAATATTATTTTGGGTACTTAAAGAAAGAAAGAAAAAACATTGGAGAAATGGTTGGTGGCAATGGAGGGGGTGGAGGAAACCAAATCCTCAGCGAGTGGTGATCAAAGGGCTTTTAGAGTTATTTCACTTTCACCGCTCTCTTTCTCTTCCTGTCTTAATTTAATCTAACGGCTGTCATTACAAGGAATCTAATGTATGCTTCGGATTTCGTCCGAGGTTAAAAATAGTGTCTGATCACTCCGTGACAGGTTGGTCTAACATGATGAGAAAATGTCTGAAGCCAATGAGGTTTAATCTGAATTGGTCTTAACGGAACTGAAGTCTAGAAACGAGTACATGGGATTAGAGTCTCAGATAGAGGACCCCATGTTGTTGAGAGATCACTATGAGTTGGTGAGAATATCTGGGTTGGTGGGTTTACTTTACTAACTATTTCCTTGTAGGAGCGTAAACGAGTTTAAGTAGTATTAAGCTCGGTTTGTTAAAGTTTAATTCGAGTTTAAATTTAAGTAATTTTATTCAAACCTAATTGAATCAAATGTTGACCTATCTTTGATCGTGTTAAACTCGAATAACTCTTATCTGTCACGTTTCATTTAAAGCCTAATGAATAATTTTTTTAAAAAAAAATTAAAAGTGATACTAAATAAAAATAATAATAATAGTATATTTATATTTTTGATTAGCTCGTGAGCTTTTCGATTCGAATATTATGTAACTTTGTTCGACTCGTCAAGAACTCGAGTAACTCCCGATCTACCTCATCTCATTTACAACCCTATTTCCTTGCCAGTTTCAATAAAAATGCTTAGAATTTCGTTTGTTTGTTTCCAGAGAAAATGTTATAGGACACTGCCTTACAATTCGAAAAGTTTTGTGATGAATCACTCTGAAAATTTTGATGAAAATTGCAAATACAGGAGAGCTGGAAATCTCAGTTGCTATTTATTCTAAACCAAGAAAATGGTTTTGCCATATCCAGGCTATTTAGTAGACTGTTTGTTTGTATGGTCTCCTTATATATCGAGCAGCAGTCTCCGTGGATCCTCCACGACATCTTTAATGCGACGCAGGAAGTATACTGCTTCCCTTCCATCAATCAGCCGATGGTCGTATGTCAGCGCAATGTACATCATTGGCCTCGGAACCACTTCTCCGCCGACAACCATTGGACGGCTTACTATGGAATGCATTCCCAGAATAGCCGACTGATAAAGTCAGAAAGAACGAACTGTTAGTAAATACAAGAACTTGGAAGAAACATGTCGGATCTGGCATATACGATCATGGATAGAATGCCATGTATGTGCAGTAAAACATGCATCTCACCTGCGGAGGGTTAATAATTGGAGTACTTAAGAGGCTTCCGTAAACACCACCGTTCGATATCGTGAATGAGCCTCCAGCCATCTCATCAATTGATAAAGACCCATCATTTGCCTTTTTAGCAAGGGTGTTTATCCCTTTTTCGATTTCGGCAAAGTTCATTCTGTCAGCATTTCGGATTACCGGAACTACAAGGCCCTGCAAGGCAAGTCGAGCAAAGTAGACCAATTTCATATATAAACACAGTTATGGGCTTTTATACATTTTTGACAAAAAAGGTGGTGTAGAGTGCAGGCGGAGAACATCGAAAGCAGTAAGTTGTTTATTCATATCTTTCATGTCTGTTTTACGGTCCATGTAAACCATAAATAACACGGTCGTGCAAATCCAAGAAAACTCGATGTAAGAAAATTGCTACAGAAACAAAATCCCAACTACATACTAAATCACTTGATATAGTGTGATAGAAACTGTGACTGACCTTTGGGGTACCAACAGCAACACTGATATCAACATAATCTCTATATATTATGTCATCCCCATCAATTACAGCATTGACAATCGGTTGATTCTGAAGCGCGCTAACAGCAGCCTGAAAGGAGATAGATGATTTGAATGAAGATTGTATAATGTACACAGACACAAACACACGTAAGCATCTTTTGTCGAATGGTTACCTTTACAAATCCTGACATAAGTCCTAACTTCACTCCATGCTTCTCGAAAAAGGCATCCTTGTAGTCAGAGCGGAGCTTCATCAAACTGGTCCTGGAATTGTATATCAAAGTAGAGGGGAAAATGAGCAAAAACCAACTTGAATATTCCAATAAAAAGATGTGAATCCATTTCCAAACATGACCAAAAAGATTAATCCAAGACAAACCGCATAAATTATGTCTTGTTGAATCACAAGGACCGAAAGAACAAAAAGGTTAGCAAAAGAGGAGAAGCAATTCACTACAACATTACTATAAGAAGGGGTAGTAGTTACATATCAACTTCATTGAATGTCGTCAACATGGCGAAAGTGTTCTGAGAGTCCTTCAAGCGTGTTGCAACACGCTTTCTAAGTCTAGTCATAGGAACCTGAAATCACAGAAATCAAATTACAGTAACAGCAAAACGAGAAAAAAATTAATAAAAAAGATTCTACACTTAATCACTTATCTTAAGAAGTATTATAGGTAGAATAATAAGGGCTACTGGATACTGCACTTACTCTTCTCTCCCTTTCTTTGGGAGGAAGTTGAGGTTCCTTCGCTGAAGGTTTAGAAGGAGGCAGAGAAGGTGCTTTAGGCTTTTCTTTAATGGGTGAACTTTCTTCTTTAGGCTTCTCTGTCTCTACTTTCTTTGTTTTTGCAGGAGAAAGCTCGGAAGCGCCCTTGCTAGACTTTTCTTCTGATGGAGCAACATGAGTTACACCACCGGATTTTGAAATGACAGCTATCTTCGTACCTGGTTCCACAGTGTCACCTACTTTGGCCACCAACTGAAAACAGATAAAACATTAGTTTAAGATCATATTAAATATTAACGTTTCTGAAAACAGACCAGCTTATAATCTATATGATATATACCTGTTCAATTACACCAGCTTCGGGACTACTCATGTCAATTGTCACCTATTCGTATCATATAAGGGGAAAAGTATTAATTATGCAAAATAGAGAAGAAAAATACTATTTGCAGCTGATGCAAACTAAGTAATGGTCAAAGGTAAAGATATAGATGCTTAGAAAGAATGTCACCCAGATAATAAGTACCTTATCGGTTTCTATTTGTGCAATTGGTTCATCCACTTCAACACGATCTCCAGGTTCTGCTCCCAAATCACACAATATATAAGATGTATTAGTGTTTTCAAAACGATCTGCACATAATGTGCATGACTTGAAACAAAAAATAGTTAGTCGATGGTGAAAAGAATTAATAATGAAAATAACTTCAAGATATCAACTTGCAAAACATACGCTTCAAAAAGTTCGATAGAGTGCCATCGGTGATGGATTCCCCCATGAACGGAACAACAGCATCAACAAGTTCACCTTCATAGCCAAGCAGGAACATTTGAGTTGAGGATAAGAACATAAACTGAATTTTGAAAAGAAAAAAGAAATAGCAGAAGAATCACAAGAATGTTTTACCAGTATCCGAGGAAAATGACCTAGTGTGGACAAATATCGGAGGATGTCTTTGAACAAATGAAATAACTTCCCTGTAAATAAATTATACGCAACAGTCTTTTAGGAAAAATCAGGACAAATTTTGATATGGTATTAGAAGACTACTGTTATTTTATTAACTCATTACAAGTTACTTCATGTATGCATGTAATAATATTTCATGGTGAAACTTCTTTTCGCTTGTTTAACCTTAAAATCCACACAGAAGAAGCAAATCTTCAACTCAAAATACTATAACCAAAACTGGAAATTGTTTAGAGCTACAAAAACTAAAGGCAAATGAAAGTCAAAAGCAATGAAAACAAACCTTAGAGGCTTAGAGCCAACTGGAAACCCTGTAAACACATGAACACAGATCAATATTTCTTTTACAAGGAGAATGTAGAGAATTGTTCAATTTCCAATTACCTATGGAACCCACAATCCCTGAAACCTGAGATGACCCTTTTCTGGAAACTAAAGTCATAGCATAGGCCTATAAAATCATAAACAAACTAAATAAAGAAAATCCATAAATGGAAATGATTTCATAGCAGATTCAAGCTTGGCAATGTGAAACAAAACATACTAATAATCAACAGTGCTTGCATTGAAGCTTTACCTCATTTGAAGAACTGTAACATCTCAAAGGTCGAGCATTTCGAAATGATTGGCCTAAAACCTGAACAAAGAACCACAACATTTCAATAAAAATTGTAAGTATAAACACATAAAATCTCAGATAAAGCAATTAAAACTTACTGAAGAAGAAGCAACCCTTCGTCTTGAAACGCCCCACATGATTTCCTATCACAACCCCAAACAAAAAATACAACAAAATCAATCAAAATCTGGGATTTTTATATACAAAAAATGAAGAACAACAAAAAGGGAAATTGACCCAAAGTATGAAAAACCTGTGTTTAACAAGGCTGATGTTTCGGCACTGTAAAAGAAAGGAAAAGGGTTTGGGTATGGTCTAAAAGAGAAAAGATTCTCAATAAGAATAGGGGAGAGGGTTTAAAGAGAATCATTTTACGATGACTTTTCTTTCTCCATGATTAATCCGGTAGATCTTCCCCTTTTTAACTTGGGATTTTATTAACTTTTTCTCGATTGATAAGTGATTAACAAGTTTTTGCCTTCACTCATTAAAACTCCCTGAAAGTGGACATAATTAGAAGTTGGTAATTCATTTCTTTAATGGAATGACAATATTGATGAATCATTGGGTCCCGGAAACAGGGGAAATATTACAGAACATGGGAGACCATGTTGCCTTGTCTTGGACAAATATTTAAGAACCATGCATGTACATCAAGACGGCAAGTGAGATGGATTTAGTAATGAGCATTCTAGGGAGTAAATTATATTTTGTAAGATACTATTATTTTATAATTTAAATTTTATGAATTTTAGGTTTAGTTATTTGAGTTTTTATTTAAATTTAATTATAAATATTTATAATTTTATTATATTAATTAATTTTAATTAAAAATAAGACGAATCAAATTGGTGTTAGATTTAAAATAAAATATTTTTTTGCCCCGATATATATACATTCTTTAATATTTTTTAGGATGAGATCAGATTTAGTCAGATTTTTATTAAATTATCATGATCGGATTATAGTTTTTATTATGTTGGTCGGATCAAGAAAAAATATATTAAAAACGGATTAAAATAAAAAAATATTTTAATTTTTGAATCGACTGAAAACCCGTCTCGAGTTGAAATTTTCAACCTTGGTTTCACTCGACCTACATGTCATCTTGCGCCAACCTGTAAATAATCTCGCTGTGAAATGAGATAGTACTAAACTTTTCCAGACCTTGACTAGAAAAAAAAAAACATTTAAATTATTTTCCCCATAAACACATTTCTCATGCTTTTATTTTATAGACCGACCAATACAATAGTTTGGATGAAGTTTAATATTATTGGCATGAAAATGTTATGATTTTGCAGAAATTTTAATATCCCAGAATTGCTCTTGAATCCACAAAGAATGAATTAATTTATAGTATAACCACACCAATAATTTGACTAAATTATCATTAAAAAAGCTTAACTATGGGTTAGATATGGTTTAGGGTTCTTCAGTCTACGTAGCAGTTTTTGGCATTTTGGGAAAGAGTTGCGACTCAGAAATGCTGACAAGTTATGCAAGGACTGAGACAAAAAGTCAACCCTGGTTTGGTCTCAATGCTGTTGTCTGTTTGAAGATATGTTACTCGTTAATGGCTTTGAAAGTCAGAGAATTATGCCCCATGCAGGTGCCTTGACTCCGGCCATGGGATCTTGTTCAAACCTTCAAATTTCAACGACTACACCAACAATATATATATATATATATATATATTATTCATATCAATCCTCTTCAAATAAAATTCAGTGTAGTTATACCTTTTGGATTGAATTCCCAAAGCAACAGCCATGGCAGGCCTTGAAGTTTCAAGCACCCTAATGTTTTCAAAGACTGGACCGAGGTGGACTCTTACTGCACCAAGGGTCCACCTCGATCCAGTCTCTCTTCCAAAGCTCTCTGGCAGAGATATGGCGGAGGAACTTGGGAAAAAAACTGGTTATCTGATTGCTAGACATACCACAAAATCATCTGATCCTCAGGTGATTCCCAAGCTTTATGCAATCATGGAGGCGGTTGCGGATAGGGTGGAGATGCATAACAACATAGGAGAGCAGCGTGATAATTGGAACCGACTCCTTTCTACTTCCATTAATGTCATGGCCTTGACTGGTGCTACCATGGCCGGGCTAGCTGCCACGGTTGCAGAAGGGGCACCTTTTATGGCACTAAAGCTATCTTCTACTGTGCTTTATGTCGCTGCGACAGGGTTGTTGCTGGTCATGAACAAGAGTCAACCATCCCAACTTGCGGAAGAACAGAGAAATGCTGCGAGATTGTTCAAGCAGCTTTATTTCCAAATTCAAACAACGTTGTCTCTCGGCAAACCGGACATCAATGATGTAAATGAGGCAATGGAGAAAGTTTTAGCACTTGACAAGGCATATCCACTTCCATTAATGGGTTCCATGCTTGAAAAATTCCCTTCGGAAGTTGAACCAGCAAGGTGGTGGCCAAAACAAAGGCAAAAGCAAGTGTTTCCCGGGGAAAATACAGAGGGAAACAATGGCTGGAACAGGAAATTAGAGGAGGAAATGAAGCAAATTGTTGGAGTTTTGAAGAAGAAAGATTTGGCTGAGTACATTGATTTGGGTAACAAAGCATTGAGACTTAATAAAATGTTGGCAATATCTGGTCCCTTACTGACCCTTTTAGGGGCATTGGGGTCTTCATGTGTAGGCACTATTCATTGTTCGTGGCCCGTGATGATCGGAGTCGTAGCAGGCGCGATGGCCACGGTAGTTAACTCGGTGGAACACGGCGGCCAAGTCGGGATGGTGTTCGAAATGTACCGAGGGAATGCCGGCTTCTTTAAGCTGATTGAAGAAACCATAATGTCAAATGTGAGTGAGAAAGATGTTGGGAGAAGAGAAAATGGAGAAATAGTTGAAATGAAGCTGGCTTTGCAGCTAGGGAGGAGTTTATCAGAACTTAAGCAACTTGCAGCCATTGCAGAAAGTACTGAAGAATCTGCAAGCAAACTATTTTGATCATGGATTTAAATTACGGTTACCATTACATTTTTAATTCAGATATTTTTTCGTGATTATGCTCGAGTCCCGGCTCTCATTTTTTAATGTTACATTGACTCGGGTTTTAGGATCATTTGTAATCTTTTTTTACTAATGTGTCTAATCAGATTAGATTAATTTTTTCGTGATTACGATTATCATTGTCGTGATTTTCATTTGTATTAATAATACATTTAGTCTTTGATATTATTTTTTTTTAATTTGAATTAATTATAATTTGATTTTTATATATTTTATTTAATATTAATTTTTAATTATAGATTTTTTGGACTTTAACGAAATAAGCTTTGTTTCATAGCTTTAAGACATAGTTAGCAAATAAACCCTAACTTTAAGGGTCTAAGACTTGGTGACGAGAATCGCGGTCCTTCGTCTTCATTATTGAAAAACTGATCTGTTTTGTGCTTTACCGTGTTTGGGTTCCATTGTTACTGAAGAAAAAAGCTTGCTTTACGCTCTTAATTTTGATTTTTTTCTGTAGGGTTTCAATAAAAGAAACAACATTTAAAGATGCTCCAGTTATTGTTCATTGTGATGTTCGTAGAGATGGTGGTGATCGTCTCATTATCCTTCAAAACGCCGTTAAGGAAGCTGATATTGGTGATTCTGGATCGGGTCAAGAGGGGAAGTGGTCCGGTGGTAGTGAAGACGGTGGCTGGAACGGTGGCTGTTGTGATGTTGTCATCCGTTTACAGCATGATGTTGATCAAGAAGCGTTGGATGGAGGATGGAAACACTTCTCAAACCGACGAGATTCTCATGGCCAAAAACCTCCTCGAAACTACACTCATGGGTAATTGGATTCTTCCCTACTTCGAATTTCTTTGAAACCTAACCCTAATTTCTTTCACATATTTGGGTTTTTTCACATCTTTTCCAATCAATTTGTACAATCTCAATCAGATAATGGTTTATCATTAGATTTGCATTCTGTTCCTCGTACCAGATTGATTCGTTCTGAAATGAATTCAGGTTCTAAATTCCCAGAAATGTACACATTGCTTTTCTTCAAAGATGGTGTAAAAAATTCATTTATTATCTTGATTTTATGTTTATTTACTTCCCATATTAGTTTTCAGAAGTTGTTACTGAAGGTTATGCTGCTCGAACTCTTCATTTTTCTTGATGTATCCATGCCCGACATATGCATAATAAGATATGACCTTCAAATGCATGGAAAAACTTAGAAAAATCTAACAATATCTGTGTCGGATAAATACTAGTACCCGATACTCACACCCGAATTTGAGTAACATAGATTGTACAGTTCATATAGACAAATTACACCATTATATTAAAGAGCTGCGTATAAGAAGGAAGACAATGGAGACTGCCAAGAAACAAGGTCAGGGATTTGAAGATGCAAGTGGCTCGGGCACGGACAAGGACAAAGTTAGGGCCTTGGAGGAAGAAATAGCCACTCTGAGGGCAAGGGTTAAGCAGTTGGAATCTCACTAGAGCTTGTCAACATGCAAGTGGTAAGAGGAATGAAATACCTAAGGAATTGAGTCTTGTAATGAACTTTGATGGTTACAGTTTAGTGTCAGTTCATGAATTGTGTCAAACAGAGTAATATCTAAAGGAAAAAGAAACCATGAAAATGAACTTCACATGATGTGTATATTTATAATAGATTATTTGAATATGGTTTTCGGAATATGATCATCCAAGGATCCTTTAAATACATGGGAGATCTTCATACCCCTGTTGGAGACATACTTGTATCCGATACCGTATTCAGTTCCCGTTGAAGTGGGTTTATTTTGTGACTCGAGCAGCGGATTTTGAATTTTTGCAAAAAGTCAGCATGGGATCATCGGTGTCGTGCAATAGCCGATCGACATTGGCAGCAGTGAGCATCATTAAGCCAATAAAAACCAGAAGTGACATTACTGATAACACAAGCATTAACAAAGTTGCAACATGAGATTTCACCTCTCGTGCGTATTGAACAGCAGCCAAGGCAATGAAGGTTAATGGGAATGAGTACGCCCACCATGCAACATGGAATTTCCTCATAGATTTCTTGAAAAGATATGGCCTACACACCTTTAAAAACCAACAACAGTAAAAATCAATATATGTATATGTATATGTAACGCGTTTTGCTGTGATTTTACCAGAGAAATGAAGAGGAACAGGGAGAAGAAAAACAGCATCTTCGATGTATTGTCAAAAGCTCCAGAAATGGAGTTCCAAGAAAAACTAGCCATGCTCGGAGCAGCAAAGAACAAGAATAACGTTGGTCGTAAAATCATCGGAAGGGAATTCCGACCCGACAACCGTTGATAGAGAGTAACAAAGAGTACTAAATAGTGAACTATACCAAGTGACCATATACAAACAGCACTCTCTGTCCACCCCATCTCAGCCACAGCTCGAGCAGCGACCATGTTCCCTATCACCGATATCTGGCTCGTTGGGTTCGCCATTACCGACAGAAACCATTTCTCCGTCGTGATCCACTGCCCATATATTTTAATATCAAGCACTGCCAAAGGAACACTAAAGGTCCAACAGAGAATCAAATAGAGAAAGCTGGTTTTCGGAACGAGAAAGGGTGCAGATTGGAGCACAACAAGCCATGAAATCCAAGGAGCATACAGATAGTTTACTCCGATATGGTGCAAGAACTCGGCCTTAACCAAGTGAAAGTGAAAGTAACACCGGAGAATGTACACGAAAGACAGCAAAAACTGTGTTAAAACAGCCAGACACCATAGCAGCAAACTAACCGTAGATGATACCTTGCTGAAAACATGCAAAAAACCATCTGGTTGGGTCAGAATCTTCCATAACAAAGCTTGGCTTCCGAGAGAGAGGCTTATCCTAAAATACCCCGCGTGGATCCTCGTTAACATATCGGAACACGAAGGAGAAGGCTCCTCCCTAACTTCATTGGTCGAAACACCATTGTTGTTCTTCCAGGAGTCGCCGATGGAAGATTCGATTATGACCTGAATTGACTGTTTGCATTCTGTTTCTCCCATTAAACTGAGGGTACTTTACATAGATGTAGAACTTGCATCATATATTATATATATATATTGATTTGCAATAACGGGTGCAAATTCCTTGTACCTTTCCACGAACCGGGCTTTTACATAATGGAATATAGGAATATAAAGATTAATGTTACGCTTAAGAAGATATTGAGACATTAATTTTATATATAAAAAAATAAAATTACGTATAAATAATGATGTTGTATATATTATTATACATATATTTAAAAAATATATATAAAGATCTCATGACAATTGATATCAAAATGATTCTTTAACTGTCTCATTTCACATGACCATCATGAGCGGGGAAAATTTCACGCCTAAGAAGAGATGAGAACATGAAACATTAATTTTATATTAAATTTTTTTAGATATATAAATAGTGACGGTACACATCTTACGTTGTATAATATTTAAAACGGGTAAGAATCAGGTAGTAAGTACCTTACTCGTAATCCAAACCACAGATATGTTTGCGTGAGTGATGGAACTTGTTGTGATTTGGACGATGGTGTTGAAATGTCATGTAAACCAGCAGGAGCAGACATAATGAACGGTGGGAGATGTTTTGTGTGTGTTGGAATTGGTATCTTTTGCTTTTAAATTTTGTAAGATGTAGGCAAAACATCATTAACACTTGAACCGGAAATGTGGTTCGAAATCGGATGGTGTTTCCAAATGAAATTCCACTACAAATAGGGAACAGGGAGAAAAGCAATGGTGTTGAGGAAGTGGCAATTTGGCAGATAAGATAATGACAAAATATACCATCATCTTGCAGGTATGAAGGTAACTTGGATTGGTTAAGTACTTGTTGGGTCTTATTAGAGTAAATTTTTTTATACGCATTTGTTTTTGAAAATATAAATATAAATCTTTAATTCTATAATCTTAAACTTTATAGATCCAAAATTTAAAATTATATAAAGTAAATGTTAAATTTAAACGGAATTTATGTGTATTTATAAATTCAATTACTTTAGTTATAATTAAAAAACAATGTACTTATTCTATCGATTTAACGTCCACTTGACACAACCTTTCATACCCTGATGACACTTTATCCGACGACTCGTGGGTCCTACTTTCCTCGTTCATCGGGCGAAGACACATTCATAATTGAGGTGTTTGTTAACACTAAAAAAATTTTAAAAATCATATTTTTTTTATATAATTTAAAAAAATTAATTTCTCTTTGTTGTTATAAAAGTGACATCCGTTATAAAAATTTCTGACTCCGTCCCTACATCCGACCAATCCACACCCTCACTCCGTCCCTACATCCGACCAATCCACACCCTCACTCCGTCCCTACATCCGACCAATCCACACCCTCGTTCTTGCATCTTGTGCACAAAACAAAGGAAGCATCATCGGAGCATAGATATAATGTTGGAGTAGAGTGTTTTAGAAAGAGTGAAATTAATAGAATAAGTAAATAAAGAATACTTGAATTTATTTGAATTAAAATTAAATTAATTAAATATATTATTATATCAATTTTTTATTATTAGTCACATTAATTTTTTAATAGTACCAACCAATCTGTTTATTACTTTTTTAAATTAGTTATTTTGTAACTTTTTTATAATTGAAGGACCAAAAAAGTCCTATAATTAAAAAATCATTTATGTAATTTATTCTAGTATTTATTAATATATCAAATAATTTTATAATATAAACCCAGTACTTCATTTCTTATAACTATTTTATACGCTTTTGCCACTTAACTCGAGCTTCTATCGATTATTGAAATATTCAAATCAAGTAGAGTAATCAAAGGAAGTGGAAATGAAACTAATTCAAGTATGTTTTTCACTTCTTTTTTAAAATACAAAGCAGCACCAACGGAAATATTTACAACCAACAAAGCATGATTTTTAATACTTTTGGACGAGAGCAAGAACTTCTTCAGCTTTCCACAAGGTTTATAAAGTTAAAACATATGGGAATTAAAAAAACACAGGTCCGACGTTGTAGTACCTTTCTATGCTGCTTCTGCAAAGCCAACTCGAAGTTTATCGAAATCGAAGACGGTGTGGTAGTGACCCATGAAGACATCTCCCAAAATCCTGCATCAAATACAAGAGGAACAAGTTTTGGACATCGAAAAAACGTAGAATGCACATGTTGGATATTGTATCCGATATGTTTGAGTCTGAGTAACATAAGTCCAAGGGATTTGATTGAGATAAGAATGTAAAGCGAGATAAAATACCAGAGAGGTCCTCGAGGAGGAGGAACATCCAATGCAGTAAAGCCGCTGATGCATTGAGCTTGAGAACCTTCACCAACCTTGAGGATGTACTGGATTACATACCAAAAATTGATGTCAGGACAATGTGGTTTCAGTCGAACAATTCGGAAACGGAAAATTTCATGAACATTATTAGATACAAGAGCCAATCCCAGACTATGAAAACTAAAGAACAATAATCCAACCAGAAAATAAAGGATAGAGTACCTCTTCAGGGGCAAGCTTAAAAACTTTGCCACCAATAGTGAAAGAAACAGACGGCATGGAAGAAATGCTTTTGCAGTCGACAGAAGATTCTCCCATTGGGTTTGGGATCCGATCACAAAGCTGCAAAAGTATCAAATTTACGAATAGGCATTGGGAAGAATGTAATAAAACATTGTAAACCAAGTATCAGTTTATCGCATCTCACCTGGTTGACATAGTTCAATATGAAGTCTTGAGTCTGATTGTCCATCAGTTGGTTCTGCATCCACACAACTGCCATTTCACAAGCAGGGCACATAGCATCGTGAAGAATTCCAGATGATCTGCCATTGCTCTCATCTGCCACATTCTCGATGCCCATGCTATACAAACATGATAGAGAAACCATTAGTGGACCACTTCAATAGTCATTCTATCTTTGAATGAAGTGGAGAAAATAGAAACACTGTAATTTAGTGAAAGCAAACACATAGATTAAACAGAGCCTCACCTAACACCACGGGTACCATCAAAAGCACACAATCCGATTTTGGAGCAGATTTTCGCAGGTTGTGCCTGTTGGAAACAATAAGGAAAAACCAATTACTAGGTAGAAATATTAGTAGAGAGACAATCTCACAATTGATGTTACAACAAATGAATACAAACTAGCAACTTTATAGGCAAATGTAATAGAGTAAAACTAGCATTCACCCCAGCCACAAGTAAATCGATGATGGTTTGCCCATATTGTTGAACCACTGCCTTGCACTCCTGGCTAACCACTCCAGCGGCTCCAATTGCTTGGTTTATCATGGTAATCACAGTCTGCATCAACAAAACAAACAATCAGAAATGAAATCAATAACCAGGTTAACAATAACACAAACCTGCAAGACTTGGTCAAAAAAAAAAGTGGCACAATTAGATAGCTGGAATAACAAGACCCAACAAGGAAGCATTAGAACTTACTGTTGGACCTGCCAGCAAGGAAGTTCCAGAATCTGCAATTGCTGCACAACCGCCAGCACAATATCCTGAACATCATAAATTAAGTCAGAAACACAGATCTATTCCAAAGTCATGTTTTTTCTTCAAAGAAAGTAATTAAAGATCCCATTTTTCAAGTACACCAGGGATTACGAGGAACATACCAGTCGGTTTGTCTCCAATAAGAACATCGCCCATGTCAAACTATAACAAAAAGGAAAGATAATTACGCAAAATGCAAAAGAACGAAGTGTATATATAGAAAGCAATTATGTGGCACATAATATATTAAGTTTGAAAGGTCGACCTGCCAATAGCCTTTTTGTGTTACAGGGACGTATGTGTGCTTGCCCTTGTAGTGGTTTGGATCAGCCCCACCAAACACAATTTCACCACCCACTTCTCCCTCTATATTGCGGTTAAGCCAAAATGAAAACACCTGGTCCTTGATAAGACCTTGTTTGACCATGTTGTACCTGTAAGATAAGTGGTCAGTGTGAAGCTCTTAAATATCCAGAAACATCCCAACAGAAACTGAAATAAGAATTAAAATGCAAACATACCACACTGGGACAGCATCCCCAACTGAAATCTCCTTAAATCCAAGTCCTAATATCCCATCAAATTTGGCCGCCAAAAATGTAAGACCTGGCTCCTTAGTAGCTTCTATAAATTCCTGATAATGAAAATAGATCACCAGTTA
Source organism: Abelmoschus esculentus (assembly GCA_035048815.1). Taxonomy (NCBI): domain Eukaryota; kingdom Viridiplantae; phylum Streptophyta; class Magnoliopsida; order Malvales; family Malvaceae; genus Abelmoschus; species Abelmoschus esculentus. The sequence continues at coordinate 13,789,186 of JAUCBN010000044.1, forward strand.
CCTAATTCAAACTTTCAAACAACTAAATCAAACACGTTGAGAAGATTAGCTCCACATAGGCACTTGCCTGATCTTTCACAACCAAGTTGCCAACTTGAACATTGTCATTACTAAAGAAACCAGAAATAGCTCCAGTACCATATTGAATAGAAGCAGATTTCCCTGCATCAAATGTAATAATAGAACTTCTAGATTATTTTAGCATCCATGGGAATAAATACACACCATAATGCAATATACCAAGTAAGCCTATAAGAATACTAATAGGAAAAGAATTCATAGCTTATTTTAAATGGCCCCTCAACAAATAATGTTTAGTTCTGTCCCTGGTTATATGTTGGAGAAAACCATCTTTCGACTTGAGTTTGTTCTACCCCAACAAGGACCAAATACAGAAACAGCACACTGAATGGACAATCATGATCAATACCTATCACTAACCAATTAGGAGAGAAGTAGAAAGAGCATAAGACATACCATTCTTCTTATAAGTACTCGAGTCACCTGACTTGTACTTGGAATGGAAGTAACATGCAACCTACACCAAAATGTAACATGAATCTTGTTCCCTAAAACACATTTACTTTCACAATTATCAAGGTCAAAAGTTGTATTCCCTATGCAATCAAAGTAAGCATAAATGTAAGGGCTCACCGAGAAATAACACTTAGCTGATGGTACCCACAAATTTGAGCTTCCTGTGTCAAAGACCACAGTGAACTTTTGTGGTGGAGTTCCAACACCGATCTCACCATAGTACTGAGCATCCATGTAGTTCTTCAGTGCAACAATATCAGTTTCCTCAGAGTCTCCGAGATAATTAGGGAAGCCATACTTTTTAGCAATAGATGCTCTGAGAGCCTCTTGATCCTTGGAGTCAAGCTGGCCAGCAAGCCGGTTGTTTGGATCCATTTTCAGATTTTTGAGCCCAATTCTAACCAGTCCATCATCGGATGCAAATACCACAGAAAACAACAGAGACGAGATGAACAGTGACAGAACAATCCCTTTAACAGTGGTTCCCATATTGACCTACAAGCCCCCGTTCACCACTGCATTGTTAGAATGACATATAGAAGAACAAAGAAAAGATACATGTTGTATGCATGTACGAAGGAATGCTAATATCAACACAATCTACAATTCCAAAAGACACGTCAATACCTTAAGGTTTGGTCTGTTTTCATTAGTTTCCCAAAAAGAGTCTCCTTTCAATTTTTAAACAGATAAGCTAATCCTTCAAAAGTCATAGCTAAATCAAATCAAGTCATAGATTCATAGTACAACACCCCAACCGCAATTGAGAAACAAATCACACGTAGCCAACAATCACAGTTTAGTACTATGAATCAAGTCCTCATTTTCCCTCGATTAAAATCTTGATTAAAAAAGTTGGTAAAATTCTATAAAAAGGTATTTGCACTAAGCATTTTTTATGAATCTAGACATCTACCATAACAAGACCATTTCTAGTCATAGATTTTCTGAATAGCATATCCTATCATATACACTTTGGCAGCATTTCTTCAGTTAGACGATTTTTTTTTTTTTTTGCATATTATAAAAATATATAAAAAAATTTTAAAATGACAAGGTGTATACCTTATATTTTAAAAAATCTAGTCAAATTATTTAACCGAACAAATGGCGAAAAGTAGATTGAAAAACACAATTCAAAAGTTGAAATAATCAGTTTCTCCTATCCGCAGAAAACGCAATCTATATAAATTGAGCAAAATTTTCGCCTTAGAGTAAAAGGAACTCTAAAATACAGGTTAAAACAGCTAGAAATAAAAGCAAAATAAGTCACCGCAATTTCGCATGCAAGTCAATACTGTAACGATTTCACTGCTAACAAACTAAAACCGATTGATTCGAACAAATAAAACAAAAAGAAAAGAAAGCATTAAATCTCTCATCGTAGAAACAAAGATGATCCAAAAACTTATGATCGGAGCTTCAAATTACTCATAGAATCATCGTCATCATCATAATTCATAATCCGATGAACATAAATTACAATCAATAAATCACAATAATTCAAAGGGAAAATTGAAAATGCTCACCGAAATTTCGAGACCGCTTAAGGCGAAAGTAACGAGATAAAAAGGAAAAGTTGGGTTGGTGACTTGAGAGAGACGAGGCAGAAAGAATTTATATGGTGCGAAACGCCGAAGGAATCCGTCAGTTTTCTAAAGTGTAGGCCCGGATAATCGAAAACGATAAATTCAGGTATTTTTAGATGATACGGTTTTTAATTTACTGAATCTGAGCCGTCCGATCTTTAGAGATGGGATTGAAGCGGTTAGATTCAAATATGGGGTTAAATGAATGTACACGATTTTCTTGTTACCTATCGGACCCTTCGCTTTTAAGGAAAGCATAAGTTGCTGATGACACATTCTAAAATATAATAATAATAATAATTATTATTATTATTATTATTTCACATGATTTGTTTTATAATTATAGACGTGGGCAGATAGGGATAATCGTTCTTATTTTTTTATTTAAAAAATAAAAAATGAAACCCTTAAATATTAAATCATTAATATTAAATAATATTTATTTTCACCGACAATCAATTGATTTAATAAAATAAAATATCAAATCTATTAAGTAAGTTTATATGTTTGAATTCTAATATTATAGATAAAGAAAATTAACTTAGCAGAGGCCAATGGCGGATGTATATGTTTGGGAAGGTATGCTTGTGTTCGCCTTAAATTTTTTAAAGTTCATATTTTTATCTTTAAATTTTATGAGTTAATCCTTAATTTTTTTAATATTTATGATTAATGCCCATCTTAAAATTTTATACGCGCTCACCCTCAAATATCTTTCTAAATCCGTCACTACCAGGTTCACCACACATAATAAATCTTTATAATATTCGATTCAAATTAATCAATTAATTAATTAGATACTTAATATTTAAACCAAGAATAGATGTTTCCAATATTTTATTGCTCTCACGCCAAAGCTACCCCAGACCCCAACGTTTTCGTTGCGTTGCCTCTTTTGCTGTCGCAAGCTTTGTCTTCTGTTGTGAGATACTTTGGGCACTCACCCACGCGACACTTAACCCAACACACACCATGTTTGGTGTCTGATTGTACCTTTAGCCCATGGCTTTGCTTGCCTTTTCCTACTTTATAACTTAAAAGGATTAATCACAAAACAAGCCCTAAACTATATCATTTTTTTCACTTATGTATCTCAGAAATGATACTTAAAGTGTATTTTCATGTGTATCGAAAAATATCATTAATAATATAACCCACGACATGTTTTTAAATGATGTTATTAATTTTTTAAAGTGAAAAGAAGAAAAAAATAATTGCTTAAATATTACTTTTACAGAAAAAAGTTTAGGTACTTGAATGGAAAGAATGTATAATTTAAGAACCAATTTTAGTATTAAACGTATTTAACATAGAAAAAAAATAACGATCTCGATTGTAATCGATGGGGTTTGCTAGAAACTTATGAACGCAAAGAAAACAAGATATATAACGAAAAGTAAGTATAAAGCCAATGACGGAAATATTAAGGTGTAGGAAGAAACAATCGCCCTTCACCTCTGAAGATTTTTTTTTATTCTTTTATTTATAATTTTTAAATTTTTATAAATTTGTCACTTACTTTTAAATATTTATGCTTTGTATCCTTCTTTCTCAAATCCTGACTCTGTACAACTGTACCTGCATGAAGCTATGAGTGGGACCCTTAAGGACGTGGAAGGATTGTTGCCATTGCCAACAAGAAAAAGAAAGAAAAATTGAATTCAATTCTCAATAATAATGGTATAGGCAATCTATTCATGGTTTTTTAATAATTATAAATATTTGATTTATTGATTAATTAATTCGAATTAGATATCGGAGAGGTTTTATGAGAGTGATCTTATTTTTTTATATATAATGTAAAAATTCAAACCACTAAACTTGTTTAAGAACTTAATATCTATTTTTAGGCCAAATAAATGTAGGGTAAGTAAAACTCAATTTGAGAAAAGTTCAAATAAATGTTGAATTATAAAATGGAGAAATTATATCATGGGTAAGTCCCACCACGTTATCCATAAAACTAACCAATAAAAATCATTTATATCATCATTTTTTTCATATCATATATTTTCCAAAGTGAATCTTCACTCATATTTACTGTTAATTCGTTTTAAAAATAGTTTTTCCGAGTGAAGATTCAGTTTAAAAATATATAACGTGAAAAAAATGATGATATAAATAATTTTTATTGGTTGATCTTATAGACACAATATAATTTCTCCAAATGAGGTCATGACATTTCATTTATTAATAAGACAAAGTTTGGTGTGTTTTGTTCCGGCACGTATGGAAATCGCTGCCATTAATTTGACTAATTTGTTCATTTTTAATTTTATAAAGAGGCAAAGAATATTGAACTGTTTCCTATGAGTAGAGAAGTGGGTTTTAAAATATTTAAATATAGATAGAATAGTATCGTATTTATATTATTTTTGGCATAAATATAAAAATATTCTATGCTTATATTAATTGTACATCGTTTATAAATATGATATTGATTTGTTAGATACTGTATTTAAAGGTGAGTATTTTTTTCTGACATATATTGTATATAAAAAACATAAATTTATCTATTTATTTTTAAAAAATTAAATGGCCCAATGGCCGACGCTAGAACTTCTTTTCTACCCACGTTTTAAAGCTGCATGGAAATCGAAACATACTATGAACAAAACACAACTTTATGTTCTCTATTGGAATTACGTTGAGGTGGGATGTTCTCGTCCTAACTTTTTTTTGTTTAATTAAAATTTTGGTATTTTATGGGTTTAAAATTAGATATATTAAGTTGTAGTCAATATTTTATGGTTCAAATATTTATTTAAGTCTTATAAATTTCGAAGTTAAACAATTTGATCTCTTATGATTTTAGGGTTTAGAGATTTAAATCATGGTTTAGTATTTAGAGGTTTAGTTGTAGCATATAAAATTTAAGATTTATGATTAGAATTTAAGGTTTAAAGTGTTAGACTCGGAATTTAAGTTTTAGATTTTATAACTTGAATATAAAAGATTATATAATTTTTATATAGTTTGTGTATTAAAATATAATTTATATAATATATTTACGGGTGCAAATTGTCTATCTCTTTCCTATGCTTTCATTCGTACCTCCGCTTCAAATTAGAGGGTTTAGGGTTCTAGGTTAGGGGTTGTGATTAGGATTTAGGGAATTAGGGTTAGGGTGTAATTTTTAGAGTGTAAGATTTAGGGTTTAGGATATAAAAAATAAGAGTTAGGGTTTAAAATTCAAATTTTTAAATTTTTTTAATAAGAGACATGAATAGAAACATGATAAAGAGGTAAATGATTTCTAGTCATATATTTACGTATATCGGTCTAAAATTATTAAATTTAAAGTTTAAGTCAAAAATATGATACACCGCCCCCACATAAACACTATAAATATAACCTTTTTAAGTTTATCCCACGTTTTTAAAGCTGTATGGGAATCAAATCGTACTATGAAGTATGAACAAAAAAAAACACACAGCTTTGTTTTTCTTGCACAACTTTTGAATGGATTAGGTTTGTGTTATGGGACCAAACCCTAATATTCGCTCTCTTTTTCCTTAATCTTCCTACTTTTGTCACCGTCTGTTTGAATGGGAAACCTCTTTGCCGTTTTTCCTTACATTTCCCAGTTACTGCTGTCTGCTTACAAATAAAACATAAATGCCTCGCGAAATTTCATGGCCGTCTACTGTTTGATGAAGTCCAAGTCAAACACCGTGAGTTTGGATACAGACAAAGTTAGTAATGAAGTTTCTTTCAAAGAAGCTATCAATGTATTTTGGGATGAGACATTTTCGTTGATGGATGGATGAATGGATAGATTTAATTACGAACGATAATATTAAAACAATATTTTGTTTTTTATATTTATTTATATAAAAATATTAAAAAATATTTAATTTATTAGTTGATTAATATGATTATACTTTATAAAAGATATATTTTTTATTTTATTTCTGGTGCTTTTATCATTGCTATATTAAAAATTAAGGTTTAAATTTAGGGTTGATGTTTAAAGTTAGAGTTCATAATATAAGATATTTAATGTTCTAGAATTTAAACATTAGGATTCGAAGGTAAACTTTAATTTTTGTGTGTTGAAAATAAAAAATGCATCAAAATATACAAAAGATTTTTGTTCTATTATAAATATCTGTGATGATTTTTTTAATTTAAATTTTTTTATTTATAATATCAAAATTTTGATGGTTGGTTATTTTTTATAATGATATTTATATAAAAAATTAAATAAAAATAATATTTTTTATTAAATAATAATCTTAATTGATTCGACTTGAATTTACAAAGTTATATTTTTGGTCAATTATTCCATCTTCAATGGTTCAATTTTCAAACAGAAACATAAATGAAAAGTAAAAGTTGTCACAATATGTTGAAAAATATGTGTACCACATTTAAAAAAGAGAAATTTTGTATATTATAGATAATCTTGACCTTAAACACGAAACTCTAAATATATTAATTTAAAGTAAAACACTAATAGAGACATAATTAAGAGATAAATGATTTACGCTCTTATTTGTAGGCCTAAGAATCCCATTGTTTGATTTCATACTAAGGATATCAAAACATTAGTCAAATTAATTAAATTTAATAATGGTACAAGTAAAACTAAAAAGCTAGTATTAGAAGTATTTAAGGATCGATTTGAGAAAGAAGTATAAGTTTAGGGACTAAAAATTATTTTATCCCTGAGAAATATTATGTTGTCAATCTATTACGTTGGTCTACGTTCCAAACCCTTTTTATAGGCGATCCCATTGCACCGGTAGAAGACTTCTAACACTTCACAACACATATTTACACCCTGTTTCTCTCTTTCAACGCCATCTTTGCTTCATTTCTCTCTTTCTTGTTATTTTCTCTTCTCTTTCTTTCATTTCTATTCCACTATGGACAAAGGATGGGGTCTTGCACTTGATTCTGGTTCTGTTTCGAACCTGTTTCCCGACAAGACCAGTTCCAGTACTAGGCAGCAGCGGCAGCAGCGGCGAGACATGTTTCAGTTCCCTGTTGTTTGTTCTTTCACCAGGGAGGAGGAGGAGGACTGCCGTGGAACCTCATCATCATCGCCCTCATCTGACGACAACAGGCGGGTTGCCGGCGATGAGGTTGACTTCTTTTCTGATGATCGTGAAGGCAAGATGAAAACCACTGCTTTGACCGTCGTTAATGGCAAGGAGGAGGTGTTTCATGGCGAAAGCTGTCCGGGTTCTGAGTTGGATGTTAATGTAAGCGTTTTATAAATTATAATGGTTTAATTATGATTTTAGTCCTTTAACTTTGGATTGTTGTTGATTTATGTATAGACTGGGTTGTATCTTCTCACGGCTAATAACACTGGAAGCGATCAATCAACGGTGGATGATGGGGTATCATCGGATGTGGAAGATAAACGAGCCAAGGATGAGGTAATTAAACTGAAGAGTTCCTATGAAATCTTAAATTTCGAGTTCGATCTCGGACAACCTAGTATTCCCTTCCTCTTCTCTGATATGCTTGTTCATACGTTTCAGGTGGCACAATTACAAGTGGAACTGAAACGTGCGATTGCCAAGAACCAGAAGTTAAAGGACATGGTTAGTAATGTCAGCAACAATTACAGTGCTCTCCAGGTGCATGTCGCAACCTTAATTCGACATCATAGAACTCGACAAGCCGAATGCACTCAAGAAGGAAAACCGGAAGGGAAGAAACAGGAAGCAGATATCGTGGCGAGACAGTTCTTGGATCAACGCCCATCAGCCATAGATGATCCGGACGAGCTCTCTCGTTCTTCATTGGAAGAAAGCCCGGAATCTAACAAAGCTCGAAAGCTGAACTCGACGAAGCAGGCTGATCAGTCCAGTACTGAGGCTACCATGAGAAAAGCTCGTGTTTCTGTTCGAACTCGATCAGAAGCTCCCATGGTATATATTATATATATATATATATCATATATGTGTGTGTATATGTTAGTGATTTAATCCACTAATTGTAAGGATTCAGTCTGAAATTATTGATGGGAAACTCGTTGAAATATTACAGATAAGTGATGGATGCCAATGGAGAAAATACGGACAAAAGATGGCAAAAGGAAATCCCTGTCCTCGAGCTTATTATCGATGTACAATGGCAGTTGGTTGTCCGGTCCGAAAACAAGTATGTTTCAATCTGTATTGACCTCGTATTTTTCTCAAATCCTCTAGTTGTAAATGGATAATGTAAAAATTTGAGGCCATAAACTGTCTGGTATGGTTTTGGTACTGTAATTCTCAGGTTCAACGCTGCGCGGAAGATCGGACAATCTTGACAACAACTTACGAGGGGAACCATAACCACCCACTTCCTCCAGCTGCGATGGCGATGGCGTCGACAACGACAGCGGCGGCCACCATGTTACTCTCAGGTTCAATGCCTAGTGCTGATGGTATCATGAACCCAAATATGCTTGCAAGAACAATGCTTCCGTGTTCTTCAATGGCGACAATTTCGGCTTCAGCACCGTTTCCGACCGTAACACTGGACCTTACTCACTCTCCGAACGCTCTACAATTCCCAAGACCGAATACACAATCGCCTCAAGTACTTTTTGGTCAAGCATTGTATAATCAATCAAAGTTCTCAGGCCTACATTTGTCTCAAGACATGGCGTCTTCTTCGCAATTGCAGAAGCCTCAGCTGGCCGACACGGTGAGTGCTGCCACAGCGGCTATCACGACAGATCCGAGCTTCACTGCCGCCCTTGCAGCCGCTATTACCTCCATCATTGGTGGTGATCACCCGAATAGTAGCAGCAACAACAATAAAAACAATGCCAATGCCACAAACAGCAGACAATAATAGATTAGCACTCTATTTTTTTAACCATGTTTTTCATTGGGGATGACATGGAGATTACATGTTTATATACCTTTTTTGTATCTTTCTGTGAGGAGGGTTTTTAGAACAAGTTCACAAACTTCATTCTTTCTTGTTATTGTTTCATTTTTAAAATTTTTATTTAGATTTATAGTTGTTTTCCATGCTCTTTTGTTAGAGTTCTTATTCTTTAACTGATAATTAACATGTATGCATGCATATTCTTTCATATGCATGTATGCATGTATGTTCTTTCATATGTACATATACATATCGTTATGTATATATGTATGTATTACACAGATTCTTTATCTCATTAACACGTTACTTTATTTCATCATTCATTTGATTGCTTGAAATTAAAACAACGAAAAATCCTCCCTTCCGCCATAACTCTAATGGATTCTCTGATCTTCTTATGTTCCCTGATATTTCTATTAATATTTCCTTCTCTTAGCCTTATAGAAGCTCAAGCAAGCCTGTGTAGAAGCAGTTGTGGTGATTTCCCTATAAGCTACCCTTTCGGAATCGATGATGGTTGTGGTAGCCCTTATTTCAGAAACATGCTTGCTTGCTCCGGCCCCGGCAAGCTTGAGCTTCGTACACCCTCCGGTAGATACCCTGTACACAGCATTAGTTACTTCGATCCTCATATTATCGTGACCGATCCATTTATGTGGAGTTGTCGTGACGGAGATAACTTTCGTCCGACCAGGCCTTTTAGCCTGGACACAAGCACACATTTATCACTGTCCCCTGAAAATGACTACCTCTTCTTCAACTGCAGCAAGGATCATGTGATTGTCGAGCCAAAGCCTATCTTTTGTCAAAGATTTCCCGAGCAGTGCGGTTCCTCCTGCGATAGCAGTAGCTATCTTTGCAGGCATTTACCTGAATGTGAAACCGCTATAAGTGGTAGTTCTTGCTGCTCGTACTACCCGAAAGCGACCGAATCCTTAAGGCTGATGCTGAAGTATTGTGCTTCGTATACAAGTGTGTACTGGAGAACCGTCGGTGCAACCGATGATTCTCCTTATAACCAGGTTCCTGAATATGGAATTCGAGTCAATTTCAATGTTCCTGTAACTACACGCTGCCTTCAGTGTCAGGATCCATCCATGGGAGCCGGAACTTGCGGATACGACACGAATACGGAGAATTTCTTGTGTCTATGTAAGAAGGGAAATGTCACCTCCTATTGTAAAGGTACATTTTTCCTTATTGAGCATTGGTTTCCATGACTTATCTGACTACATTTTTGTCAAACATTGAGTGCTTATATGTTCTGCAGATCATAACATTTCAAGGCACAGTAGAGCAGGAGTCATTGCAGGTTAAATTTTGAAAAAATTCAGCTTAGCATTCAATGATTTCTATGTAATGCACTTATCGAAAACCGAAGATCGGGGTTTCGACGATTTCATATTGTTTGCAGGGACTGTAACCGCGGTTTCAGCCGCCGGAGCCATAGGACTTGGATTTGGCATTTGGTTCCTGAAGAAAGTAAGAGCTACAGCACCTGTAACATGTGGGGTTCAAAGCAATGAGAATAGGCTTTTCTAAACAAGTCTAAAGACCGTAAAACAAAGCCTCAAACTTTATTCTTTCCTTCAGATCCAAGCATATCTATGTTTATTTTTTTTAATATATTAGTGTGATTATAAGATAATATCGATCTATTTTTTTTAATTTTTAATAACATATATATACTCTATATATAATATTCATATTCGATTTATTTAAATAAAATAGATCATCTTTTATTACTAGGTAGAATTGTAAGTTGGTGTGTCAATGAAAAACAGTAGATAAGTAACAAACACGTGGCAGAAAAAAGCACGTCAACATTTTCGTGTCACAAGCTTTAAAAAACGCACCGTATTGTTCCAAGGCCAAACGCACCGTATTGATCCAAGGTCAAAACGTACCGTATTGTCCCAAGGCTAAAACGCACCGTTTGGACGAATCTCGATTCTGAACTGAACGAAAGGGGAGAAAATACATCAAAGAGCAAAGGAAACGTGAATCACAAGTACTGATGAACAATCTGGAAGAGTCCAAAGCCGATCACAACACGCAACATCAACGAGAACAAGAGATGGCAGCCTCGTCGGCGGCGATGGACGGAATAGCAGCATCGGCTCTCCGGTCAGTTCTTCAGAGAGTCCAGCAGGCCGCTGAGCGTTGTGGTCGTGAATCGCAGCGGATCCGCGTCGTTGCCGTCAGTAAAACGAAACCCGTATCCCTCGTTCGTCAAGTCTACGATGCCGGTCATCGATGTTTCGGCGAAAATTACGTCCAAGAAATTGTGGAGAAAGCCCCTCAGGTTCCTTCTCCATTTCCTTCAAAATATGAAGCATCCAATTTGTCAAAATTATCATTTTCTTTTTGAAAATGATAAAGCACCAAATTAATAATCTTTCATGTGCTTGCAATTGCAGCTTCCGGATGACATAGAGTGGCATTTTATTGGGAATTTGCAGAGCAATAAAGTGAAGCCTTTGATTGGTAAGCAAAAGTACATAAATAGTATATTAGTACTTTCTTTGTCAACTATCAATGTATTTTTTAGGGACTGTTGATTAAAATGTACTTTCATGGATATTTGAAATTGAACTTTTACTTCAGTTGGTTTTGCTTGTACTTCTTGAGGGAAATGTCTGTTGTCTTGTGTTTTTACTTATTGTTCATTGGTATGCAGCTGGTGTGCCAAACCTCGCCATGGTGGAAACTGTAGATGATGAGAAGGTAATTCTCTTCATTTCCATTAGTATAATGTTTAGGGTTGCTACTACAAAGTGTTCCTTGTTTTTAATCTAGTTTTAGCGAGAATGGATGATATGATTTTGTTTTCTTATATCAATGATCATTATGTCATAGATATTGATTGATAGTGTCAAGAACAGCAATCATCCTGTGGCTAAGTATTTGTGTTCTGTTTCCTTATTAGACTGAGCCTCTTCCTTATGTTGGGTCAGATTGCAAACCATCTTAATCGTGCAGTTGGAAACCTTGAAAGAAAGCCTTTAAAAGTCTTAGTCCAGGTGAACACCAGTGGAGAGGAATGGAAGTATTTCCACCAAAATATATTGTTTTTGGTTGAGTTGTATTGTGTCAAGGCTTTGCTCTTTCAAGCTTATTGTCATGACTTTGTCATTAAGTTTGCTAGATAAAAATGGTCATGTTTCTTTAGCACCTGGTTCCGTACCATGTATTATCAACATGGCAATCGGCAAATAGAACAACCTAGTTCATTGGGGCTAAGTACGCACGCTATTAGATTGGGTCAAGTATATTTCTGACAAAATAAGCTGATTTTATCAATCACTTGGAGATGGTTTTGATAGTATTTCCCTGTATCATTTTCTTGCAGCAAAATCTGGTGTTGAGCCTTCATGTTGTGTGGAGCTTGCAAAACATGTTAGTCTGAATTGCCCGAACCTTCAATTTTGTGGATTGATGACAATTGGCATGCCTGATTATACATCAACACCAGAAAATTTCAAGGTGGCTGAATTTCTTATCTTGGTTTATCCATATTTTCAATCGATTCTTTATTTTTCTTACAGTATTTCTGTGATATATCCAGACATTAGCGAATTGCCGAAGTGAGGTCTGCAAGGCTCTTGGAATACCAGAAGAACAATGTGAACTGTCAATGGGGATGTCTGGTGACTTTGAGTTAGCTGTAAGGATTATTTTCACATTACCATCTGGAAAAGGAAAACATTAGATTTGTAAGAAATTGGCTTTGTCAACACTTTAGCACTAAACCATTGTTGTGCAATGTCTGTGCCCTTGCTACATACTGTGCACAAAGCCATGCTATGTTACTCGAACTGGTGTGTGTGTTAGATATGAGTATACTTTATTATTTTCAAAGTTTTTCATATATTTCGAGAGCTCTTGTAGGGTTGATATCTTTAGACTCGAGTCCGGATATGTGTTAGACATGAGTACCTAGAAGAAAAAAAAAGATTCAAAATATCAAGGAAGCAATGTACCTATTGGGTGTCATCTTCCCTAACCAAACCCCATAGAAGTAGCATTCAATTCTTTTAAACCTTACGAGAGACTGACTTGTCTAATGGATTGTCTCACTCATTTTTTTCGCAGATTGAAATGGGCAGTACCAATGTCAGAGTTGGATCAACCATCTTTGGGGCAAGAGAATATCCAAAGAAGAAATGAAGCAAGCTTATGAAATCGACGGCTCATTCTTTTACATCATCACTGCATTGTTGTTAAACGATGCTTAGGCTGTTTCTGTGGTTCGATCAGAGAGAAAGCATACAGCGACTGATATTAGAATCCACGGAACTTGTTTATTCCATCCAAGTAATGGTAATAAAATTGTAATAGTTTGAATGAAATTCGGTTCTTATTTTCAATTGGAAAATTAGCATTGTTCTGGTGTGAAGGGTTTTAAATGTAGCTCCCCCCCGCGCCCCCCCCCCCCCCCCCCCCTCTTTCAACGGGAAAATAGTTTCTCTCAACTGCTAGAATGAGTGAAGAAACTAGTTTCAACTGCTAGCACCACCACCAAATCCGTCCTATCTGTTTCTGTGCAACTTAGCTTCTCTCAACCTCTTCTCTTGGTTTCATTATCTAGGTAAAAGAACTTGATTATTGGATCCAACAAGTTGAGGAAAAATGGATCAAATGATCATGTAATATCTATTACTATAATTATTGTAATTATGGAGCTGTTACACTAAAAATAATTATACAGAACGTAATGAAAATGCCAAACTTCTCTTAACCAGTAAACATGTATGACCAATCAGACCTCTTATCATTCAATTAGATAAACACCAATGTCTATGGCGGTATCCAACTCCTGCACTATGTTGATCTTTCAACTCTTCTCACCCTCCCGAAGCTCTGTTTAGAAACTAAAAATCTATTTCTGCATAGTCAACAGTGTGTTGTATATCACCAAAACTTTTGCAGGCAATCTGCTTGCTTGCCAACTTAATTGTTCTCTACAGGAGGATCAGCAGAGTGTTAGGTTGTTTAAGTCATTGTGAGTGGCAATCAAGGCGAATTGCCTAATAACGACGAGGCATCAAAGGGAGCAACCACCCCCTCACTCAAAAGGCGCATGGCAGCTCCTCTTGAGAACTTCCTGGCGAATAAAAAGCAAGGAACGGATGTGGAGTTAACTCGACACCACTCAGTCCGGGATTCACTCTCGTAGTATATATGGTTGATATCCTGCTCGAATAAGCAACATGGTTGGAATTGATGAGATACGTATATATGGTTGATATCCTGCTCGAATAAGCAACATGGTTGGAATTGATGAGATACGACATGCAGAATAAAAGACCATGAAAATAATGGAGTCCGATACCAAATTAAGGTGTCACTCAAAACATAGGTCAATTTAGAGAATAGAATACGACCAATAAAACACAGTATGCAAAACTGAGCAACATAAAGGTCAAAATAGGACTACCAAAAAACAAGTGTATAAAGTAGAAGAATCCATATGAAAAAAGATACCAGGCTCGTAAATAAAATAAGTTATCCAACTATACACGAGGAAAAATGATACCTTAATTTCTTTGAGTCGTTTAGAGCTAACATCTGGATAGTTGAATGTAACAGGATGCCAACCTTTGTTATCCATTTTCGTAGCCGACTGATTCCACAGGGTATAGGTCAGTGATCTTCGTTCTATCTCACCTTCAAGCCCACTCATCTGATGTGTAAAAGGAAAAGTAAGACAAATTAGAAATTTGATTACAAATGTAACACAATCAGAAAAGCCATGTACAAATTACAAAACTGAAGACTAATTTTACTTATTAAGAATAGGGTTAGAGGACAACAATTAAAAGGTAAGAAAAACAGAAAATTGTTTTGGAAAAGAGAACACGTGGGAATGGGATATACTGATTCTTTACTTACGGCTAACAATGTCGGCACATAATGTTCATCTGGGATACAATTATGCTGTTTTTGAAGTTTCTGCACAATCAAAAGTAAGTCATCAATCACATTGAAGGAAGCAGATTCTTGGTCACAATATCTGAAACAACACTAAACTCGAGTGTATTTGCAAAACAAGGGAAAATATGACGCCTATGGGAATCAGATCTCACTACTAAATCAATGTTCTAGCCCCTGAATCAACTATCAAAATGGATAAAAAGGCTCCTATTAATCAACCTAATTGCATACATTTTGGGAATTGAACTCACTTACCATATTCAGCTTTCCTTTACTGGTGTCCACAGGAGGGCGTCGCTGCAAACCAAGAAGTAAATTTAAATTTCAGATTGCCATCCAATATTATCAAATATCTTATCCCAGCTTTAATGTGTTTGATAAACATTCACAAATCCTTGATAAGCAGTTTAGGAGACCAAGGAAGACCCAAGTATTATCAAAACATTTATTCAGCAAAGCAACATGCCAAAGAAGGGGAGAAATATCTCTAAAAAGACATTTTGTGGATAGGAATATTTTACAATAATGAGAAGAGATAAATTATTGAAAGTAAACACATAACATACTATAATCAACAGCATACCTTGCAGAATTTCTTAAAGACCAGAAGAACAACCTCATCATCTACAACGACTTCAGCATGTCTCCTTATCAAAGTGATCCACTGCAAATACAAGTTAAATTCCATTGATAATTTGATACAATAAATGTGTACTGAAATCGTAGAAATTCAAAATGATGACTAATGGGAAAATGGGGCAATTCATCCATTTAGCTGCTGAAAAATGTAGGCCTTGCAATCAAGACAAAGAGCAAAGGGCAGTTCTACATAGAATATGTAGGGTAGACAAGAGAGCACAATTCAACAAGCTCTATTAAAGCTAATTATGAAGTTCTTCAAACTCAAAAATCTGAGATCAATTCATCAAAATTTCAAAAACAACAACCTGAGATCCTTTTCTCCACTTGCTCCTTGGTATTACAGATGACATTTTAGGGTGGTAACGCCCATCCTTTAGATCAAGAAAGCTGCAAAACAAGATTTTTCATCTCTTCAAATCAAAACAAAAACTAGTTTAACGATCATACAATCTTTTTCTCCATATGTATAAAATACAAAAGAAAATAAACATCAATGAATAGATCAATCAATCAATGCTTGGCACCTCAAGAATGAAAAAGTCCCGCCATCTACCTGTCCACGAAACTCCTAGGAGAAGCCATAAGATATCTATAGATGTAGCTGAAGTTGTATAGAGGTACACAACTGCACAAATATACACAACTTGCTATTAAAAAAATCATTTCATAATTATGATACAAACAAAAAACACCAATGAAGGTAAACTAGTTAAAAAGTCCAGACCTGTCAGACAGAAGAACAAATCTCTGATTTACAGGATCCTCTAGAGCATTTGCAAGTAACAGCCTTTCAGCTTCTATCATACTGGATTCTCCCCATGCTACCTGCAACGAATATGATTTGAGTCACAACTTTTTATTGAGTTTATCCAAATTCTGTTAAAAACAGTTCAAATATTTTTAGCAATAAATCACCTGAATGCTATCAGTCAATTGCCGATTGAGAAAGAAACGCGACCGAGAAGTCGACTCGTCGAAGACGAAGCCAGGGGCGGAGTGAATATAAATGGAGAAATTGGCCGTGTCAGCGTTCTATAACAAAGTCCCATAAAAATTAGCTGAAAAGTTGGTAAAAGTGGTGGGAAAAAAAAAGGAAAGATGGGTTTTTGGCACTGACCTCGAAGAAGCTGCCCCAGAGAAAATCGAGAGGGAGATTGAATCGGGAAAGGAAGAGGAAAGCGATCTTAGGGGTACCATTGAAATTGTTATAGCGAGGAATACGAGATCTCAAACGCGCACGAGCGAGAGAGCTAGTGGGAGAAGAGATTTCGGGGGAGAAATGGAGGCGGAGGAGAGCCCAGAAGCAAAGAACAAAGGAGAGGAAGACGACGATAATCCAGCCTAACCAGATAACGTGGCGAACTGGTACCGGAGCAGCGGCAGCTTTCTTCATCATGATAATTCTTTTCCGGCAACCGATCACTGCCTAACTTAAAACCAAGCTTCTATCATCTTCAAATTCTTCATAAATTATGATTTTTTTTCTTGTATAGTAATCCAATAAATCGATCAACAAAGTAATAAGAAAACGAAAGAAAGATAAATAGAAGAGAAGGCGGTTACAACGAAGGGTTTTTGATTTTATCGGAAGGTACGGAGCATTTAAAATTGTTTAAGAATTACTGCGTAGGTTACTACTCTGCGGTGTTGAGATGATTCAACGCCAACAAATTGAATCTCCCAAGTCAACAGCGGAATTATCGATTTGGGGGTTGGTTTTGTTGTTTCATTTTCCCACTAACTGACCCATCGGCCACCGGCCACCGCCATTCAAGGACGTTGGGCTATTGGCTGATAGCCCATTTTCCTTTAAAGGTAAGTAAGGTTTCGATCCCGATAATTATTAATTCTTGAAAACTGGAAGTAATTCTATTCCAAATTTTAAATTTTAGGAACTAGTTTCGTTTTTAGTAAAAATCAATACTAATATCGAGTACATGATATTATTAAAAAAAATAAAAAAAACAATAATCAATAATAATATTAAATAATAAAATTAAAGTTTTAAAACAAATTATTCTCATAATATTTATATATAATTGATAAAAATAAAAAATAAAAACATTATTATAAACAAGAAAACTAGTATCAGATACTTGGTAATGATCCCGATCTTATTTGATATCTATTGGTACAAAATTCAAAAAAATTAAGATTCAATCCTGATTATAATTGAAATCTAAATTTTAAATCCATGATTAATTTCAAATAAAATTTTATCGAATCTAACCAAGTCCGGACCAGGTAATCGGATTCTTTTTCCACCCGTAAGTGTAAAGACTTCAGATTCTAATCTTGATTTAACTTGAATTTATATTAGGGTAAATTACATAAATAGTCAAATAAGTTTGAGTAAGATTCTTCTTTTACCATAAAAGTTTGAAAAGTCGTGTTCTGATCACTAACATTTTCATTTTATAACAAAATGATCATTCTACCTAAAATGGTACGTGTAATCTACATAAAAACATGAAATTCCAATGTTATGGATGCCCAAAACCAAAGATCCAACAACAATCTTACAGGGAGCTGTCTTGTTCCTGAAAGTAAAACAGCAAAACAGGCGTTTTAACGTTAAACTTCAGTGCTCGTGAAATACGTTTGTAGGTACGATATAGAACATGAAATTTTCGAACCTGTGCTCTTTGATATGCATTTGTAATGTGGGTGCTTGCCGAGTCAAATAGCAGAATGAGAATATGGAACTCAAAGCTGTCTCTGTGTTCTCTTGTGAATGCGGACATGTATATAAATACTGGGTTCATAAGGACTACTGGACGCTGGACGCCTTGGCGGTTTGACGATCCAAGATAACATTTAAGATCTTTCCTGGAACAAAGATTCGCTTTTTGATTGGTTCCCCATCGAGGTACTTTGCGAGTTTTTCATCTTTAGAAGCTAACATAAAGGCATCCTCCTCCGAACATCCTTTTTCGATCTCAATTGTACCCCTTGTCTTGCCATTTATCTGGACAGGTAGTACGATGGTTGATTCCTTCAAGTACGTAGGATCAGCCTGACATCGGAGTATAAACAAGATTGTGAGGTAATCATGCTACCACACCCCTTTCTCCATCTTACAGCAGGTGATTCTTCAAATACAAGCAGTAAAAATACATAAATATAAATCGGGCCAGATTCTTTACCCTTGGAAAGGCCTCGTATGCTATTGAATCCGGATGACCGAGGCGAGACCAAAGCTCTTCAGCCATGTGAGGTGCATAAGGAGAAAGCAACAAGACAAATGCTTCAATAATTGCTTTTGGATGTTTGTCCCACTGATGACATGAATTAGAAAAACATCAAATCAGATCAGATCACAAATGGGCAAAGACGAGCATGAAACAGAAAACCGAAGAATATTGAGGCAGCATTCTTCTAAACATTACACAAAAAGTAATCTAACATGACCGAAGTCATAAAAGAATGTTAAATAATACTGAAAGCAAATGTCGCCACAAACCCCGTGATATCACTAATTAAAAGCCAAGGGAATTGTTCCTAAAAGAATACATATCGAACACATAAAGAAGAGGAATTTACGTCGTTCGTTCTCTTTCTACCAAAATCACTATAAGGATCTATAGTATATATAGCTAAAGAGAAAATCAAGGGTCATTTGCTCAATGAATAAAACCTTATATGCAGCATTGATGAACTCCATCATTGCAGAAATTCCGGTATTGAACCTTGTCCCTTCAATTTCCTCTGTCACCTGGTTAAGAAAAACATAACCAATCATCTGTCAGAAAGCAAACAAGGAATCTTAGGTTTCAGTAGTCATGCTACTTGTGCACTCCTAAATTGTTAAAATACCCTTTTGGATCAAATTGGAAAAAAATATATGATCTGGAGAAATTGTGGGTTAGTTAACACAAAGGCATAATAAATTGAACATTATAAACCAACGATAATCCTAGGAAGCGCATACTTCTTTGCAGATAATGCAACATTTACATAATTAATCAGATGTCTATAAGATAAAAATCGAGTGTGAATACGACCTTAGCGATGCATTTATGGAGGGCACGAAGTTGTTCGGTAGAAGGTTCCTCATCAGTAACCAATGTTCCATCTCTGAAAGCACCATGATGTAAGGGTGAGCCAACAATCAGCCTCCAAGTTCGTCCTAAAAATCGATGGACTCCTTCAATTCCACTAGTATTCCATGTTTTTGAGTCTCTATACGCAAAATGCAACAGGCATCTTTGTTGGGTTCCCTCTTATGACATAACAATTAAAATACTAAAATAAACTGAACCAAATATTACCGAAATGGTCCCATGAACATTTCATACAATCGAAGAGAATCAGCACCATATTCAGAAACAACATCATCAGGATTGACTACATTTCCCCTACTTTTACTCATTTTATGAGCACGTGCAATCAAGCGAATATTTGGGTTGTCTTTTAACACATAAAACTCCCCAGACTTCACAACCTACGGAAGGATTCACAAAAAAATAACAAGATGAATTGAAATGCCAGAATTTATAGGCTCATATTAAAACATGTGGAAGAACCGAAAAACATACTCTTTCCTCTGGAATGATTTCTTGAAGGTATTCGCCTAACTCATCTGCAGAGTCTGCAGATACATAGTTGCCATCTGTGTCTTTGTAGGCTGTAAATTGAACCTGCCACTCCAACCATGAGAAACACTTTGATTGAATTATCGCTTTACTAGGAACAAGAAAGTTTGCTTACTTCCCCAAGAATAATCCCCTGGTTTATTACACATTTGAAAGGCTCTTTGGTTGATACAACACCAATGTCATATAGAACCTGAAATATAGAATCAGAATGCCAAAATATCAGTTAGAAATAAAAATCAGACAGTGATTTTCAAAAAGAAAACCAGTCAATTTCAATTTTCAGAATGAAAACCAGACAAGTCAGTTCTCATTCTGGACATCCCGCAATCAAATTAGGACTTTTCGTCTTACTGTATCTCTAAAGAAACTTCCAACCATCACAACATGCTCATTTGGGAATAGTAGCTGAAAGATGACCCATCTTTATGTTTAGGCTCTACATATGATAGATTTGGTCCTATTCTAGCTCAAAACAATCAGAATTGACACTTTAATAGCGATCCCGAGTAGAACATTTAAGAAGACACTGATTTTTCATCCAAGAACACAACATTCAATAGAAAATACAAGAAGAATAAATGTTCAATCGCATTATATAAACAGTTCCACATGTGAAATGACCCATTGTCGCCACATTGGAAACTGTATGCGCATATTTACATAAAAGACAGAATAGACTTACCTTGTGCCAGAACCTTGAATAAAGTAAATGGAGAACAGCATGTTCAGCACCGCCAACATAGACATCAACTGGGCTCCAATACCTAGTAGTAGATGTAATATTAATGACGGGAAAGAAACCAGGCAATCAAATGCACACAAAAGACTTTCTTGAGTTCTTCATGAAAACTAAATGACAACTAGAATTTGTTATACAGAGAAAACTCATTATTGAAACAATTCATATCAAACAATGAAAGGATTTCCTTACTTTTCTTTTGCCTTGTCAACCAATTCATTGGAGTTTTTGGGGTCCATAAACCTCAAATAGTACCTGAATAAAGAAGGAAAAGGCATGAGACTCGAACATTCTACCAACATATATGAATTTTAACAATAAAAGACCACGTTAATTTCTCCATCAAGCCAATATAGTTCAACAAGCATTCAATTATTCAATTCGTAATGACAGGTAATTTACCAGCAAGAACCAGCCCATTGTGGCATGGTGTTTGTTTCTCTCATGGCAGGTTTCCCAGATGAAGGGTCTATGGTCTTAACCTGACATAAAGGAATGGATCTAAATTAACGCGTGATTAGCCATACGACTAGCATATGTAAAATGATAGGTAAATGAAATAACAAACAAAACCAAAGCCAAAATTGTACCCAAGACACTGCCTTGGACAGTGGTGGTTCCCCTGTTCCACTTGGTGTAAAATCATCCAATTCAGGAAGGGTAAGGGGCAGTTCAGTTTCAAGAACTGGAATGCTCTCACCACTATCTTCCAAGAAGATGACTGGGATAGGTTCTCCCCAATAACGTTGTCGGGCAAAAAGCCAGTCCCTCAACTTGTAATTCACCTAATAGATAAAACAACTGTTTAAGCAAAGAATGTCTTACATTATACATAATTATGGGCAAATCCATCCTTTTCTCTGAAAAAAACTGTTTCAGGTAACCAAGCAAAAGCACCTTTTTCTTTCCCTTTCCAGTTTTCTCTGCCCACTCAATAACTTTGTAAGCTGCTTCTTTGCTTGACAAGCCATTGATGTCAAGCCCCACTTCCATATTTGAAGAATTTATTATGATGCCTTCTCCGGAATAAGCCTTCTCAGGTTCAATGCAACTTCCATTGTTGGGTGTCACTACCCATTTGATTGGAATATTAAACTTTGAGGCAAACTCATGGTCACGAGCATCATGCGCAGGTACAGCCATAATTGCTCCAGTTCCATAACTGCACAAATACAATTTTGCATGTTTCTCGCGTATCGATAAAAACTGTCCACATGCTCACTAACAATTTGATTATCTCAAAATGACAACTACAAACGAGGATTTTATTCTAGACAAAGTTGACAAATGGACAGTATATATACATCTACCAATTGATAACAACTACAAAGAACATATCAAATGGGGAATCAAGTCAAACACACCTCCCCAACACGTAATCTGCAACCCATATCGGTATTGGTTCCCCACTTGTTGGATTTTTAGCATAGCAACCACTGAAGACTCCTGTTTTCTCCTTCTGAAGTTCAGTCCTTTCAAGATCACTCTTTCTAGAGGCAATGTCTTGATATTCCTCCACCTGAATTGTAAGATACGTTATCCTCGAATGACTGAAGTTACTAACAGAAAATGGTAGGTTAGAGAGGAAAGAGTAACATACACATTCTCTCTGTTCTGTGGATACTATTGATGACAAAAGGGTATACTCTGGTGCCACGACTAAATATCTGCATACAAACAAGCAGTAAGAATAAATCATACTTCACCAACTATTATTGAACTAACAACACTTAAGAATTGAGTGCAAGGGAAGTACGTTGCACCAAAGATGGTATCAGGCCTGGTAGTATAGACTGTAATTTTCATGTCTGTTTCCGTTCCATCACTGTCAAGAACACAAAATTCAACTTCGGCACCCTCTGACCTCCCTATCCAGTTCCTTTGCATTTCTTTGATACTTTCAGGCCAGTCGAGTTCATCCAGATCTTCAAGAAGACGATCAGCATAAGCAGTAATCTTCAACATCCATTGACGCATTGGCTGCTTGGTAATAAACAATGACACTGTAAAATATTAAACATTCAGAAAAACAGGGAATAAGCAAAGTATCTAAACTAGGAAAAATGGATACCCATAACACAGATAATTAAACTAAAATACCTTTCTGATAACAGGATGACCCCCACGCTCGCTTACACCATCCACAACCTCCTCATTTGCTAGGACAGTACCAAGAGCTGGACACCAATTAACCGGTACTTCAGCCTGAGCATAGAATCAGATCAATCATCAGATAGAGTTTTTGGTGAGGATGTACAAAAATAAGAAGAACAATAATGAACTCAGAACTATTCACAAGCCAGACCTGGTAAGCCAATCCTCTCTTTAACAATTGAAGAAAGATCCATTGGGTCCATTTATAGTAATCGGGTTCTATGGTGGATATTTCACGGTCCCAGTCATATGAGAAACCCAGGGATTTAAGCTGAAAAAGTAAATGATCAGAGTAAGAGGACATTCAAGCTAAT
The DNA here is from genome assembly GCA_035048815.1 of Abelmoschus esculentus. Taxonomy (NCBI): domain Eukaryota; kingdom Viridiplantae; phylum Streptophyta; class Magnoliopsida; order Malvales; family Malvaceae; genus Abelmoschus; species Abelmoschus esculentus. The sequence goes on from JAUCBN010000044.1 coordinate 13,812,536, forward strand.
CACAAAGATGATTGCAAATTGGCGGAGCTATCAAAACCAACCACCAAAGATGACCGGAAAATGGAAAATGGAAATTAGCCGACTTAAGAAGGTATACATTAAGAAACAATAAAAACTTCAAAGAAATATGCTACTTAAATGGACTTTTTAACAACTCTTTGCCTTTTTGAAGCTGGGAAGACTTCGATCATATATTTTCATTCTTTTTCTTTAAATAAGCACAGTAAGTTTATTTGAAGAACCATCAGAACCATGCCAGGCAGTTAGATGTAACTTCCAAAATCACAAATAAGTATCAACAATTCATCATACACATTTCACATATGTTTGATCTCCAAGCATAATAAAGAATAATAACCTGGGCACGAAAGCGATTAATGTTCCTCAATGTTGTGAGTTTTGGGTGAGTTCCAGTCTGTAAACCATAATACGAAACCAAATAATAAAGTAAAAACAGAACCATGGCATTCCACAATAAGGAGAATTAAAAATCAATATTTCAACACACACACCTCAATTGCATATTGCTCAGCAGGCAATCCAAAAGCATCCCATCCCATTGGATGCAACACATTGTAACCCTGCATGCGTTTGAACCTAGCAAGAATATCAGTGGCCGTATACCCCAGAGGGTGCCCTACATGTAATCCAGCTCCACTGCATTGTATACATCCAAAACATTCAACACAAAAACTTCATTCAAAACAACTCACTAAGGGTCCATTTAACAGAATCCCACTCCCAGAACAATCCAACTTCTACATAACTATCAATGGAACTCAGAGCCATGAAACCCAATCAACTAAAAAGCACAAACATATGCATAATGAAACAACAATTAAAAACGGATTAAGGGACCTTGGATAAGGGAACATGTCCAGGACATAATATTTGGGTTTAGAAGTATCAACATGATCAGGCGTACGGAAGATTCGATTATCTTCCCAATAACGCTGCCATTTGGGCTCAATTTCATCAAACGGATATGCCCTTTTAACAACCCCTTGCTTCTGTTTTTGCTCCTCTTGAGCTTCACTTACCGAGCTCATGATTCCACTTCTGCCAATACCAAAACAACCATAGTTTAAAAGGGTATGTTTTTTACATAGAGTGGAAGCAAAAGATGGTGACTTTGTAACATGGGAACGTTTCAATTTTCTTGACAACGAAAGACTTCTGCTTGAAAAGAAAAAAGAACGATGATTAAGATGAAGAGAGAGAGGACATGGTTGGAGTGTAGTATGGGCTATAGCCATTGTCTGGTCATAAATTAAGGTTCAAAGAAGAAGCTTGAGTGTGAGGAACTGGTCGAAGAAGAAAGAGAATCAGGATAATGTTGGGGATAATAAACTGATTGGTTCTTTTAACTTGGGCCGTAACATTTACCTTTGTAAGAAATTTCTGGGCCCAATATACCTGGAAGCTTAACTTTTCGCGCATATTAAAGAAGCGGGACATTAATCTTATATATAAATAATGACGTTGAACATCTTATCAGATATAATATTATCATACATTTCACTTGATTAATACTTCTCGACATAATAGTTGTCGAGAGCTATAGTTTCTCTAGATAATCTCTGCTAAGATTTGAAATGATCCAAACGAATAATTTTAGATAATTTAATTTAAAGCGACTAATACTCAAAATAATATGAACTCGTAATAACTCTATTAGAAATTTGTGAGCTTTAAATATAAATACCTAAACCCCAAACAACATGAACTCAAAAAGACACTAATCCGAAAGTGACTCAAACTGAAAACAATCTAAATTCTTAATATTTGTTTTAACTTTTCATCTCATCGATTTAAATTTAAGAACTCAGATTAGATTATAACTTGTTAGGAGTTCATGATCCGAAATAAACGAAACAAGTTTTCAAAAATCCCATTACAACCAGCAGTCTGATGTTCTTCTGGTAAAGCTGGGAACTGTTGCAGATCAAGCTTCTGCATTCTTCTTGTTCAACCTTAATGTTAACATATATGGAACAACATAATCAGAGATTTGATCTAGTTTCAAAAGGCTTAAAATTTTCAGACAAACCCCAAAAACTTTTCGGACAAGAATACTAAAATCGGACATTGCCTAATCAGTTGCATGCAACCTACTTTCTGGTGAAGCTTGGTTATAATAATCCTATGGCCAGCTTTTGTGTACCACGTACAATAATATGGCCCCATGTGAGTCTACTATATCTTACTTGTAATTCGAGACAACGTCAAATTTGACAACCACTATGCTTCCTATCATTCATACATATACACACTGCCGACGGTATTCGATAATCAAAGACGGAAGTAAGATTTTATATTAAGAGTAAACTTATATAATTCTAGGAGAATAAAATTATAAAATTTAAAAGTAAAAAATAATTTTTTAATAAAAAAATATATATAAATTATATAATTTTTAAATTTTAAATTTTTAAAAGGATGATTATTCTTTCTGACCCTTTTCGAATCTCATCCTATTTATAATAAGATGGTTCGTTAAGCTTCCCGTGCATGTTTGGTCGTAAACTACGAGAATAATTTCTATCGACTGCTAAATTAAAACAATAATTTTAAAAAAGATAATCAATTTGAAAATTATTTAATTTTACGTATATTGTACCAATAAATTCCCCTTAATTTAACTTTAATAATGAAAAAATGAAAGGGAATATTCATTTGATCTAATATTGAGCTTAAAATATTATTTGTATCGCGAGTTTGATAGTTAAATTCTTATCATTCCTTTTATGATAAAATTAAAATAAAATTACGAGAAAGATTAAAATATCTATCTTTAAAACTAATAAAATTTTAAATATAATTAAATTATTTTATTTTCGTTCACAGTTTAACGGTAGTTAGGCAGATTTTTGTTATCACACTCAAAGCTTTTTTCTAAAAACAATAATTGTTCCATTAAACACTTGCGCTACAAGGCTCGTGTCGCTCAAGCCTTTCTTTAAATGTTAATTAAGCACTATTAAATTATACCAACTTTATATATGTTATTGGATAGTTATTTGATATATTGATAATGAAAATTTTAATTTTTTTAAGCGCCTTAATTTTAGGATTTAAAGACTCGTTTTATATTGTAAAATTTAAAAATACAAATGTAATAGTTTAGAATTTAGGATTTAGAGTTAAAATTTAAAGTTTATAGGTTAAAACCTAAATCTGCAACAAATTACCTTAAAACTTAATCATAATGTCTAAACCCTAAATCCAAATCTTAACATCTAATTTCTAACTATTACCTCTAAATTCTAACCCTGCACCTAAATCCCTAAATCACTCAATGGGTTCTATTACTATTATTCATTGACCGACTAGTTCATATCGAATTTTATAAAAATTTAATTATAAGTACGACATTTCCACAGAGATAGAGAAACGTGTGTAAAAAAACAGAAAATTTTATTAAAAAATATAGAACCGGTAAACAATAACTAAATTTTAAAATTAATTATCAACCATTCATCGAAAAATTACGAACAATAAACTTTTGAAAGAGAACTATTTTTTTTATTATATTAACTTTTAAATATACATAAAACAATAAAAATTACTGATATATAAATTATATAAAAATTAAACTCCACAACCAGTTATATATAATTAAATATTATCTGTCATAATTGAATTATTATAAATCTTAACACTAAAATTTGGAGTCTAAACTTAAAGACAAATACATAAATAAACATGCTTATAGAAATCAAATTTTAGACAATTTATCTAGAAAAAAAATTCCAAAACAATCCTCAAGTAAAAATTAATTTAAAATTAGTATCATATCAAATAAAAAATAGAATCAAATGATGTACCATTTGCTTTATTTTTCTTTAAATTATTCAACTTTTGTATGGGTTAATGATTAATTATTTTTATTTAAATTCTCATTGTTATAGAAAAGCCAAAAATTAATTAGCTGGAGTCTCCTTTCAATCATCAGCACCCACTAAAAGGTGGTTCAAAAAAACCCAAAAGTCAAAAAGAAAAAAGAAAAAGGGAAAGTTAATATTCTCTCATGGGTTCACAAGTGCTCATTTTAGTCATTTTCAGAGAAAAAAACACAGCAGAGTTTCAATTTGTTGGGGGCATGTAGGCTCTTTTTATTGGTCCTTCTTACTTAATTACCCCTGGTCCCTCCCTGTATCTTTCCCTGCCTTAAAATTGGAACATCAATTATGTATTAGATTAATTAAGATGTAAATATTTATATTTGATTTATTATGAAATTCGATTAATTAAAATTGATAATATATTGTATAATAGTTTGAAGGGTAACATTTGATATTGGAGTTAATTTTAAGAATATTAGTGATATAAAGTAGGAAGAACTAATAATGTTGGTATATTACGTCTTTGTTTTATGCCCGTTCATATTTGGGAATTGTTGTTATTTCTAATAATGTTGTTCTTAAAGTTTAGGGTTTAGGTATAACCGAGAACCATTATAAGATAACTCTCTAGACCAAATTTATATTAAGTTCGAACTTTTGACTTATAAATCTAACATTTCATTTTATTAGACCGACTAATTATTGGTAAAGAAATTTCGAATCTAAAACTAATTTAACATGTCTTATTTACAGGACTAGACGAGTCATTGGAAAAGTATATCACAAAAAACGTGAGATTCAACGTTTGGGAATGGATTGGTTTTAACTGTGACATTATCAAACTTTTATTGATTGTCAGAGCTAGCTGCTATGAAAATGAAGGTAAAGAGGGTGCAGCATATGACATTTGTGACGAATTCCATATTTATTTCACGAGTAAAACATTTGATATGGATCGAGTAACAAAAACCAATCCAACACTAAGTTGGAATGCAACAATTTCCAGGAAAACCAATCGTGGGATTAAAAGATACACCCAAGGCCAATGCATGAACAAAGAGCAAAGAATTTTCCTTTAGTTAATTCCAATTCCCAACATTGAAACCTGTTGAAAGCAGTCTTTAAGTTAAATAACAAAAGTAGATGATCAAAACTCGAATGTGACAGGGAAAAGGAACCTGAGACAAGTGAGAAAATGTCAAAACCTTGCTTGTCTACTCTGTCTGAACTTAACCTTTTTTTGTGTTTATTATATTCTACTTAGAAAAGTATTGATTTTTCATCCAAATTTTACTGCCCACTCTTCTTGTGCCAGTTTTGACCGACACCCTTCTAATAAAATCACACATACTATCTCTCTTCGTTACTAGGCAGCTGCCCCCAAGCTTCGGATCTCCTTCTCTCTCTTTCTTTTGCTTTAATGGCGATGTTTTGAATCACAGAGTTCCCCAACAACTATTTCTGCTCCCCATTTTCTTCCTTACTATTCATCTTCTTCAGCTGTGATTGAGTGCCTATTCCCATGGTTGTCTATCATGTGCTTCACCTCAACTGATCTCTAAATCACCTGCAACAACTACTACAAGACTGAAAGAACCCCGAAAAAAGTATAACTAGAAAAGCTACCAATGGGTTACTGTAACAGGCCTTTTTCTCTTTCTATGACTCGTTTGTTGCTCAATGAGTTTGTCTTACTCGGTTTGATTTTTTCATCCACTCCAGCTCATTGCATCACTGATCCTACAGATGGTATTTCTTGTTTTCCATTTTGATTTCATTTTCTAATTGTTTAGCATTGGTGATTTGGTTGCTTGATGCGGTTGCGGCCAAGTCTAGTTTTTTTTTTAGGCTTAGATGTGAATTTGATTAGTAAAGATATGATCTTTGACTATTCTGCATTTTCTTTTGCTTGGAAAGTTGAATCTTTTATGCTGTGTTGTTTGTTTCTCCAGAAAAAAAAAAATGTCAGTAAAATTAAGGGGAAATATACTTGCTTTGGTTCCTTAGGGATTATTAAATGGAGGGTTTAATCAATTAATTCAATCTAATCTTTATTTGATTTATTAATTTTTGGAACCTGGTGTCTGACTGTCTGGGGATGTCTTACTAAGTTGTTTCCTTTGATTTTTTTGGACAGTTCAAGCGCTTCAGGTTATCTACACTTCATTGAACAGTCCTTCAAAGTTAACAAATTGGAAAACTGATGGTGGTGATCCATGTGGAGAGTCATGGAAAGGGGTTACCTGCGAGGGCTCAGCCATCGTTTCCGTGTAGGAGATTGTATTTATTTCGAATATAGCTACTTATCTTTAAGGAAATCTGTAGTTTTGATCAGTTTATGTTTTGGTTAATGAGCGCTTGTTATTGTTTATAACAGTGATATTTCTGGGTTAGGACTTTCTGGAACCATGGGATACTTACTCACCAATCTTATGTCATTGAGAACACTGTAAGATTACTCCATTGCTCCGATGTCGATCCGTAATTAAGCTGTCATTCAGATTGTAACTCTTTATTGATCAGTAATTAGTCCATTGGCTTTTTCTTTGAATTATGTTAGTGATTTGAGTAACAACAACATGCATGATACGATCCCATACCAGTTGCCGCCGAATCTTACGAGCCTGTAACGTCTCTAATTCATGGTTGTTTCCGTTGTTTTCATTCTTTTAATTGCTTGATCTTAAGAACTTATTTATTGCATGATGATGCAGGAATCTTGCAGGTAACAACTTCAGTGGGAATCTTCCATATTCCATTTCTAGTATGATTACTATTACTTACCTGTAAGTAATATGTCTCGAATGCTTTGATGTTTTATTTACAAACTGCACAATGAGTAGCAAATCGAAACTTTCTTCCATTCCCTAATTCTAAATCTTTGTTTATAGGAATGTAAGCCGCAACTTGCTTTCCCTGTCTGTTGAAGACATTTTTGCTAATCTTTCCAGACTTGGGACCTTGTAAGTGAACTTAACTTTATGCCCGGTTCAAATCCTAAACTTTCGGTTTTTAGTTATATTCGGATAATTACTGAAGTGTTTTCTTTTGAAACAATGCCATTAATATGTTCCCGGTTTTTGAACTTGTTCAATTGAGCAACTAAAAAATGTCCATCTTTTGAGAGATCAGATATCATGCTTTTCATTCAAGTCTCATGTTGGTATGGTGATTAGATGTTTTTCGTAAATTTGTAATATAAATCACATATATGAATTCCAATTGCTTGGAACATTGTAAAGGTCTCTCGCAGTCTATTTATTTCCGAATATTTTTCCAACTGGTGTAAACTCGGGTACCTTTTTAATGCAGGGATCTTTCCTTCAACAATTTTAGTGGGGATCTTCCCATGTCATTTAGCTCATTGAGGAATCTTTCTACACTGTAAGTGTTGCATCATTAAGAGAAAAAATGAAAGGGAAAACGAGTGATATTCCGTATTCGTGCAGCTTCTTGATCGAGTGGTATTGATTGTCTGAATTTGTGGCAGGTATATGCAGAACAATCAATTGACTGGTTCACTTAATGTCCTTTCGGGTTTACCTTTAACGACTCTGTAAGTTACTTATCTCATACCGTCTCAGTTTTTACTCTCTTTCAGTCTGTTCTTAATTATGCACCTTCGATTCTTTACAGAAATGTTGCAAAGAACCATTTTAATGGATCGATTCCTCGGGAGCTTTTTTCAGTCCCAACTTTTGTGTAAGGCTTGATATTGTATCTCTTCTGAATCTAGTATGTGCAAAATTTGAAATTTGTTATAAACAACTGGAACAGATACGATGGCAACTCCTTTGCCGACGGGCCTGCTCCTCCTTCACCACCTGGTAGATCTCGCGATAAACATAATCCTCGATCTGGAGCTCGTTCATCCCCAAGTTCTGATGGTCAAGCATCAGATTCTGATAATGGACTATCAGCCGGAGTTATTGTAGGCATAGTTCTTGGCTCTTTGCTACTGCTTGTCCTTGCAGTACTTGCTCTTTTTTTCTGCATCTGCAGAAACAAAGGAAAGGTGAACGGTGCAAGAGCTTCAAGGGAAAATCTTTCGGTTAGCACCGGTAACGGTAGGTTTTCTACTTCGTTTTTCTGTTATCCGACAGTACTTAAGAAAATTGATTTCTTTTGTTACAGCATTTGATTGCATAATCCTCATTGAAAGTGTGAAGTGGAGCTACACTCTTTGGGAGTGAATCTATTTCTAATTATTAGACTCAAGTAATCAATAGGCTGCTCGTTTTTTGCAGTACATGCTGAGATGCACGAGCAGAGGGTGAAAAATGTTGCTGCCATCGTAGATTTGAAACCCTTACCTGCAGAACCGATAGCAGTCGAGAGGGTGTCCAAAAATGGGTCTTTAAACAGAATGAAGTCTCCCATCACTGCTACATCGTTTACGGTCGCTTCATTACAAACAGCAACTAATAGTTTCAGTCAAGAATATCTTATTGGTGAAGGCTCCCTCGGTCGTGTTTACAAGGCAGAGTTTCCAAACGGAAAGGTTAGTAACTATAATAAATGTTTAATATTGAACTTCTCTCAAGCAACAAACCCATGCCAGATAACTTAGAGAATAATGCAAGATTTTCAGAATACTTAATCCTTTAATCTTGTTTGATGTAGACAATGGCTATTAAAAAAATCGACAATGCGGCATTATCATTACAAGAAGAAGACAATTTTCTGGAAGCCGTTTCCAGTATGTCCCGCTTGAGGCATCCCAATATTGTTACATTGGCTGGATTCTGTGCGGAGCATGGACAGCGTCTTCTGGTATATGAATATATAGGAACCAATAGTCTTCATGATATGCTGCACTTCTCTGACGAGGGTAGTAAGAATTTAAGCTGGAATGCACGTGTCAGAGTGGCACTTGGCACTGCCCGGGCTTTAGAGTATGTTTTATGTGTATGATTCTCTTGAGTCAATCTTATATGTGTTGCTAGTATTTGTCTGCTTGTTTGCATATGTTCCTTTCTGATGAAGCTGTTGTTGTCAGATACTTGCACGAAGTCTGCTTGCCGTCTGTTGTACATAGAAATTTCAAGTCCGCAAACATATTACTTGATGAAGAGCTCAATCCTCACTTGTCAGACTGTGGTTTGGCTGCTCTTACCCCAAATACCGAACGTCCGGTAAAATTTTTCCTTTGACAAAAAAATGATCATTGGTGAACGAAGTGTTTGTGAATAAGTTTTATTCCAGCTTGTAACTATTTTTTGGTTCAACCAATACTGTGCAGGTTTCAACACAGATGGTTGGTTCATTCGGTTATAGTGCTCCCGAGTTTGCATTGTCTGGAGTATATACTGTAAAGAGTGATGTATACAGTTTTGGAGTGGTGATGTTGGAGCTTCTGACTGGTCGGAAACCACTCGACAGGTAAAATCCATTTCCGGTTTCCAGCCAATAGATCATGATCTATAGATGTTGGCATTGTTACAAGCTTTGTCTATTTGTCCCAAGTAAATTTTGTTATGGTGTAAAACTTTATTCTGCATTTTTTAGTTCAAGGGTGAGATCCGAGCACTCGCTCGTCAGATGGGCCACGCCACAACTACACGATATAGATGCCCTGGCAAAAATGGTAGATCCTGCGCTCAATGGCATGTACCCTGTGAAATCTCTGTCTCGCTTTGCCGATATCATTGCTCTCTGCGTTCAGGTAAAGCTATCTACGAATGCTTTGGACAATCTGGATTAAGTTAACTTGAGTGGTTTAGTAGGTTAAAAGAAAGGAAAATTTTCTAATTATGAAATTTTCTTTTTCTATGCAGCCGGAACCAGAGTTTCGCCCCCCTATGTCCGAGGTTGTGCAAGCTTTAGTGAGGTTAGTGCAAAGAGCAAGCGTAGTCAAAAGGCGATCGAGCGATGACTCAGGCTTTGGATATAAAACTCCAGATCATGAGATTATTGACATGTCATTTTGAGTGTCGGGTTGGAACCAGAAGCTTGAAACTGATGCATTGCGACCATGTACACAAACATGCTAAGGTTCCAGATGACAAAAAGAGCAGACAACTTAAAGCGAGAAAGGTCCATCAGAGAATCAAAATCAAGAAATGGAAAAGAAATGTTCTGTAATTATCTCAGACATGCAAATATATAGTTGTATTATTGGACATTATGATGCACATTCATGTTTTGCATCTTTACAATAAGAAAAATAAAAATTTTCCTTAATTCATACGGAGTATATTCCCTTGGTTTCTGTGTATGATTAAACAATCGAAACTGGCCTAATCGATACTGGAATTCTTACAATGTGATTTAAACTTCCTGTTAAAATAATTTCCCCGAAGCTGAACACATTTGTCGATTGAGTCACATTGATTTCGATGTCCAAATCTTGAGTTCCATCCGGGGCTATAGTAAACCAAGGTGGATGCAAGGTGATTGTTGTCCCGTTTGGCGGTATAGCTAAGCCTACATAAGTCTCTGGTTTGGTTGCTATATTCTTGAAACTCCGTTTCACTGTCAGCGATCTTCTTAGTGCAGATATCGTTACTGATGGTATGTTCAAGTTAGCCGGGTGGCCAAGCGACTGGCTGCACCATACTCCAGTGGCAACTCTGATTGCAAAGCGATCAATGTTCGGCATCGAACACAAAAAACTGATATAATCTTCAAATTCTGCTTCATGATAACATTATAAAGAACTAAGTTGTATATGCTGGTCGAACTTGATGATGGAATTTGGAAGTGAAAAAGGGTTTACCTGATGATAAGACTAAGCCTGGATCCATGGCATGACTTGGATTAACAAAGCCGGCACCAAAATCAAAATTATTAGCAGCATACAAGCTCCCAACTCCGAATCCTTCGGCCATTATAACCCCACCATTGTTATCGAACTTGGTGGCCGTGGTTGACATAGCCGATGCAATCATCGAAGGCGTCCAGGAAGGATACTTTTGCTTAATCAGTGCTGCAATTCCGGCAATATGAGGTGCAGCCATGCTTGAACCAGATATCAGAGCAAAATTATAGCCTATATATAAATAGTTTCAATGCCTAATCAACTCTCTGTTTCCAGACAATTAGTAACAAGGTTGATGAACATTTTAATTAGTTACCAGTTAGAATCGGATCAAGGGTACTCAAGGGGCTCCATGCTGCCCAAATTTCATGTCCTGGGGCAAGAATATCAGGTTTTAGTACATCGGCAGGGTTCCGGTTGATGTCGATAAAATCAGGTCCCCTTGCAGAGAATCTGCTAACAATGGGTGCTTGGCCACCAAACGAAGCAAATCTACCGTCTAGTATAGCAGCTCTCGCGTTGAACTGTGTTACAACACCTCTTGCATCCCTTAATGTTTGTTGTTCATAATATTGAGATATAATCTACAAACAAACATAATAGTGTAAGAACTAGTTGTTGACGATGGGAAAATTTGCCTGTTGTTGAATGATAGAACTGTTTTACCTTTGCATCTGCAACTTTTGTGATCAAAGTTCCAGAAACAGAATAAGGAATCGGTTGGCCAATGAAATCACCATAACTCGGACTCGCAACAAGAACGAATCCCATGAATCTGAGAACTCTCGCAGTGTCGATAATGGCGGTTAATGTGGATGTGTCATTATAGAAACCAGCTGAGAAAGTGCATATAACAATACTATCCCTCACTACATTAGGGTCGAAAGCTTCCGGATATTGGCACTCTTCGACATACTGCGGAGTCCGAGGGAATGTTCCACTTAAATTGATTGCATCCTTAGCCAAAACTAGCTTATACAATAATGATCCATTTCCAAAAGTTGGAGCTAACAAAGACAACATATATGTATTTGTTATTCTCTGTTTTTTTAAGGTTTTTAAAACTATCCACTTCTGGTAAAAGAATGAAATACCTGATAACCCCACGCCAGAAATATTTAGGCCATTCCCTAGTAGAAGAGAACCGACGTATCGCCGGTCTGTCCTGGAAGCGGCTGCACCGACAGTCCAAGGGCTGTATGACAACACTGTTGAAGGACCAGGGCCTGAATTTCCAGCAGCCTGTACCACAAAAACCCCTGCTCTTCGTGCAAATAACATGGCTATGTCAAAAAAGCTCAAGAATGTGACTGAATCTTGTGGTGGTTCATCTGGTCCGATCGACAAATTTAAGATATCCACTCCATCTGCTACTGCCTGTGGTATCACCTCCCAAATTATATTAGAAACTTGCATGAAAGTAATGCATCGTCATATTAGAAACTGATGTAGATTTCATAGCCTACTTGATCAATTGCTGCAACTACATCAGCTATTGTTCCCACTGTCGGATAGACAGCCTTATAAACGGCAATTCTATTTCCGAAAACGAAAAAGAACCCAATATTCAATATCATTACTAAAATCATCTCACAATACCAGAAAATAATATGCATAATGAGTTAAGTAAAACGGACCTTGCACGTGGTGCCATCCCACTGGCTCGTCCATAAAAGAAACTGTTAACCACCACAGGGACACCCGCGTTTCCGGCCGCAGTAGATGCTACGTGGCTGATCCAAAGAACATATTGTCTCCAACGTTACAAACCAATACATAAATCACAAAGTTAATATGTTACCTTATTTGTTTCATACATTTACCTTCCATGGCCAACTGCATCAGCGGGTGAAGGAATATCTATTGTAGCATTAAGAGGAGTGAGCGCTTGAGCTCCGGCTATGAAAAACCTGGCAGAAACAATCTTACCGTTGCATGAAAACGGTGGAAATTGAGGACCAGTCTCACATGCGCCAGAAAAATGTGAGATATTGGACGTTATAGGATTGAGTATGTCATAAGCAAAGCTTGGGTGAAAAGGGTTGATCCCCGTGTCAACGAAACCGATTACAATGCCGTCTCCTGCGTTTCTATCGCCTCCTTCTTGAGTCCACACGGTTTGCGGTAACCCTAAGAACTGAGGACTGTAAGTAGTCATCGCTTTGGTTCTTCTATCTCCTTCAACCAACTTCACTCCCGGAGCTTGTTTTAGTTTCTTAGCCTGAAAATTTTCATGGCAATTACAGCCAGATAGAATGAAACAATGGCTAAAACAAAGTACTAGGAAACAACCTGGGATGGTGTTGTGTGGACAGCAAAGCCATTAATAACATGTTTGAAGCTGTATAGCTTGTTATAGCTTCCCTTGTCCATAGTGCTTTGAAGAACTTGGTCATGAGAATCTATCAACTTCTTTGCATGATTTTTTGAAGCTTCACTAATCATTCAATACAGAAAGAAAAAAAGTGTTAAACTAAAGTTTTGAACATCAGTATTCCAACATTAAACTAAGATGTTTTATAACATGTTTCGGTCTTGTAACCTGTTGGGATCGACTCTTCTTCCATGTTGGCTAGGTAGATCGTCGCCATCCCCATGAAATGCTACTGGCTCTCCTTCCATTAAAATCAAATATATCGATCTCTCTTCTACGATAGATGCAATGGAACTCATCACGAGAAGATAAAAGAGAAGGAGAAGAACCGGAAACCTCGATGCAGCCGATATATCGACCCCGTTTGCCATGTTTGTGCAAGGAAATGAATGGTTTCATGGAGTCTTCTGTGTTTAAATATAAAAGGAAGTAGCATGTTTTGTACTCTTTCAGGAACCAAGTGCAAAGCACATAGTATTATCCACATTGTTAACGTGACTAAAGCTGTTTCCTTTTATGAATTGCAGCCCCAAATGATGAATTGTGACAGTTACCTTCATTTTTCCAGCTTCGATTCAAATTAAATCTGGTAGTAATCAAGACTAAATCAGGTTGTTCATGTTTCGACAATGCTGTTTCACACCTTGTCTGAAACTCCGGAAGAAAAAATGATTTTCTCGAGTTCTAAACTAAAAAAATTTGCATCCACTTTTTCATCGGACCACTTGTTAGATTCAAACCAATAGTATTATTGTTATTTATCGAACTTCAAACACATGATATTAATATTTATCAAACATCCAATAGAACAAAGTTCTACACATGGTATTATTAAATTAATCAGTCATCATCTTCAAGCTTAAGAAACTACCAATTGCCAGGCATAGTCCTCCTCAGGAAATCAACGGTGTTCTTTGCAGCTACGATGGAGATCTCGTAATACAGAGGGAATTGAAACAAGGCGAATATGCTGATGGGAAGTAACGCTGCTGCATATGTTAAATGTTGGGTCCATGTTGTTTTGAATTGAGCAAGAAGGAAAATTGTGGCCGTGAAAGTAAGCATTGTTGTAGTGACAGAGAAGAAGAGAAAAGTGAATCCCAATGACAGATTGCGAGGGATTCGATAATGGAAATCTTCGAACTCGAGTGAAGAAGTGAGGATTGACAGGAAGAGCACCACCGAGGTTAAGGAGCTTGCGAGGCCTGCTACATCCATGACGGTGAAGAACGAGTAGAGAGGTTCGCTGAGGAGGACCGGTTTTCCGTCTGCACGATCGAAATTTTTGTTACTTAGTGCTTATGTAAGAGAAGAATGACTAAACTTTTGAATTAGTTACCTGACTTGAAGCCTCCCGGGGCCGTGTATGCGGCGGCAAAGACAACGGTGGCGACGAGAACTGCTACCGTAGAGCATGATTGAGAGGTGTTCTTCACCCACTCTTGTGCCGTTTTAAGTTGCTCCGAATGCATGTCGTTGAACAACGTATCGGCTGTCTTGTTGTCCTTGTTTCGGTGCAGCTTGAAATGTGACGGAACATGAGCTCTAACATCCTGCAACATGATCACATCAATAGCCGAATGCCGATGTCGAAATTCGAAACGATTAAAAGACGGATCAATTACCTCGAACCATTTCAATTCTTTTTTCAGTTCGAGAGCAGGGGTACGTCTGGTTCCACCCTGATAATGTTCGGTCACAGCAGCATGGTGTAATATGGTGTAGCCATCGTTATCAATCCCTCGAGCCAACCTGTTTTTCTCGTCACAACTCTTAATGATCAGATCATACACTTTGGTCGTACGATGTAAAGTGACGACATGCAATATGTTCTGTCCCAATTTGTTTATGTGCTCAACTGCTTGAGGGTACTCCTTGAGTATCTCCTCCACAATCTCGACGATCCCCGTCCTGGCCGCGATAAACATCGGCGTTTCGGGTTCATAATTGCATTCATCGGCCGTTGCACTCTTCTTCACCTCTTCTTCTCCACCCTCCTTTCTTTCCAAACAAATCATATCGTCCTCTTTCGGTTCATAAGACCGGAACCAAGACAAATCGGTTCGAACCAAAAGCTTCGCCAGTGTAACAGCGGCTGAATGCATTTTCTTTTGGTTCCACACTCGATTAATCATTTCCCAGCCTACAAAAGTATAAAGAATATTTGGGTGAATTTTTTTAACATATAATTTTAACACACTTCTCTTCGTCTATAATAAATATTAAATAATTAAACATGTTCGATTTCGTATTAACGAAAATAATATGTGATTTTAGAGGAATGTAAAGTATAATCGAAGCTTTAATAAAATATATGGGGACGGTCGATTTCTAACCTGCAGCAAGGCACCTCCAGAAACGGCAGTAGAGCTTGAAACCTGTTACATAGTGGAAACGATTACAGTGAAAATTCATCAAATATTGCTAAATTATGGTTTTAGTTTTAATTTGATTTTTAAATTAAACCAGTACTACTTTGATTTAATGGATTTAAAGACATTAATTAGATAGTGAAAATTTTAGTGTCCATTGTACAAAAAGTTACCTTTGGATTGGCCGGATTGATGGAGAGCTTTACTTGGTTCATTCAGCTCCAAATCTTTGTCCTCCGGAACCCCTTCAAACAAATAATGAGAATAAACTAAATAATTATAAATAAAGTAATTTATATATATTTAAAAAATAATGATATAATACGATTTGATTTATCATAAACATATAAATTAAATAACGTACTATTATAGACGAATGATTCGAATATTCCGGGGGCAAAAGAACTCTTAAAAGCAGTGGCCATGCTAGCCAGAAGATGGAGACTCGTCTTCCCATCCTTGTCTTTGTATGTTGCAAGCTGTGGATCCCTTTCCACAAACCAAATTGCAGTGTCTGAAATGTAAAACATAGAAATGTTAGCTCGTATTTTTAAAGGTATAATTTTTTTTGAGCCCCTCTACTTTGTTGAAACTTGAGATTTAATCATTCTACTCCAATTGGACATAATTAGGCATATACCAAAGTGTTGGCCAATGACTGCAATATGAAGAATGGAGACTCCATCATCTCTTATGTAATGTTCATGGAGATTCCCCACTCGTTCGATCTCTCTAGCCATGTACATCACCATCATTTTGTTACCATATTCGGCAGCTCGGAACAACCGCGTCTCGCCTAGCTTGTTTTGATCCGCCAGTATCGCATCCCTTTCACGTACATCGTTTTCGTGGTTTGACGTACCGTCGGAGAATAACAGCTCTCTTATCAACAAATCAGCTGCTTTGATGTTGGCAGTGGTCACCACTTCATGAAGAATGGTGTTGCCATATATGTTCTTCATCCTCAGCAGCTCACGTTTCCTTCCGGATGGCACCAATTTCACCAGCATTTCCAGGATTTCTTCACTCCCTCTGTAGGCTGCAACGTGAAATATAGTATCCCTACACACAGTGACTCGATCGAACAACGCTTCGATGTTTTCCTGGTAAATCTTTCTTAACCCTGGAACGTCATCTGCCGAAAGCTTGTCATAAACATTTTTCATTTCCTTAAAATTTTTCGACTCGGATTCGGAGATAATTATTTTTTCCTCCATGGCTAAAACTTTGAGATAGCTTGGGGAATGGTGACTCCCCTAGGAGTATTTTATAGCTTGATACTACTTGATGAACCGTTGCTGCAAAACATACGTGCATGGCAATGCCAATGGCAATACCATAGCATCTGTACTTTGCTTAACTAGTTGATAAAGATGAAAACGTGAAAAAGAAAAGTCGAAGAAATCGTGAGCATATTATAAAGTGAAAAAAATTGTAAGCCAAGCTTAAAACACATGCATTGTGATACACACCGTTGGGGCGGAACTAAAATTTATTATAAAAGGATAAAAATATATATTTTAATTTTTTTATTGGTAAAATAAAAAATGATTTTTTAAAAATATATATTTTAAATTTTTTATTTCTGTTTAATATATAAAAATAACAATTGACGAGAATCGAACCTTTTTTCCCCTTAAGTTTCTTCCATGCACACCGCATTGCATGCAGATGACAATACCGAGAGGGAAGTCGTATGTTAAATCTTAAAATTCATATATGATTTAAAAATTTTATATATTTCTTTATTAAAAATATATTTTTTATCTCTAAAATTTATAGGTCGCAAATTTAGTATCAAAATCATCTCATATATTTATGTTGTACATGCCCTGACCTGTTTTCTAATATTCAAACTTTTTTTTTTATAAATTGAATTTTATTCATCTAAGAATACCTAAAAAAACACTTTACAAAATATTAACCACTCTCACCTATCCCACCCGAATGAGCTATTCACATGACTCCTATCTCATTGTTATACTTCGATCAAATTTTTTAAAACAACAATCAACTAATTTGAGTCTAACATTTTTTTTATGAACAAAAAATCTACAATGCTTGTCGTTGCTCTTTTTCATGTACTCTACAGTTTCACTAAGTCCAAAGATGATAGTTAAGGCTACACCATGTCAATCGAATCAAAATTGCTTTCATAGATTTTCCTTTACCGGCACGTTGTATCCACTCTAGAAACCCCCAACGAACATGTTCAATTTGTTCTCCCAAGTCATATAATACTAGTGACTAGATTTGCAACATGAATTGGCACTCTCCAAATAGGTGATCCTTAGACTCAATATGCTCGATACACATTAAACATGTAGGATCCAATTGCACTCCCCACTTGAGCATACGTACCTTTGTTGGTAGTTTATCTAATACAACCAACCATGATATAAAAGAGTGACGAGGTATGATCAAGCTGCCCCAAACTACCTTAACCCATGGCACTTTCTTTTTTATAGGTCTAAGTAAATCTCAAGCTAACCGAGTTTTATAGTCTTTCTGTTCACTTTCAACCAGTAACCATTCGTTTTTAAGTTTCATAAGTTTCTTTCAAGCTCAATTATAACTACCTTTCACTTGACAGTGTAAAACAGAATGCTTAAAACAAATGTCGAAAGTTTTAAATCTTAAACCTTAAATATTTATATTTTATTTATATATTAATAAATGAGTTTTGAATTTATCAAAACACATGATAATATTATTTAATATATATTACTTATCAAACATCAAACACAAGATATTATCAAGCATCCAAATATCCAAAATAGAACACAGTTCTACACATGTTAATATTATTTAAGGCTTAGTGAAACAAGATAAAATTCCATAAAAAACAATATTATTTATTGCAGAGCTTCTTGAATTCAATTCTTGTTGTTTCTTAAATCAGTAATCATCTTCAACCTTAAGAAACTCCCAATTGCCAGGCATATTATTCCTGAAGAAATCAAAGATGCTCTTTGCAGCTGCAATGGAGTACTCGTAATACAGAGGGAATTGGAACAACGCAAATATGCTGATGGGAAGGAACGCTGCCGCATATGTTAAACTTTCTGTCCATGACGTTTTGAAGTGAAAAAGCAGAAGAATCGTGGCCGTGAAAGTAAGCATGGTTGTAGTGATAGAGAAGAAGAGAAAAGTTAATCCCAGTGAGAGATTGCGAGGGATTTTGTTACGGAAATCTTCAAACTCGAGTGAAGAAGTTAAGATTGACAGGAAGAGCACCACCGAGGTCAAGGAGCTCGCTAGGCCTGCGACGTCCATGACAGTGAAGAACGAGTACAGAGGTCTGTTGAGGAGAACCGGCTTTCCATCGTCTGCAATGAGACACGATCGAAATCTTTGTTTCTTAGTGTTTATATAAGCAGGGAGGGACGGTGATGATTGAAATTTGAAAGTTGGAGGAGAAAAACATGAATATCTAAAAACCAGGGGTTAAAAAATATTGGGGTTGGAAGGTCATGGCCCCCTCCAGGCCCCGGGGGACTTAGTCCCTTCGTCCCTATATGTAAGAGATGAATGATGAAATTGAAAACTTTTTATTTTTAAGTGGTTACCCTGCTTGAAGCCTCCAGGGGCCGCATATGCGGCAGCAAAGACCACGGCTGCAATGAGAATAGATACCGTGGAGCATGATTGAGAGGTGTTCTTCATCCACTCTTGTGCCGTTTTCAGCTGCTCCGAGTGCATATCTTTGAACAATGTCTCCGCTGTCTTGTTGTCCTTGTTGCGGTGCAGCTTGAAATGCAACGGAGCATGAGTTCCCACATCCTGCAACATGGGAGTAATGAGTACCGTGGATGCGAATATAATGGTTGTTACTGTGGTTATAGCAGACCATTACTTTCTATAGTCCCTGCTATTCATTGCCAATGCTGATATTCGAAATGCTTAAGAGATACAAATTGATTACCTTAATCCATTTCAACTCCTGTTGCAATTTGAGAGGAGGGCTATGTCCGGTTCCACCCTGATAATATTCGGTGTCAGCAGCATGGTGCAATATGGTGCAGCCATTGTTGTCGATCCCTCGAGCTAACCTCTGTTTCTCTTCACTACTCTTAATGATTCCATACACTTTGTATGTACGATGTAAAGTGACAACATGCAATATGTTCTGTCCCGATTTATTGATGTGCTCAATTGCTTGAGGGTACTCCTTGAGTATCTCCTTCACTATCTCAACGATCCCCGTGCTAGCCGCGATAAGCAACGGTGTATCAGGTTCCGACAACTTCTCCCTTTCGGCTGTCACATTCTTCTTCCCCTTCTTTTCCACATCTTTCTTTCTTTCCAAGCAAATCATATCGTCCTCTTCCGGCTCATGCGACTCAAACCAAGACACATCGGTTCGAACCAAAAGCTTCACCAGTTTAACTGCCATCGAATGCGTTTCCTTTCGATCCCACGTCCGTTCAATCATTTTCCATCCTATAAATACACCCACATATGACAATGGCATATATATTTCGGATGCTTATATAAATATACTGATTTGATTTCTAACCTGCAGCAAGGCGCCTCCAGAAACGGTAATACAGCAAGAAACCTGTTACATAATTGATTGTTCTGATATATGGTATGCTAAAAATTCAATCTAAGCTATAAATTTGTACTAACACGTGTTTAAATTTGTACTAACATTACATATTAAATATTTAACAAACGTGTTTAAATTACCTTTGGAGTGGCCTGATTGATATAGAGCTTTACTTGGCTCAGCCTGCTCCAAATCATTGTTCTGAGGAACTATGGGAAGCTTGTTAGGAACGTCTGAAAGCAAACAATCCCGTTAAATCTTTAATAATACAATATCATAGGATTCACTTATAATGTGTAAATTTATAATCACGAAACTTACAATAATAAACGATTTTTTCGAATATTCCGGGCCGGAAAGAAGTACTCTTAAAAGCAGTAGTCATGCTGGCCAGCAGATGAAGACTTGTCTTCCCATCGCTGTCTTTGTAAGTTGCAAGTTGTGGATCCTTTTCCACAAACCAAATTGCAGTGTCTGAAATGCAAAACATGGAAATGTTAATTATATTTTAAAGGTTAAATTATGATTTTAGTCCCTCTACTATGCTTACCGAAGTGTTGGCCGATGACTGCTATATGAAGAATGGAGACTCCATCATCTCTTGTGTAATGTTCATGGAGATTCCCCACTCGTTCAATCTCTCTAGCCATATACATCACCATCATTTTGTTACCATATTCGGCAGCTCTGAACAATGGCGTCTCGCCTAGCTTGTTTCGATCCGCCAGTATCGCATCCCTTTCACGTACATCGTTTTCGTGGTTTGACGTACCGTCGGAGAACAACAGCTCTCTTATCAACAAATCAGCTGCTTTGATGTTGGCAGTGGTCACCACTTCATGAAGAATGGTGTTGCCATATATGTTCTTCATCCTCAGCAGCTCACGTTTCCTTGCGGATGGCACCAGTTTCACCAGCATTTCCAGGATTTTTTCACTCCCTCTGTAGGCTGCAACGTGAAATATAGTATCCTTACATACAGTAACTCGATCGAATAATGCATCAGGGTTTTTGTGGTAAATCTTTCTCAACCCGTGAACGTCGCCTGCCAAAAGCTTGGCATAAACCTCTTTCATTTCATGGAAATTGTTCGACTTGGATTCGATGATTAATTCTTTTTCCATGGCTAGAACCTTGAGAGGGTTTGGGCAATGGCGACTACCATAGGAAGATATAAGTGCATGTCATGGCATCTGTACTTTGCTTAACTAATTGATAAAGCAGAAAACATGAAAAAGAAAAGTTAATTTGCGAGCATATTATAAAGCTAAAAATGTGCAAGTCTTAGCCCAGCTTAAATACAAGCATCGTGATACACGATCTACTTGTTATTAAATGAATGAATCTCGTTATATAAGATTATGAATGATGTAATAAACCGAGATCATATAATAATTTCTCGATTTAAATATTTCATTAATTATCTTTAAAAAATTGCATTAATTATTTCAAACTCATTCTTAATTAGGAACAGAAATTTCAAATCAAGTGGTCTAACGAAGAGACTTCATGGCCACGCTACCATGTTATATTATTCTTACATAAACCAGTAGAACAGAGAAAACAAAACAAATGCAAATCAACGGAAGACGAAGCAAATGGAATATAGAGTTTCAGTTCATGGTGGTGCCAAGAGAGCACTGCCTTGCTTGATGAGCACGAAAACTCTCCCGGCATCTTCTCTCGAAATTCGCAGGTCTTCGTCAAGGTACGTCGTGAGTAACCACGACTCCGCGTTGCTGTTCGATAACGGGATCTTCAGTGGTGGTTGGCTGGAAATTGTGTGTTGCACGGTGGCGAGCAAGGCTTTGATAGGAGTGAGATCGATGTTTTGTCCCAGGAATTCGAAGCTTTCAGGTAACACTATGAAGTCTGTCAGCTGGGGAGTTCCAATTATGCCTTCCTGGAACTTGATCTACGTATAAAGAAACAAGTGTCATTTTATGTGAAACGAGGTTATACAAGTAATTTAAAATAAAAATATTAAATTAATGTATTTTTTTAAAATATAAAAAATAATCTAGGCATCAATTTACCTATAGTTGAGTGACCCAAATATAATCTTTAATAATCGGGTGATTCAAATGTATCTTACCTATGAGTGACCCAAATATAACTTTTAAAAATTAAATGACTAAAATATAACTATACTTATAATTGAGTGACCTTTATTGTAATTTACCCTGAAATTTCTTTAGGATAAACTGTTCTGTTAGTCACACAACTATTAGGACTTTTTATTTTCACCACTACAACTCTTTTTTCTGAGATGTTCGACAGTGTATACCTGCACACGCTTGGGACTTCGAACCTCAAATGTAGCATTTGTGCTGATAGAACTCAAAGCCAATGGCCCTGAGATCAGAACAGAGTTCTCCACCGTGAGACTTTCGGCATCGATCGTCTGCGATATTTCCTCCACCTTAACTAACGGCAACTGACCACTCGACAACAACGGAAACAGACCCGGGAACGATGTGTACCTGTCGAAAATCAAATCAAAATATGACAGATGAATGGATTTCACGATCATTTTTGTTAATACCTTCGTGGTTGTTGAAACAGATAACTTACGCGAGAATCCATTTGCCATGGAGCAGAGGCAGAGACTCGGTCGGTGCTGGTGTTGGGTTCTCGGACTCCAGCTGAGATATAAGCTCCACGATCTCAGCTCTGGTCTCACTAGTGGCGTTCAACCCACGATCCGTCCCGTTAAAAGAATCCACCAAAGCTTCCTTCAAGCTCTCGGTTTCCGTCGCTTCTTTAGGCTTCTCTTCCTCTGCCACCGGCGTCACTGGCTCCGTCTCCCATTTTTCAAAGTACGCTGCACGAACCTGGAAAACGGGTCTTTCCCGGGTAGACTTCTGGGTCAGAAACTGAGATTTCAGAGACAGAAGTGAAGGTTTTGAGATGAATTTTGGGGTTTGTGCGATTGCTAAGATGATGTTGCTTGGAAAGTTAATCGATTGAGGAATTGCAGCCATGCTTGAGATTGGAAGCTGTAGAATTATTGGGGTGCGTACTACGAAGGAAGTCATGACTTATAATGCAAAAATACTACAACTGCCAAACTACAGTTTCCGTCGTACTGAGATTGGAACCTTTACCTAAAGCAATAACTCTTTTGGGTAAAATACACAATTAGTCACTAAGCTATCTTAAAATATTCATTTTCATCATTCAACTTTTAAATCATCCCTATTTGAATATAAGAACAGGAAATGGTCATCACTAAAACCCCGAGCAGACACATGACCTCCGAGTTTCTTCTACAATACCTTCAACGTTTCATTAAACATCCAAACCAAATCAAGCAAATCCATTCCCTGCTAATCACCGGCGGCCATCTCCTCTACTCCCGGCAAACCCAAGACACTTCTTCTAAATGGAAGACGACCCTCCTTTACAACACATTAATAAGAGCCTATCTCAACTTAGTCCCACATCTTTCCCTTACACTCTTCACCCTCATGCTCGGTCATCGAACGCCCCCCAATGCCCACACTTTCACTTCCCTTTTCAAAGCCGCCTCCACGTCTCTCTCCTTAGCCACACTTACTTGCTCACCCCTCCATTCCCAAGCAATGCATCGTGGGGTGTTGGCTGACTCGTTCCTGCAAACATCATTGCTCGGTTTGTATGCTAAACTTGGTAGCCTATGTGATGCGTGTAAAGTGTTTGAAGAAATGTTTGACCCGTGCATTGTCGCGTGTAATGCGATGCTCGATGCTTTTGGGAGAAATGGTGAGATGGGGTCTGCGCTTTTCCTCTTTGACTGCATGATTGAGAAGGATGTGGTGTCTTGGACAAGTGTTATTAATGGTTTTCTAAGGAGCAAACAATTTGCAAAGGGGATTTGGGGTTTTGAGAAAATGATTGGTTTCTTGGTGAAACCGAATGAGGCTACGTACGTTAACGTGCTCTCTTGTTGTGCTAATTTAGAAGAACGAAGTGGGTTTTACCTAGGGAGACAGATACACGGCTATATTTGCAGAAATGAAGCTGTTATGACCATTTTCATGGGAACATCATTGATTGATTTTTATGGAAAGAAAGGCCATTTAGAGATTGCTTTCAGAGTATTTAATCAAATGCCGGATAAACATGTTTGTACTTGGAACGCAATGCTCTCTTCGCTCGCCTGTAATGGCAGAGAAAAGGAGGCATTGGACTTGTTCGAGACGATGAAAGCAGAAGGACCATGTCCGAATGAAGTTACATTTGTTGCTGTTCTTACAGCATGTGCTCATACCAAGAGAGTGGAGTTTGGTTCAAAACTCTTCCAATCGATGCAGTGTCGATATGGCATTGTGCCAATAATGGAACACTATGGGTGTATGGTAGATCTTTTAGGCAGAGCAGGCCTTTTAACTCAAGCAACCGAGTTCATAAACACTATGCCATTTCGACCCGATGCATCGGTGTTGGGTGCACTTTTAAGCGCTTGTAAGATTCATGGTGCCTTTGAACTTGGAAATGAAGTTGGGAGAATGTTGCTTGAGTTGCAACCACACCATTGTGGTCTTTATGTAGCATTATCTGCCATGAATGCTGATAAGGAGAGATGGGAACGTGCAGCTGAGTTGAGGAAAGCAATGGTAGAAGCAGGTATTAAGAAAGTTTCAGCTTATAGCTTCATTGATTCCTTGTAAATATTAATGGTAAAATAATCAATTCTTTGATTTTAACTTTAGATTGAACAATCAAATATTCCCCAAGAAAAAGTGTAAATTATGTAGATAGTCATCCAACTACTATTAAGCTTTTAATTGGGGTCATTCAACTTTATGAAGTTATACAATGATCCCTTAGTTCTAAATGTTATCTAGGCGGTTCATTTTTGTTAATTTACAATTGTGATGTAAAATTTATTAAAAATTGACGTAATAACAATTTAATCTGGACAATTTTTTTCTTGAATGGAAGCTTTTTATCTAAATAGTTCAATTTTTAATCTTATTTACGGATTTGACACTTAAAAATATTAATTTTTGATTTTAGAACTCATCGATGAGCTTCATTTAAAATAATAAAAAATTATAATATTCGTCGTACAAAGTATAACAAGTTTTATAAATTTTTATTTTTTTAATAAGAGCTGATAATAAATATTTAAAATAAATAAATAAAAACTCGAGAAACTTCTCATATTTATACGAAGAGTTATATAAATTTAAACATATTTTAATGAAACTTGTTTGACCAACAAGACGAGTTCTTGTGATAAGTTATATCAAAAATTAATATTTTTTAAGTATTGGATTCATAAATAATTTAAAAATAAATGAGTTTACCACGTACATCGAACATTGCTGAATATTATTATCACTGAATATTATTAAATATCATTAAATTAATTAATAAAAAATAAAAATCTCAAAAATTTAATATATAATTATAAATTATTTAAAATAAAAATTAAATTATTTATATAATAAAGTTTTAAATTTTTAAATTTTTATTAATTAATTTAATAATATTTATTGAACGTTAATATTAACCGATATACTCGTCAAATTTTTCTACCTAGGGTAACCCAGAATGGAATGAAAGACGGTAAACCCATATGCTAGTGCTCATTCAAAGAGTTTGGCCCATGTAATGCAGGGAAGCAAGAGACGTTTAGGGTTCCTGCTCTCCATAAAACCCTATAAATTGAACGCTTAACGCCGCTCTGCTTTGCTATTTCGGGTTCCTCACCGCTCTTTTCTGTTTAGGGTTCCTTGCTTTTTAGGGTTTTTCCCAATGTAAACCAACCTCTGTTCTGCTGAATCAATGGTGAGGCAGTTTGTCTCTTCATACAAGAACATTGAGGGATATCAAAATCCACAGGCCGAGATATCGTTTCAGTCGTCATTCTTTCTCCATTGACGGTCTGATTGTTGCTCGTCCACATTTCTTACTTTTAACCCCAATTTTCTGGGTTTATATTATACCCTTAGTTATCTCTTTGAAGATGAAACTATGGCACCAGAATGTTTGCCAAAGTTAGGGATTGCATTAATTGATCTTACAATCCCTGGGATATTATTGATGTGGGCAGATCAAAGGGGGATGGATTGGCAGATGGGTCATGAATCATGACACATGCTTGGGAAGAGTTAGGTGGAAGCAGTGGCAGATGTAGCTGTTGTACAGGGTCAGGGTGGGTTAGGTCATCTTCAACTAAAAGTTGAAGATAATATATTTGTCTTTAATTTTTTAAAATTTTATAAATTAATCTTTAATTTTTTAATATTTATAAATTATATTTATCTTAAATTTGTAAAATTTTATGTCTATTTTTAGATAATTTTTTGAATAATTGAAGTATTGAATATTTTAGGACCACACACTTGGGAAGAGTTAGGTTGAAGTACCTAATATTTGAGGACCACACACTTGGAAAGTGTTACTAATTTGAGGGCATTCCAAGCTGGAGTAACAAATAAGGACAAACAGTTCAAGATAAGTATTAAATTGTTATATATTTTAAATAGTGAGAGTTGAATGGATAGAATAGATAATTTTTTAGATTAAAATTGGTATATTAATTGTTTTTATTTTTATAGAAAAGTAACTTGATTGTAATTAAAGTTTTAATTTAATAATTCAATTGTGGGGAAATTAAAGGTTAGAATTGTGGGGAAATTAAATGTTAGAGATCTAATCTTTCAAGTGTTTGGGACTGTATCTAGGGTTAGTAAGGCCTTGCCCCCTTCTAAAGTTTTTAAAATTAAAATTTAACCTCTTAATTGTTCACAAAATTTTAATTAGGTCCTTTTAAATAAATTAATTTTGTCATCATGTATTAAATTTTTTTAATTAAATCCCATCTATAAATTTTAAAAGTTCTCAATGATTCTCAAATTTTATAATAAAATTTGGTAGACCTCACTTTTTTAAAAATTTCAAATTAAACCCTTAAAATTTTCAATTCAGACCTAAATTTTTAAACAATCCCCTCTAATTTTGTTGCGAATATCCTCCTAAGTCCTATGAGCCCTACCAACAGTTAAAATAAAACGCTTCTAAACCATTAGATAATAATTCATAAAAATAATGATGATAATAATTTAATTGATAATAACAAAATAAAATTCACACTATTTTGATGCAACATTCTCACGAGGTATTCAAAACAGGACCATTAAAACTCCAACAGGTATAAATAATAATCAATAATCCACGATGAATCTATCAACCCATTTCCCCTTCATCACATGTTCAAAGCCAGTTTCACATGTTACCATTCAGGCAGCAAGTACAAGTACCTTAATTGTTCCTTGACTATTTGCCGTCAGCATCGTCGGGCTATCGCTCTTCCAACATACTGCACTGATGAAGTGAGACCCGACATCCTCATCGGCATCACCCGTGTCTGAACCAAATCTATGCCAAGCTGCAGGTTTAGAGATAGCCTGAAACAGAAAATGTAACTTGGATTACAAATTGGTTTGATGCCAAAATAAAATACCATATCCCCCCATGTGCTTAAAGTAATAACAAACCTTGTGATAAACGAATACTTCATTCGTTTCGCTGCCACAGGCAATGTACTCATTATTCACCGTAAGACCCACAAAATTCTTCTCATTGGTATGACCTCTGAAGGTGCGCAACTGATGCAATAAGAACAAAAGGAAAAGAAAAAAAAAAAGAGCAGCTTTAGTGTGGATATACAACACTAGGTCGGATGGTAACTACAAAGTCGCATGCAGATGCTTTTGGTAACCAATTCTTGCCAACTTAATCCTTTCTTCTAATTTTGGGAAAGATGTGACAAATTTATGTTCTTAGCAATGTAACTTATTTGGAATTATAATTATAAGATAGGCTTGCTGGCAATTTAGAGGCTATGGACTTCAGATATGTGATGATATACTTACCGGTAAATTTTCTTTTACATCCCATAAGCGCAGAGTGCTGTCAGTAGATGCAGAAGCCAATTCATTGTTTGACAAAAATTTCACATATGAAACAGCTTTCTTGTGCCCACCAAATACATACAGGGGTTGGCTGATATTTCTCAAGTCATAATAGTGAAGGTGATGATCAACGGAACCAACCTGCAAGAATTCAAAAACATCGAACTTAGCTAAACCCTTCTTTGTTCATGATTTTGTCTGAAACTTATGTAAGTTTTTCTGTTAATGGAAATTTATTTAACCAAGACATACTGCCACATGAACGCTGGATCCAGGATTGTACTTGACAGAACAAATGTTTGCTTTCATATCAATGTTGAGAACACTGGCTTCCTGTTTCGTGCACCAAACTTTGACCTGGCAAATACAAATGAGGTTACACAGTCTTGATTGCAAAATCGAATACAAGCTTGGTCTAGTGGATGAACAGTCTGCTGAGTAACTACCCTAGCAGTTATAAAGTCAATTGCTTAACTACATAGCTACTCTACAAAACAGTAGCAGGGACTTGTCATGCCGGAAACAGTTTCTGCTGGGATGCACATCTCAGAATCTTGTAATTTATATTGGGAACATAAAATACATTAAGTTTAGACCTAAAATGTTCTGATAGATTTACTCCAGCTTGCTTTCACTCTCAAGAAAATTAAGTCCGCAGTGCAGTTTTCGGAAGTTCACAACAGTTGACAAGACACTTAATGGATCTAATTTAATAGCTCATTTTGCTTAATCATGAAATTCAACTTGTGTTTCACATATAAAACCAACAATAAAAAGGTGATTTTACTCATGCATTGTCGATTTCATATCTACAGATCAATCGCAAGAGAAGCTTATTCAATGCACTCAAGGTTTATGGAAAAGTTATTTTACCTTGCAGTCATCACTACCAGATACTAGCATTGAAGGTTCAGTGTGACAAAAGTCAACACTCCAAGCTCGCTTTTCATGTTCCTCATATTCCATCAAACTCTGTAAAGTTGACAAGCACTTTATTTAAGATTAAGGAACTGCAGATGACTAGAACCCGAACTACAATCAATAAACTTCTGCACAGCAATCTACATGAGAATTATATGTTGAGCCATAAAAGTGAAGAGCTAGCCTTGATACCTGTCGAGTCGTTACATCCCAGACAGTTACTATCCCATCATAATCACAGCTAGCAATATGGTCTCTAGTGTATTTATTCCAACTCAAGCAACTTAGTTTGGACCGAGTTGACATTTCAACAATAGGACAATGAACATCTGCTGGTTCATTCACAACCTGCAGAAAATCAAAAGACAAGTTTTCACCAATGAAGCAAAGACAATCACCATCCACTGACACTAATACATACATCAGCAGTATAAAAGAATGGCATTCTAATGGTGTTCAGGGATGTATAACGTGGTCTCTTTAATGAAAGCTCAAAAAATTACCTACAATATTAGATGGCAACGGATTCCCTTTATATGAATGCTTCCACCATTATAGAAAGTTCAGAAATCATGAATTCCAATAATCAAGCCTAAACTATTTCATCCAATTCTTACCGAGGAAAACTCAAAAACTTTGATGCGCCTTGACACTCCAGCAGTAGCAAACAGCTCATCATCACGATCAAATTCAATACTGCAAATTAATTCTACTGGTTAGAAATTCCAACTAGTTGACAAAAGAAATTTTAGGAAATGAAGCTCAAAATGAGAATTATGGGGTTTTTTTTGTTCACAAAACATAAAATGTTTGGATAAGTCTAATCATATTATTCAATCAAATCAGATCTCCAAGTCCAAGAAATTATAAAACAAGTTACCTCACTATTAGTCAAACAATTTTTTAAGGAAAGAGGTTTAAGAAAACATAAGGGACCAAAATTTTGTGAAACTACAAAAGGCAACAGGTTAATGACTCAAATGAAACACATAGATTGATACATTTTGAACTCACCTTGAAACAATGTTAGCAGAGTGGAAAATATCACCATGTCTAAGCTCAGCAATGACCCTCAATCGACTAATTTGAACAAAAAAATAAAAGATAAGTATCCAAAGCTGAAAAACAATAAATATTACACAAAAGGAAATGACATTCACAATGTGAAATCCATAAATTTCCCTCAAAAATAAAATTTTATGAAGATCACTAACAAGAAAGATATGTACCTGTATCTTGTAAAAGAAGAAAGCACCGACTGGAAATCCTCAAGCCCAGGATTATAACCATCTCTATTAGTTGCATTTTGGTCTTTATCGTCCTGTTTATGAAGTTGTTTGATCCAATGACGCCGCTTTTGCAAGTAACTCTCTTGTAGGTCATTAAACTGTGGCAAGAGGTAATAATAATATATTCATCCAAGAAATGTCAATTTATCTGAGTAGGATATATAATTATGTAACTCTAACAAAAGTCGTAGGCCTCAATTTTTCCATAAA
Source organism: Abelmoschus esculentus (assembly GCA_035048815.1). NCBI lineage: Eukaryota > Viridiplantae > Streptophyta > Magnoliopsida > Malvales > Malvaceae > Abelmoschus > Abelmoschus esculentus. Next base: position 13,842,766 of record JAUCBN010000044.1, read on the forward strand.
TCTTTTGAACAGAAACTAAGTGTAGCTGGTCAACAAAATACCAGAACACTGGTGCTTTACGGGACCAATTATAGAGATGCAATCCAGTGGAACAATTAAGTCTAATGTGCTTCCACCAGAAAACTCTTAGTAAAAATGGGGTTATCATTTTTGGACAAAGAAATTCGAACCAGCTCATGTTTTAAATTTAATCACCAATAAATACAGTATTGCACCACGAAACAGGAAAGGAAAATAAGCAAGGAACCTAACCTGTGCATGGACCCGCCTCTTTCTTGCTACAACCACCCCTGAATTAGTATCACGTGCTGAATCTGACCCACCATAGGCATCATTACTTCTGAATCCCAGTGAACTTGCTCGAGCTTTTGCGTCAAACTTGTTCTCTGAAATGGCTGAACCCATCCAGCCTTCTAAGTTGCTAGCACTAGATGCATTACCACTTTTATGTTTATCGATCAATGAAGGTGATGCTTTCGCCGTAAATGAATCATCAACAAGCATTCTTAGTTTCACAGAGCATCTCTCTTTCGCCCTATACAATTCTGTGCAACGTTTCTCTACAGCGCTTATGTCCTCCTTAATATATTGGAGATCAGTTTGAATCTTCATTAAAGAAAAAGGGAAAGCACAAAAGAGCATCAGTGAAAATATAAAACAAAACTAGCCTTAACCACCCTCCTACCACCCAAACTAAGAAAGCTAAAAACAACCACATAGACCAATTTAGAACCATCAAAAGAAAATGAAAGGAGTGAAGGGCAACTATACAAAAAGGTTCTGAAAGCAAAGAACCACACTCATTGGGCTTTATCCATAGGTTCTCTAAATGATAATTTATGAGCTCCAAGCCACAGATTCCTATGTGATTCATTTTCTCTTACATCAATATTATTACCAGCTTGAAGATAAGAGTTCAGGTTCTGTGAGCAATTCCAATTAATGCAATCAAACTAATAGATTGTGTATGAACAATTAGTTTTAACTTTTAATGGATTGTTTATGAACTAGAGAATTCTATCCGTAATTTATATTTAAAGGAAAAACATTATGATTCCAAGAACATATAAATCAAGTTTAAGGACCTCCTTAAGCTCTTCAAGCTTTTGCTTCCTTAGGCTGTGCAAGAAATCAAGTAGAATCTTCATATTTGTCTCTGCTTCTTCTTGCTCCATCTTTCTCTTCTTATCAACAAGTAGAGACAACAAGCCATCTACCTCCTTGGCTGACATCTCACAACCCTGTCTAAGGATCACAAGGAGAGCCATTCTGTTAAATAATATCAACCACTCATTGTAGCATGTGAGGTGACAAGAATGCACCTATAATTAGATTGACTAATGATAAAGCCAATTCATCAGAAATTCAATAAGGTACCTTAGTAATTGAACATATGATCTCAAACTACTCAAGCAACACATAACCACATCATCAAACTGATTATATTTCACATACAACTTAAGTACAAAATGCTACAATCATAATCAGTGTTTGCGGAAAATAATGCTCTAATATAATACAACTGACCTGCTGTATTGCTTGACGAAGTTGTTCTACTGGAGATGCTGTCCTAGCTAATTGGCGAGCATGGGTTTTCTTCAGTAACTACAGGAATCAAAGGACTGTGTCAATAAGAAAGTTTAGAAGTCTATACACATACGGATAGCAGCACAGATAAATACGTAAAAACCCAGGAAAAGCATATGCATTTTCTTGTGGTGTAAACCAAGGGTATCCACAAGCCACATTGGACTTGAGACTATTCTTTGTCAGTCCGAGAGCATTTAAGGTAAATACGTCTCAGCAAATGTGCTTTCTGGGGTTCGAACTTGTATTCTGAGGCCGTTACCACATCATCCAACAACTTGTTGGTGAAAAGCATATACATTAATGTGCAATGCCACTTGCATGAATGAAGAGCAAACAAAACTAAATATCACAATAGGCTGTTTGAAGGGAACGTGACAAAGAAGTTCCAAGTTACTTGTCATGTTGATCTTCCCTACGGCCCTACCTCTATACTAGGAACTTAGACAAGCATCATTACTGAAAAAAGTATGCACTAAGAAGGAAACAAGAATACAAACAGTACATAGAATTTCCACAATCCACAATCTCTTTGCCCATATTCATCTCAGTTTAATCAATTAACAATACAGACCTAAGTTTTAAAAAAACTGTCATGAAACTCGAGATAAAGACTAGATCAAATAACACCACTGAAATCAAAGCCTCCATTCATGTAAAGACGTCATTATTCAAATCGGAAATGCTAATGAATTAAATATCAAGTTTCCATTTCTACAGGACTAGGCTTAATGAAGCCGATGCTTCAGCTTAAGATCACTAATATACTGCTACACTTTGATTAAGCTTTAACATCCTTTTTTATTAAAAAATATTCAGTCCTAAAAGTTCTCGTTCTCAAGAATTAAATAAAGGATCATCCAAAATACATTACTGATCATTCAAATAAATATACGCAAGACTGAAAAGGAAAACAAACCTTATTAAGCAGAAAATTAGGAAAGATGCGGTTATTAGTGAGATAACGAGAACAACAAGGACAATCGCTCTTATTCCGAAGATGAGTCAAAATGCACATATAACAAAAGCTATGACCACAAGCCGTCAGGAAAGCGTCTTTGATTATCTGCATGCAAATAGGACACAGCATATCCTTGTCCATATCAACATCAGCAGTCTCTTCCTCCTCCTTGGCCTGCTGCACCAGATTCGGAGGTGGAAGAGGATGAATCGTCGGCGGCAAAGTCGTGGTTATCACCGGAGACGGTGTCGGCTGCTCGGATTTAGTGGCGGTTGGTACAAGTGCTCCCCCCATTGAACTCTCTCCCATGCTTTCCTTTAACAATTCTTCTCTTTTTGTAAACAGGAAAGGAAAGGAAAATGGTAAATGTGTTAAGATTGCAGTGTGAGTGATTGTTAAGGAAGAAATGGTGTTTGTTTGAGCAAAGATTTTGTGAGGGCGAGAAGGGAACACGTTGGGCGGGCTTTTTTCTTTATTCGTTGGCAGACACGGGATAATTCAACTTCTAGTCCTAAACTTTGTAATTGTTTTCAATGTAATCCTTTTTTTCTGTCCACGTCAAACTTGGATTGTTGGTCATTTGTGAAATTTTGACTATGTCATATTATTATTACATAATAATATAGGGGTGTTTAAAAATATATTATCTTATTATTCATTGATCTGATTCGAAAATTAAGATATCTGATTCGCTTTTATTTTTAAACAGGATATCTGATCTAATTTTAAGTTTTTTTGATCAGATACGGATCACAATATTTCAACGTACGGATTATCCGAAAATTCAAAAATTCAAATTTTTATTAATATTAATATTGTTATATTCAACAATTTAGTGCTTTTTATATTTAAAATTTAAAAAAAATAAACTTTTATAAATGTGAATCTTGTTGTATTTAATAATTTGTTGTTTATTATATTCGAAATTTCAAATTTTTCATAAATATAACCTTCAAATTAAAAAAATTAGTTTAATCAAATTATAATTTTTAATAATCAGATATCCGATATCTGAATATACAGATATCCGCTTTTTCCAGATCGAATACGGATCACTATATCATCTATCTAAAAACTCGAATATCCAAAAAAAAATCAATCTAATCTAATCCAATATCCAACAATAAACACTCTTACATAATATCATAGTTCCAAATCATCAAAACGGTTAAAAATAAAAATAAAAATGTGACTATATCCTAAATTTAAGCATAGTATATGTATGAAAACCACAATTTGTCCTTACATTTATAATTAAGAAGTCCAATCGGGAGCCCAAACTAGGGGGTGATTTAAAATGTGCACATATCTTACGATGTATAGTACAACCAACTAGTTTTTATTTTATTTTAATTGTGACTTTTAATTTTTGTGGATGGAACCAGTGAAGCAATGACAAATCATGTGGTATTCATTGTCGTAGAGAATAATGTGTACTTTTATTTAATGACGTAAATTATTGTGAATTAATCTTTAAATTTATAAATGTTTTGATAAATTATTATTTATATTATATCATATACATTATTATGTACATAATAATTAATAGTTTTTTATCAAAATTTTATTAATATGGAATATAATTAATATTTATTATTAATTTGAGGATAAAATTAAAGTGTTTAAAATTTAAAATCAATTTTAAATAAAATATAATTTAAGAATTAATTAAAATATTTCAAAATTTAGAAATTAATAATAAATAAATATTATAATTTAAAAAATATTTTAAAATTTAAAAATCATTTAAAATAAAAATTATAATTTAAATGATATAATACAATAAACTCCCATTTTTGGATGAATTCGTTTCCCCTGCATTAGCGGCAATAATGACAGCCACAAAAGCCAAAACTCAATAAGGATCACAGTTCAAACTGGCGGCAAATCGCAATGTGGGCACGTGGCAGACTCTGATTAATAGATGATAAATTTTAAAATATATTTACGAATTAAAAATATTAAATTTTTTAGTTTATTTTTAGTTATTTTTTCATAAATATTAAAATTTTAAAGTTAGGTTTTCATACGAAGTCGTATTATATATCAAATCATTCCGAGTTATTGGCATCCAATTTGGGGTTATTTTTATTTTAGATTATTTTTAATTCGATTTAGTCTCGACTTAAAAAGATTAAATCTATAATTAAATCAGATTAAATTAAATTTAAATTGATCGAGTTAAAACTTTTAGATCAAATTAAATTGATAAATAAATAATAAAATAAAATTTATAAATATGATTCCATGACAGCTTAAAGATTTAAATGGTTTGTATAATTTTATAAAAATTAAGGTTTTTAATTTTTATTAACTCTAACAAATTGTATAGTCTATAAGGAAATTTTAGGAATAATAATTATTAGTTTTCAAATTATATACCTAATTGATCAACACACCAAAATATTAATTTAATGTTTTTTTGAATGTAATGAGATGAAATTATTTAATTTTTCAATCGATTTATCAAATATAATACAAATGAGATTTCAATATATATAACATAAAAGATTAAACGCCTGAATTTGGAATTTTATTCATTTGACTCAATGTAATAAAACACAGCAAATCAGTTCACCTCTAACTCGCTCGCTCGCTCACTCACTTTCGCTTGAAAATATGATGCACCTCGGATATGCATCAAAATAAGCAACAACATACCTACAAAACAATAAAGTTAATCGTCAGAGATGATAATGGATCAAATTTTTTTAAAGTTCGAACTCGATCCGATTAATAATTAAATTTTCAGATTAATCCAAGTTTAAATACATTAAGTTCACGAGTTTGATTTAAGTGAAATATTCGGGATTTAAATCCAATTTCAAAAATCCGAAATTCACTTGACTTTCGAATATTGAAGTTGATATGTTTTAAACTCGGATATAAATCGGATTTAGATTAGAGTAATTGTACCTTAGACTTTGATCCCCATGAAGGAGTTGGACATTTTCTGTGATGACAATCCGAGTAATTCATGGTTTTAACTTCTGGAGCCACAGTTGCAATATTGGAAGCTGGAGGTGCATGCTTCTCCTCTTTCACTTTATTAAATATCACTGTAAAACCTTCACCCGATGTGGGATCGGTTTCATCCCATTCACCAAATTTTGGAACCGACGTCGTTCTATGATGCTGCTCAAACCAAAGTTTGTCCATTCAAACACATCAAAATGTTCAGACAGTAACTGATATGTTAATGTCGGATTACTTACTTTGTATTCATAGCTACCTCCCTCGGGTGGACCATTCTTAGGATACGAGCTTGTACGTCGATGATGATTCGAATGAATACGCGTACGAACCGATCCGGAACTGTTTTCGCTGACGGATTCTATTCCCATGTTCCTTTGCCTTCTTGCACTACTCGTACGGTGTTTATCTGTTGATTCGGACTTACCAGAATCGACAGCATGCTGGAAAACATAGTTGCTTTCCATGCATCCTCTCATATACATGATCGTCTCTGGAGTCTCCCCAGGATCAATCGGGTTCATTATTTTGCCAACATTCGGACAGTGTTCACCGGTCGAATCGGACTTACTGAAATCGACGGTACCGACTTTACCTTTTCGAGCATTTTCGAAGTACGTCGTATACGGCGAACCATGCAAACTCTGTTAACAAACATGGAAATTCAAATATGAAACTACAACAACAAACATAAATAAACAAATAAATTAAGCCATTTTTACACCATGATCTTTAGAAACATGCAAACTTACTCACCCGCTTTTCTTCGGACATGTCTTCTTGTTCCTTTAGAAAGGACATGTCTTTACCCCCATGGCTGGTGTTTTTTAAGGATAAAAAATATCTGAAATTATCATAATAAAAAATAGTGTTTAGGGTTTAACTCTCTGGATCTGCAATAAATAAAAAGTAAACATCTTCAACTGTACAAGCTAAAGATTGTAATTTGCAACTAATTCAACCATAAATCTTTACAACTTAGAGAAAAGATGGGAAGAACATGGATTCAATAAAATCTTGGAAGTTAAACTTATTTATAGTGTAGGGTTAATTAGAATATTCGGATTTTAAATTCATCTTTAAATTTTTAAGAAAAATAAAATATATTAATAAAAACTTAGACATCTAACAATTGGATTAATTTTAATTTTTTTTTTATAAAACATGTGAATAAAATTAATTAAAATATATGAATTACCTTTTCATTTTCTTCATAAAGTTGGACCTATACCTACACCTAGACGATTGTAAGCTTTAATGGATGTTGATGGAGTGGGTTATTTCTGGTAAGCATTTATTAAACAAGCATGAGATAAAGAAGTTAGGAAATTACATTAATATACGAGAAATTAAATATTTAGCATTTTAATTATGTTTGTGTGATTGTTTTAGTATTTTAATTATTATTTTTGATAGATAATATTTAAATTATGTTTTTTTATTCTATTTTTATATTTTAAACGTTAAAAATTAACGATTAGTAACATAGCTCGAGTTAATAACAATTTTAATATTAAAATTTATACAACCTATAATTTAGTATGAAATTTATCAATTTAAATATTATTTTAATTTTTAGACTAAATTTATAAATTCTTTATTTTTTTTCTTCTTTTAATCAAATGTAATTTATGATTTTATCTCAAAAATAGGATAATGTTTTAACTTGATGAATTTTAAATTAAATTTATCATATATATATATATAAGTATTTTGAATTAAAATTGTGATTATACCAAGACACGTCATTATCTTTATTAATTTTAAACGGCTGAATGTTAAAATAGAATAAAAACATAAAAATTAAATATTATTCTCTAAAAATAATAATTAAAATGCCAAAACAATAACGCACATAGATAAATTACTAAATATATAATTTTTTTAATAATTTCAACATGAAGATAAATTACACACGACTAATTACGGTAGTGGAACTTGAGGGGAGAAATTAAGGGACAACTTAAAAAAATTTTAAACATATAGACTTAATTAAATATTTTCATACAAAATTGAGATTTTAGTTAAAAATTTTAATAATTTTAATAAAAAATTAAAAAATTTAAGAAAAAATTAAATTAAAAGTATTTAAAATTTTTGAAATTTAATATAATTTTTTTAAAAATTTGAGAGACTCAATTTTTTTATTTAAATAAGAGTAAAATTTGATTTTTCTAAAATATTGTAGGGCCGATCCGCTTCTGCAACCAAACACCATTAATTTTATTAACACAATTTCGCCACTTGTCTGCTTCCCATGTGTTCCTCTTATTGAACAACTGTTTATGTTTGAAATATGTATTTCGTACGATTTAAAGGTTATAAAATAATATAATGAAAATTAAAACTTAATTTTATTATAAATTAATCATTAAATTGTTAAATGTAATTAATTGGGGAACATGAAAGTTATAAAAATTTGTACAATAATATATTTAATATTTAATATTTAATATATTCTATTTCATGGATTCTAAGTATTGTTAGACTTTTTTTATTCAAAAATTAATCCACTAGCATACAACAAGCATTTATGAACCTTAAACTTAAAAGTTAAATTCAAATATCTAATCAAATAAAAAATTAATTACTAAATTGAACCTTAAAGCCCAATAACAAATATATAATACCCAAATTATTATTAAATAAATTTAATAATCAAATAATTAAAGGTATTTATGGGCAGGGTTCGCCCAATCATATCTATAAATGTCTAAATTTCGGCCTGACCAATTTTCTTTAAAAAAATAGTTATTCTAATTTTGAAATTAATATTTGATATATATATTATTTTAAACATAAGACCTTAATATATTTAAATTTTATTATATATAATTATATAATAAAAACGATAATAAATATTAGAGTCTGAATCTAACCTGTATTTTATATAAAATTATTTTTTTTGTTCAAACAAATTTTACGAGTTATTTTTTTCGAACTTTATCAAATTTTGGATGAACCTTTAAATTTTAACAACTATATAAATTATATCCAATGAAAATATAATTTAACTCGAATTAAGTATGAATTCGGATTTAAATTATATCTAATAATTAATTAAAGATAAATAAATGGAGAGATCCATACTTATCTCATGTTTATGAAGAAGATCTTCACCCACTAATTGTATGTATCTTGAGTCAACTTTCGTAATAAACATGAATCACACGCTTATTTGGACAAAGTCTTTTCATTATTTAAAAGTATATCCGATAAATTAATCGAATTTAAAAATTTTAATATTAATATCTATCGAACTGAATGATAAATAATTTATAAATTTTAAATAAATATATGGATGCAAATATTTTAAATTTAAAAAAAATTATATAGATAAAAAAATTGTGTTTAAGAGTTGAATCCATTTTAACTCTGAATTAATCTGAGCTGTATAACTATTTAGTACTAAAAGATTTTAGAGAAAAATATTGTGAATATGAGGCGCATGCCATTAATAAAGTTAAAGGGTAAAAACTATAGAAATAATCTGAATTATCATTTTATTTTTATTTTAGTCATTAAATTAATATTTATGATAAAATCATCATTAATGTTATATATTGTTGAAGATTGATGTGAAGCGAGATACATGCCTACAAAAATAAATTAAATATAAATTCGATGCTATCCAATTTGATTCTTGAAATTAATTTGTATATTTATAATTTAAATTAAAATATTCAAATTAAAATTAATCCAAACCCAAAACAATTCAAATAAGTAAAGCAAAATGATTTGATTTGAAATTAGTAAATTCAAATAATTCATATTTAAAATACTTTATTTATCATTTTAAATTTCAAATGTTTTGGGTCATTTTATAACCTGGTTTATGTGGACTAGCCCGGTCTTCCCCCCTTCTTACGAAATGGCTCGAACCTTTTTGACTAGTTGACCCGGTCCAACCCTGGTGTGTTTCTCGAGTTTTCTAACTCCAAAAGTCTAAGAACTCCATTTCAGAAGCTGACTTACACAAGTGATGAATAGACATCTCTCGAATAAGGCCAGGCTATGGGGAATAAGTTTACGTTGAACCGGCACTTCAATGACCCGGTCCAACAATCCTTCCGATAATGTGAATGGATTGTTATTTTATTTATTTTATAAGTAGTGTAACATTAAAATTTCTTTCACCCAAAAACAGTTAATTTTGAGAAATATAGGGTTTAAGTTTATTTTTAGTATTATAAAGACGTTTAAAAAATAATTAAGGAAGTAGGTCAGTTGTTACAGTAATAAAAGACTTCCCTAATTATTTCTCAAACTTCTTAAAATCCTAAAATTAATTTTAAACAATAATATTTTTTAAAATTTCCCCCCGAAACCGTAGAATGAATTTAGTAATAAAAATAATATAATTTATTATATAATTAGATTCAAATATCATATGTATCATATATAAATATATTATTCAAAAATTGAAAAAATAAATATATACTAATAATGTTAGTCAAAATTTAAGATTAAAGTAAAATTTAAATATTTAAAAATAGGAAATAAATTTATAAAAAATAATTAAAAATTAAATAGAAAGATAACAAAATTAAGAATGGAGTTATTATTAATTTATAATCATACTAATATATTAAAAAAATCTATAATTTTTTTTTCATATCAATACAAGTGGTAATGTCATGAGTTTTGATTCGGGAATCGGGTCCGTGGCACCGAGACTTGAGCCAATTGTCCCTTCTTTCCCCTTTTTAATGGCTCCAGACCCAGCGCAGGGTAAAGGCGGTCGACTCTCGTATACAGCATTGCAGACATGACATGGGATGCAATGAGTGAAAATTAAAAATAAAACATAATAATAAAAATATTTTTATTTTAAAATTTTAAATTATTTTATATATAATATATATATAAATATTATTTTTTATCATTTAAAAATATCTTTTTACACTCACTTAAATTCTAAATCATCAAATAAATAAATTAAACTAATTATTATTTTTATGACTTTTAAGTATTACAGTCTTCTTATCCTCTTCCATGTTTTTGTTCCCATCCATCCAGGTACTTTGCAGGTGGCAGGAAAGTAATGTGATCAGAAGTGGACATTGATTCATCGCATTTATGGGAAGAAGAATATGGGCATGGGGAACAAAGAGAAAAGGGGAGCTGGACTAGAACAAAACAACACAACACACGGCTACTTTCATAATCAAAATCATGGATTATGTCCGAACCGAAAAGAGCTAAAAAATAGCTAAAAAATATTAATCTTACGTAAAAGATTTTATATAAATAATAATATTATATATTTTGTTAAATATATTTTTTTAAAATATTATAATTATCCTATAACACAAATATGTTTATATAACCTTTTTTACCATTACTTTTGCTAAAAATATTCAAATCCAAAACCTTATTTCTCTATCACTAAAGCAAATTTATTTCTTATGACTATGAATTCTACTAGATTCATTGGGCAACAAGAGAATCTTCAGCAACAGATTTGCTTCAAATAACAAAAAAAAGAGATTATTTTAAAATTGAAAACACCCATTTTGTACATTGTGAAAAAAAGGGTAATAATATACATAAAAAAGAGAAAATTAATTAGGGAAAAAAAAAGAAATTTCATTTGGTTTCCTTGAAGACTAGAAAAGCCTTGAGGCTTCACCTCTTTCCATCGATTCTCGTCTACGTTTAGTCGTTCATTGCCCCCAAACGTTCCAAATCCTTTCTCCGATGAAGTTCACCAACCGATGGACAGACCCTTTCTCAGTCCCTTCACCACCGCAACCGCCGTCTCCACCGCCGTTTGGTTCAACTGTGTTCAACTTCAACACACTAGGAGCTTCCGCGGGTTCCTTCGAACCAACAGACATGGTACCAGCAGAACCGCCTTTCCTCTTCCTCTCTTTCTTGGACTTCATCTTCTTGCTTCGAGCCACCTCGTCTTCAAAAGCATCGATAATCTCGTGTATCAGCTCCCGGTTGGGCGACGAATCCCACTTAACCCAGTAACTCATATAGCACCGGAAACATTCACAGGTGAAAAGAGGGAGATGGTCGTGGCCGCTAGCGCTGCCGGGACCGGAGCTTCTTTTAGCTTCTATCTTTGGGGTGTAGTTCTTACGGCGGCTTGACATGCTGCCGAAATCGTTGTTGGAGCAGGAGATGAGATAGGCCAAGACTTGTTTTTCCTCCGGGGAAAGTGCAGCCGCAAGGGTTAAGATGGTGGCCGGAAGGAGAGACATATGGTCAACGGTGGTCGACGGCGATGGATGAACGGTGCCTCCACGGTAGAGTTTCTTCATAGTTTCAAAATTTGATGATCGGCCGGAGATTCTTAGAGAGAAAAACAGAGAAAGGATGTTTGTTCCAACAGACAGTTTTTTAGACTTTGAATGGCTGATGAGGTATTTAAGTAGGGTAAAGTACACTAGAGATCATTAAATTATGTAAAACTATTTTTTGGTAATCGAAATCTTAGAAGTTATAAAATTTACCATTGAAATTTTTATTTATTACAAAATGATCCATATCATTGATAAATCTTAACAAAACTAAAGATCATTTTATAATAGTTTAATAAGTTTAAATAATCATTCTATAATATTTTAAAAAATAATGATATTTTTTAGGGACAAAGACTAAGGTCCTATCTAGCATCTATAAGTGATCAGAGACAGAATCAAAAGTTTAAATTTATTATAGAGGGGACCAAATTATATATTTTAAATTTTTTTATTGACGGGACAAAAACAATTGCTTTAGAAGAAATTAGATATTTTAAATTTTTTTATTTTTATTTAACAAACAAAAACAATAATTAACAGGGATTGGGCATTTTTATACCCTTAGTTTCGTCACTGTAATTGACGATTTTTTTCTACACTATAATTTTTATCATTAATTTAAAAATATCTCTATTTCTCAAATTATTAAATCCATTTAGATTATTTATCCAAATCTAAAAAATTAATTTTATCATCAAAATGGTCGCATGGATTTTTTCCAACAACCTTAAACATTTCAATTGATAAAATTTTCATACAAATGAATTGAATAATGAACAAAAATCTCTAGTTTATTAATGCAAATTAAAAATTGAATTACAAAATTTTCGTATAATAGAAGGATTGAAATTGCAATTAGACCCTACTATTATTATATATTCTCGGAGAGAACATCGGGGTTGGTGACGTAATTTATGGGGGGTGTTCAAGTGCGACGCGGGTGTTAATTTGAGTTCAGTGTGTACAACGATCAAGATTTCTGACAGTTTGTCATCGTATCCAACTGTCCCGATTCGTCGTCGTTTAGGGTTTGTGTCAGTGGGGTCGTTGGTTTTACTGGTGTGATGGGACCTACTGTTTCGATATGTCCCTGTCTCTTTTTGTCCCTGTCCCTCCTTAGACGTCAATTTATTATATACATGGTGGAAAACCGGAATTGGCTATGGCAGAAATAGAGGAAACAAACCAGAAGTGAACCGGTTTATACATAGTATTTTCTAATTTAATCGACTTAAACTATCTTTACATACATTAATGGAGGAAGATTTATATAAATACTGAGGATGATTCCCCCCCCCCCCCCACCCATAAATATGGAACAAAGAAAATTGTTTTTATAAATATTATAATTTAAAGAGTAAAAATAAAGTCATATTTAATCAAATTTTGTTGTTTATTTTAATTCTTTTATTAAAAATGATAAAAATAAAAAATTTGAGAATTTTGTTTTCGGGTTTTTTTATGGGTAAAGAAACATACACACTTGTGTGCCTTGTTAAAAAACCTCCCTAAACCTAAATGAAGAAAAAAGAGTGCATAAGCGAGTACTTACAAGATCGGCGCCACAAACGACTACAAGAAAATAGGACATTAACCAGGGACCAAATCAGCCTGGACTAACTGAATAACCTCACTAGGTGGTATATTATAAACACACAATCCAATCAGTTTACCTCTCATCATCCCAACAAGACGATCCGCAACTATGTTCAGGGTTTAGGGTTCAATAAGTATTAAATAATGTGCGTTATCATTTTCGGGTTCTTTTTTGATAAATCAATTTTAATATTTTAGGAAATAAGAGATATTATGATATATTTTAAAATCTACGATAAAAATTACAATACAAAATAAATATGACGACTTGGGTGAAGACGTCACTTACAGGCAACAACATCCCCAAAATTTAATAAAGAAAAACATTAAAATATGATAAATTAAGGAGAAAATCATCACACGCAAATAACGTCTTTACCCAAATCGTCATCGTCATCTACAAATGACGATTTTTCCGTGTATTATAGTTTTTACTATATATCCCAAAATATACTCCAACACAACCATTTCCCAAAAACTTGTTTGGGATTGCATTCCAAAATCTGAGAATCTTTTAACACCAACCATTATACAAAGCTTGAGAGATACCTTAAGCTAAATGTCTGAAAGTTCAAAGTTTATTTATTTATTTATTTTTATTTAGACTAGGCACCATATCTTAAATAAATAATAAGAAAAATACAAGTCACAATTAAATTAATTAGCCATATGATACAAGAATATTAAATTAATTAGCCATATGATACAAGAATATCCTTGGGGGCCACAGTACAAGATTCATAAATAATGAATATCAGCAGATGTCATATGAAAGCAACATGATATCAGGGGAAAATGTTTGAGAATCGAGATATATATCTGCAATTTGCAAACCTTCATTCTGAATAGAGTTATCAATTAATTATCCAGCATTGACCGCAGCCAACAGCATGAATCAAAGGCTGTAATATCTGTAGATATGTCCACAGTAATAACGAAAGATCATGAAGCAGTTATACAATGGAAGTGTATGCATAAGGATGGAACTAGGATCAAACCATGAAAGGGACTAAATTGTCTAACTTCAAAAAAACATGGACTTATTAGTATACAAACTCAAAATTTGAGAGGGAAAGCTTAGTTTGACTACTATTTTAACTTTTAGCCATTGGACCAAAATTGTGTGTGTGTGAGGGGGGGGGGGGGGGGGGGGCGGGGAGCCCCTCCCAAAGTCCATGTAGTTCCATCCCCGTGCACCACTTAAAACTATCAAGTATAAACCAGATATAGGCCATACATACCATTTCATTCAAAAACACAAAAACTAAGTCAAGTAAGCAGAACCAGTAAGTCATATATGCATATAATGAAGCCTACAGTTGCAAACACAGACCTTTCCTCTTCAAACTTGTTCTGAAAAGTTTTGCCTCTAAATTCTTAGGTAAAAGGTTTCCCAGGCCAATCTTTCATAAGAAGAGAACTTGCATATGCTCAGTTATGACTATTTTCAGTACAATAGTGCGCTAAAGGCTATGACTCTGAAGTCTGAGTGAGGCTATATGGCACAAATGCAAGGCTCATTAACCAGCATTCAACTTCTTGAAACCGAACAAAAATACTCATCTTTGCTTGCTTTGGAAGGGGAGGCTTGAAAGATATGAGCAGGCTGCAGAAGGTGCAGGTATGACCAGAATTTGAAATCAAGAAACAATAAAGCTAATAAGAACTAAGAATGCAACTTTGTTTACGTTGGCACCGAGTTACACTCACTCAGTCAACTCAGTACACTATGGACGAATTGTACCCATGAAGAATCTAAGCATAGTGGCTTTTAAGTTTCACTTCAATCTATAGTGAAGACATAAGCTGAAATATAGTTCATTAACAAAATGGTTTTTAGGAAAATGAAACTCTAGCACAAGCTCCCGACAGTCTTCAAACCATAAGGTTTGAATTGAGGTAAGCTAAAAGAATAGTGAAACTTTCGTTCTACAATAAAGAACACCAAACATACAAAAATGTCTGAGAGATATTCAATGAGGATATAAGAGACAGAAATTGATAAGTTTTGTTAAACCATAAGGGAGTACGCAACAGGTATTCAGCTTTACCATGGTCCATGCTGTTCATTAAGACAATTCCCAAGTAAGCATTGATGGTACTAAAGAAAAGCAACCTCCATGTCTATCTAGTGATCTTATCTGGCTAGTAAGAAGTCTATTATCTCCAATCATTGGATCTTTTACATGGTAGCTTGATATTCATCAATGGTTTGTTTCATGGCATCCAACTGAGAGAGCACGTATTCGAGTTTCTTGCAACAGATCTCATTCGCTATTCTCGAACTATAATCACACTTCTCGAACGGTCGATACTCGCAAGCACTCTTGATTTCATCCCTCAATGTCATTTGGATGTCCTATGATTTTTATATATAAAAACAGAAATGTGTTAATTAGTTAAAAATTTCTACTATTAAAACTAATAATCAATACTCCAAGTCAATGATAATCCAACCCGAAGTTTAAGACTAACAATTCAAATCTTATCAGGAAACTCAAGCTGAAGAACAATAATACAGCAGAATAAAGCAGGAACCTTGATCATCTTCATGAACTCGCGGCAATGATTGTTGATAAATTCTTTCCTGGGACCCGTTGGATTGGAGAGTTCATCCATGACACCCCCCGCTAGCTCCAAAACCCTAACTATTCTCTGTATCCAATCAAAACCACGGAAACAGCTAGTTTCTCTAAGAATTGCCTATTCAGGAAAATATAACTTTCCGTAAAGAAATCGAAAGCTATTCAGTTACCTTCTCCACATTTTGAAGTCGCTGCAAGGAGGTGTTTTGAGTGGGAGAATCCATTGAGATTTCTCGCTTCTTCTTCTTCTTCAAACCAGCAAAAAACAAAAATCTCTGGATAATAGTGTGAAACCGGAAAAGAAAAACGTCAAATTGTACAGTAGGTTCTGAAGTATGCATTTGTTATGATTTAGTTCTCTTATTATAGTTCATCATTTTTTAGTCCTAAAATATGCACTTATATACCATCGATTGATCTAACGGGATACGATGTTAAATTTTTTAAGAAAAATTGAATATTTGAATCATTGCATTGCGAAGAGTCACCATATATAAGTTTCTAAATTATCAAATTATAATTACGTCAAATTATTTAACAAAATTAATAGGAAAAAAGAAATTCATTTCGTGACCGAAAATATAAATTTTGGAAATATTGAGATTAAGAATATCAAATTATAATATAAGGGACTAAATACAAAGAATATATAGTAAAAGGACTTTATATACAATTTGACCTCTTAAAAACTAGTAATATAGTTACCCAATACGCACCGTTTGACTATTGTTATAACTTATAAGAGCAGCCGCTTGAAAAGTCAAAACTTGACTTTATTTACGTGGCGAGACATGATTGGATAATTTATTCAGAACAAGCTAATATAATACACAGAACCAGAACCAAAATTCCTTTCATTTTGTTAGACCAAACCAAAAACATTCGGTAAAGTGGGAGAAAGGTGCTGAATCGATGGCGGCCTCTAAGCTACAAGCTCTATGGAACCACCCAGCCGGACCCAAAACCAGTGAGTTGACTCGCTCCTTCTTTTTTCGTCGTCCAGATCCATGTTTTTGAGCTTAAGATTCGTTTGGTGTTTTGGGTTTCTCGTTAATGTAATCTAGAAGCGTGGAACGTATAGCTTGATAAATCTTAAAACTTTCATAGGTGAAGAAATTGGAATCGTTGATTTATAGATGAAATGTTTTGTTCGATTGGAATTGGGGTAGTTTCCAGAATCGATATTCGGTGCAAATGGTTGATGTTTTTAAAATTTGAATGTGTGGATAGATTGATTTCCTCTGAATACCAAATCAAGTTTTTGGCCTTCTAAAATATATGATTAGAGCGAAAGTATTCCATGAATCCATGATATTTGTATAAGAGAATCAGAACGATTTTTTGCATATTTTCGAGGTTTCATCCCATGTAACTTGGATTGGAGCATGAGTATCGGACACGGATATGAATCCAACACGGATATGGTTGGATTTTTCGAAATTTTTTCTCTGTATTTGGAGGATTCTTGGAGGTCATATTCCCATATATGTTGACCTGACATGAGGGTCGGACACTGGCACTATGTGAGAAATGAAGAATTCAAGCAACATAGGTTGCAACTATGATTTTCTACATTAGTTTATAGATTGATGGAGGGAAGTTATGTGTTACGAGCTTCTAGTAATCCCATAAATATAAATAGATATCTTGTTAGATGATATAGTGACATATACAATCTGCTCAAGATGTTTTGTAGCTGATATATTGGCATGTAAAATCTGCCAAAGTGGTTCATTGGTTTCTACTAACAATGTTTGAAGCATACATAAAAAGCTAATGGCTTGTTTCATTTCAGTTCACTTTTGGGCACCGACTTTTAAATGGGGCATTAGCATAGCCAATATTGCCGACTTCGCGAAACCACCGGAGAAACTCTCCTACCCTCAGCAAATAGGTATACGGGTGTCCTACGATTTCTAATAGATCTAAATTTGTGTGTTGCATGTGTCTCACCATCCCTTATTTTACTCTAAAATAGCTGCTTATGTTTATTGAATGTTGTTTTCTGATACCCAGCCGTTACTGCTACCGGAGTTATCTGGTCACGCTATAGCACTGTAATCACTCCGGTAAGTTTGATGATTGACCAGATTACCTATAAGTGTGTACATATATGAACTTCCGTGTTCTTTCAATGCTTTTAAACAGTATAAGTTTGAGTTGCTTTTGATTCTCTGCCATTCCTCGATTTTAAAATGCAGAAAAACTGGAATCTCTTTAGTGTAAACATTGCTATGGCTGGAACAGGCATATACCAACTATCACGAAAAATAAAGTAAGTCAACCAATGGTATCTGTTTCCCTTCTCTTATTTGAACTTTTGTAGCATACGCCGGATGTATTAGTAAAGCAAGCAAAGAGGCATATGACACTGTTTTTTATGTTTCCTGTCAAAATTTCAGACATGATTACTTTCCGGAGGGCGATGCAAAGCCTGCTGTTGCAACAGAATGATGACGAAATCTTCCGAAAGTTGGCTCTATGGCTTTGAATTTTTCAAGCATGTTGTGGTGTGGAAATTTGTAACATGCTGTGTTGATTTTATTTCTGATCTGTAGAGCCATCAACAGACACTGAACCGAACAACTGAAGCCCTATAAATTCCAATAATGCTTTTGTTGCTTCATTGCACCTCTATTTCCATGAAACAAATTGACAGGGAGGAAAAAGGGGATGTGTTTTGTCATTACACCACGATCACTGTTGATGCTTGATTTACAATTATGAAAATTATCTTTCTCTTCAAGGTTTAATACCTAATGTTATGTCTTACTTTCGTCTTTGTTACTCTTGTCTTCCTATTTGTTAGAAGAGTGGAAACCAATCAATTTTACCGAATTGATTCTTTTCTTTGCTTGCATGGTTTTAAAATTCAGTGGAGACTGAGCTTGATGACAGGTGGTTAGAGCTGTTCCCTTGCTCTTATTCTTTATTTATTTATTTATTTATTTATTTATGTCTTCGGTTTAAGACATAAGAGTATCTTTTTCCTTAGAGTTCCTCTTTCCTTTCTAAGTAGAAGTAACAATAATTTTTGTCAAAAACTTTTATTAGAAACTGAGAAAATATTTTGACTTGGTTTAATTTAGTGTATAAGGTTAGTTTATACTTTTTTGTCAAAAATTTACTAGAAACTGAGAAAATATTTTATAATTTGGTTTAATTTAGTGTTTATAAGGTTAGTTTATATCGTAAGTGTTCATGGTTTAAAGTTTTAAAGTTAAGGTTTGAGATTAAAACTTAGTGTTTAAGTTTTAGGTTTTTAGTGTTAAGGTTAGAATTTAGATTTTATATTTTGAAGTTTAAATAGATATGTTTGCGCACACAAAAAATTATATTATACTTTGAACGTCAAATGTTAACTCTAGTTTTTATTTTTAAAAGTTGATCATAAATTATATTTTGATACATAAAATGTGTGGATATTGTACAATTTTTTTAGGGATTAAAATTTAGTTTACAATTAGAATTAAGGGTATATAGATAATATTTAAAGTTTAGGGATAGAATTTTGATTTTGATTTTAAATACTAAATATATATTAGTGTAAATTTTTTTATACAATATATATAAAAAATTAAAAAAGATATACAAACATCACCCTCGACAATAAAAGATAAAATTAGAAGTATTTCAAATGAAGAATTAACTGTTTATCAAAATTCAAGAAAGAAATAAAGTTATAATTTTTCTAAATATTTATTTTTTGGTATAATAAAAAATATTTTGATACACAATCTATTATTATATTAAGGTTTAGCTTTTTAGGTTTGAAAAAAATAAGATTTAAATTGTTAAGATTTATTCAAAATAAACAAATTATTTTATATAACTTACAAAAAAAAAACATATTCCGAATAACATAATAATAAATATAATAATAAAATATATAAAATTATAAAAATAATATAATATAAAATTATATTTAATTCATATATTTTTATAAAAATATATACAATACTTTTAAAATTTAAACGTAAAACTTTTATTTTAATATTTTAAATGTTAAACCTTAAATATTAAATCTAAATTAAACTTTATTCGATAAATTAAATCAATTATAATATCAATTCGATTAAATATTTTTGCCAATGGGTAAAATTGAAGTGGGCCATAATCTTTAAAAAAGTAGAATCCAACGTCTAAAACTCACCGTTTTAAGCATTCAATTGAACACTGTTCTTTATTCCATTTTCATCGGCGCGCGTTATCGAATAAAAAGCGGCGCCCCTTTTCTCTGTGCTTACCATTCTCGGCAGCTGCCCTTTCTTCCCTGCTTACAGTCTCCGCATTTGCCGTCACCGGAGCTCCCAGCCGCCGCAACAGCAGGTCAGGTCTTCTATAAACTTCTGCAGGATTTGCAATCTGGAACCTTGAAATATACATATTTATACATCATCTTACTAGAATCTAAGTGTTCTGTTAATACCATGATGAATTTTGGATTCATTTGCGTACTCAAGGAATTATTGAATGCTGTGATGTGGCTTAGAAATTGCAGATCTTTAGAACATGATTAAGGTTCTTAAGTAGTGCCGGATTTAATTGAAGTTCAGATGATATGGTTTTGCTTTATAGATCGAATATCGTTTTATGCTGTTGCTTTTTAGGTTTTGTGCTTTGAATATCGAAAGGAAGTAGTTCAAATGTACTTCCATATCCTTCTGCAATGCTTTAGAATAATAGTTCTTGATCATCTTCGTCTACATGTAAATGCTTAACACCGAAACCTTTTCTTTTCTTTATTGTTGCAGGGAGTATCAGTTGAGTATATTTCCAGATTTGTTTATTGATAATTTGGTAATATCAAACTTCTAGGGTCTTCGTACATCTACTATTGAAAAAGAGAGCACAAAGCTTCCCCCCCTTCCAATTTGTTGCTTCTATCTTTAATTTCAATGGAATCACAAAGCTTGCTTTTTTGGTATTGCACAAATTCAGTAACTCCATTATACAAAAAAATTCAAAATCGGTTATCTTCCTCATCACCTTCGCTTGCATATCCCTCTTGTTTCATTCGATCAAAACACCGGGTCTCTTTTAAACTGCAACATTTCACCGTTTCTGAAAGGATGAGGTCTGTAAGAAGATTAGAGTGTACTAACAGTGTAGAAAAAGTAAGTAATGTTTATGAGAAAGAAGGTTCAAAATCATCGGTTAAGCAGAAAAAACTAGCAGTTTTTGTCTCTGGTGGAGGCTCGAATTTCAGGTCAATTAACCAAGCATGCATTGAAGGTTCTGTCAATGGAGATGTTGTGGTTTTGGTCACTAATAAACATGGTAATTTGTTCTCTTAAAGAAAATACGAGTCAAAGTTATAATTTTTTATACTTCTGTTTGCGTACTTCCCAGAATATAGTTGCTTACGAAAAACTTTGAATTAAAATGTGATTTGAGTATTTCTATTCGAATTTTCAAGTTTTCAGTTGCTACTCTTGATAGAATCTGCAACTTTGGGAATTACAGATATTTTTTGTTCTTTGTTCTTTATTTTTTTTATGTGATGGCAGCTTGTGGAGGTGCACAATATGCTAGCGATAAAGGCATCCCAGTAATTTTGTTTCCCAAAACAAAGGATGAACCCAATGGCCTATCTTCTGATGACCTTGTAAAGGTTCTTAGGTTGTTTTCTTCTTTCAACCTAGTTTTTTTTTGTTAGTTTCTATTCTAATTTGGCATTTTTCATATAATACATATTGTTTATAACCCCTTTCAATATTAACTCTTTACCTATATAATATAATCCAAAGGCAGTTTTAAATGCAGCTTAAAACTTTTGAGAGAATTTCTTAGCATTTTTTTGTTATTACGTATGTAAATGATTAATAATCATGTATTTCATTTTATCGAAATCAGGGAATATGAGGTTGATTTCATTCTTTTGGCCGGATATCTGAAACTTATACCCTTGGAGTTGGTTCGAGCCTATCCTAGGTCAATTTTTAACATCCATCCGTCTCTTCTTCCAGCTTTTGGAGGTAAAGGCTATTATGGTATGAAAGTGCATAAAGCAGTTATTGCTTCTGGAGCAAGGTATATTTTTGCCCTTAGTTTCATGCATTATGTTATTCCTGGCATTTTGAACCTTATCACCTGATAAAGCTTTGATATTGTTTATGATGGTTTAGATACTCTGGTCCAACAATACACTTTGTTGACGAGCAGTACGATACGGGTCGGATACTTGCACAAAAAGTTGTCCCTGTTCTTGCAAATGACACTGCCGAGGAGTTAGCTGCTAGGGTTTTGCAAGAGGTTTGGTGCATTTATGTCGGGTTTTTTCTTAACAAAATGTTTTCTTACAGTTCACTTTAACATTATACCGAAATGAATTTCACAATTGTAAATTAATAGTAGATGGTGATCAAAACAAGTTGTGGTTATTATTAAGCTCTAGTTACTCTTGGATAATCAAGAGATGTAGCAACTTTAATATGATTGTCGATTTTTTTTTATAGGAACATAAATTATATGTGGAGGTGACAGCAGCATTATGTGAAGACCGGATAGTTTGGAGAGAAGACGGTGTTCCTCTTATTCGGAGCAAAGAAAATCCAGAAGAATACTACTAACAGAAGTTAAAGTGATTACAAGGTAAGATCTATTCTTCGATATTTCTAGCCTTTGACAGCACACACACAATTTGCAGACAAAGTGATTTGAACCCGGATTTCATAGGATTTGAATATTATATATTTTTATACATTGTTTAACTTTTAAACCATGCCTGTTTTTTTCACACTGTAAAAGAGAAAGGGGGAGAAAGAAGAGAGTAGGTGAAATCATAATTTTTTTGGTACAAGCCGATAATTTTTTAAAACCGAGAAAGATGACCCTAGGAGGCAAAATTATATCATGGGTCAGTCTTTTCACGTTATCTACAGGACCAACTAATAAAGACTACCCACCTCATTATTTTTTAATTTTTCAAGTGAAGATTTACTTGGGAAAAAATATGACATGGAAAAATTGATGAGGTGGGTAATTTTTATTGGTTGATCCCATGAACACGTGGTGAAACTGACCCATGATATAATTTTGCCCCTAGGAGACTGACTATTAGCTTCTAGTCAGAAAGGCTCCAATTCTGATTCTCTCGAAGGGGAATTCTGTCTTTAAAAACTTTTCAAGAAAGATACATTTATCCCTTTCTAAGAAACATAAAAAAGATGTTCACTTCGGATCTACGTTGTAAGGATGATTCATGCTCTTCATATGGGAGAAACCAAAGCGGGAGGTCGAAGAAGGAGGTTAGCTTTAAGTTACCGGAAAAGGGTGAAGTTGGGGTGTTTTATTCGACAACAGAAAAGTTTGAGAACGAATAAATAGCTTTTATCGATTTCTGAATCCGTCACTGTTGTTTGATATGATAAATTTAACAGTTGCAGATTACATACGTACACAAATAATCATAAATTAAATACTTACCAGATCTCTGTTATCTTTAAAGTTGGACAACTCTATACCTTCTATTATTGAATTTTGATTCTGTCCTTGACATATCAATTATTTCTTCGTTACCAAGTTTTCAAACCGAACATAAAATATAATCTCGAAGCATAACCTTTTTAACAACACACGAAAATATGAAAAGATTCGAATCCATCTTCAATTCAGAACAGTACAAAGAGACTGAGGACGATGAGCTTAGCATATCATGTTTGTAGGTAAAATTCCAATGACAAATCATAATTTTTGCATTATCTGTGAATTGACAGAGGAAGTTACTTAAAGAGGACAAAGTTTATGGTCAGTACATATACTATGTATAAAATTATGAATTTATCTCATATATGTTTATTCCGTCAATTCCAATCCTTGTGTCTATTAAAACTTAAAATTTCAATCTTAAATCTCTTAAAATAAATATTATCGATTTTTGAAATTTAATCTCTTAAAAAACACATCATCACTTTTTTACCCTCCAACTTTGTCAGAAACGCTGCACGCAAAATGGACATTTAAGTCATATGGCAGAAGTTGGGTAAGGGAATTGTCAAAAATTAATTGGCACTCATGGACGGATGGAATTGACGATTTTTTTAAAAAATTTTAATTACCAATATTTAATTTAGATTAAATTTTATAAAGCTTAATAAATATGAAAACAATTTTTTTTTCCTTTTTTTACAATATTAATATTTAAAATTTTAATCTTATTTAAAAAAACTTAATAAATAAAAACCATTTCTTTAGTTTAATAAGAATTTCAATAGTAGACAACGTGATTGTTGTAATGACAATGTTTATTATAGGTTAGATATCGAAAGAAGACTGGTAGTTAAAGTCGGATTGGAATCATAATTATGTGAATGCATATATCTATATTTACTCCAAATCATAACCTATGATCCTTTTAAATCTATAAAAACATATACATATATATTTAAATTCATAATCTGAAATCTCATATGTTAAATACACAATCTAATAGAAAAAAAGAAAGCAATTTCTCTTTCTTTATAGTCAAAAGGCAAACATATTGTGGAAGACCGGTAGTTATCCTATGACTGGTGATGTGCATCTTTCAACCAATCACAAGGGATTTTAGTTATGCACGAACCATCTAAACTCAACGGTTAAAGGGACGATTGTTTTTAGAGGTTACGGGTTCAAACACCAAGTAATATCAATACAGTGATTGAGCGATCAATGTTTAAAGGTTGAGAGTATACTACTGTAATCACATTTTTTTTTTCTATATTACCCTTAAATTCAATCTACAATAAAGTACAAAATTCACTTCATCTCAGAAGATTCGTAACGCTGATACTCGATCTATATTCAATAAATACTACATAAAGTAACAAGATAAGTTGGTCCCTGGAGATATGTAGATATGTGTGTTGGGTGAGGGTCTACAACTACCATTCCTATAGCCTATAGGAAGCTGCCTGGAGGATGCTTCCTTCTTCAAACTTTTTCTACTAAATCAAGATCATTTATTTGCTTAAACAACACCTTTTCTCTGTCAAAGAAAACATATTTTTTGAAGGAACTGAGAACCACTTTGCTTTTTCCAAGGTTCCCTGTTGGGTGGCTATGGCTGTTATGATAATGCTGAAGATGGTGATGATAGGTCTGGTTGTAATGGAACCCAGCCTCGGACTGAAATGGGCAGGAGGAGCACAACAACTGCATCATCACGTCGTTGGAGATGACCGTGGGTGGGACCCTTCCTCAGACATCTCGAATTGGTCATCCCGTCGGAGCTTCAGGGTCGGAGACAAGATCTGTAAGTTAAACGTTGGGTTTGGGGTTTAGTTAATCTGTTAATATTTGAGTCAGGGATTCGTTTCTTGTTAGCTTATTGCTTGAAAGAAAATCGAAGCAGTAGTGAAACTACATCTGAGTGAATCAAAGTTTAGGGCTTTATTAGTAAAAAAATTACAGGTTCTCAGTCTCACAACTATGGTTTTTATTTTAAATTATCCTAAAATTTGTAATGTTCTACTTTCATCCCAAAATTTGTTAATTAGGATGTAAACACCGGCACCGGCGTGTATCATGTTATAATATACTTTGGCATAAGCGATAGTTCGAGCATGGAATTAAAATATTTAATCAAGACTAATTTAGAATGAGTCATAGTTTAAGGTTAAAATTAAAGTATTTAAAAGATCGGAAATCAATATAAAATATAAAGTATAATTTATTTATAAAATTAAAATATTTAAAAATTTAAAAATCAATTTATAAAGATCATAAACGTGACGAACCTAGAAAATAAGAGCAAAATTAACTCCAAATTTATTTCTTATTAACCATTTGTAATTATAAATGTCGTATAGGGTTCGCCTACTCTGCAGCACAGGAGAGCATCGTGGAGCTGAAAAGCCAGGCCGAATACGACTCCTGCGATGTGACGAACCCAATAAAGATGTATACAGACGGCTTAGATAGCATCGAATTGGTCGAGGAAGGGATTCGATACTTCGTTAGCAGCAAGGCTGATAGCTGCAAAAAGGGTCTAAAGCTACATGTGGAGGTGATGCCGGTAGGGAACTCCAACACCGGAACACCCAGAGTCATGGTGTCGGAGAACTCCATTTCAACCTCGACCGTGGCGGACGCCATTGCACCTACAACCCCTTCTGGATCGGTCCATCTTTATGGGAGCTTCATGTTGTCATTCATTGGGCTATGGCTATGCACTTGTATGGCTATTTAGTTATGCTTCTAGGCTTCTGCTTTGCATGCAATAAGTCTACCCTAGTTTTCAAAGACTGATAACTTGTAATTTAATTTTAAACTCCAACTTCGATATTTGATTGGAGTTCTATTAAGTATTGTTTTTATAAAGATAAACTGCATAAATGGTCAGAAGTATGAAAAAGTTTCCCTTTTCAGCACCAAAGTTCAACACTATTCGAGCTCGACTCGACTCGTTTACACCCCTAGCCCTAGTCACTGATATTAGTGTGTGTAAATCTAAAAGCACATGATAGTGGAAGATGCACTGTTCTTTTAAAATGTCAATGGCTGTATCATAGATTACCAGACAAAATGTTAAAAATAACAGGATAGAATGTTGCCTCCAACAGAATGACAAGGGTAACATGGAAATGGCCCCCGAAGCCCTGAATTTAGAGCTACTAAGTGAGATTCTTTAGCCATTAGAAACAGGAAAACTCTAGGAATATCCATGTAGGTATAACAATGTTCAGGTACCTGTCTTAAATATAACACAGTAAGAAATTTTGCTTTACAATGATGACAGAACAGATACCCCCTTCTTTATCACCTCTAGTTTCTGTCTACCTTTGCCACTTGCAAAATCCATTTCTAGTCAGAAGAAGATACATTTTTCCCTCTTGGTTGAAGAGCAGAGCATAAGACAAGTTTATTTTGGGGCCAAGTTTAAACATGGTGATAGAAACGATTACTTTTCTCTCAACACCACGTAGTTATTAGGTCCATTTGTCTTTTGTATTTTAGAAATTCGCCTGAGAATGTCTGCAAAAGCCTTCTTGTCCTGCACCAAAGAGATTTATCTACTTAAGCAACGAAAGAATAAAACAAGCTAAGTCTTGCAGTTATTAATATGCAAGACCCATGTCTATGATGTTAAAACTGTTACATTCTTCAGAGATTACGGAAACATAAAACAGAATAACAAAAGTAAATATACACTTTTTCTGATTCGTATTATAACTGAATAGATAAACCTCAGAGATCGCGTGACAATAGATTCAGAAAACACAGCAATGGATATTAAACGAACAAAACAGGAAGGACAAAAGGATTATAGAAGTATACCTCTGGAGATTTTAGCCTAGCTTTAAATTTAGCCACAAGATCGGATGTTGTTACAGGTGCCTTTTGTAATAACACAGCTCTGATTTCTTCTTCGGTTACAGGTCCGGCAGCTGATGCTGAACCTGTTTTGGAAGATGATCCACTAGCAGCTGACGTTGATCCAGCTTTTGTAGAAGATGATGTGCCTTTAGAAGGAACACTGCCTTTGGAAGCAGTTTTATTTTCCTCTTTCACAGAAGCTTTCGAGTCCTGCTCCTCAAAAAAGTACACAATAAGGTGACAATTAAAAAATATTTCTTCTTAAAAATATCTACACGTGCTAAGATGCAAGTTTAGGAGCTTTGGTAACATACTGGTTCTGATTTAACCTTCTTCACAGGGGTACCATTAGTTGCTTTTGCATCATCACCACTGGCTTTTCTCTTTCCTTTTGATGACTTAGATGAAGCTGGGGTTCCCCGAGCAGAAGCTGAAGGTGCTGGTTTCGCTGGACTGTTGTCAGCAGGCTCTTCTTTAGGTGCATCCTTCTGTTTAGGAGCTAGTACAGGATTGAAGTTAATATCATCTTCCACCTGGAAAAAAATCATGGCATAAGTATAATGGAATAGACACCGCAGAAGATTCGTGTTCACTCAAGCCGTGACAGTTCTGTCTTAACAAAGAAGAGATCACACATGCACGATAACTACAGAAAATGATCAAGCAGAATGATGATATAAAATAAAGGGTAAAGTACACAAATGATCACTAAACTATCTCTAAAAATATAAAATGGACATCAAACTTTCAAATATTACATAGTGGGAATTAAAGTTTAGATTTTGTTACAAAATGGTCATTGAGATGTTAACTGTCGTTAATTGGGTGACGTGACGGTTACAAAAACTTGAATAATATAACATTTAATCCTCCATATTGACATATTTAATCAATTGATTCCTGATCTAACCCTTATTATTGATGTCTAAATTGATTAAATGTGTTAATATTGAGGATTAAATATGTTATTATATGATTTTTTCGTAACCACCGCGTCTCCCATTAATGGCCCAATTTTGTAATATAACTAAAGTTTAACGATCATTATGTCATTTTTGAAAGTTCGGTGACCATTTTGTACTTTTAGGGATAGCTTAGAGACCATTTGCGTACTTTACCCTAAAGTAAAGGCAAGATCAACTAAATCGTGTTAGCTAGAGATGTATTACAATATAAGCTTATTAGGTATCCTAGAAGCTTACATCATCATCATCGTCGTCGTCCTCTTCTGCATCTGATTCATTAAGCCCACTAGCTTTGCCTAATAGCTTCTTCAACTCTTTCCCCGACTTACTCAAACCTCCTCCTTCCTGCTCTTCATCCTCCTCATCTTCATCCTGTAAGAAAACAGACAAAATTATCCACTATTCAAAAGGAGACCAAAATTCTAAGCATGATGTCGTCTGATAAATTAAAAAATACCACCTTCCGTTGATAGAGGTAAGAAATTGTTTTGGTGGGAAGACACAAATGCAACCAGATGGTAGCAGAACTTTTCTCTGAATATAGTTCTAAACAATCCAAATGGTTCTTATTTGCAGAAAACTCGTGAAAGTAAGAGCAGTCTATCACCAAAGATGAGCTAACTCTGAAGCCTAAAAAAATGTAATAAATAAGAGGTGGCTTGAGAGTCAACTCATCTTTGGTTATAGACCATCTAATAGAAATCTAAAAGTTCAAATATAAATTTCCCGTTTCTGGAAATTGGTGATAGGCTGCTCTTACTTTCATGAGTTTTCTATAAATTTGCAACAAAACAGTTGGCTTATCTTTGAACTTTTAGGTTTCTGGAAAATGGAAATTTGTATTTATTTTTAACGCTTGCTTCTCAATAAATTCTTTTGGTGCAAAAAGAGTTGGCTTATCTTTGAACTTTTAGATTTCTATTAGATAGTTTCTCAAATACTTCTGATTATTAAAATATCACATTCATGTTACCCACTGTTAAGAAAAGGATCTATGCAGCTGTCTTTGAGTAGAGAAAAAAAATTAAAATATAAAAAAAGGTGGAATGACATCTCATCCAGTACAAACTACAAAGTTGCTAGGGTCTAAAGTTAGCTTTATCATCTTGGTGATCTTATGAGGTTCAAAACTATTCTTATATGAGACAAACAAGACCCTGACAACACAATGCTATTCTTAGCTTGCAAGTATGATAAACGTAACAAAAATACCTCCTTGATTTCAGGAGGAGCAGGAACTTCAGGAGCCAAATCCCTTTCCTCAGGATCGTTACCAACAGCTTCATCATCATCGGTGAATATTTCTTCATGCTCCCAATCATCACCTAAAAGAATGCATGTTAATAAACAACAGAAACACCAATTCTAGTAAAATGAGACAATCTGGGGACCTTCAGTGTTAGATGCATGTTTATGTGCATCAGTGCATGCATGTGCACATCGTTAAGAAAAGAATTAGCATAAACCATCAGGTAGCTCTGTTATTCGTTTAAAATATATTTTGGAAAGAAAATATGTTCAGATAAATCCCATCCATAAAGTACAGAAAAGCCTTAAACCTGACGGTACATATATGCATTTGAGGAAAAGCCACATTCAGAAGATATAAAGATAGTAGGGATTTTATACTATTTCTATGTTGATTCCATTGCTATTCTAGCTTAACATGGAGATTAGACCAAAGACTCTTCACAGCAAAATGATAACAAAGAAAAAGTAGATACCAACTAAGACGCAAACAATATAAAAGCTCACCCTTCTCAATATCATCATCATCCATATCAAGATCACCTCCCCTTGGGCCTTCTTCATCATCATCACCGCTTTTTTTGTTGAGCCCAAGCCTATTCTTCCTGGCTGCTTCCTCTTCTTCGTCTTCTTCTCCTCTGTCTGATACATGACCTTCCTCCTCATCACCAGTTGGCTTTTTACGTCCCTTACCCCCAGCAGCAGCAGTCTCTTTTTCATCAGTCTTCTCCACTTCACCGAATGCAGCAGCACCATTATTTGCAGCTTTCATCATCCATCTCTCGTATCCATCTGCAGTCTTCCTCCTGTTCTTCATTTTTTCTTCAGCTTCTTCCAGTGTAAGTTGTTTATATTGTGCAACCTTGTTAAAATTATACCTGTCAAATAGTAGCACAATTTTCAAAAAAAGCATCTAGCAATATTAAAATATGCCAATAATTTTACTACAAATAACAGAACACAACAGTGCAATGAGTGGTGGAAACAGTGATGAGCAGTCAAAACAAACAATAATATAGGTCACTCGTACCAAGAACCGGCAGGAATAGCCACAAATTCCTTTCCTTGCATCATAAGCAGGTAATAAGTTGCAGACTGTGAACCTTCACGTTGACCTTGATACTGAGCCTGTCCTGTTTCATCCTCCAATAACCAAGGTTTGTTCTTATATTTCTCCTAAAAGAATTCGAGACAACGATAATGACAGTCAGCATCAAAGTAAATATAGCCGCCATTAAACCAATCCAAGTAAAAGGAAAAACTTTCACCCTTAGAAAATGAAAATTTTACTTGCTATATACTTGGTAATTATTGATTTCGGTTGCCTAACACCGCAAAATAATGCTCTAGTCTATATTTTAATCCTACTTGTACAACAATTATATTACATGCCAACATTAAAAAAAAATATGGGTCTGCCTCTCAAATCCAAAAACAAAATTCCACAGAACTTTCTTTAAACACACACTCACCAGTGTTCTCAACCTTTTTTTTGGAAGGAATTAGTGTATGCAGGCACAATATATTTAGCTAACATGCAACCACCAGCTGAAAAAGGATAAACTAATACCCGCATAGCATCAGTAAGTTGGCGTCCTTGTAACCCATCCTTTTGCATAGACCATTTATTCTCAGCATTTTTCTTCTTCGAAAAATTGGGCAACCCAGTCATAAACCTACCAATAAAGTAGGACTTGTCGGTGCTAGGGCTTGCTCGAACATTGTATTCCTGAAATTCCATCAACATTAATCCATAAAAACGAGTTCAAGAATTAACTCAATCACTATAAAACCATTATCAGAAAACGAACTCGAATCAAGCGCGTGACAATGGCGCCACATTCGAAGCATTTGCCTTGGTTCTCGGCCATGGTTTTGCCACAAGAGACGCAGAGAGTCATGTGCTTGCAGTTGCTGCCGTACAAATCCTGGGACGATCCGCAGCCGCTGCAGGTGGGCTTCAGCATCAGATCAAAAGACATCTTGTCACAGTGATGAAGGAAGAATTAGAGGGTCGAGAGAAGGAAGAAAGGAAACTAGGGATTTGGTGGGGAAAAAAGGGGAAACGAAATTGAAATAGAAGCGCCAAAACAGCATCAACTGGTGAGTATAGAGATCGGAGCAATTGGTTCCGTTCAACAGATACGGGTTTCCGGCAATTAAAATTGAAGACCGATTCTGGTTTTGAGAGATATATAAATAAAGAGGAGAGAATACTCGTAAATAATTGAATCTACGCAATCTACCGTGAGATTCTACGTGGCATACGATAACTGGAGGTCCACTAATCTTTCCCTGCACCAGAGAGATATAATCAGATGAAACGCATCGTCGGCAAATGTGAATAATTGGGGAATATCGTAAAATAAAATTTAATATTAAAATAAATTCTAGACGTCTAAAAGAATATAGTTTAGAACTTTATTTTTATTAAAGCCAATGAAAAGTGAAAAAAAAAGTTTTAGGGTAAAATTAATTAAAATAATACTAAAATAAAACGAAATAGAAAATACTATTATAATAAGTTTTAGAATTTTAGTATTAATTTTACAATATTATTAAATTTTTTATAAAAATTATAAAAATTTTGATATATATATTAAAATTAATTTTAGAAGTATAAAAATTTTAATACATAACTAACTTTTTAAAAAATATAAAAAATTTCATATATATAAAAAAGTATATAAAATTTTTATAAAAAATTTAATTACGTCTTATTTTGAAATTATTTTAATCGCCGTTATATTAGAAAAACACAATAAAAAAAATAAAGCAAATTGGAACTAAAATAAGCCACAAATACCGACCATCAGCTACCTACCATTTGCGACCATCGACAGAGCAACAATGGAAGCACATTGGAGAAACCACAAGCTTTACCCTTTACTCGGAATAATTTTACTTTCAGTTTTCCTTTACTTCAACTTCGGCGATAATCCCATCACTTTCCCGATTCTATGGCAATCCAAAATGGATTTTGTATCTGCAAACTCCACCCATTTCATCGTCGTCAAAGATGCTGCCGCCGCGGAGAACCAGTCAACGTTCTACGTCAACGGTTGGAATTCTTACTGGCTAATGCAGGAGAGCGTGTGGGCTGGTCCGTCGAGGTCGAGGGTGTCGAAGATGCTCAAGAGAGGGTCGGAAATGGGGTTGACTGTTTGCAGAACTTGGGCTTTCAACGACGGCCGTGGCCCTAATGCTTTGCAGATATCTCCCGGTGTCTTTAACGAAAGAGTCTTTCGGGTGTGTTTTTTATCCCATTTCCTTATTTTTCTAATACCCTTTTGTTTGTTTTGTTTTGTTTAATTTTGGTTATGTTGCATTGAATTGTGATAGGGATTGGATTATGTGATTGTTGAAGCGAGGAAGAACGGGATTAGGTTGATACTGAGTTTGGTGAATAATTTAAATAACTTTGGTGGGAAATCTCAGTATCTGAGATGGGCACAAGAAGCTGGAAACAATGTTTCTTCTTCTTCAGTTGATTCATTTTTTTCAGACCCCATGATTAAAGATTACTACAAGGCTTATGTCAAGGTACTTTGCTAATGTCTTTTGGTTATATTCTTCAAAGCTCTTTACTTGTAAGATAAATGTACCATAGTGAATTGAAGGGTAGTTGATGTTATCGAGATCAAGTCATGGAATCCGTTCTTTAGAAGAAATTAGCCTTAGATGAAGCTAGGGTTGAGTACTTGGCATTTATAACTTTCTATCCGTTAGGTCGAGTACGATAATAATGATCTCATTTTTAAAAAAATGGCATGTAAGCATTGTTCTGTGAATGTCCACAACTTTCGGTCAACTGAAATGTTTGATTGGATGATGAGAAAGTTTTCGACTTTACTCACACATGTATGTTTCTTGTTTTGCTGTAACAACCAATCAAATGAACGGTGGATTTGTGACTTGCATTTTACAGGCTATTTTGACTAGAAAGAATTCCTTGAGTGGTGTTAAGTATGTTGATGAACCGGCAATATTTGCTTGGGAGCTGATGAATGAGCCTCGGTGTGCATCCAGTTCCTCTGCTCCCATTCTTCAGGTGAATTATGCTGTTTTGTTTTTTCTTGCCATTGTTTCTAATCTTCTGGCCTGAAGATCCGAAGAATAGTTAAGACTTTAGAGACTTCTTCATTTTCCTTTCTTTATCTCTAAAAATTAGTAGTGTTATCATTTCTAGCTATGTTAATATTTAGATATCTAATAGAGCTTGAGAATTTTCTTAGTCTGGAAATTTGGTATTCTCAATTTATATGTATTTGGGTTTGATTCACAGCAGTTTTTTTTTTTTTTAATTTCAACTTTACTAATAATATCCCCATGAAATACAGGCATGGCTTACTGAGATGGCCGCGTTCGTCAAGAGTTTGGATAAAAGACATTTAGTGACTGTTGGACTTGAGGGCTTTTATGGCCTCAATACAACTAAGGGAGTGGATGTAAATCCTGGGGAATGGGCAGCCTCACTTGGATCAGACTTTATACAGAACTCGGCAACTAAGAACATTGACTTTGCTTCAGTCCATGCATACCCCGATAGCTGGTTGTTAAATTTTACTTTCATTAATGCCTTATGAATATCGTGTTGCAATTGTCTGAAAATGTTGTCTTCTAAGTTACTAGCAGCGATTGCTATCCATTATCTGACTCGTCTACTTTGGCCACCGAAAACATTATTAAGCCTTATAACAAAAATTCAACCCTATGAAGAAAAAACCATGTCTTTAGATGTTGATCAGAGCATGGCTCTTGCATTTGAACTATTCTTGCATATTTCATCGGTCTTTTTTTTTCTTCTATTCTATTTATAAATGTCAGCATTTATCTCTTTATAGCTTATGATGTTTTTTTGTTTTTTATTGTAGGATACCCCATCATGATATGGAAGCAAAGGCTCGATTTCTTTCCAAATGGGTGGATTCTCATATAAGTGACGGGGATCACTTGCTTAAAAAACCGGTTATCTTCACAGAAGTTGGATCTTTGGTGCATTCAAACAACCAAGGAGTGCCAGACAAGGATATTCTTTTAAAGATCGTGTACGATAAAATCTACGAGTCAGCAAAGAAGAGACAAGCCGGGGCAGGGGCCTTGATTTGGCAATTACTAGTTGAAGGGGTGGAGGAATATGGTGATAGATTTTCCTTTGTAGCATGGGATAATCCGTCTACCTATCAACTGATATTAAAGCAGTCATGTAGGCTTCAAAGCATTTTCAGGAAGAACATTCATATCCGAAAACTCAACAAGGATCTATGCTCGGATCAACAGCCTTGACAACAGTTGATTGAAGGTTAGGAAACAAAACTTTTAGTCTTGCCTCATATGTAGAGAAATTAGTGAATTGGTATAGCATTTGATTCAAGCAATGTGTGTAGAAAATCAATTCTTTGCTAGCTAGCTGCCATCCCCGCCTGGTATTTTTATGAGCAGCTACTTGTTTCCCTTCGAAAATACTTGTGTAAATAATGCATCTCCGATACATCATCTGCCATTCATAGTCTTTGTACAATATTTATATAACTTTGACATAATATATTACGACCATGAGTTTGAGATTGATTCGTAAGTGATGAATGGAAAAACCGCTCAAGTTCATCAAAGAGTTCGTCCTCGAGAGAGATTTGCATTTGTCATGTGTTCAAACGTTCATCTAACAATACAAGAAATAATAATCGAATCTTTATCATCCCGATGTCTATATATTTTTGTAATACATGAAGTTTACATCCATTGAACTTCTCATATATAGAGTTCAAAGGGAATGACGGATTGTTGAAGATGAGCTTACTCATGCGTCACAGATGACATGACAAAGTCCGAAAACCGTGAGAATTGGAGCACATTTACAACCAACAAAATGTGCAGCCAGGTCCTGGACAGGTTCAAACAGTCTATCGAATACTCGTCGCCATAATGTTCCATCTCCTGTCCCAGAATCTTGTAGTGCGGTGGAAAGGAACGGTTTGTTAAACTTGTTCTCGAGCTCAAGACCCAGCAGGGCTCAAACCATGGCTACCCCCAGTGCTAGGAACATCTCCAGGAGAACATAAATGTGAAAAGAAGATAGAACCAACATGGTTGTTGGGTGGATATGGTCGCTGTAGTCATCTCATATACACGAACCAACAAGGCAAAAAAGCAAAATCTTGATTGCATTAGTTTATGAATATTTGATGACGATTTTGTGCATTTAAAGGCGGGTTTGGTTGGATTTTGATGGTAAAAGATATTCCTTGCACACTTGGGTTTAACCATAATTAATGCTTGGATTTATCCCACACGGAAGTGGAAAGTGGGATCAGCACAATTTCTTATTTTTCACCAAAACATAAAAAAATACAAAGGGTTAAAACTTGTTCACTGAGTTAAGATGGAAGCAGCTCAACAATAGTACATAAATCAGTTTAGAAGAGCATAATTTTCTGTACTTCACCTATATTCCACATCAACCGTTTGCAATCTTGTACAGCATCCATATCAGTTGATGGAATATCATAACCTACTGTTGCTGTTCGAATATCTGCATATAAGCTTCAGATAATGCGACCATCTGAGGGAGTGTTTCAGAAACATGCAGATCTTGCATCTCATACCTGTGAAGTGTAGTTTTGGGATGGATCATTCACTATTTGTAGCATTTCAGTCGCATAAATGGAAGGAAAAAAAAGAGAGAAAATTACCATAGTTCTTCCGATTTCCGTTGTACAAAGACCCTGTAGAACCCTTCATCAGGCTTACCATCATGAACGATATTAGCAATTAAATCATACTTGGTACGTATCTTTTCGTTCTCTTTGGTTGGTGCAGGCAGGGGAATGTAGTCCTTCAACTCGAGGTTTTTCACAGGAAAGTTCACTGCAGAAGAGAACCATTTAGTACAAAGTAACAAAACCAGAGAGCGCTCAATCTAACTCTTTTAACACATCCAAGAACATAAAACTCACCCAATGTTGGGTTCTTTTCTCTGAAGAAATTATTCTTAGTAAATCGCCGCATGTGAAGTATCAAGTATTGTGGCAATTTGGTGACTCTGTATCTCATCCTTGCTGGAGGACGAACAGTTGTTGTTACTGTCTCACCATCAAACTTCTTCAGTATATTAAACAAAGGAACCTAAAACAATATTCATAAGTGAAGTTATTTTAGATGCATTAAAAGCATCACACAAAACTTCCCAGTTGGATGCCAGAATGGAAGGGGGAAATACCCACAAAGCACAAAAAATACCTGAGGTATAATATTTTTCTCCATCACATCTTTGAAAAGAGGTGGTTCTGGCAAATCCAATCCAAGCATTAGAAATGGCATTCTGTAAGTTTCAGCCCCAACATTATTATTATTCTCAATTGCACCATCCAATCCAATCTTTAACGCTCCGTTCTGGTCCTCGCCACTTTCTTTCTTCTCACTGATAGCTTTGTTCTGAGTTTCTTTCACAACCTCCAGTTCCCCCTATTAACATCGTGTAAAATAAGCACAACTTATGCTACAACATTAAATAACAAGTGCAAGGTTTTAATTAGAACCTGGAAGCACTTATGGATGATGCTGCTACTTTTCTTAGAAACTCTAAGATCTGCATGCAGTGTGTTGAGAAGCCAGGACATGAATTCAACCGGTTCACTCTGCACGCCTATTCGAAACCGTTTTTTACTGGCTTTCATAACTGCCTGTAGAAACTCATGAGGGCTCACCTGTTGACACAAGTGATATGAAAAAAAAATAATAAATCCAATGTGTTCCAGAACAATAATCTTGCGATAATAAAAGTATGATCTAACCTGTCCTTTAAAGTTTCGAGCATGCCAAATCTTTCTTGTGAGTTCCCCAAATCGATGAACAAGTTGAGATTTAGAGTGCTGGTAGTTCTCAGGGATAAGGAAGAAGTTTCTTAAGGGAGTAACTCTCATTAAAGATTGAATGGTGACATTGACAAAATCGGTCTTTTGAATATTATTCAGCCCCACCTGAAGATTAGCACAAAAAAGATGTCATATTAGTGCAAGGGGGATTAAAACTGATTTAAAATGTGTGATGTTCAATTTCAGAACAAAGATAATTACCATCCCTGGGAGGTAATCAGAACCATCAAGTGCCCTAGACCATTGCTTGTTCTTGTCAAGTTGCTCAAGTTGTTCTCTCGAAAACCTGGAAATATGAAACCCAATCAAAAGAAGGAAAAAAAGTGGAAGCGCTTAAAAGTGGGGACTTTTTTTGCCAAAGGAAATTTGAAAAACTGAAAGCAAATAATTTGCAAATATCAAACAGTATAAGTTAATGTAACAAAAAGAAATCATTTTAACTTTTGAGATAAAAGCTCGATAGGAGGTAAAAAAGAAACCCTTTGAAAGCTAGATAGTCCAAAGCAAATTAAAGGCACATTCTGCGTACAGGCATGATATCCAGAATTATATAAACCCAAATGCAATCAAGTGAAATATGAGCAAACCTTGGGTTTAGAACGTAGCGAATATCATCCAATGATGGGTCATTAATTTCATACCCATCAGGGAGACAGTACACCTTCTCTGTCCGAAGATTGATGTAAACATGATGTCCTGCTTCTAGACTATGAGTATAAGCATGGGATTTCTTCCCTCTTCCTTGGAAATACTTCCCACAGACAAGGCATGCATACACATTCAAATTTGACAAAGAGACCGAACAAAACCTCTCAAAATCAAAATCTAGCACCTGTAAAACAGAATTAAGTTATTGGAAAATTACATATTCATTCAAATGTCGGCAATTACAATCAAGTTCTTTACCTGACGATT
This sequence comes from Abelmoschus esculentus, assembly GCA_035048815.1. Taxonomy (NCBI): domain Eukaryota; kingdom Viridiplantae; phylum Streptophyta; class Magnoliopsida; order Malvales; family Malvaceae; genus Abelmoschus; species Abelmoschus esculentus. The sequence continues at coordinate 13,881,022 of JAUCBN010000044.1, forward strand.
AACAGTATCAAGGTAAGGACAGTCTCTACGCACTTCAACCTGGCGATTTGGCCTCCCTAGAATTGATCCTTGCCCATATGGATCATCATCATCTTCTTCTTCTTCACTCTCAACTCTTTTACCATCTTCTTCTCCACCGCCAGTGGGATTCAATGCCCTCCTTTCATCATCATCGTCGTCATTATAAGGCACGAGTAGTCCTTCAGCAGGTGAAGACGGAGAATTCACGACCCTCTGTCGTTTCAAGTCCCGTTCCCCGTCTACACTATCATTATATTCCCTTTTTGCTTTCATCTTCCCCCTCCTTCACTCTCGGTTTCTGCTCTTAAAACAGAGTAGCTTAACTCTACTATAATCTTTTACATCACTTGTTCGCATAAAATAAATGATAAAACAGATTCATTTGGATGCAGAGGCAAAAAAAAAAAAAGGGAAAATTCACAGCGACTATCTAGGATTCTTATTGAGCACCAAAAAAAAAATCATAGCAACATAACATAGAAATTATAAGAAAGGAGTTTAACGACGAACCTGAAAGAAATTCTCGAGTCGAATCAATCACTGCGAATTGTTTCAAGGACAACGACGACGGGAGAAAATAGTAACCGAGTTTCAAGTAACGAGGTTCAATGGCGGTAAGATCCGGCGATCAGCGGAACTTAGAACATCCAATCCATAACCCTAAAATGCAGATTAGGCGGAAGGTGGTAGAAGCTTTAGGCCTGTTTTAAATTGGGCTTCGATCTGTACTTCATCTGTTCGATTAGGGATTGGATTTTGAGCACCTTTAAAATCCCAATCCAAAACCATTAAAATTATTGTCAAAAAAAAAATAATCTAAAACCATTATATTATCATTAGATTTTTAATAATAATTAGAATTTTGGACATAACATTTTATACAAACCCTCCTAAATTATAAATTAAAATATTTACCTTATTATTTTAAATTAAATATATTCTTTATTATAACACGCTCTAAATTTATCGATATTAGGTGTATATTATATTGAAATCATTAATAAATGCATTAAACAGTTTGAAAATGCATATGACCTTAACTAAGAACACACATTTAAATTAATCTTATTCAGGGACGGAGTTGTATGATGCTGAGGAGGGGTAATCACCCCCACCCCGAATTTTTTTTTCCATTGTCTCTCCATTTAATTTTTTTTAAAATTATTTTTTTATGAATTTGCCTCCTACTTCTAAAAATTTATGTTTTACCCCCTTTAACTCCACATCCTAGCTCCGTCCCTGATCTTATTATATAAAAATTCGAGCTCCATTACCGAATAAAATCATTCGAAGCAACAAAGTAAAACTTGTTCCATGGGACAACAACAAAAAGAAAGCAAGCTAAAGGGACATGCTTTGACTCAACTTTCACAGTGAAAGTGAAAAGAAAAAACACGAACATGAAATCATGGAACGAACCCGCCATTAAAGTTTCAACTTTTCAATGTCTGGTTCGACTCCATTGACAGGTTTATAAAGCTTTAACTAGCATAATACATCAGCACTGTAGTTCCAATTGCGGATCCAGAAATTCATTTGAGGGTGGGTACATATAAAATTTAGAAATCTCAGGGGCACAAAGCTTAAATATTACAAAAACTTAAGGGTCAATTCATAAAATTTAAAAAAAATAAGGGTAAATATATAAACTTTAAAAAGTTCAGGGTGGGCGCCCACCCTATTTTAAAGGGTGCATCCGCCAGTGTGTAGTTCCCTAGTGAGTCAACCTAGAAGGAAGGTCTAGACATGCTTCATTCCTACTGAGTCAATGTCTAACTGCAACTCGGATTCTTTGCCATTCTTTACGGATGTCAAAGGTGTAGTTAATCTCCAACCCCTAGTAGCACTTGTCATCATCATTCATCAGTTAACTGCAAACATGGGGGACTAAATTTAAGAAATCTGAAGAGTAGAGGGACTGGATGCATGATTAGACTTAATTCTTATATAATGAGGTCCATTACCTTGCTTCTAGCAGAGTAATTTCCTCTAGCAAACATGCCACTAGGAGTTGTTTCTTCACATACTTCATGTGTGTAAGGCTCTGCCTTGGGACTCAAGGTACCATCATCTCTTTCGCGCTATCGACTGTTACCGGAATTCATTGTCTGTTAAGAACATAATCTTTCAAATGATGAAGACAGAGACAGTGGGATTAATGGATTACCTTTGACACCGATTTCCATACGGTATTCGTGTACTTGAGATCGGATACGAGGTTGTTGCTTACTCGGATTATGAATTGCAGACTGTACTTGCTACCTTCTTTCAAGGTAAACCATAAACCTTTGGGGTTTCCCTTCGGAATATCATTTAAATTTAATCTGAATTTTGTTATTGATAAAAGAAATTATTCAAAGTTTTTAGACAACCAAAATCATATGAACATGGCGTTTTATAATATGTGTGCTTCTTAATAAAGATGTTTGAATTACTTATTCTTGAATATTAATTAAGTTGAGGCTGATCATTCATTACTGTTATCATGATTATACACCTGTATATATGCATTATAGGTAAAGGTAAGCATATTCATGAGGGGAATGTGAAGGACCCGATCCAATAACTAAAGCAAAACAATGATTCTAAGGGGTAAGCAGCGTTCAAGTAGGTTTCGAGTTCGAGATGTTGTGTATACCAAAAATCTTTGTTAAGAGACTCACCCACCAAAACTAATTTGATTATATGTTATTAATGTTGGTTAAGCTGAATGATAAAACTTGAATTTTTTAAAAATTTCGAGTTTAAGTTTTATAGACATTTTTTTTAAGAATGCATGTTATTATCGGTAATTAAAAGCTCACAAGTGTCCACCATTTGCCATTACCAATTCATTTCCAAGTTGATGTCTACCTTACAAATCTTCCCTAATTAAAGATACTACTTTAGTGGAGGGGATAATTTACAACTAGACAATGGTGTGATGTCCATAGTGTCACTAACATGGGGTGCCAAATTGTAAAGAAAGATTCTTTCAATGATCTTCATTTCTCTCTCTAATTCTTTAATTTAAAAATCAGCCCTTTACACCTCTATATATAGCTCCAACATTCATAACCTCAAAGCACACCACTCTTTGATCATCTCTATAATCTCTTATATTTCATTCTTTCTTTTTTGTTCAATCTTTTCCATATCCCCAAATGGCCAGTGTTGATGTTGAGGTAATCCATCCAATTATAGTACTTTTAAGTAATGAAAATACTGTAATTATTTGAGGAAAGGAGAAGGGTTTCACTGGCAATATTGGAATCTGGCTTGATACCAAAACACTTGAATTTTTTGCCATTAGACCTGTTGGTATCTTTAGTTGATCATTTAGAGATGTTCATAAACTTGATCCAAGACTAAAGGGAATTTCATGTTTTTCCAGGTTCAATCAGCTGCTGCACCAGATGTAACCAAGTTTGAGGAGCCTGCTGAGGCACATGTGGTGGCCGAGCCAGTGACGGCATCGGATGCTCTGCCTGTAGAGGAAAGTGCAGCTCCTGAAGCCGAAGCTGATACCAAAGAAGTCGTAAAAGAAGAAATCAAGGTCGAAGAGGAAGCAAAACCAGAAGCAGAGGCAAAAGAAGAGGCCGCAGAGGTGAAGCCAGAAACAGTTACAGAGGAGGCCAAAGAAGAAACTACGGAATCCACCGTGGAAGCACCAGCCGATACTGCAGCAGCAGAGGAGGAGAAACCGACTGAGGAAAAGAAAGATGAAAAAGCTGAAGAAGTTCCTGTTGAGAAAGTTGAGGAATAGAGCGACCATTTACACAGAAGGTGACAGCCTAAAAGGAGCTTCATTTCTATAGCTTGCATGCCATAGTTGCTATATTATTATTTATAATAACTATGCAGGATGTGGGATGAATGATTAGGTTTTATTTTGTTTTTTTCTTTTTTCTCCTTTCTTCTTTATCTGGGGTTTGATGTCAGTATTAAACATGCCGTGTACACTGCCATGCTAGAGGGAAGAAACTATGGGTTTTACATATTAAGTGGTATTAATGTATGTATGCATGCATGTGTTGTTTTGGTTCCAAGAAAGTTAATATGATGAGTTTGATGTTTAGTGTGATGACATGAGATGTGTATCTCAATATTTGCATAATAAAGATACATTCTTCATTCAATTCTAAATGATGGAGAGAATTCAGATTCGAACATAAAAGATAACATTACTGAGATAACAGTCACAAACTTTAAGAGGTTAGCAGCAAGATGAACAAGAAAGATAAGATACATGAAAAAAAAAACTATGCAATTAGAAATGAAACCTGAGACATGCAAACAACACTATTTAGAGGATTCCTACTGAGTCCAGATGTCATTGCACAACTGTATAATTACATGAAAGCAGATACCAAATAAGTCCATGGAAGTGAGCAATCCTTCCAATCATGCCCCCTGCCTTATTCATGCAATGCTATACCTATACAAAACAGTTGTTCAGAAAAAGAAAAAAAAAAAGCAATGACATCTCATGAAGGAAAGACGATGCAACTGCTTCACCTTCTTACATAGTCTAATGATAAAGCAGATGACAATTACCCTATAAACCTGTACAGAGCTGAGTGCCAATTTTTCTGTATGTCAAAAACCCTTGTTTACCCCCCAAATGCAAATGTAATTCATGGTTTTACTACCAAGTACCAAAGCTGCAGCCGACATGTTCCTGAGTAATAACATTAAGCCGTTTTTGCATTTCAGCCTTGGAGGGATATGGTGGGAAACACAACCGGTAAAAGCAGGTATGAGAAGAAGGGAGACGGTCGTGAGGCTCTGAGGACTTATAAATGTAGAGCAGAGAGGCTAAACCGCGGAAACCTTCGACCGGAAGATGCTTCAAGGATGTCCAGAAGAAAAGAAGTACCTTTCTTTGCTCTGCTGACATTTCCCTAACAATCTGCAATATTATTGAAAAACGAGAAAGTGAATGCTCAGGAGAATTCGTAAAGACCCATAGATTCATAAAATTATACAATAAAACAATTATAGATCAAATAATCTGATAGCACTAACTATGCATTCTTCACACAGACAAAACCTAAATACTAAAACAATAATAAAAAATTCATCTGCCGGGAATACTATATTCACCCTTGATCCACAGAATCCCTGTTTTAAAACAAGACTACAATATGTGACGAGGAATGTACAAATATAAATATAATTTACATATATCTTAGCATGATTTTAATACAATCCTGCGTGTTCTAAGACATTCATTCTTGTTCCATGGGATCCCTGTTTTTAAAACAAGACTTAGGATATGCGACAAGGTGCATGTAAAACAAATTGAAAGAAATAGATTCTCTTCTCCTTTCTTTTTTATAAAAAAAGAAGGAATACCAATACCTTAGCAAAATTTAAATAAAATCCTGTCCATACCTCCCAGAACCAGGTTATTTGAGGATCATGTTCTGTGTAGCCACTGTACTCGATATGTGCCTTCCAGTCTTCAACACAAATGGGACTTTCGCTTCCATATAGCATCCAATCAAGGTCCTCGAGGTCTAAACTCTGGAAAAATAACTTCTGGAGCTTTGAGTTAGAAAGAATATGGCCGAAGCCTTGGGAAAAATGGTCAACCTGTTGAGAAATAGATGTTACAAAGTGATCCTTAATAAGAAGATTAACATATTCCTGCCTATTCTTGCTATTCACAACACGGTTTTTCCCATCACCACAAAGCTCAACAAGTCTCCTGGAACCTAACTCCTCAACTTCTCTGACAAATGTCAGTCCTAAAACATCCGAGTCAATAAACTCAGCATCCATCTCCAGAATCTTCTTGCAGCTGCTATACAAGCATGGATCTGCCTCACGTATATCTTCCAATGATATATGCATGCCAGACAGTTGTCGGAAAAATACACGATCAAAGACAACACCTACTTGCACTTTATGCATCAATGCTAATGCAATCACACGGCCAGCAAATTTGAAATACTCGAGGTGCAAAGGATGCACCCTAGATGCTACATAAAGAAGAAAACACATAAGCAACATATACACCAGAAGGGGTACAGAAAGAAGGAAATCCACACACAATTAAGGTATCATACCAATTTTGCAGACAAGATTTTTATATTAATGATGATGACGATGAAGGAACATTTCAAAGGGAATATAGTTATATAAATATTCTCAAACAAGAAAGAAGCAACAAGCAGAACTAGGTTTTGACTGAGATGGTGTAACATGTGAGCTGCTTTCATTCATGCTAAACCCGCACACTCAGTACAATAAGTACCAGATGCAAAGGAAAAGACCATCATTCTAAATTGTTTCCTCAACATTAAAAGTTCCAATACCATCCCAAATGTTCAATGTAAATCAAATTAATCAACCAGGTCCCTCTCTTAATAAACTCACTAATAAAACTGTTGTGTGCCAAGCCATCGCTGATGTGAGTTATTTAAATACTTAAAAAAGAAAAAAAAAAGGAAGAGGAAAAGTGGTTGACACTTCAATACTAGTTGAGATGAGAGGTTACAATAAACAAAGCAAAACCTGTAAAGGAAAGTTAAGAAGTGGCAACAACATTTCCGTTAAGTTATAATAAACAAATTGCTGGCAAAAAAAGGATCAAAGAACCTTTCTGCAAAGGTTTAAAAAACCCAAACCCAAAGCTTGAAAATTCCCCATTGATTTGATATATACTTGAAAAACAAGCTTATTGGATTGCTGCAATGGCCATGGAAACATTGATTTGATATATACTTGAAAAGAAAAGGAAAAGGAAAAAAATTATTGCCACTCAATAACAGCTTGAATAAATGAAATCCATATAGAATTGAGTCTTTGTGTTTGGGATTTTGAATCAATAAACAAGAACTGATTAGATGACCTAATGATTTAGTTTAACAAAAATATGTCTAGACCAAAACAGGATTATCTCTGGTTGATTTCTAAAACCAAATTTTGCGTCACTAAAAAATTGAAATTTAAGCCTTAACATTTGTAATCTTAAAATACGAATATCACAATATTTTCTTATGATGTAATTCATGTAACGATAAACAATAAATTAAACAATGCAGACTCAGGGATGTGAAGTTATGTTTTAGCGTTGATAATAAAAGGGTATTGCAAGTGAAGTGGCTTAATTGGAAATTTAGAGGCAATGAGCATATTGAAGTAGATGGCATACAAGTCTCATGGACTTGTATAACTGGTTGTTTGATACTGATATGAACATAGGCATGCAAATTTCATGTTCAAGCTTGAGAATGAAGGCTCTGAAACTCTTGAAGGAGGTTATTGTTGGTTATTATCTTAGAATATAATTCCTAGTTAATAGGGAGTTATCGATAGAGATAATAATCTATCTTTTAGGAGTTCTTTTAGGAGTTTTATTAGTTTATTTTATCTCTTATCTTGTTAAGAGATTAGAGATCTTTTTTAGTAAGACTTCTTAGTATCGAAGTCTCTTGTAAATAAGTCTATATATTTAGACTTTTCTTTCTTCAATAAACATAATACAGAGAATACATTTTACTCTGTTTCTACAGTTATCAACAGGATGAGGCAAAGAATTATTCGGTCCTTCCAACGAGAAGAAAGAGGTCATTTTGTGGCAGAAAAGTTAATCTAATTTTGACGTGAATGGTATCGGGGGGAAAAGATGAGGGAAATCTTGTTGAGGACTGCAAGAAGGTCAACATCTTCGATTTTGAAGTCTTCAGCGTCCTCAGGAGGTGGCTCTTCCGTAAAGGAGTGCACAGCATGGAGGAGAGTGAGTTAAGTGCTCATTTGATCAGGGCAAGCCTAGTGTGCCTAGGTGTGCTTTTTTATAAGGATATGGGCATAAGAAAGCCTGCCTGATTGAAGTTCTTGATAATTTCTTTTACCTTTCACTTTTTACATTAGATATACATTTACTAGTAAGAGAGGTATGGAATCAAAATCTACACTTAGTATAATATATATCTTTAAGCATCAACATAAGGAAACCATGCATATTTGATAAAATGGCATGTTTTGTCGATAAACTACACCACACTTTAGAGTATATTATATATCTTTAAGCTTTTATATATAGTGAGACACGTACAAAAATCCATAGATATAGATATTGAGTTTTACTTCTGACACTGAATCAATATAATTATTTTAAGTCATTTTTTACTTCAGTAATATTTATTGCTTATAATTTAAAAGACATCATGGATGGTTAGGATTATAAGATATCTTAGATTTTCAATCTAAGGTTAGGAATAGGATTATTAGTTATCGTTAAGGTTTAAATCTTGGGCTAGTACTATAACTTTATTAGTAATCCTAGTATAAATAAGCTGTAAAATATTTACAGCCACGATTTCTTAATATTTTCCTGAACAGTAGAAAGAAACTAGAAGTTATTATAAACCTATGTTTTCAAAAGTTCCATCTTTCTTGCTTGTTTGTTCAGCCCTAATTCTATTGATTCACAGTTGTTTCCATCCTCAAACCACGTCAACTTCAGTTAGTAGTGCTATTTCCTCTCCTTGCACCTAAGGAGATAGAAGGGTTCTAGAGCCTAGAGTACTTGTTGTGCCATTGACAATAGTGTTTAGATCAAATGGCTAAAAAACAAAATTTTAAAACAAATCTAACAACAGCATTTGCAGCATATTAATTATTACTTGTAAGTTGTAATTATTTCATCTTTCACAATTAGCTTTGAAAAGAACCTGTCTCTCTTTCACAAGGGAAAAGAAATATAATATCTTGAGGCTGGATGGCAAGTAAAAGAAGTTCAGAATTTCAGAGGAACCTTACCAGGATTAGGAAAAAATCTTCTACGATCATTTGAGCAAGGCAAGAAAAGGGCATTCTCTGGATTAAATATAGCTTGGCATACCAAGAAAAACCACTCCCTCAGTACACCGGGGCCAGTAGCTTCTTCATTTTTAAATTCCATGAATAGACCAGCATGCAGTGATTCAGGGTCAGCACGAGCAATGTACTCAAATGATTCTGACAATAACTGAGACCTGTCAATAAGCATCTCATGCAATTCCTCGTAATCTTCTTTTACTTCAGGAAACATCATCATGGCCAAATGCCTCCTGGATTCAAAATCAGTGACATCCTTGTGCTCAAGTAGCCACTGGTTATCATCATTTCGCTTTGCAAACCTAATAATTAAGGCACACAATGAAGATTTACTATTCCTTAAAACCATCCAAAACTGCTCTTCAGCACCCAGATAAAGTTTTGAGATGCTATTCAGTTCCTTTAAAATGGCAAGATACTGAGACCACCACTCTGTATGAAGAAATTCATCTTCACTGATTCCCCTTGAAGCAAGGTTTTCCCCCACTCTGATAAGACATCTTTCCATTTTAGCCAACAAATCACTAAATACAGCATGAAGAAGCTCCATTGCCTCCCCATAGGGAGGATTGCTACGATCCTCCTTTTGCCACTCAACTGATATGGGAATCCGGTAGTCCACTCGGTCAAGAATGGTTGACCGCAAAGGGTTCAAGAAAGCTGTGAAATCTCTCACGTCACTCGACAACGGTCCTCCACTAGAATGCACACTAGATTCCAAGTCCCTAGATAGCTTATCAGCCAACTCACTAACAAAGGGGAAAATGTCCTGCAAGGCAATCAACCCTTTAAGCTCTGACTGCATTAAACCCTTGGAAGTACCAACACTTTCAAACAACACCCCAAGTGCACTCCGGCACGACTCATACAAATTATCTTCGTTCACAAACTTCCTTAGTAACTTGCAGAACTCTAATACAATGGGTGTACAATGAGAATGCAAATTCTTTGACAATGCACTCTTACATGAAGTTAAGAAAGTTCTTATTGAAGCATCAGCACACTGCTTATTACTATTAATCGGAGACATATAAAGCATTACCAAAGCAGCAGGAGCCGAAGAAGCCATAAATACATGCAAGTGAGCCGGAGCCGATTCCTCCTTTGGAGTAATGGTAAAAAAGTTGATCAAGCAGTCTTTGATACGTTTCGTCGAGGAAGGGACTACTTCCCCTCGGCAAAGGCGGCAAATCAGGGTGATCATATCGTCCATGACCTGCCAGGTTTGTGGGTGGTACGTAGACCGCATACGGCCAACCAGTTGTAGTCCGGCATCGTTTTGGATGGAGCAATCAGCTAGGGATTGTTCCCACTGGAGCTGTTTCCCGCCATAAATTAACCGCTGCTCAATCACCGGAATTCCAGTCATAACCTGAATCCTCTCGTGAAGGGATTTCACCGTGTCCTCCGAATTAGCCTGTACGACGATGGTTTTACCCTCGGAGATCATCCGGATGAAGAATTGAAGGCGGGAGGAGGAACACGAGGCGTACGACGAGGAGGCAACATCGGATGAGGAACAAGGGCGGGAATCGACGAAGGAGAAGGAAGAAGCCGGCGCTTTAGATGAGTGATGGAGGGCCGTAATTGGTTGTGCGCCTTGATGGGTATGATCGTCTTTTCGCATCCTGACGAGGACTAAAGGACCGTCCTCATCCTCTTCCAGGTTCTCATCGAAAGCAAAGGCGTAATCGTCGAACTTTCGTTTCGAAGGGAGGCGGTGGTGATCGTAGCCGTTGGGGAGTTGATCAACGGCGGTGGATTGAGATATAGACATTGAACGGCGGAAGCCCCCAGCCTGCTACGGTGGGGGGAAACACATAGAAGATATATATAACACACAAAATGGAAAATCAAAACCCTTTGAAGCAACAAAAAGAGATTAAAAACTGAAAAACCCTTACTGGGTGTGTGAATAGATTGAAAAGGAAAGTAATTGAAAGCCAATGCTCGTCTCCTTCGTCTCGCCTATAACACTTTGCTTACACACAGCCGTCATCACCTAAGCTGCAGAGCTGTACTTTTACGCTATTCCTATTATTTAATGATTTTTTTTATTTAAGTTGAATAGAGGGTGATATTTTTTAAAATTTAAATTTAAATAATTTTATTTATTAATTAAAAATATAATTATACATTATTTTGTAATTATTGTAAGAATATTTTTATTTTCTTTTGAAATTAACAAAACCGATTAGGTAAAATATCTTTGATGAAAAATAGCATCTATTCAGTTATTATTCTTTCTCTTAAAAATTATTATAAAATTTAAATTTATAAATATAAAAAGTAAATTATTTTTAAATTATTATTAATTTAATAAAATATAATTTTTAACTACTAAAATTTTTATTAAACGAAACATATATTAAATTTATATTTTTGATTTTAGCAATGATGGGCATATTTATAACAAATTTTTAACTAAGTGACTTTTTAAACTAAAAAAAGTGACCCATTTATTAATAAACACGTATTTTGATGGTCTTATATGTATTTTATCCATTAATTACTGTTTATTATCTGGTGCCGACGGTCGCACCATGTTTTCTGTGTGCTCACCTTTTTGACGCTCGCAGTATGGTAATGTTAAGGGGTGTGATTTCCAAACCCACGTTCCCTTTTACCCTGTTTTCCGGATGGACTCGGGCAGCAGTGTATATATTAGGGTTAATTTTGTCATATACCCTCAAACTATGATTAAAATTTAAATTGATCCTATATTTTTCAAAATATTATAATTAAATCCTAATTATCAATTAAGTTTTCTCATCAGTCTTGCCATTAATTTAGATGTTAAATGTCAGTTTAAATCTATTGTGGAGCATGTCGAATTGTAAAACATACGTATCTATTACTCGAATATCTTTTTATCTTTTTCAAACGTATCAAATCAAAGTTATTCATACAGTAAATTACATATTTTTAATTTGATCCACGTGTTTTAAAAATACTCGAACATTAGAACATTAACTAACAACTGAACTTTGAGGACTAGATTAAGACACCTTGAAGTTTAAGGACTAACAATTAATATTTTTAATTATTTAATCATTAATTTTATCGGTATAATTATATTTGTGTTTAGAATTAAAAGAAAAACACTAATATCTATAACATATAGATTTAAAATAATATCTTTATTAGTACATATTTAACGGCCAATAACTTTTTACCTTTTTTTCTTCCAAAATCTGACCCCTAGTTACCCAAAACCGGCTTCGTTGCAGTTTCCTGGTTACCAGAAACCGAGGGAAAAAAATATTAGATATATCTACTTTATTATGTTATATATAATTTTAATTTATAAAGTTTATTTATTTTATTTTAATTTTTAAATAATTATTATTATTTTATTGATATATGAAAAAGAAATGAAGATTTAATTTAAAAATATAAGATGGATTAATATTATTATTAGGAGCTTGAATGATATATAAAAAAAATTAAGATTCATCTTAAAAAATATATAAGATTGATGAATCATTTAATATTTTTTATATTTTCATTATTTTTTCAAATTAACTTTTGGAGTCAAAAAGCTAATTTAAGACAAAACAATAAAACAAAACATATAGATTTTTGGACAATAAATATTTTAAACTTGGTTTAAAAAATATTTTTTAAAATAAAAAATAAAGTTTTTAACTTTCAGCTCTTTAAAAAATACTTTTAAATAAAATTTTCTCAATATTTAAAATATATATTTTATTTACTCAAAATCATCATTTTAAAATCACTTTCTTATCATATATTTTAAAAATAATGTCAAATTGACACTTAAAAAAATGACACATCACTAGGGAAAAACTAAAATGTGACAACCTTAAGATACGATTAAAAAACGATTAATACAATTTTTTATTGTTTTGGTAACAATTTAGATAAAACCGAAATCCTTACCGAAACTGAAATTATTACATTAACTATATATATATATATATCTCAAGGTCTATGGTTTCTTAAACATCAATTCATCTGTTTTAAGCAACAGTACTTCACCGAAAAGAACCAACAGGCAATAACACAACTATTTTGCAGAAACTTGGGAGCCGAAGAAATGATCTTTGACAAGGTAAATAAAAAGCACTTTGATTTAGTACTACCAGCAAGCATTTCAGGGACTCCAGGAGAATTTGAGCTACAATCTTGTCTGGCAAGCGCACATTCGTCAATGTTTTTGAATCGCCTTCGGAGACGGCATGAGAATGACAGACTTTTAGCTACAACTTTGGTACCTTCCATTCCGGAAGACCAATGCAACATTCTGATTGATATTTAGAGCTAGTTAGATTTGATGAGGTACAAACAAAGAGAATGCTTAAGCCATGCTATTTTCTATGCAACTATGAGATGCATCAGGCAGAACAGAAAAACCTTGAACTCGTAATAGCAGGTTCAGCACATCAACAGTTGGACAAAAACTAGGGATAAAATATTGCATTAAATCAGCTTGTCTTCGAACTTTTTGTTGAAAAAATGTACAAAGGTAAAGTCAGGTTGATTGAGAAGAGAATCAAAAAATAGAAATAGCTGGTTTGCATGGAGACCTCTATGTTTCAATAAAGTTGATACAGAATTAACTCGGTTGCACTCTTATGAGTAATGACAACTTCAGCTGGGAAGCTGAGACAAAACTGCAGAAACCCATGCTTGTAAGCTATCTTTACTAAACAATATTGATTCCGAAGACGAATTTAAAGCAAACATGCAACTGTCAAGAATTAATTTCAACAGACTGTGTCAAAAACATGGTACCTTTTCTACTACTGCTTACCTTTTCCCTTCCTTTTCACTTGACTATAACACTAATTTGAACCCTTTCGATAGAAAATCATCCCTGAAAAACACCGAAAAGATACATTAGACTAAGTTGCACCAAAGTAATCATAATGTCATCTCACATACAATTACTTGCATACCGGGGCACAATTTGTTCATACTTTAGCATGCCAAAGGTAAAACCTTACCGCCTTCTTAAGGCCTCATGTCATTATATACAACTATTTCTTTATACTTGAGTATGCTAATGCTAATGCTAATGCCAATGACATTTGTTTTAGGTTCAAACCAACAAGGTTCGGACTTTGGAGTTTTCGTAGAACAAGAAACTTAGCGCAGTCTTTGCCATTTTGGTAATTTAACCAAAAGCTTTAACCATTATTCAAGACACTTTACCACGAATTCTACATAAGCAAATAATGATCAAATGATACATTAACATGTAGACATTAGAGTTGCTTACATATTCTTTATATCCCCATTATCATCTTCATTCTGGTGCCTATTGTCGACATTAAGCGAAACGAGGCTTTGCAAGCAAACCTCAGTTTCATAAGAAGGTGGCATACCAGGGACCCAGACATCATCAGATTTCTGTTTCACCATATCATACCAAAATAGATTTATGTTATCATGTTCCAACAAAACTTGATTGCCACTCCTAGAGTAAGCCAGAGGCTTCAAAAACCTCAAAGGAACAATCACATCTTCTCTAGCAAGAGAAAATAGTATAGTCCAAGACTCCTTCACCCCATATTCCTTCATCACCCAAAAATCAACTCGAGCATCACCGTGATTAGCTACCACACATAAACATCCCCCGAGAACACCAATATTCAATTGAAATATATCATCTGCATACTCAGGTTGTGGCACTTCATTGTAACTTTCAGCCGCTAAATCCAATGCAATGATCATATTTTTCACTAATAGATCAACCTTTTGAGTAAGAACCCAGTGTAAAGCACCACCAGCAAAGACCCCATTAACACTTGGAAACGAAGAAACACAGGGGAGGTCTTGAATTTTTCTCCACCTATTTCTCTTCAAGCTGCAAACTTTAATCTCTGTTTCTAAAGGCTTATCAGCATCAGCCTTATCGAGCTGAATGATTTTAACCACTTTGTAATCGTCTTTAATCGGGTCGTGCCCGAACCCGCAAACGTAGCCCTTGCAAGAGCCCAAGTAAGGTAAAACTTGGTACTTTCGAGTGGAAGGATTCCAAATAGCCATGTCTTCAACTATGTTACGGATGCAAAGCAAACCGTTGCAAGAACCCAAGATCTCTACCCCATGGTTGTAGCTCATCAAAGGGTGTTCGAGCTTGGAGAAAGGGACGAGGGAAGAGAGATCAGCGGCGTGGAGATCGGTGTATTTGAGGATCAGGGTGTGGTTGGTGCGGGTCCTGAGTGATCGGCTGAGGTGAAGGTTGATGAAATCTGGATCGTCGATCAAAGATCGCCATAGCTTGGAGACGGATCGTAAGCATAGAAGATGCTTAACAGGTAATCGGCTGAGGATGTCGGCGATTACGTCGTGTGAGACCATCGTTTCCTTCGATTCAGCTCCGATTCCAAAGAGTCAAAAGACTAGTAGGAAGGAAAGAAAGTGATAATGGTCCTTTTTTCTGCCGAAATTAACACGGTGGGAATTTTAGATTTTTAGTTTAATTGCAGATAGTCCCTGTCATTTTCATTTTCTTCAAATTTAGTCCTCTAGTATTTGAACAAAATTGATATCGTAAGTATTTAAACTACACATTTTTTATATATCTATTTGAACTTTATTTTAAGTAAAATAAATTCTAATATTTTATTTTATAATTTTTAGTTAACCATCGTTAAAAATTCATTGAAAGAGAAAAATATATATCTAAATTTTAATGAGTTAAAAAAAATTCGTAACAATAAATTATTTAAATTTCTCATTCACAATCTAATATATTTTTTTTATCTAACAATCTCAACAAATATTTTTGTTTCTTAGACGATTGATTTGATTTGACCCGACTTAATTTTATCATATTTTTAATTTTAAATTTAGAGTAATACAATTTAAATTCTGACAAATATAAAATTACGGTCAAGATAAATATAAATTTAGAATTAAAATTTTCTGATTCGATCCGATTATATATAATTACAAATTTATCTATCTATATATTTTAGGTTATCCATTCCCGCCTCGCATTTCTTCTCCCCCCTTATTTTTTTTTTTTTCTTCCTCTATTATTCATTTTCTTCCCTAATTTCTCTTCCTTTTCATTATACCTCTCTGCAATTACTCGTTTATTCGTTTGAATTTTTGTTTATTGTTATTTTATTCTGTTCCTTATGTGAGTTTTTATTTCTAATTTTTATTCTATTTTTTTGATTTAATAATATTGTAGAAATTTCTTGTTTGTCAGGTTCAAATTTGCATGCTCTATTTATTGGTTTATGTTTTCCATCTGAATCTATTTTCTGGTAATATATTTTTTTTCATTTTATATTTATCATTAATATTGTTTTTTTTCAGTATTATTTTCTGTTTGTTTGATGAATTATTGTCATGTTTTTTTATTGTTTGGTAAGAAAGTGTGAGACAATCTGAAAAAAAAATCGAATTCAATCGTGATCACATATTTATCTTTAAATTTGGAGTGGATTCAAGATAAATAAAAATGATAAAAAATCGAGATAAGATTAAAGCTGAATAGATATTTTAAACTTTTAAATCGAGATCAGGGTAACAAAAAACACATTCCGTTGTCGTTTATATCCGATCTTCTCAGTTCTCCAAAATAAAATCATGTAAGAAAATTATTGTTATAAATTTTTACTATCTCATTTGAATATATTCGTGTAATTTCATGATACTTACAATTCATGAAAGTAAGTGTTTTCTGAATATTTTAAATAAATAATAATTATTAATTTTATTAAATAAAGAAAAAATACCTTGAACTTATAAGAAGACTTAAGAATATATTTATTAGACATTTTTTTAAAACCATTATAGTGCACTATAATAATCTTAATATAATTTAATTTATTAGATGTTTCGATTGTTTTATTATTGTTTTGTATTTTTCTTGTAATTTTGTGTTTTTTTTTGTTTATATTTATAAGAAAGGTTAGTAGTTTAATATGATTAGTTCTCTTTAAGATAGTTTTTACGATTAAAATTATTAGTGAAACAAATTATGGTATTAATTCTTTTTGATATTTATTTCGTATCGATATAGTTTATAATTGGATAGGCTCGAAGATTTTATGATAGTTATTAGTTTTTTATTAAAAATTAAATTCTTTTAAAAAAATTTATTTAAAATTTACTCCACTATTAAACGAATTCCATATTTATTTAAGGAAATCGATTTATTTCCAAAATTATTGTGATTTAAATATTTTTATAAAGATTTAGTGGTACAATGTACATATGGAATATTGTATGCGTATAAATGTTAAAATTAAATGAGAAGATATTACGTTAAAAAATTATATATATAGATTTACTGTCAAAACTCATAAATATTATTGTTTTATTTTTTTATAATATTACATTTGAAAAATTATTTTTAAAATATTATACTTTAAACAGCATCAGTGAAGTCGAAGTCTCTTGCTTTCGACTTAATTTTTTAATCTAAAAAAATAAATCACTATTCAAAGTCGAATTATAATAGATCTGACTTCACTTTTACTATAAAATCAATAATATTTTGAGAAATAATTTTTTCAAGTACAATATTATAGAAAAAAAACTTAAACATCAATATTTATGAGATTTTTCCTAGATTTACATTAAAATTTAAAACAAAAATAATTATTTCATGAAAAACAAATTTTAAATTACAAGGACTCTTATTTGATCCTCAAACATAACAGATTTTCATCTTTATATCAAATTGTATCACGATTTTTTCGAACATGATTAAATCTTTAAATTACTGGAGTATTCATATATATATATATATATTACTTGGTCCCTTCATCTTCTATTTACCTAGTGTAAAAAAGGAAAGCATATCTTCCAGCAAAGCTGATATTTCCAGTAGGATAATTCCCAGGTTTGGAAATCATGATTCTCGATTTCATGATTATCTCCTTTGGAGTTTCCTTTCGTGTGTAATTTTTCCTCTTTAAAAGTTCATGTTGTGTGTAACAATTCGTTTTTGTTCCAACTCTAAAAAACTTGTTTTTCTGTTGAGGGAGAAGAATGGTGGAAGGTGGTATAGTGAAACCAGACAAGACAGAGTTCAACGACTGCTGGAAAACAACATGGGAGACACCATATATTATGCGCCTTGCTCTTTCGGCTGGGATTGGCGGGCTGCTTTTTGGTTACGATACGGGTAACATCTGGTTTTTATATTGAATCTCGATTATATTCGAAATCGTGTCAAGTCATTGTATTTGTTGGTGGTGTTGCAGGGGTTATATCTGGAGCACTGCTTTATATCCGTGAGGATTTCCAAGAAGTTGACAAGAAAACATGGCTACAAGTATAAGGACTAAATCTTGATTTTAACATAGTAGAGAGACCAAAACCAGAATTTTACCTTTATTTTGTTTGTGGTGTTAATTTTTTTTTTCATACAGGAAGTCATAGTGAGTATGGCTGTAGCAGGTGCAATTTTCGGTGCTGCTATCGGAGGATGGATGAACGATAGGTTCGGGCGAAAGCTGTCGATTTTGTTTGCAGATGTTCTGTTCTTTGTAGGTGCTATAATCATGGCTCTGGCCCCAGCTCCATGGATGATCATTCTGGGAAGGATTTTTGTTGGTTTAGGAGTTGGAATGGCCTCAATGACTGCACCACTTTATATCTCTGAAGCTTCACCGGCTAGAATCCGTGGTGCACTTGTTAGCACCAATGGTTTGCTTATTACCGGGGGGCAATTCCTTTCTTACCTAATCAATTTGGCTTTTACACATGTAAGTAATGAGAATCACTGCAATTATGACTTTTAAGTGCAGATATTGTACTTGCATTCGATTGTCGTCGTTATTGTGTTTCAGGCTCCTGGAACATGGCGTTGGATGCTTGGAGTTGCCGGACTGCCTGCTGTGGTTCAGTTTTTCTTGATGCTGTCGCTTCCTGAGTCCCCTAGGTGGCTATACAGACGGGTTAGTTTCTTATCTAATTAAGTGACAAAGTTTGAAAACTTAATTAGTCTATTAGCGATGTGATTTTTACACTAAAATGTTGTCCAGAAAAAAGTAGAGGAGGCAAGGTCCATCCTAGAGAAGATTTATCCGGCAGATGAAGTCGAAACTGAGTTAACCGCCTTGAAAAACTCCATTGAAGCTGAAGAAGCCGATGAGCAAGCCATTGGAGACAGCTTAATAGCAAAGTTGAAAGGTGCATTAGGCAACGTTGTTGTCAGGAGGGGCCTTTATGCTGGTGTGACAGTTCAAGTTGCCCAACAGTTTTCAGGCATCAATACGGTTATGTACTACAGTCCGACAATAGTGCAGTTAGCCGGATTCGCTTCCAACAAGACTGCATTGGCACTTTCTTTGGTCACTTCTGGTCTCAATGCGGTCGGTTCCATCGTTAGTATGGCTTTTGTTGACAGATACGGTAGGAGGAGAATGATGATCATCTCTATGTATGGTATCATTACTTGCCTTGTGATTTTATCAGTTGTGTTCTTCCAAGCTGCCAGCCATGCTCCCAAAATCAACCAATTTGAGTCCACTCACTTCGCTGCAAATGGTACATGCCCGAGTTACATTTCCGCCCGTAATCCAACATCATGGAACTGCATGTCCTGCTTGAAAGCAGATTGTGGTTTTTGTTCCAATCGAGCAAATGAAGTAAGTCCTTTGCTAACTGCATAAACCCTACTCTTTTTAATGGCTAGATTCTTTTTTAATGGCTTGTTGTTCTCTTTGTTCAGTATTCTCCAGGAGCATGCTTGGCAAAGACCACGGACCTAGAAAGCTCATGCCACGGACAGCATCGTACTTGGTTCAAAGATGGTTGTCCGAGCAAATTTGGGTTTTTGGCTGTCGTTTTCCTAGGGCTGTACATCATTTCATTCTCCCCTGGTATGGGAACTGTCCCGTGGATCGTCAACTCTGAGATTTACCCACTGAAATACAGAGGGTTCGGTGGAGGGATTGCTGCAGTTTTTAATTGGATCAGCAATCTCATTGTTAGCCTCACATTTTTAACGCTAACAAAAGCTCTCGGCGCCTCAGGCACATTCCTCCTCTTTGCTGGCTATTGTGTCATCGGACTTGGTTTCATTTACTGGTTCGTGCCTGAAACCAAAGGGATGCAGTTTGAGGAAGTTGAGATGATGCTGAAGTCTGGTTTCAAGCCATCGGCATTCAAGGGTAAGTCAAAGGGTTCAAACCAATCAACATAAGTGCCAAGAAGATTGGCTTGTGATCGTAGAATGTAACATTTCTTGGTCTAGTTCACGACATGTTATGTTCTTATTCTTCAATTTAGATATATAGAAGAAATCTTCATATCCATGGCACTTACTAGATTTATAACATTCATTACTCGAAGCGAGAAAATCAAGCATGAAAGCAATCGAATACTGTTATTTAAGTTCAACCTTGACTCAGAGCATCACCAAATCGAATTCGAAATTTTTTGAGTCAAACCTGAATGGTTTACAAACACAAGTGTCTTATTCACACCCTACTTATTACCAAATACTCTTCAAAACTCGATTGATGATGTTGATTGCAAGTATTCTGTATAACAAAACATGCTTAAACATCAAGCAAGATGGTTAATACAAGGACCCAAGTTGACTAGTTGAGCATTCTATAAAACAAAATAAAACAAGTTGATGGAATGTTTCAAAACATAGTATGATTTAAAAGTTAGAGAATTGTCCAAGCTTTTTCAGTTCTTCCAAGTAGTAAGTCCAGTTCATATGTCAATTGTATTCAACTTCCGAAATCAACCCTATGGCCAGGGAGATCCACAGTGCGAGAAGGATAAGAAGAACCAAAGCTTCAAGGTTGTCTAAAACATTGTTATAAAAAGAATTAAGTCAATTTCTTGTCCAACAAACCATAAAAGTCAACTAACAGAAGACTAAGCACATAAAACAACCTCAGTGAAAACATTAAATAATGCAAATTGAGCTGATTACCTTTATAAATAATAAGCCATTTAACTTCCTTAGAACTTTGCTCATACTATGTATATGTTTTTCATTTTGATTATAAGACCAATTTGAATCCTTTTGAAAGGAAATCATCCCTGAAAGAGCAATAGAACACAAAGAACCATTAGTCGGCATTAAACCGGGGAACACTGTATCGGTTAAACAAGTTGAAGTTCCAGGATTTTTTTACCTCTTCTTACAACTTTTGTTCTTCAGTTTCTCTTGTTCATTTCGCTTCTCCATTTGCATTCTCTTCGGATCATCGATTTGAATGAGGCTTCCTGTATAAACCTCAGCACCAAATGTACCCGGACTACCACCGATCTTCACAGTCCGCATCTTCTTCTTTTGTAGATCATACCAGACAAACTTTTGGCTATTAATCTCCATCAGAACCTTATCAAAATCCTTGGAATAAGCTAATGGTTTTAGAAACGCTAAGGTGTTCATGGCTCGATTTCTTTCAACAGAAAGCAACGGAGTCCATGATTCTTTCACCCCATATTCCTTCATAACCCAAACATCAATCTTCTCTTGGTCATAATTACAAACAGCACACAGGCGTCCTTCCAAGACACCCACATCCAACAGGTAGCCCTTATCAGCACAATCAGGTTGGGGCACTTCGATGAACTCCTCGGTTCCAAGATCGAAACCCACAATTGTATTCCTCATTCCGAATTCAATACGTGGAGGCATCACCCAATGTAAAACCCCACCGGCCAGCACACCATAGCCTCGTCTATGCAATAGATGGTAGAAAAATTGGAACATAAACCGAAGATAACGAGGAAGCTTAGTGATTTTCCTCCAAGAGTCTTTCTTTAAACTATAAACCTTAACCTCGTAATCAAAAAAGTAGCTTTCGTCTTCTTCATCGTCCGTTTTATTAAACTTCGTCATTCTCACGATCTTGTAATCGTTAGTTTTAACATCCTGTCCGAACCCATAAAAAATATACCCAGATTTACAAGATTCACCTGGCGGAGGGTCGATTTCCGAAACAGGCAGCGGACGGAACTGCCGCGTGGACGGATTAAACAAGGCGAGATTTTTATCCGTGAGACGTAATGCGAGGATTCCGTTACACGAACCAAAAGCTTCCGTCCCAGCTCCGCTGCTCAAAGGGTAGTCGAGAGGAACAGCGTTATCCAGCGAATCGAATTCCACGGAATATAGATGCAAACCTTTTAGGATGATGTTGAGATTCGACCTGGTCTTGATTGAACGGCTCAGATGTTCCTTGATGAAATCAGGGTCGTCGATTAACGATCGGCATGGCTTGGACAAGGCCTTGAAACGTACCAGTGACTTCACCGGGAGACGTTTGAAGATATCGGCGATTACATCCATGGTAAGCTTAGATAATTTTAGTTTTTTGGTCTTGTTGCTGAGTTCTGGTTTTTACATGTTCTTTTTCTCTTTGAGATTGTTTGAGGGGAAAGTAAAGCATCAGAGTGGAGTGAGGGAGAAAGTTGTTAGACAAGTGGTAAAAAGAAGGAAATGACAAGAATGGGTTACCTGCTTTGTAAGGGAAGGCATCTCTAACTACATTAAAGGACTAAATATGTTTTTAATAAATTATATAAATCATCCTTAAATGTTTTTCTCTAAATATAAGTTTAAAATATTTATTTTATTAATTAATTTTTTATCGTATTCATTTTTTTTATTGTTCTTCTGGTTCTTGAATTTAACTCTGACTAATTCAAACCGACGTACGTCGCACACCTAACTTTGGTGGGTGAGTTTCATAGTAAGGATTTTTTACGTACACGTCTCAAACTTGAGACTTGCTTAAACGGAACCAAATTGTTTTTCACTTGAACCAACCCTGTTGGTTTGATCGTATTCATTTATTGATGAATAATTTTTTAAAGATTTGAACAATAACAGTATTATTGACAGAAGAAAGTAATATACTCATAATCGAGTTTTATCTGATGATAAACATAAGAGATCAACGAGAGAGAAACTAAAAGATTTTTGATCGATTTGTAAATTTTATAATAATTTTTGATAAAATAAAGGTCGAATTAGGATTCAAGAAATCGAGATAAAATGATTAATAAATTTTGAGATTGAACAATCAATATTTATGATTGTTTGAAATTTATGAGTGACCAAAAATATTTTATATCTAAGCTTTAATGATAAAAAAATTAATATTTAAACTTTAATATATTAATTAAATATTTTAAAATTTTAATAATTTGAATAAAATTTAATAATAATTTATATAATTAACCCTATATATTAAAGAGAAAATATATATGAAAAAATCTTTAGAAAGTCTGGCAGCTAAACAACCATATTGAAGCTAAAGTTAAACAATACTCTGATTTTAGGGTTTGCACTTCTAGAAGCATCTAATCGTAATATTAATTTATTAGATAGTTGGTAGGGCGGCTACAGGGTTGGGTCATGCTTAAATTATGATTTTTAATATTTATTAATATTTTGTATATTTAAAATTTAAAACATTATTATTTATATTTGATAAACTTAAAATAAAATCGGATATTAAAGTTTCTTAATTGAATATGGTATTTTTTGCACCCTAATAATATTGCATAAGAAATATGCGTCTCGTCTTATTAAATAACAGGGTTGAGTCTTTCTTTTAAGCCCACTGCGAAATTGGGCAGCTCCAAATCCTTTGGACCGTAAGCCAATAAAGATTTAGGAAAATTCTACGACAGGCGTCGAACACCATTAATGTTGAACATTGTTGAATACCATTAAATCAATTAATAAAAATTTAAAATCTTAAGGACTTAGTATGTAATTAATAAAAGTGTGATAAACTTAACATATAATTAATAATTGTATTATTAGTCCTTTAGATTTTTATTCTTTATAAATTAATTTAATAATGTTCAGCGGTGTTTAATGTTAACGATGTTCAGCGGTGTTCGACGCCCGTTTTTAAGGATTTTTATAAAATTATCCTAAATAAAGTTAAAATTTATTTGATTATCGAAAAATTCATATGATTATCGTATATCGAGAATATATCATAAAACTAAGCACTAAATGATTACTCAATTGTTTCTTTTCATTAAAGGAGTCCTTGTTTAAATTCTAAAAATATATAATAAATTGAGTCAGATTAATTTTTGATCGGAGTTAGATTGAGTTGAAGTCGGACAAAACCCCACCTGTTACCAACCTTGACAACATGATCCTCATGTTCCGTTTGGTCTTAGCAGTCCCATCTGAAATTGTGTGACTGTGATTCACCCCTCAATGTGATCCAAGTTTTTCATTACCACCTTATCCTTTGGGAGTGTGAGTCTAATCAGATCGGAATACGAATCATTTTATCTCAGTCACTAAGAAAATAATTATTTTTTTTAAAGATTATAAGTTCAAACCCCAATGATATTAATATAATATTTGAACGATTAATGTTTAATAATTAAGAGTATATTTTAAAATAAATACTCTAAATTTATCGAATGAGTTTTTTTTCCTCATCCCTACGAGTTGCATCTGGATCATTAAAACTTATGTTTTGCCTACCTGATCCACACGCGTCGCCCTTTGGATAGGCTTTTATTTTTTATAATTTAATTGTAATTTCTAATTTATATTTTCTTGGTCTGGAATTAATTCTTAGGTAAGCCTGCCCCAGGTATCACTCTTATTTTCTAGCTGGTGTGATCCCACAAAGCTTGGAAGCTTGTCATTGATTGGCTATGATTTTGGTCCTTTGGATATGCTTTCATGCAACCTGTGTTTCTATGATCCAACTGCTTGGTTAATAAAATATATCATATCATCGACCTATTATTGAGAAAATGAATAAGTAACAAAAAATGAACATTTTAAAAATTAAATGAGCAAAAAATGAATAAGTAGCTACTTGTGCCAAAAATTAACGAGCGGAAAACGCCAATTTGTCTACAATTCTCCTCCTCCCAAGTTTCAGATATAAAACCAAAGCTTGTCTAAGCTTCCATTTTCCACCTCGCCGGAAATATGTCAGCCGCCGAACTCAATTCCGATGATCCCAAAACCCCACTTCTCCCTATCAACGATCCGGTCGAACCGAGCTCATCTTTTTCTCTCAAATCCTTGGTCACACTTAAAGCACTCTATGTCCTGTTAGGACCCTTATTGTGTGCCATCATATGTGTATTTGTCAAGTTCGATGGCCCCGTTACTAGCCGGAACATGTTGGCGGTTCTAGCCTGGGTGTTTTCATGGTGGCTGACCGAGGCTGTGCCGATGCCGATCACCTCCATAACACCACTGTTCTTGTTCCCTGTCTTCGGAATATCTTCTGCAGATAGTGTTGCCCATTCTTACATGGATGATGTGATTACCCTGGTTTTGGGTAGCTTCATACTTGTTCTTGCTGTTGAACGTTACAATATTCATAGAAGATTGGCCTTAAATGTAAGATTTTATTCGTTTTTTGAGTCGTTCAATGCGGTTAAATCTCGTGTTTGATTCGAATTATTTGTGCTTGAGTCCATGTATAATCTTAGCTGTTTTTTGGATTTAGACAACTACCATGTAACAAGGACCAATAAGTCCAATAATGTTATTGTTGGTGTCCGGGTGAATTATTGTACGAATGGACATTATTGCTCATCAACTAATGGTTCTGCATGGTCACGCAGATCACATCACGGTTCTGCGGGGAACCGGTGAATCCACCTCTGCTCCTGCTCGGCATCTGCGCCACTACATTCTTCGTCAGCATGTGGATGCACAACGTGGCCTGTGCCGTCATGATGATGCCGGTGGCCATCGGGATCCTACATCGGCTCCCGACCGGCCCTACTCAATCAACCCATGTTCAAAAGTTTTGTCAGGCTGTCGTCCTCGGCGTCACATACGCCGCCCCCATCGGCGGGATGAGCACGCTCACCGGAACCGGAGTCAACTTGATATTGGTAGCCATGTATAAGGGCTCCTACCCGGATGCGGATCCCATTGGTTTCAACACATGGTTCTTCTTCGGTTTTCCATTAGCCGTGTTGATTTTCTTCGCTTTGTGGGCGATTCTCTGTTTGCTGTATTTACGTAGGGGCTCTAGCCAGGCCCTCGCCCCATACTTGGACAAAGCACACCTCAAGAGAGAACTCGACTTATTAGGTAACATTTGTGATTTTCTCGAACAATTTACATTTTAGATTACTTAAATTTAACATAAATCATATATAAACCTAAATTAGCTCGAATCTATCGAGTTTCAACCTAATTCATTTTAATAAAATTCGAATTATAATTTTTACTTTAATTTCAGTGATCTAAAATGTAAATTATTCGAATGACTTTACCCGGTATGAACAGGTCCAATGGCTTTTGCTGAGAAGATGGTTTTAGCAGTATTTGGGGTTAGTATTTAAGTAATTTATTTTCTCTAATCACATTGATTATTATCTTAACGGTAAACTATAACAGATATTATCATTTTATCATTGAATTTTAGTTTAGATCTATTCACGTTATTAATATTAACGGTTCAATATATAATTAAAGCCCAAATAAAAATTTATTACTAAAATAGTATCTATTTTAGTTCAGATATATAATCGATATTAAACTTAAAGTTTTAGCGGTAAAACTGCAGATGATGGTAGCTTTGTGGATGACCAGAAGTATAACAGAGGACATTCCAGGATGGGGAGCTCTCTTCCATGGCCGTGCAGGCGATGGGACTGTTAGTGTGAGTAATATAAAATTTAGGATTAATCATGGTTTAGTCCCTATACTATACTTGAATTCAAGATTTAGTCCTCACACTTTAAAACCATGTAGGTTCTCATGGCTACACTTTTGTTCATAATCCCGAACAAGAAGCAAAAGGGAGAGGCATTGATGGACTGGAATGAATGCAAGAAGATACCATGGAACATTATCTTGTTACTAGGAGCCGGTTTCGCCATAGCCGACGGCGTCCAGTCGAGCGGACTCGCCGATGTCTTATCGGGAACTCTAGATTTCCTCGAAGAGGTTCCGTATGCAGCCATCCCCCCTGCAGTGTGTTTAATCAGTGCCGTAATTACCGAGTTCATAACGTCGAATGATGCTACGGCAACCCTCTTGCTTCCACTCTTGATTCAAATGGCCAAAACCATGCACGTCCACCCGTTACTCCTTATGATTCCCGGTGCAATTGGATCGCAATTCGCTTTCATGCTTCCAACCGCAACTCCTTCGAACGTCGTCGGATTCATGACGGGACATGTGGATATTCCGAATATGGTCAAGATGGGGATACCGCTTAAGATTGCCGGCACCGTGTGTTTGTCGATACTAATGCCGACGCTCGGTAAACCGATACTTCCTTCTTCCATTACATTAGCATCATAACGAATTTGAGCAACAAAGTTTTGTTGGTTTTATTAATTGGTCCATTTATTTTGTGATGATAGGTGCTTTTGTTTTTGGAACAAACCAAGGAGTTCCATTACCATAGCTGCAATGACAATGGAGCTTTGTCTTGCTGATTTGGATTTTATAGTGTCAACACAGAACTTCAATTAGTTGTTGTCCTAAATTGTTCACGGCTGCTTGGCTTAATATGTATAACATATACTTCAATATTTTTATTTCATTTCATTTTATATTTTTATAGTATAAATATATTTTATGATTTATGTTTGAGATTTGTGTTCGTTCTTCCAATAGTGTATTTTTTAACTTTTTGATTATGTATTTGAAATTAAAAAATATACATTCTAGGTCATTCAATTATATATTCGGTCTATAGAGGAAATATTTTTTAAAAATTATAATATAATCATTCAATTAAAATTTTGTTTCAAACAAGTCGTCCTACTATTAAAATTGAAAACATCTTATTTTTTATGTTTTTTAATAGTCTTAAGGTGATTACAAATTAGTTTCGATTCATAGATATTCTTAACACTTTGATAATATATAAACAATTTGCAAACAAAGTGTTTAAACCCGAGTCTTCTATAATGAATATCATTTTTTCATCTACGTATGAAAATTGGTAGTTAATTAATGATAAACAATTTGAAATGGCTTACAAAATGATACGTTAAAAGAAAAAATATTTTATATTTTGTATAAGTTTTTGAAATTATTTTTTAACTCACGTGTCATTCTGTAAATCGATATATTTGTCTATATGACATTCTTATTATAGCATGCACTACCATATAGATTTGTCATATTATTTCAAGTTATATACGGTAACTGATTAAGAATTTTCATCTGTAAATGATCTATTGTAACCCAAAATAAAACATTAAAAAAATTAAATTGTGTCAAAAAAATAATAATTAAAATAATTATTCAATCAAATATTAAAAACATCTTTGATATTACAACTTTTCATTAAATCAATAGTGAAACTCGATCATTAGTAACCAAGAAAAATGTAACACTTGGTGTGTATATATATATATATATTTAAAAATAGTTTAAATGACTAAAATATATCTATACACTAGAGTATGATTATATCGGCACAAATGTATTGAATTTTATGTAAAGAATATAAACTATCAGAAAGTTATATTAAAAATAAATAAAAATATAAAATTATAAGAGTTTAAAGATGTAAAATTAAATTATTAATAAAAAATATATATAAAATATAAAAGAATTTTTTTTTTTTTTTTAGGTATAACTATCCCTCAACACCCCTAGATCCATCATGAACTTTGTAAATGAGTCATGATAGGTTAAGCTAATGCCTAATTGGCTAGTGTTGGTCTTTGTCCAGCAGCCACCCACTTTCACATTTTCTACCAATGAAGGGGACTAAGTTGGCTCACATCCTACACAGACACCATTCTCCATGCACTAACACTTGCTCCATCAGACACACGAGGAGATCTATAAAGAGATCAATTCATAATACAAATCCACAAGCACGCACACAAAGAAGCAAAATGAAGCAACAGACACGTTTCTCGGTCATCATCTTCATGTCTCTCATTCTCCTTCCCATCATTTTCTCAGATGCTCAAGAAGACACTATTCTTGGTGGATGGACAAAGATCGAGAACATCACGGAACCGTATGTGACGGAGATCGCGGAATTCGCTGTCCTTGAGTATGATAAGCAGGAGCAGAGGGATTTAAGGTTGTTGGAGGTGATCAGTGGCGCATTCCAGATAGTCAACGGGATGAACTATCGGCTCAATTTGAAGGCAAATGATGGGGCTATGGTGTCCAAGACTTCAAGCCGGTTATATCAGGCCGTCGTGTTCGTGGATGGAAGCTGGATGCCGGCGTTTAAGAATCTTACCTCCTTTTCCCCTTTATTGGGGTAGAATTGATAGGGTCGTGTATGTCCTGTGCTAAAATGTTCAGCTTCGATGTTACTAAAATAAATGAAGAATAAAGTCATCGAACAAAAATTAAAATAATAAATAGTAAATCTTATTAATATGCTTATGCCCCAAAACTCAAATATATCACCTGACTATCACGATCATTTATCTTATCACCTCAACGTCGGAAAACAACCGACGCCATGTGAAACACTAAAATCATTAAATGGCTCATTCGAAAAATTCGTGACAAATGTAGGTATAACGGAGGATAAACGATATGTGGGTTGTTTGACGAGTGAAGAGCGTTTCATTTTGTCGCCTAAAATACGACCAACGTCGATGATAGTGGCCAGATTTGGGGTTAAGGATTTTAGGATTATTTGAAAATTTTAAAATATTTTAAAATTTTTGATTTATTTTTAAAAAATATCGTCTTGTGTTATGTTCTTATTGACTAACAAAATTATTTTAACAAACAATTATGACGGATATTTATTTAAATAACGTTGAAACAATAAACACTTGTTTGATCCGAACAATTCTTTAATCACCTACCTAAAAAAATATAGTTTAAACTCTTATTTACTGCTTAATCCCTTCTTTTTCCATCAAAACAATAGCTCTTGCTTGCTTGCATACGCTCTACGTAAGATTTAAACTATTATTTCGTATTTAGTTAGAAGAACCTGATTGATACAATATTGAAATACGATAGGAATACGTAGTAGTAGTAGCTGCTAGAATACAATGTCCATACATAGTTTCCTAGAACTACTTCCATTAAAACCCATGTTCTTGTGCTCCATTGATACCATACGGCATCTTTCCTTCACTTTCTGATCTTTTCCTCTGTACATAAAACGATGTGTAGGCTTCCAACATGACAGCATTGCAGGCCAAAACTATGATGACAACGATGTAAGAATTCTTCCACTTCTTCTCAGGCTGCAGGATGTCAAAGCCCTTGAATATGTTGAGGACACTGAGGATGATGACGATATATCCCAACAAATGGTGATACATGTTCCAGTACAACCTGTACTTGTGGTCTGCTTTTGGCCTTAGAAACAAAGCAAATACCTTTGCCAAAAGAGTTAATTGTGTTAGACGTCATCTGATTAGAGTTAACGATTAGGATTTATCATGTTAAATCATCAATTTTAACGAGTCGAGTTTAAAGTATTTATGCAGTAAGTAGACACGTGTTTACGGTTTGATCC
This sequence comes from Abelmoschus esculentus, assembly GCA_035048815.1. NCBI lineage: Eukaryota > Viridiplantae > Streptophyta > Magnoliopsida > Malvales > Malvaceae > Abelmoschus > Abelmoschus esculentus. The sequence continues at coordinate 13,911,249 of JAUCBN010000044.1, forward strand.
GAGTGTTTAATGTCTTTGGTATTAGTTTTTGTGTGTTTTTGAATACCTGAGATGTTCCAAGACAGAGAAGGATGATTGCAATGGTTCTATGAACATTGTACTGAATACCAGGAGATTCACTGCCCAGTACGATACCGGTACCCCATCCGGAAACGCCGGCGACATAGGCCGAGAACTGACATGAAGCGTGCAGATAAAACCATGCAGGATCAGCAGATTTGAATACCTTCAAGTACCTTGCTATAATAGCACCCAGTGGCATCAACATACCCCAACTCACTGCGTTTAGCACCCCATGAATCTGAAAATATAATTTAAATTCTAAATCGATCCATAAATTTTGAAATGTTCTAATTGAGTCCTCGAGATAGATTTCAGTAGTTTACCTTTTGCTTTCTACGTCTCGAGTTTCCTTCTCCATTTTTTCCATCTTCACCAGAAACCAAATTCAAGGTCCCCATGGACTGAATGTTTGCACCAGAAGTACCATGCATCTGTGGGGTATTCCCATAGACGACACCTTCTTGCCAAACATGATTCAAAGCTGTCTCATTATTGGAAATCTCCAATGTAGCAAATATGATGATCTCATTGTTCTCATACGTAGCCGATAAGCACGAGACATTGAAACTAAGCTCGCCCTCTCGCAGCCGAGTCCGGTATTGTTCGATGGGCGATGTGTAAGCTCTCATACTTCCATCGCCCATCTGATACGCAACAACTGCTTGTGACCCGACCATGCCTTTCGATGTCGGGTTTATGGCCCATGCAACCCACGTAGAGGTAGTGACCCCAGTGTGCCTATAGGCAATCTCGAGCTTCCCTGAAACGTTATCATAGTTGTAATGAAGAAAAGAGTTCAAGACAGGAAGGGCGGAGCATGACTTGAAGACACGGTCGTTGGAGAAGGTGTGTTCGAAACAAGGTTGTGCATGGGATGTTGGAATCAAACACGTGAAAAGACAGAGATATGAAGTAAGTTGTAACGTTCTTGCCATGGTTCCTCAGACTTTACAAAGGGACTGATAGATGATTAAAGAGAAAAAGAAGATCTTTGGCATGTAAGAAGAGAGAAAGGGTGTTACATATAGGAGGAAGAAGGTGATGTTAGGTTGTTGTTCGATCGGTTGGTAAATATCAGTTCTCTACTCTCATATTATAAATAATAAACCCAATTCGTTTATGATACTACCTACTTTACACGACCTACTTAGACTCTTGTCCTAATCTAATACCATCCTTAATTATTTAAAAATTATCGACAAATCCCATAATATGTTTGTCTTGTTCTTTGCATGTTTCAGTAATGTCTGCATTGTTTTCCGAAGCACTGTCTTCGGCTAACAGTAGATAAGACAAAGATTCGGTGTTTAATTAAGACTCATTTCAAGCATCTTTGTTATGTTTTATTCGTTTTTTAATAAGACGATCATATATTATTATATATTATTGGTTACGTTGATATGTGAACAAAACCACGAAAATTACTACTCATGTTTGAATTACGTCAATATACATGTTCGAATTATCAGTTTATATAATAAGATAAAGACGTTATAAACGATATTATTAAACAGAATCATGAGTCTTAAACGATACTTATTTATAGAAGTGACATGGCACATTTTTTTCGATCTCGGCTTGACACTCCATAATCATGCCACGTATTAAAAAAACAATTCATGTAAATTGAGAATGGTGACCATGGCATGGGCTATATCAATGTGCCTATACAAGTCTATGTATCCAAAGAATTTAAAGCTCGGGTCGGTCTCTCTTTTGCTTCCTACAAATAGAAGGTCCACTTTTAGAACAAAAATTCTCTGTCTCTTTTTGTGTCTCTTTTGATTTTCTTAAAAAAAATAGAATTTTAAACTTTATATATTTATTTTTTATATCATAAATCCTAAAAAATACACCTTACCCCTAATTCTTTAAACCCTAACCAAAACCTCTAACCTAAAACTCTAAACCCTAAACTCTTTTATATGAAGTGGGAACATAAATGGAGGCATGACGATTTGCACCTCCACTTTTAACTACACATTAATAAATAAATTTCAATTATTATTTAATACACTAATAATATTTTTTTATTTAATAAAAATTATTTATCAATTGATCTAGTGAGATAAGACTGTAATTCTTTTGAGCAAAAATAAGTTCAAATCCTCATGTTATAAAAAGAATTATTTAAATTAAAATTATTGTTCTATAATAAATTTTTATAATATCTTATATGAAATATTTGGTTAATAAATTAAATACATATAATTAAAAAACTTGAATTAATGCAAATTTGTAAAATAAATATGTCGTTCCCTCCAATGTCTGAAATCAAGAGCACAAGGTTAGTTGAGACAATTAATGAAGGCCGTTGCCCTATAGGCCCACAATATTCTTTGTGGCCACAGTTCACTTTGAGAGTGTGTGGTTTTAGGGTACCAACATTCTTGGATCATTCTTAGCCCTTAGCTCTAGGCCCAATACAGTGAAAAAATAATGGCCAACATTCGATCGAGTCAAGTTAAATTAAAGAGAATTAACACATATATTTTTCAAAAAAATTATATAAAATTTATTAAATCAGATAAATTTATTAAATTATATCAGACTTGAGAATCCACTTAAAATGATAGATTATGTCACACCCACCATGGTGAATAAACAAAATGTTTTATATAAAAATATATATTCGTAAAATTTATTTTAATGAATAATTATAATGAGAAATTTTAAAAATTCATTTAGTGATAAAATAATTTGTGGAAATAGATAATAAAATACCAAAGAAAAATAGATATTCATCCTAAAATATGGTTTTCAAAATTTTAAATAATTTATATTTATCTCAAAAACTTGAAATTTATTATATCAATTAAATATAATTTTGGTGATTTTGAGTGGAATCACTGCTGCCGACACCCAATCTCTTTCTAACCAAGCTAATTGGACTGTCTATTATATCTCTTCCCTGTTTGGAGGAGAATTGTTTGAAAGTTGCTGTCCTAACACTCCTAACAAATCCTAAATTTTAAGGTTACTATGTAAATCTGTCAAATGAATGGATGAGATTAATCTCAGACCATGTTAATAGTAGCAAAACAATCGAAATTTAAAAAAATATTAAGTTTTTGATTCGAAATAATGTTGGTTCAAGTTTAGATATCTAATGAAGTTGAATCCACTATATAAATTTCGCTATCTTATGTATCATGTTTGGGTTTAGAAGTTATTGACAAACTCGACTTTCAAGGTTCGAATATTTTGAATATAAATCTGTTAATTTGATATATTAAATTAATTTCAAAATCGATTAATCTAAAACGAATTGATTTAAATTTTTCGATTTACGAGCTTTTATTTGTGTTTATATTGATTTAGATTTGACACTTTACCAAAGTTTGACCCGATGTCTTATCTAGTGTGTTTGTATGAGATTGGTTTGTAAGTTGCTATCCTCACACTCCTAACACGACCGAACTGTTTCCATCAAGAATTCAAGGTTCCTGTGTTGTGCTTGTTTAGTAATCTTCTGTCTTGTAGGAAGAGGAAGAATAGTAACGAGTAGGGATAAACAAAATTCGACTCGATTCAAAAAAACGATTCTTTAATTTTGAGTTACTTGAGTTGAATAGAATAACTCGAAAAAATTTTGATTTCGAGACGAGTTCAAATTTTCAAAGTTCGAATCGAATAACTTGAAAATTTTTAGGGTCTAGTTACACATAATCCCTGTAGTTTTATTTCAGTCATGTCTTCTCATTTTTATTATTTTTACTTTTTAATTTTTTTTTTTACAATATGATCACTTTTCATATTTATTTTTATGTTATTTAATACAATTTTTATTTTTTATATTATTTAATTATTTTAGTTATTTTATATTTTTTAATTTATGTATTTATATTATTGTATTTAATTTATTATTATTTTTATCTTGTTTTGGTCTTTTCTAGATAACAAAAAAAAATTAACGAGGCTTGTAATTTAATTAAATAATATATTCTTAACTAAGGTATTTAATGATAATAATAATAATTTAAACTTTTATTTATACATGTAAAAAATAATATGAAAAAAATATGTATGTAGATATAAAAAGAGAGTTATTTAAGTTATAATTAAAATGCACTATATTATTATACATAGTATAAATAAAATTTATATATAAACTCGAAAAATCTAATCGACTCGAACTCGTTAAAACCGATTCAAATTGAGAAAATTTAAAAATAAATTCAAGTTGTATAATATGTTAACTCAACTTGAATAACTCAAATTTTTTTGACTCGACTCGCTCGAACGTTCACCTGAACGGAAGATGCTCAATGTTAATTAAAATCACATACGACATGTCACCGTATAAACTAGGGGTCCATCTGGTCTGCGTTACGCCTTGAAAACAACTAGTGATGGAGGCTGCAGGAACACAGCTTATGATCCCCATGCCACACGGCTACCTATGGTTTGCGTGTTGTTTCAGTGTTCATACAGCAGAGGCCAGAGGAATACTACAAGTTAAGTTAGGACAAGATGGAACAAATACTAAAGCAAACGAACAGGAACAGGAACAGGAACAGGAACTACACGACTTACTGTCAACTTTGAAAAGTAAATAACTTTACATCACTTATTATAAAATCTGAATCAAAGATAAATCTAAGGGTGTTGATGGCCGTGGCATCTGTTAAAAAATTTAATTTCTTATATTTTTTATTTTTTTTTATTGATAATCTAATTATATATACTTAAATTTTTATAATTTTACACCCCTTATATTTTTAATATATATTTTGTATTCTTACGTAAAATTTTAAATCATACTTCTATATAATATATGGGCTAATAGAAGAATTTGAGCAAGTAGAAAAATCATATATTATTATTAGACATGAATTACTGTTGTGATTAGTTTTCATTCCCTCTTTGTGTGATTAAGACTGAAGCTAGGCTAGTTTGGTGTCGGCCAAACGTTGGTTGATCGATTCCTATGTCCTATCCACTGTCGATAAGGTTGAAATCGGGTCACAAATACAAGGCTACAAACCGGAGTGAGATTTCAGTTCAAGTTTGGATTAATTTAAACTATTAAAACATGACGAGTATTGTTTCAAATAATAAATATTTTATTTATTTAAACAAGATAACTTTGAATAATATTATGACAATATTATACTCTAAGAAGGAAAAAAACATTAAATAAAATGAGTAATATTAATTAAAAAATAATATTCATTTTAAGAGATTGATATTTATTTAATTTATTTATAAAATATATATATGATATTAAAGATTAAAAACTATAAATAAATATAATTTTATAATAATTTTAAAAATGTTAAGAAAATAAAACTTTAATTATCAAATAATTGTATGCAAAATGCCACTTTTTTCGTCAAATACGCGTGATGATGGGATCACACGTAGTTTACTTCCAACTATCCTAAAATCACCTACTTTGCTTAGCACCACAACAAGGATACATCAACATCATCACCATCGTTATTATTATCATCATCATTATATTTATTATACTATTTACACGTAATATTGAGTTAATTAAAATACTAAAAAACTAAATTATATCGTGTGTCTTTAAATTATGATCTTAATTTAAATATATTTATATACCTTAAATTATGATTAGCATATTGAATTCTAAATTTTTGAATATTTTAATATTATCTTACATCGTTAAATAATTATTCTTGTCAATCAATAATAAGTTGATTTAGTAGGATAAGATATTAGATTTCTTAAACAAAGTCATTAGTTCGAATCTTAAAGTATGATTGAAGAAAATTAGGTTGAATGGTTTGTAGAAGCGGTATATAGATTAGTCAATCACTAAATTAAATATCGGTGATTATATAAAATTTTATTATAATAGTATGATATGTAATAATTTAAGGATGAAATTAAAACTTTTAAGAGTTCAGAGTATAGTTTAAAATATGCATTAGAGTCATATTTTGAGGACGTGAGATATAATTAATTAGATTTTTATATATAAATGATTATGTTATGGTCAAACAAAATTATATTACTTTTAGTATTTTTATATAATAATTAATATTTGATTTATTAGTCGTTTATCTAAATTTAATATTGTACAAGTTTTATTACAGAGTAACTCTTTTAACTTAAAGTCTCAAACTAATTTATCCATAATCAAGACACTAAACGAATTAAATGTTCAATGAACCATTCGACAAGAAGTTCATTTAATTATTAAATGAATGAATATAAATAAATTTTTTATTTGTTTAATTAAATGAATGAACATGAAAAAAGTATCATTCGTAATGTTCGATAATTCGTTCATTTATACTTGTTTAAATTTATTCACATAAATAGATTTATATTTATTATTTTTTATAACAAAAATATTATATTTAATTTTTTTTTACACATGTCCTTTTATGTTCGTTTGTATACGTTTAGATTCATTTATTATTTTAACGAACGAACATAAACAATCTATATTTCTTAACATATGAACATAACAAAAAATTATGTTCATTTAATTGTATGTATTTATTCATTTATTTTATTAAACTAAACAAAAACATATTTACACTCTTATTCGTTCAGTTCGTTTATATCTCTATTTATAATATCAAAATTTAAATCTAATTTTATTTCTAACCTTACATTTTCATTAATGATATAATATTAAATTCATATTAATATTATTTTTTAGAGTTTAATTTTAGATAAACATGGTATTTGTCGGATCGTCAAATAAGACAACTTCTCACATATAATAAGATTACAAAAATCAACTTCAACCACTAATTTAATTCAATTTGTTTTTTGGTTGGGGAATGCAGCCGAGCCTCTCATTTTGATTATAATTATATAAATAATTAAAATAATTATGTGTGTTAATTAAATTAAATTAAATACTATTGGTCAATGTTAAGAAGGATAAGGACCATCTTTTTTATTTTAATTTTTAATTACCTTATTAGTAAACAAAAGTGGTTAGGTTAGGGTGCTAAACAACTCAGCAGTCCATGTCATGTTACATAATTAAGGGACAAAACTATATAATATAATAATTTATTAAATCATAAATGATATAAAAATAAATATCCTCTCCATGCTTACACCACTGCCCTTTTCCGTATATAAATAAATATAAAAAAATAGTAGTAATAAATAATAAAAAAGTAAAGTATGCATTAAGGGGAGATTATGTACGGAATTATTATTTAATACAATAGTAATAAAAAAAAATATTATGTATTTTCATAAAATTTTAAAATGTAAATAAAAAAAATATTTAACCTAATATACAAATAAAAATTATTTCCTCAACATATATTAAGAGTTTGAGTTACAAAATTAATCATATGATATATGAGTTTTTGATTTTAGAGACGAGACTGTGACTAATGTTTGAATCCATACTTTATATTTATAGGTGACCATATGATATTATTTAATTATAATTTGGTAATAAATATATTATTTTTTAAATATGGATAATAAAATGTAATACAAAATTATAAGAAAAAAATAAAAAGTAAAATATTGATTTTTATTATAAAACATTAAATCTATTGAATTTCATCTAATTATGAGTTTATGACCAAAATAATAAATTATATAAATTTTAAAAATTAAAATTATTAGTATATCAAGTCACATTATAATATTCCACTAATATTTAGTTACAAGTGCAATATTTATAACAGTATTTTTGAATTAAATAATTAATTATAACTTTCAAATCGTAAAATTTGATATTTATTATTTAATTTATAATTATATAACATATTTATTATTAAATGACAACAAATAAAAATATTAAGCCTTCTATTATAATTTACTGAAGTTGATTGAAATAATATGACTACTCGAATGCTAATTTTTGCATGTGAATTTAAATATTAAATATTAAGTTAAATTAATTAATATTATTTTAATTTAACAATATTTATTTATAAAGAAAAATATTATTTTAGAAATAATATAAATAAATTTTATTAATTAAGATTATAAATAATACTCTATATTAATGGAATAATTTTTTTCAGCCGACTTGCTTGAAATTAAATTCATTAAAAGAAAATAAACTTTTCTGAAAGCCATGAAACACACATGGCTGTGACCACCGTCATATTATCACTTTATTCGTCACCGTAGATTTTTCAAACTAATGTCAATCTCATACATTGGACCCGATGGAGATGACCTGACATCACCAGAGCTCTCCACGTGTGCTTTGATCTACTCCCGTCAATGGTTTCTTATTCACCGACTGTAACTGTAACTTCACCCATAGGCCATAGCAGATACTTAGAAAGGGTTACATTGTGGATTTGATCCCTTTATTATGATGAAGTTTGAGATTTAATCAGTATAAAATAATTGAAATAGAACAATGGTATTAATCAATTGGACTAACTCATGATATTATAAAAATGGCAGGGACTGCATCTATAATTAAAGCATGGTAGAGGGACCAAAATTAAATTTTGACCCCAAAAGTAGTTAAATAGCAGCAGAGACTGGAGAGACGAAGCAAATCCATTCATTTCCATGATTCCACTGATACTTTCCACTCTCTCAACATTGAAATGAAAATTTGTCTTAGAAATCAATCAAGGGTCTCTTAATTTGGATTAATTGCTGTTGTTGAATGCTTAAAAATCGTTTCTTGGTTGAGAAAACAATGGTTTCGTTGGAAGATTCTCACTCCATTTCCAACCGGTTCCCTCTAGGTCGAAACTTGTACACCCCTGGTTCAGCCTCCACCACCAGAATCAACAGGCACGCCGGACGTTCCATGCGTACGGTTCGCTCCAATTTCTACCAAAGCGCAGATAACAGTAGCTGCTCTTTCACTAGTTCGGTTCCCGAACGGTCTGGTTTTGTCTCCGAGAATCTCACTGAATCAGTTATCGACATGCGGCTCGGGGAACTGGTTGTCAAAGCTAAATCGGTTAAGTCGGAGTCGGAAAACGAGGAATTCTTGGACATTTCTCAGGCATTCAGTGATTTCTCCGCTTGTAGCAGCGATATCTCCGGTGAGTTGCAGCGGCTTGCGAGCTTGCCGTCGCCGGAAAGCGTTTTGAAAGAGAGCAAAGGTGGAGCTGAAGCCGAGACGGAACCGGAACCGTGTCACGGGTTTCTGCAGAGAGATAACTTCTCGACGGAAATCATCGAGAGTATCTCGCCGGAGGATCTTCAACCGACGGTCAAGATCTGCATGGATGGCTTACAATCACAGTCCGTTGCGGTGAAGCGTTCGGCTGCTGCTAAGCTAAGGTTACTAGCGAAGAATCGCGTGGAGAACCGTGCGTTAATCGGAGATTCCGGCGCGATCCCCGCTCTGATTCCGCTCCTAAGAAACAGCGACCCTTGGACTCAAGAGCACGCCGTGACTGCGTTACTGAATCTGTCTCTTTTCGAAGCGAACAAAACTTTAATCATAAATGCCGGAGCTATAAAATCATTAGTGTATGTTCTCAAGACAGGCACGGAAACCTCCAAGCAAAACGCCGCGTGCGCGCTTCTGAGCTTAGCTTTGGTCGACGAAAACAAGACTTCGATCGGAGCATGCGGTGCGATCCCCCCGCTTGTATCTCTTCTGATGACCGGGTCCAACAGAGGCAAGAAAGATGCATTGACAACTCTTTATAAGCTCTGTTCAGCCAGGCAGAACAAAGAGAGGGCTGTGACTGCAGGTGCAGTTAGGCCTTTGGTGGGGATGGTGGGTGAGCAAGGTACCGGCATGTCGGAGAAGGCAATGGTTGTTCTTAGTAGCTTGGCTGGAATCAAGGAAGGAAGGGAAGCTATTGTGGAGGAAGGTGGGATTGCAGCCCTTGTGGAGGCGATCGAAGACGGTTCCGTCAAGGGGAAGGAGTTTGCGGTGCTGACACTGTCGCAGTTATGTGCCGATAATGTTCGGAATCGTGGTATGCTTGTTAGGGAAGGCGGGATACCCCCTCTTGTGGCGCTTTCTCAGACTGGGAGTGTCAGGGCTAAGCATAAGGTAATTGCAGTTGAATGCTTGAACGTTGAAACTATGTTTCTAATGCCAATGCAGTTTCTAGTTCATTGAATTGCTTGATCGGTTAAGTAGCATAACTGAATGCTCGCTTCTCGTCGGAAACTAACATGTTGGTTATGTCTCAATTCTGCAGGCAGAAACCCTTCTTGTGTACCTAAGAGAACCAAGGGAAGATGCTTCATCATCTAGTCCTTAGAGAAGACAAGTTTAATTTGTTTTTCTTGTATATAGGGAGTGTTTTGATGGTTTGTACAGTGTGGTTGAGAAATTATTGTGCAAGTAAAAAAAGAAGAAAAAAAATTGTGGACTGGAGGCACATGTTGAGTAGTTTTTTGGTGTTTTTGCCCCTCTTGTTCTGAAGGGTGGAATACTTGTTATGCCTCTGGGCTTTAGGATTAAACAGATTTGGGTTTTGTTCCAAATTGTATCTTGTCTAGCTATGCTCACCAACCGGTTCAAACCCCACCACAGGCACAGATATATGTGTGTGTAGATTAGCTTAACTCCCCCTCCCCCTCCCCCCTTGTTTTGTCCTTCTATGGTGGTGACTGGTGAAGGATTGCTATCCCCTTGACATGGGGTTTGAGGCAAAACTAAGACTCCCTTTAGCTCAATCCCCCCCTATGAATGTCTTATTTACTAGCATTGAATCAAACCCCACCTCCTGCTTCCTTTGTCACCGCACCTCACGACCGAAAACTCATTCTTTTGACATCAAGTAAACTGAAAACGCTAAAAGAATGTCACAACTCACAAACAACGAAAGCGACAAGAGTGGGAGATTTCACTATTGAGATGGCGATGACAATAAATATAGGGATTAAAAATTTTGGGTTTCACTTAAAAAAAAAACTTTAGTTTTTTTATTCAATAATTAGTTTTATTTTTATTTTTTTTAATGAAAATAAAAGAATTAAATCATATGTATGTCAAGCAATGATAGGATGATGATTTTTTAATAAATATACCTTAAAATGTAACAAAATAAATTTTGACAACAATTTAGACCAAATAGAACTTTAAACACCTAAAACTAAAACAAAAAAGAATACTTATTTTATAATAAGCTTTTATTATAATAAAATAAATAATTAATATATATTTATATTTTAATTATTGCAAATATTTTTTTTTATATTTTTGTTTATCAAACTATTGACAGACATTTTTAGTAAATAATAAGAAAAATTACCTTTTATCTCATTAAAAATCTCCTTATAAAAACTTGTTGCACCGTGACTGATCATGGACAAGACCGGGTAGAGTAAGTGGGTATTATCCCAAGTAATATCTTACCAAACTGTCGGCAGCCTGGATATCTACCAACTGTAGTCTGTATTACCATCTCCATCTCTATTCACTATTCATTTACCCCGATGCTGTGACCCGATAGAACAATGTCTTATGTTGTCTTGTCGGCAGTGGGCTGGGCACAGATTTTGGAGTACAAAAGTCAAACAAAACGAAATGGGTGAGAACTGAAATGACATGAGTTAAGTTTCCGGAGAGCCAAACCAAATATTGCATTCATTTAACCTCATGCAGATGCAAGTGGCCGAGGATTTTTCACCTCAGCCGATGAAGACAAGTTGGTATGGCCTATGGGGCGATGGGTCCTGCTCCTGCTCTTGCTTCTGCAGCCACACCTAACTGCAAATGCCTCCGAATCCATCTCCTGCAACAGCAGGGATTAGTATGAGCAATGTCAAACTGGTGCATTTATGACACACACCAACCCACACAAGCTTTGTAGATAAGGCACGCTGCCAAAATCATAAATGCTGCCTGCAAACTTTCTTTCTTTCTTTCCATAGCCCCTACCAGTCAGTAACATTGTCTGTCAAGCAAATATAATTTGGTAAAGTTTCAAAGCAAACAAAACCCCAACATATATTCCTCTTTCAATCACTTGGTTTAGTACTAGGTGAAACATTCATCATTCCCTCACCCTATGGGCTCTAACATTCTTGCTTCATTTCAACTTTAGTTTCTGCATTTGGTTCTGCAACAACTACAATTCTCTACCTCTGTGAAGATATATGTTTTGGCAATGGTAAGTGACATACTATATACAAAGAGATCTAGGTTTGTACCTTCATTTCTATCCTCCCTTCAATATCCATACTTCCTTTCTTTCAGTCAATCTAACAGTGCAAAGTGTAGTCGAGTCGAGTCCTATATTTTTAAGATAAGCATAGAAATTATTGTACGTCGAAAATTTTCGTATTAACTTGAAATAAACTGTTAATTTACTAGATGGACTTAACTGAATGATGTAATATTTCTAGATGACTGATATGTTCACCTGATGTATTGTAGCTTAACCTAAACTGTTACATTTAATTAGTGAATATTATATAAAATCGGATTTAATGTCACATCACTAAAAATATCAAATCATAATAACACCATATTTAATTAGTTTATCTCACCAAATTAATAGTACGGTGAGTTAAATCTTGATATTGTGAACAAAAGAAAACTAGATTAGAATAATGGTTCTGCAATAGATATATGTTTAGTGAGGTCCATAGCAGGCCTAAAACAAGAGCCCAGGAAACTAACGGGGAGGCTAAACCAGAGAAAGCAGAGTAAATAGAAATCTGGGGTCGTCTCTGCGCTTTGCTCCCTCACCACCACCAGTCCACCACCCTTGGAAAAAAGCCTCCTTTGAATTTGTTTCTTTAAGCCATTGACATTATCATTTAGTCAGATCCATTATTAACCCTTTTATTTGTTCGTAATTTCTGACAGAAATAAACCAAAAAAAGGTGCAGGGAGCCTTCTGAATTGTTTTCTTATATAGCTGGTGAGTTCAATGACACACGATCCCTTACTCTCCAGATATTTAGACCCTTTGTTTTGTATTTGTTACTTGATGAGTTAATGAATTTGATTTGCTATTTGGGTTTCTGTTTCTGTATCATTTCTCAATCACGTTCTTGTTGTTTTTGTTTTGTATGCTCTTTTAAGATTTTAATGATATCGAGATTGAATTCTTTTGCTCTGTGTTGTTTAATTCATTTGGATATTCAAGACTTAGTTACAATGCTTTCGGTGCTATTAATGGGTAAGATTTAACTAGCTGCTCCATATGTGAACTTGGTTTCTAGTATTTTTGAGTCAGTTGCAAAATGTAAACTTTAAATGGAAGTTTGCTTGGTGATTTAAGTTTCTAATGTCATCTCTTCGACGTTAAACTTGAGTTTAGATGTGTCATGATTTGATCTCAGTTTATGATCAACATATTTTGTTGAAATTGATTTACTTTGTTCAACCCAACCGCGGGCGGAGTAGCAAAGTACTTGATTTTAAATCTTCGGTTGACAACAGTGTCGGATTCGATCTTTGGATGATCCGTACTCCCTTCCCCTTGTCCAGTAAAAGAAAATTGATTTACTTAGATCTGCAGTTTATTTCCAGGCCAGAGTTCACAAGTTCTTGCAATCAGAGTTTCAGTATTTGAGTAACTTTTATTAGCTGTTTACATGTTGGTAAAAGTTTTTCAATCTTTAATTTTAACCCTTTAAAATACTTGAGTTTTCAGCATATGTATAATTAAGACAAAAAACAAGACAAACCCTTTTCTAAATGAACTCACATTATATTACGAAGTTCTATGTTCCGTCGTGGTCCAGTGGCAATGTCCCAGAGCAGCCCTACTGAACTGTCATATGTTATCTTGTACGGTCTAGTGCATAGTTGATGCATATTGTCATACATTCAAGCATCTTATATTGCAGTTGCAGATGATTTGTTACTCGTGATAGGTCTCAAAGAATCTTATAGGTTCTTGGCTTCCAATTCTGGTCTGTAATTTTTGTCATCCAATGTGACTTATTATCTGTTATCTTTTAATGTTTATGCAAAAACAAATGTGATGTTTTACTAGTTAAGGGAAAGAGTGGAACATAGGATTAGGAACTTTAGGTGTGCTATAAATTTTTCACGGTTGTCGATTGAGATGTGCTTTTCGTTCCAATCTATCAGTTGCATATTTCGCACAAAACGATTGACATTTATCGTGTGTCCTTGTCTAAGCGGTAGAAGGAGATTAACCGGGATTTTAGGTGTCAACCTAGGTGTAAGCAAGTTCAAAGGAGAGATCAAGGTACTGTTCCTTGCCTTCTAAGGAATATCGATTGTTTAACTTAATCACTTACTTTCATGAAAGTTTTACTTATCTTGAATATCTTAGTTGGACACAATGTACTAACAATTACTGCATTGGTTGATCATTCACGAGAATCCTCTTTTTATATTAGTCATTGGTATCAGTCGCAGCATTTGCTAATGATTTTCTTTATCTCTCTCTATTTTGAGTTGTTACTTCAGGAAATTTAACATATTCACTAGCAAGGGGATTAGTACTTCACGCTTAGAGCGCTCCGTAGATTCGCCTATTTTGCTGGATGGTGAGAGTGGAGTAGAATTTGTTCATTTTTTCTGTTCTTGAACAGGATATCTATGGTTGGTGGTTCTTAGGTGATAACTTGAGTCCCGGAGAAGAAACTGAATGCTGAGAGCTTTTCATTGTTGATATGATTATATAGAGTGACACTCCTTGGTGAAGGTTGGAAAATGGCCTTTGTTTCAGAGGGCGAGAAAACCGAGGATTACCTTTTCAAGATTGTACTGGTTGGTGATTCAGCTGTTGGGAAATCAAATTTACTTGCAAGATTTGCTAGGAATGAATTCTACCCTAATTCAAAATCAACCATAGGAGTAGAGTTTCAGACCCAGAAGTTGGATATAAATGGGAAGGAAATTAAGGCGCAGATCTGGGATACGGCCGGTCAAGAGCGCTTCAGGGCTGTTACATCTGCATATTATCGAGGTGCAGTTGGAGCTCTTCTTGTGTATGACATTAGCAGACGACAAACTTTCGAAAGCATCAGCAGATGGTTCAATGAACTTCAAAGTAAGAACCATGACGAACTCGTGCTTTTGTTGATTATACTTATGATGCCTGTGGAAACCCTCTCATCTTGAATCTCATTTCTATGGTTTATTGAAAGTTAACCAGTTCAAAACGGGTTAATTTATCTTCCTTTGCAAGTGACTGTTATCCATATTGTGTCAAATTTTTGACAATAAGGTTAACCGGTTAATTTTGAACAGCTCACTCCGACATGAATGTAGTCACCATTTTAGTAGGCAACAAGTCGGATCTCAACGATGCCAGGGAAGTATCCACATCAGAAGCAAAGGACTTAGCAGAGGCACAGGGTTTATTTTTCATGGAGACTTCTGCACTCGATTCCTCCAATGTAGCAGCTGCATTTCAGATGGTCGTTCAAGAGATCTACAACATATTGAGCCGGAAAGTAATGATGTCTCATGAGAGCAAGAAGCAAGATGCACCATTAGATGGGAAGACTGTTGTTTTACAGGGGGAAGAGAACCAACAACCTGAAACAAAGGCCAAACCGGGTGGGTGCTGTTCTTCCTGATGCTTTATGAAATATAAATCCATTGCCCCATCTGTTTTATGATTCTCCTGCCGCCATCAAGTTTCCAATGAAGTTGCTGATATTTCTTCTCCATGCATTCATTTTTATCGTAAAATGTTTGTTTTAGCTAACATTTGTTTCGCTTGTTCATGATTTACTTTATCATATGGTGGCTGAGGAAGAGACTTCTATGGAATATAGAATTAGCAAAATGTAAATGAACTCAAGGGGGATTGAAAGGGGAAAAACAGAAGAAAAATAAAATAAAATTCAGATGGTACAATTTTTATAAAGTCAACATATTTCCTTGTACCATATTTCCTGTAGGATTTTCACTTTCTGTCATTATGCTACATAACAAACTAAGTTTCTGCAGAATATCTTCTTGCTTGGTGCACATCTTTTAATTTTGAGAGCATGTAATGCAATCCGGCTTCCAAAAACTCGCCTCCTCCGTAGTCGGACGCCGTAAGAAATATCGTAAACTATTGGCAAGAACCATACCTAAATGATTAATACTACACCTACAATTGTAACCTCTACTTTTCTGTAGCAAGTTAATGTGCAATGTGTTAAACTTTGTGTACAAGAAAACTATTTCTCCTCCTCTATTTAAAGGAATTATATCCCCATATCTGAGAGAAAGTGATTCTCTGAGAAAGAAAAAAAGGTTATCTTTGGAAAATATATACTTCAGTGAGTAAAACTCGACTCGAAAAAGATAAATTACAAATAAAAAACAGAACCTAGAGTTTCACCATGTAAATTCAAATCAAACCAGATATCTCATTACAATTTCAATCTACAAAGTACAACTTCACTGGATAATATATCAGCACAATTATCCAACAACTCTAAATTAATATGAAAAAAAGAGAAGGGTCTGTTCTCATATGTATCCCACTGATGCATGATACATATTCTCTGTATACCCACAATTTGATTTTACATCTTAATCCCAGTAAAGAAAACCTGTATTGAAATTAAAAAAAATGAAAATGAAATAAAAAGAAGACCCTCAAAAAGCTCAAACCTTACATGAATTCTTTGCAACTGAGCTCTATATCCAGTTTTCATCAAACAAGATGAACCAAATTAGCTCTACTCGTATTGTTTTTTCGTATAAAACCGAAATATTTCACCAAGGAATATGTGGAAACCCAGTTGTTAACCGGCTCGGCTGGATAAATTTTCCTACAATTATCATTCACATCATAGCATTGCCCTCCTATGCGGCGATTCCTGGAGAAAGATGATGATCAAGAGGAGATGAGTATCATAACTGATATATAGGCTTGTTTTCGTAACTAGTCTAATATGCATGGAAAACGAGGTAGCAAGTATCTAAGGCCTTCTGAACTATATGTGTCGGTTTGGTCTAGATTTATTCTGGTGAGTTATTCGGATGTATTCGTGTTGTAACGGTAGAGCCATTATTACGTAAAACTGTACAAGCAAACAGTGAGATTATCCGAGGAAAAAGGACAATAACAGAACAGTAGAATAGAAAAGAAATTGTCTTACCTCTATCTGACTGCATATTGGTAACACCATGGCCCCCAATGTAACCAGCAGAGTTATTAGTCCTAACATCCGAAGTTGTGTTTCCCATCCCAAAACCAAAAGAACTAGACCGCTCTAGGTCTAAGGGCGAAGGCAGCCAAGTGGAATCCCCATAAAGTGAACCGTTTTCATTGATATCAGCAAAAGCCCCATTATAACCACCATTCAAAGCAACATGGGATGATACCAGTGCAGCACTGGCCCTGCTGTTTCTCTCATAGCCTATGCCTCTTGATCCAACCCCAACGTCTCCATTTCCGTATTTTAAATTGCCGCTATTGTGAGCAAAAGCAGCTCCACCTTGACCAGAAGCAGGAGAGGAATCCCAAAGTGGTCCAATGATGCCGAAAGAATTCACCCCTGAATTCCCACTTCCAGAACCCACTATAGAATTAGAGTTTGGGGAGTCAGCAGCATAGTTAAGACTGCCATTTCCCCACATATTTCGACCTGCCAAGTTTGAGATAGAACTATTTCCTCCACCGCCCCCACCATACCCAAGGAAGCTAGCAAATCTGTCCGGCTTTCCATTAAATGAAGTGTTCAATCCCCGTCCGTAAATGAGGTTAGAACTAATGTTTGAGCTTCCTCCATAGCTTGGACTCAAATTCGGCTCGAAATTCAGTCCCACCCCATAACCAGGACCCAATGGAGGAAATCCACCCGGACCAACATTAACTGGACTAAATCTACCTTCCGCTCTAATACCATAACCTCCAACTGAACTAGCATTATAATTCTGCATGTAACCATTAAGGAAGCTATTGACTCTACTCAGACCAAAGTTATATCCACCTAATTGGTTCTGACTTGGTCCCAGAGATGATTCTTTGGGTACAGCCCTTTTGACCTCAACCATTTTTCCATTGAGTTCATGAAATGTTCGCTGCAAGACCTTATCCACAACTTCCTCTGAATCATAAGTTATGAATCCAAAACCTCGTGGTCTCTGAGTATTGTGATCGTACATCACAACAACATCTGTAATCGTACCAAACTGCTCAAAGTAGGTCTTAAAGTCACTCTCTGTGACGGTAGATGCTAACCCTCCTACAAATATCTTTTTTGTTCGAGCAGGACCAGGCGATCCATGAATGCCAGCATTGCTTTTGTTTAGAGCATTCCGGTCTTCCCTAGGAACTGCCTTCTTTGCCTCAACCTGAAAGAGAAAATCTGAGTTCCTCGAGTGCACAAGCTCTTTGAATCTTAAAATAAAAAAGTTAAATTTTCCCAGATTTTGTTCAAGCAACTTTGAAAATCAATGTACAACATGCTCCTAAACATGATATAAATTGTAATTTTTGAAATGCTCTAGGTTCTTAAGTTACAAAGTCTCTTGGATGGTAAATTATCATCAATGGCGACCCTTTTCAAAATTAGCAAATGTGCCTTCTTAATGCAATTGTAACAAGAAAATTTGTGCTATTTCTCAGCATCAATCGCTCTCTTCTAAGACAAGCATTGATCTTCATAAAAATCGATTCTACAACCGAAGGTGATATACTACTGATGATTAAAACTGCAAACGAAAGCTCTTACTTTTGCCCTCCTAAGATCAGTATTGATCGGAATAAACATTGACAATGATTGGGACTCTATGGCCTACTTTTGCCCCGAAAGGGAATACATATTATCAGAATAGTTCTTACTCAATAGCAACATGTTGCCTAGCAAACCTCACAATGAACAACAACAACAGTATACTATATATTCATCAAACTGCACCAGGACAGGAAACTTGCGAATTCTAAATCTTTGAATTGTATGTTATAATTCATGACATGAAAGAAAACCAATAAAAGAGTATCCTTCTGAATTCATCATGTTATAAGAGAGTAAAAAAAATAACTTACAGCTCTACCATCTATCATATGCTTTTCCATAACAACTCTTTCTGCAATAGCCGGGTCGGCGAATACAACAAACCCGAACCCCCTGGCACGACCGGTAGCCCGATCCTTCATTATCACAGCTTCCACAACTTCCCCAAAAGTCTGAAAATACTCTCTAAGACGTTCCTCATTTGTGTCCCAAGAAATCCCACCAATGAATAGCTTGCCAAGTTCCATTTCCATCCTAAACACAAAATCCAACAATCTCATTCAAGTAAAATAAAAATCAAGTCTTTTTCACAGATCAGCTAAATCAAATTCAGCTACAGAAGACAGGAAACATCGGATCTACAAACAAGGTATAATTGAGACATCGATTCCTTAAATCTCAAGGCAATTCAGGATTAAACATCATGTCTTAAAGAACAATCCAACATAAAACATGATAATGCAGATTAAACAAAAGAAAACTATACCTTGTCTGATACAGGAAATCAAACAAAGCTTTGTCTTTTGTTTCTTCTTTTTTTATATATCAATATAAAGAGAGATCCGGTGCTATCGGATTCAATCGAAAAGCAAGAGGCCAATTACAGATTCGATCATCAATCGACCAACAAATCCAGGATGCCTAAAAAAACACCCAAAACCAAAAAGGATCCAACTTTGATGATAAGTGAGATGAAACAGAAATACCCAGAAAAGATAAACAGCAAATAATGAAGTAAAACAAAAGGGAAAACAAAATCAACCTTTGCTGGTTATGTTTTTTATTAGTTTTTTTTTAGAGACAATGATATTGAAAAAAACCCAGATTGGGAAAAGTAATAGAATCTAAGATCTGAGAAGAAGCATAATAAGAAGAGAGAGGGGCTTAAAGGCCCTCCTTTCTCTCTCTTTTTTCTTTCTTTGTTTTCTGTTGCAGCTAATGACTCTTGATATCAATGGGGGTGGAATTATATATATTTATATATATATATATGCGTGAATGAAAGGAGTCATTGAATCGAACAGGGAGGCATGGATGTGTGAGTGAAAATCGATTTGGATGAAAATAGATTATAAATTATCTATTTGTATTTTTATATTTATAGAGAAAGAGAAAAGTTCGGCTATCCATCTATGTTGGTTCATGAAGAACATGGTAGACTTTCTACATTTGTGGCTTAAAATTAGAATTTAAATTAAAAAAATGAGTTATAAAATAAAAGTTTAATTAATTTTAATAATATTTTTAATAATTAATTAATTTTTAAGTAATAATCAAGTTTTTTTATTCGATATTATATATATATATTGTATATAATTATAAAAATCATTTTAAATTAAAATTGATTAGAATCATAATACTATAAATATTTATAAAATAGAGTTGACCGAAAATTTATCATTTATTTTAGAGACTACTAAAATTTATTTAGTTTAATATTTAGTATAATTAAATATACGACGGACCATTTGATTAATTCAGACCTAGATTTAAATAACATAAATCTTATTGGTTTAAATTATAATTAAAGAATGTCTAGAAAATCAATTATTATATTTAACAAAGTAAAATATAAAATATTGAGTTTGTATTTCGTTATTGTAAATGAATATAAATTAAATTAATAAAATTTATAATGATTTTTTTTATAATACTTAATCCGAGTTAATCAATCATTATTAAATACCATAAATATAAAAAAGCCATACTCATGGTGGTGGTACTTCCACCCACCGCCCCTACCGTCGACGACGACATTTCTTAATTATTTTTCTGTAAATATCTACGTTTCCAGGTTCCTTTGGCCATAAGGAAAATATCCTGAACCATCATCAAACTCATACAGACATGGCTAATTATGCTTCATTCTCTAATTTTTAATATTTTTAATAATATTAAGGAGATTATAAATTAATACATATTTATAAGGAGATTATAAATTAAAAACCCTTTGTGATCATCAATAGGAAGAACTAAATACCCTTTCAACATGAAAATCTATATGGTTCCATACAAAACAACTGCGTATGAAAATATAAGCATCTTTTCATGTTTCAGACAACAAAGTACACAAATTCCATTTACTAGAATGTCAACAACTTAAACCGTCAAATGCTGGTATCCATGATATTCATGCCTAGATACTAAAGACCAAGGGAAATGCACCATTGATTGTCCACAGAAAACATTTAGTTTCAAGCAAATAAAGGTCATCTACTTCAAAAGCTTCACTGGAATTCGTTTCTCTAAAAGATTTCGAGATAGACATTTTCCAGTACTATACCAGCTCGAAGATGTCATCCGACATGAAGGTATGAACTATGAACAGTTCAAAGCCAATGCTCTAAAGGCATATCCAGGTATTAAATATGCTTAGCTATCCTACATATGGAGTGAGAAGCTATCATAAAGATGAAGTGGCAGAGAAACAAAGGCTACAAAGATAATCCAGACAAGATTAAGGACATAAACGTTTCACATCTATATTCTTCTCAAATGCGGTCTAATTTGAGCTCTCAAAATAGAAGCAACAATAAGTTGAAACTATGTGCATTTTACAAGCAGGGAAGACCCTACAAACTCAAACCCAGAACAAGTTTAGAAAGCTTTTAAACCGGGAAAAGAGACTCTTGTACAGATTAGGTATGGCCAGGAAAATGGCCAGAATACCTCTAATTCATAACAAAAGCCAGTGACAAGGGGTTTTAATAGAGCTGGACTTTCCATTTCTCCAAAGTTGAGCTATACAAGGATCCATCTAGGTCGGATGAACCTATCTAGAACACATTTACACACGACTTATGCATATATTTACAACTTCGATATATAGGTAACAGTAAGCTGGCCGAACAAAAGGACGGATCATCCCAACCAAAAAGCTAGAACTATTCCAAAAGATTGAGATAGTGAACATCCTTTAGAATTTAGATTTCAGTATCAGCACAAAGACACAAGCTGAAAAGCTTAAATCTTTGGCACTAATAAGTGAAAGTTGCCTTTTTCTACTCTTGACAAAGAACCTAATATTCACATAGCTATAGGTTGTATGCTTACAGTCCATGGTACTATAACAACTGTTTACAGAATATAGAAGGTGATGAGAACCCAAGTACCAAAAATTCCTATCTTCGGTCTAGTTCTGCCGCGATCGAAAACATAAATTCAACCCAAATCAGCAGATATGCAAATCCATAAGGAACTTGGGTTCTCATCAAAAGCTGATTCTTTTAACCTTGAGAAAAAGCACCAGAGAAAGACTCCGGTTATCACATAGGTGATGTGGATCGCTAAAAGTACTTTAGCTTCGAACTAAATATGTAAGGCAAACAATAAAACAATGAAATTAAGATAAAAGGGATGCCTTCTCAAAACAATTCAATAACAAGGAAGCAAAGATAGTACTACACTTCATTGGGAAATTCGAACTTAGACCCCAAAAGTTATTGTTCAAAAGCCTCTATGAATACAGTAGCAACAAGACAAAAAGACATGAAACGAAGCAATCTGATTATTGAAGATCATTGAAATCATCCATATTGTTTTGATTATAACAATTAACAAAAAAGGGGAAACATAAAGGTGAAAGAAAGGAGCCTATTTGTTGAATCCACGTTTCTGGTACTGAGCAACCTCACCATCATTAGGGAAAAATCCCATGAGTCGACCAGCCGAGTTCTGGTAGGCGTACATAAAACCACCCATTAGTCCTATAAGCCCTCCCGTCACCATTGACGGCCCTTTCAATCCTGGCTTTATCCCTACAAACCCAGAAAAGGGTTCAAAACCAAATTCCATTTGAATCAAATTCAGAGACCCAGATTGCATTTGAATGATGTAAATGAGATGATGGTGTTTAAATTACCGGAGAGGTAGCCGACGGTGACGGAAACACCGGTGATGGTGACGAAACGGAGGTAATCGAGGGTGTTGAAATTGCCACAGACCTTGGTGAATGGAGGATTCCGATCTATAACTGGGTACTCTGGTTTAGCTGAAGCTGTGATGTCTGTGTTCATCTTTGATTCTTTCGATGATGCTCTGGTTGTTGCTCAAATTCGATGATTTTACTTTAGATGGAGAAACAGAACAGAACAGAACACCCTGTAGGTGTTTCTGTTGTTCTTGGACCTCTAGAAGCTGTGTGTTTCAGATTTGGTCTGTTTCTGCTACTGTAATTAATTTGGGTTGTTAAATCCATTAATCATATAAAATATTTTGTTAGGCCTAGTGCCAATAAAGCCTAGAAACCTTCTTGTCTTATCTCGAAATAGTAATTCGAATCGTGTTTAAATATTATCTAAAATATAACTTTATTTAAAAATAAATAAATTTTAATTTAAATTACAAAATATTAAATGAGACGGAGATTATAACAGTGAATCGGATTATAACAGTAATGGCATCTGCAGCTTTCATCTGTGCATACCATTCCCTTCCAACAGCTTGAGGACAAACCATATCTTAACATAAGAGAAGGAATGTCCGGATGTCTGTCTGCCTGTGTGTCTTTGTCGCGAATTATTGTTCGATAAAAGCATTATGAGCCTCCTAAGATTGTCCCCCTCTCCGAGGAATTCGATATTTTTATCATTAAACGAGGGAATTAACCGAGTGTTGAGTATAGTAATTGAACATGTTATATTCTTAAAAACAGAATTTGGATTCAAATTTAGAGACAACATCATCGGAAAAGACAATCATAAAACGTAAATCGTAAGACAGATATATATTTTTTGAAAAAAAGCACCATGAAAGGCTCCACTATCTCTCAGAATCTCCACAGCTAGAAAAGAAGGTTTGGATTTGGGACAAGCTAAGATAGGTCTGACAGGAGAGTATCCCTCAATCTATTGTTGCTCCAAACATGCTCTTCCAAATTCCAATCCGTATATCCATGTGATTACCTTTCAACATTCTTTTGGACCCTTCCTATCACTTTAACATTAATTTCGTTAACTATTCGTATCGGACATATCAATCGATTTATTCACAAAATCAAGATTCGAACATCTGATAAGATTAATTAATTATTGGTCCTTTTTAACTCTGGTTTTGCCTCTACCTTGCATAAACTAAACTCAAAGCCTCCTCCCCTAGATTGCCCCATGCAACCTTTTCCTCTTGGATTTTTGGCCCTTAGTTTCTGATTCTAATTCCCACCTTAGAATTTCTTCGAACAACTACAAAAGCATGCCTTAAACTAATAAAAGCAAGCGAGCGGCACAATCAACCATCCCAGCATCCTATACACACACATACACGTAAATGCCCTGCAAGGTTATCTCAAGGCTACAAAATGGAAAAGGAAAGCATCAATGAGCATGTCGTGTCTGCACAATCGTCGTCCATCGCGTTATTGCAAGAGAGGTTTAGGCAGTTGGAGAGAATGAAAGAGATGAGGGAAGAAAGGGAGCTACTAAGAAAGCGGGAGTCGTCGTCATCGGGGTTGCTGTTGTTCCACTTGTTGATGACAGCACCTAGACCAAGGTCGTCGACACCAACTGGTCACGTACCTAATCTATCACTCGGGTCTAGTGATTCAATGTCTCATGCAGCTGCTCCGAGTTCTGGTACTTTGGGGTGCATGAACATGGAGGCCACACTTTTTGCCTTGTTGCCGAAGGTTACGGGGACACCGTCGTCTACGTCTTTGCATGTTGATCTCGACAGATTCAGAGATTCAGACTATTGTGATGACGTTGATACATCTCTTCATCTATGACAAATGATACAAAGTAGCACTTGTGTTTGGTTTCTTGGTGTAGCACTAGTGAAAAAGTTGGATGGTATCGATGATGGACTTTTTAGCCCAATCTGTGGCGGGTGGGTGGGTCGAGCCCAAAACCCGAAATTTCTTGGGGAGTATCGATGTCTAGTCTAACTCCTTTTCTTTTCACTTATTGATTCTAACATTATCTGACATTTGAGTGATCGATAATCATATGAGTCTCAATTATATCTAAAATTGAATCAGATAAAACTGTTAAATAAATTATCTTTTTAATCGTAAATATTGATGTGTATTATATAATATTAGATGATGTGACATAAAAAATAATTTGATGAAATTAAAACTTTCAAAAGTTTGAGATTAATTTAGTACGGATGTTATAACTTGAGATGAAACTAAAACATCTAAAAAATTAGGGACCAATTTATAATGAGAGCTATAGTTTAAGGATGAAACTCAAATATTCAAAACTTTAAAGACGGTTTTAGTATGATGGTCATTATTTGATGACGTGTGACGTAATTAATTTTTTTTCTTTTAACAATATATAAATTGTATTATTAAAAAATGAAAGAAAAACTATTTTTTCATATGACAGGTTCAATAAATAAATGATAAAATATTAAATGTGTACATAAACTTTATAATTTAATTTGTAATTTTATACGATAGCTTTTAACTTCCAGCAAATCACAAGAAAAATTAACGGTCCTGATTGCTTAAATCATGGATGACGTGGGTTCACCTAATAATTTTTCTAATATTTACTTTCTTTTATTATATACAGACATCCAGCCAAGCCTATTTAAGAAGGGGTTGGTCGTAGGGTGGCGGCCCTGGTACTTACTTAGGTCTACCGTGTACCTGCATTGTTCTTCCAGGCTGCTCTACTTCTTCTTCCTTCTCTGTTAGGTCCTAAGTGTGTTGTATTTAAGCAAAAAAATGAGTTATTTGGGTGTGGGTGTTAGTCCCGGTAATGTCTCAGTATACCACGGCACTAATTTGAAGGTCATCGACACAAGACTGAGAGTTACAGAGCTGGTCTTAAGGTGTTTGATATGTGGCCTCAGTGTTGTTGTAACTGTTCTTGTAGGAACAGATTCTCAGGTCAAGGAAATCTTCACCATTCAAAAGAAAGCCAGATTTACAGAAATGAAAGCTCTTGTGTAAGACCCTTTCCTCTCAGTTTCCAGCTTCTTTTGTTGTTGTTGATCAACTTTGTTGTTACATTTTTACTCAGGTTTTTGGTGGTGGCCAATGACATATCTGCAGTCTACTCGTTGGTACAGGCAGCGCGTTGCGTTGTGGGTATGATGAGAGGAAGTGTGCTTTTCAGTAAGCCTCTGGCTTTGGCTATTTTCTCTGGAGATCAGGTATGTTTGTGTTGTGTTCTTTCTTTTGGATTGTTCTCTTAGCATGCATCTCCATTCTCCCCCATAGTCCCATACCATATGTATACATATATGTTTGTGCATGTTTCAGCAGCAGAATTATACATGTTTACAGAATTGGGTAAAGGAAAAAATATCATTAAATTTTAAGTTTAGTATCGATTATATTAGTATTGAACTAAAAACTGATATCCTTTTAGAATTGGATTTTAGCTTAGGCTTAAATTGTACCATCATCTCATGTATTGTAGACCACTAAGATCCGTTCACATCATCGATTTTAATGGTCCATAGTTTAAAAAAATAGAGTAAAAAAAATGTTGTAAAATGTCACTTATCTCTAAGTGGGGTAGAATACATCGAAATTGAACAACAATTGTATCATTCAAGTGGTAGAGGAAAGGGAAGAGAAACTGAAAAAGGGAAAGGGGAGGTTGGTCCCAACATGTTGCTAGACAAGCTTTGAATGTTGAAGTTAACGTACTTGTCAGGGTGGTAGATGCTACCGTTGTTGTTAAGCAAGGTCGTTATAGGTATTTTCGGGACTCAAAATGAAAATTTAAAATTAAATTTATAGAACGAAAATATATTTTAATATTTTTAACAATTAATTGAATATATTTTACTAGCTTACTATATTACCACTTGAAAAACTTATAACATTATGAAGGTAAAAAGTGAGGTATGAGTTGTCACTAGATTCTACTCCCTTTGTCGGATGCCACTACTGTTAAGCCTTTATCTCAATGCATTGTCTTGAAGAAAATGAAAACCCTAGTCTGCAACAGTACGAGAAGTCTGCATGTAATAATGAGGGGAGATGCATGTCATTAATGGAAACAAGCAACGAATACCTAATCCATATAATAGACATTAACATTGTCATAAATAGGTTGGTCCTTTGAGAATTAATATGACTACGTGGACCTCTCTAAGAAAGTTTTCTACGAGAATAAACGTTGATCATTCATGTTGATGGTTGATATAATAGTCTTTATATATGTTCGGTATTTATTTTATGATTTATATTCGAATTTTTTCGAAAACACATTTATTAGTGTACTACAAATAATATGAATTTTGACCAACTAGATAAGACATGATCTTCACGCGGTTTCAAATATCTAACTGATGCTGGTTGGTGGAGGAGGAGATTATGTGGTGGTGATATGTTGGCTAATAATGCACATAAAAGATTAAGATTTATTGAACATTGGAGAGATGTGTTGTAGTTTACACTTGCATGACTCGGTTTCATAAATGAAATATTTGCGTTCATATGTTATTTTATTCGATTTAAATAAGTTATTGTCGAGTTTAAATTATGTACGGAAAAAAAATTAAATTTGAATGAGTATATAAATCATGTAAAGGAGTTTAATCGAGTTGATTTTAAATAGTTTAATTTTATTTTGGTACAAGCTTGAACTTCTAGAATAGGATTAACTCCAGCTAGAGCTGAGTTTTTAGCAGTGAATTTCAAGTTAAGCTGAGGTCAAACTTCTTCTCATTGTTCGAACAAGGCTCAACTCAATAACAACCCAGATTAGACCTTAACCTCTCTTCTCACTATCTGAACTCAGCTTGGCTGAATAGTGAACCTAATTAGACCTTAACAACCTCCAAGGCTCCAACATCTGCAATTTTTTTTTTTTTTTTATCTTGAAGGAGGAGATAGAGTTGCCCTGAGTGGTTGCCAATTATACAAAGTCATAAGATGATTGAAATTATTTTTTATATTTTTTTATTTCTTATCGTTAGTATCAACTATTAATTTACATGCATCTAACGATTTAAGAAATATATAAAACTTAAAATTTCTACCTAGCGTAAGATCATTCTACTCATCTCTATATATAATGAGTTATTGATGACTAACCTATGATGGTTCTGTTGCAGGCCCTGGCATACTTGAATGTGGCTGCGGTGGGAGCCGCCGCACAATCAGCCGTGTTTGCCAAATTTGGGCAACCGCAGCTTCAATGGATGGTGATATGCAACATGTACGGGAAATTCTGTAACCAAGTAGGTGAAGGAATAGCTGTGGCACTACTTGTTTGCATGATCATGGTGGTCTTATCTTGTTTCTCTGCATTCAGTCTGTTCCGCTTACACGGTGGCAATAAGGCCAAGAACAGCTCCGGCTGGTAAAATCTGGGTGCCGAAATGTACTACTTTGTGTCCTTACTATATATAGTATAATGATAATAAAACAAAAGTAGGGTTTATCGGTTTTGGAATCCAATTGTGTATTAAAAAATAGATAAAAAGATTGTTATTTTATCAGGGTGTTTGATTGTGAAATTTGTGATAAAGTTAAAAGATAAAATATTATATATAAATGTATATCTCTTTATCAATTTTAAGGTTCAGGGGTGTTTGGTTTTAGGGTTTGAGATTTGGAGTTTAAGTTTATGATTTTTAATTTATGGTTTGAGGTTCATGTTTTAGAGTTTAGGGTTGAGAATTTAAAGTTTAAATTTTATGGTTTAAAATTTTGTGTTCATGATCTAGAGTTGGAGGTTTAAAGTTTAATGTTTAAGGTATAGAATTTAGGGTTTAAAGTTTAGAGTTTATGACTTCGATTTCTGATTTAGAATTTAAAGTCGTACTTTAAAATTTATAGTTTATTGTTTTTATTTTGACCCTTAAAATGATAAAAAATCAGATTAGTGAAATAAATTAAAAAATTAATAGTTAGAATTTCAAACTATGAATACCGTGAATGAAAAAATAAATTAAAAAGGTTATTTTCGGATTAAGGTTTTATAAAATTAAATCCAGATTATTGAAATAGTGAATCAGATAATAATAATAATAATAGTTAAATAAAAAATTAGAACAAAGTTTAAGCAGAGGAGTCAACCCTCTTTACTTTTGTTATGGTAAAATAACAAATTCAGGAACTAATTAAGTAATATAATCTAACAACATTAAAACTTCCATATTTGTCTTATTTTCTTACCTTACATCATGTCATTTCCTACATAAAACCAGACGTGGTTTCAATAACCTAACGGCTAACGTACATAAATAAAAAGCAGGGACGACGACAAAGCAGAATTTAAACCAGCCGTCACCTGTTAGCAACCACCCCCATCTCCTCCTTTATTTTCTTAAACAACCCCTCCTCGCTGCTTTCAACACACGAAGAACCACACTTGCAAAAAAATGGTAAGTTCTACGTTCTCTGTTCTATTTTATCCTCGAAACTTCACTGTTGTGTGTGCTTTTTTGGACAACATAAGTAATTCTACTCTGTTCTCTGTTGAATTTGCACTTGTTTGTTTCTTCTCTCATTCTCTCTTCGATCTGGTAAGTTTATGAACGTTAATCCATGTGAGGATGTGTATGAATCATCGCACTGCAATTGTATGTCCACACTGATGCTTCTAATAATTGTGTTGTTGTGATTGGTATTTGATGAAGACAACCTCGAAACGCCTAGCGGGAAGGAAGATAGAAAAGTTTCAGAAGAACATCACAAAGAGGGGAGCTGTGGAAAGCTCGGCGAAGAAAGGCAATGGCTACCCTGTTGAACCAATCCTTCTTGGCTTCTTTGTCTTTGTGGTGGTTGGATCATGTAGGCTCACTTTCTCTACTTTTATTTTATATGTTGAAAATGGAGGAATAGATTCTGATTTACATTTGCTTGAGCTTGACAGATCTTTTTCAGATAATTAGGATGGCGACTAGCAAAGGCATGGCTTGAGGAGTGGGGCTGAGCTGTGCTGAGCGGAGGAATAAGACAGTGCACTGGTCTTTGAGTTCACCAAATAAAACTGTTGCACAACTTTATGTCTCTGCTTCACATCTTGGTTTGGTCTTTCAATAAATAAAGTGTGTTTACAGTTCCGGTCCAGTACTTAGAATTGCTTCACATCTCTTGTCCATAGTAATGTTTTGAGCTTAATTAATCAAATACACTGAAAGAAATATTCGAATGAAACATGATTAAGGCTCAACTGAGAACTATCAAGTTTTTGTTTTTATTTCTAAAGGGATAGTAGGGGATGTTCAAGGATCAAATTTCAAAGGAATGTCTTCTTATGACTCTGAATGTAAGGCATTTGTTACTCCACATGTGATTCAGTTGATGGGGCGTCTTCCTCTACTTGAATCCCGATGGCAATCTGTAACTGTCGATGCCATTGAACAATTGTTTTTCGTTGCAGGGCGAGTAATAGCCACCAAACTCATCAAATTCCTGCAGGAAGTTCATCCAAGCTATTATTTGCATGTCATACAAAGCATTACTTACTATACAAGGTAAGATTTTTTTAGAATGGTCGTCTACCTTGGATTTTGTCTTGGCATAGTAAGGTGTCAAACAGGGATTCAAATCTTCAAGGACCAAGTCACTTGGACTACCAGGAGCTGTTGGATCGCCAGAACTGAATTCCTGAAAATTTTGGATTCAGATTATTTCGGGTTTAGATTGATTAGGATTTGTGTCATGTCCAGTTAGGGTCATTTCTTTTCATTTGAGTGAGGTTTGCCACTCAAGGTTGGACGGGTTTAAGTGATCAACTTTTTTATTATCAAATCAAATGAATCGAGTAGAGTTTTTGAGTTCTGCTCATGACAGTTCTACTGGCATAGAATCTAAATTTCTTGCCAAAGAATCAGAATGCTCATCTCCATCAAAAATGGGCGTTATAGGAGAGCTGCTACCATGCCGTTGGTGACATGCCTCATCACAATACTTATTGGTTTTCATCTGTTCAAAACCATACGTTAACTACAAGAATCCATAGCTTATAATTTGATTGCCTGTGTGGGATTATTACCTGATGAAAATCCAGGGCAAGGCATTGGAGTTGTTCTGTAAGAGAGGTGACCTGTCTTTGGAGTGTTGGGATCAGTTGTTTGGCTTGCTTCAGCTCCGAACCCTGCGTTTCTACGAGTTCTTGAAGCTGAGAATTCATGGTTTCCGGAAACAGTACTGCACTTTTCA
This sequence comes from Abelmoschus esculentus, assembly GCA_035048815.1. Lineage (NCBI taxonomy): Eukaryota > Viridiplantae > Streptophyta > Magnoliopsida > Malvales > Malvaceae > Abelmoschus > Abelmoschus esculentus. The sequence continues at coordinate 13,942,192 of JAUCBN010000044.1, forward strand.
GTGACTTGATTTCTTCTCTTTGTTTCAAGCACAAATCTTTGAGCTTCTCAACCTGCAAGACCCCATCTATAATTATCATCTCAGGCTCCCTTGTATTCAATACGAAATACTTTTCCAAAAACCATCTATATCAAATTCTATTCCGAACTCGAAAATCCGACACTATCAATCTCACTTAAATCGAATCTAATCCGATTTGATAATGTATCAACAATCCAAACATCTCCGACCTGAACCAAATTTTATCCAAATTTAAAACTGGCTCAAACACCAAACAATCTAAACCTGAAATGACTCCAACCCAACAATCTAAACCTCAAACTCGAAACAATTATATTAGCAATGAAATGTTGATATTTAAAGGACCAAATGGGTAGCTCGGGGCTCACCTCTGTGTTCTTGTCTTGAAGCTGAAGCTTGAGCAAAGCAACCTCCGTCTCCATCTCTTTATTTGCAGTCAAGAGCTCCCTTTCACTTCTCAAAACCATAGCCAACGTCCTAGTATTCCCTTTAACCTCCGTCAATGCTCTCACCTCCTTATCAGCGGAGCCATTCCCGAACAGCTTCCTCTGCAACGCCGTCAAAGCAGTTCCCTTTCTACAAGTCTTCTTGAGACCCTCAGCTAGGACATCGGATGGAATAACAAGCTGACCCATTGTCTTGTTTTTTGATTTACTGTCGACAAGTCTCTTCACCATACTCGTCAAGTTGTGGTGAGTGGCGGTGGTGGACTTGGTCTTGCTCCGGTAACCTTGGGTCACATCCAAGGGGTTTGATTTGACAAGTGCTTTCGAGAAAGAGTGTTTGGGTTTGACGGAAGATGAACTGTTGAGCTCCATGGACGATGATGTGGAAGAGCATGAATCGTACGACTTGTATCGGGTCGCCATTTACAGAGACAAGGGTACTTGGAGATTCTGTGATTTAGTTTAAGGTTTCTGTCGGTTCTGGTCTATATTCGGGGTTCCGTTCCACTGATTTGAAATGGTTTTATTGGAAATTTTGTGTGGGAAATGAGAGATTTTGAATTTTGATAAAGGACAAAGCTTGATTTGGTGGTAGGGCTAGGGATGTTTGAATTTTAAAGTGTATTTGCATGCCAAAGGCGCCACAAGATTTATTCAACTAATGATGACATATGGTGTGACATAAGCTTGATTTAAAGTTAAAATTTAATAATACATTGAAAGAGAATTTTTTTATCGAGATTTTTTAAAATTTTATAATATATTTAATACTAGCTCAAAAAATTTTAAACCCTAAATAAAACACATTCTTCTTAGCTAGTTAGCTATGCTATGAAAGGATAAGGTTACAAGGATCGAAAATGAAAGTCCATCCCCTCATAGTAACCACAAACTCGGTCCTGCACACTGTAGTAGCCATCGGACCAATCCCAAAATCTCTGCAACTCATGAAGACATCTCCGCTCAAACTCACCACCATTTTCCACCCCCTTCATCCTCCAACTACACGAATCATCACATTCAAGACTCACAGCAACCGTCGTCTCGACATAAAGTCTCGGAGCACGCCACATGAAACCACCGAAATAACAGACAAGTCAGTACAGGTTCAAGCAACACACAAAAGAGGGCTCGCACAAGTTCCATCGAGTGATTTCTCACGGTTTGTCGTAGTGGGGGCTGTTTCCCTAGGTCTGGCTTGGTTCCTTATGGAAGCCGATATTCAAAAGGCTTTGGCTTTGGGTCCTGAAGGGCCATTGATGGAGGAGTTCTGGGACAATGTGAGGAGATATGCGCTTTATGCACTCACGGTCAGTACCGGGGCTATTTATACCATCATGCAGCCGATACTGGAGTTGTTGAGGAATCCCATTTCTGCTGTTCTTATCTTGCTGATTCTCGGTGGCGGTTTCTTTATTGTTTCCCAGATACTTTCGGCCATGGTCGGAGTCTCCGATTTTAATTACACTTATGCATATTAGGTTTTGCTTCTCCTTGACTTCACAAGCCATTTTTTGTGTGGTGGTTCCATTACCACAACTCTAGCTTATCCTTCCAGCATTGTCTTATCTTTCATGGCACAATGAATGTACTTCTATTTTGAATTAATCTCATAACATAAAATAATCTAAATCCGAAAAGATAAACTTAAAATACCCAAACTTTAATTAAATTACGAACAGACCCGAATTAAAACGAATTGAAATTTTTAAAATCTAATTAAAGATGGCTGTTTTGGGTTGGCCTCGGCATGTAGGGTGCAATTAACATGTACCTTTAAAGCCTAATCCTCTTCAGGCCTTAAATGGCTCATGTATTGTGTATTCATGCTTGCATGCATACATACATACATGAAGACTGTCATGTCATGATTTCGAGGCATAATGAGGGAGAGTTAGCAGCAGGTTACAGACGACACAGATAAAGGGTAGCTAAAAGTATTGGAATATTCAAAGGAGAGGCATTCACCGGGGGGAAGAGGCTCCCCATCATTTACAAGGCAATCGTCGTATGTCTGTCGCCTGAACACCGTGGGATTAATCAGCCTGACCGACCTAAACCACCCGCAGCTAACGTGAATGTTGGAGATGCTACATCCCGACACGCACACGTTCATTATTTGGACCGTGTACGTCGGGATCCCGTTGGGGAGCGGTGCCGTGGAGCCTTGTAATATCACGATGTCGTCCTTGGTGCACGCCGTGCCAATCCGGTTGGCGTCACCGTCGCCTACATGTGTTTGCATTGAGATTTTTGTTCAAAGTCTAGATGGTTAGACATAATTAATGTAGGAAACTATTATATAATTGAAGACAGATTTGTGTTAACTAATACCAGTGGTCTGCAGCAGCTTCCGAGCTATGGCAGATGTGTTTCTCTTGGAAAAGACTACGTTTTTAATGCTTATAATTTGACTCACTGCTTCCTCTTGTTGAATGGACGACTCAACTGCATTCATTAACTTCAATTATAATTTAATTTTTTTTATCCATCAAGTCTTAATTCAATAATATCTCTTGAAAGTTATGTTTATATTCGGACAGAATAATATTCGATTTAAATATAAAAGTTATGAATAATTTATATATCGTATAATACACATGCATGATGCATCTCAGTAACCAGTTAATCTAAAGAAGAAACTAGAGACTACTGTATGGTAAAGGCAAAAAGATTGAGAATGTGCACATTACCGAAGAAGAGAAGTAATATCAAAGGCAAAAACCAAGCCGGAAAGGTTATGCGATTGCCGAGTGTTTCCTGCTTAAGACTTGCCGGAGCAGGCGTCATTATCCCGGAGCAATAGCAATATTTGATCGGAAAAACTGGGTAGCGTTTTGAAGGAGGAGGAGAGACGGGGAGCTGAGGGTAATAGGGTATAGTGAGGTAGCTGAGTTGCAGATGAATTTATACACAATTTTATGTCAGAAATATAAATATTAAAAAGTTATAATTTTTAAAAATATATAAATTATATAAAAATTCAAAATTTTCAAAAGATATAATTGTCCCCTCCACCATTCATTCGGTGGACTTGTAAATCCCAGATGAATAAATCTCAGCGGATCGTATACAGAGACGCAGCTATGTTAAAAACGAGTAATTATCTTTCTTGATATTTGATTTTAACTCCGTCCGAAAACATTTTATGCAGTTTATGCAATCTCTTGTCCTTATCTTGCCGTATTCCGGCACCATAATAAATGCAGTTTATGCAGCCAATGCTTCTTCATTGTCATCGATTGCAGGAAGAAACCTAATTTTTCATTAAAATTACTTCATGTAGTAGCTGCTGTTCCTGCAGATCATTTATAAGGATGTTTGGAACTAATGCTGGTGAAGGTTTTGTCTTGTAACCAACTGCTTACCTTAACATGTCCTTTAACTGAACCAAAGCCAAAGCTAAATGAACTAAATCGTATAAACCAGACCAAGTTGACTCAACCAGTTAACTCAGTTTCTTCACTGATATACATTCTATAAGGTGATGAACTGGTGGTAGTGAATGTTGCACATTTTTTAATGGAAGTTGAAAACCTAACCCAAAAGACTCATTTTAATTGGGAAAAAGACAACAATTTTACATGTTCGTAGACAATTGGACGAGGTTTAATGAACGGTTAAGATTAATAATTAAAAATATTATTTTTTTAAAAGTAATTTCAACATTATATTTATCCTTATTTAACGAGTTAAAAAGATTCGAAATTAAATAAGTTTTACATTGTGTAAGTTTTATTTATATATATCTTGGCTGTTATGTATTTATTTATATAGTGGATTGATTTTTTTTGGCAAGATTTTTGAAGTTTGTTCCTCACACTTTAACTACATTATTTCTTATATTTTAATTAAAAAAAATATTAAATAGTCTTTTTTATCATGTTATCTATGGTTTTGTCTACTATAAATTAATTACATAATTTTTTAAAGATGAATCTTTACTTTCTATATTATATAAAGAGAGTGATAGAAAAAAATCATTAGATATTAAAATAATTTATCGTATATGATAGAATCGATGATATTAAAATATAGCTTTTTAACACTTCTGTTCTAAAACATGCTGGATATAACAAGATCAGGACACAGATCTTTGGGACAATAAATATGCCTGTTTTTGGAATTTGATCCATGCAAAAATCAAATTTAGGACATGTATATAAAGGGAAGACCCTTGTTATTCAATCCTCAAACAAACAACCCTCTTCATTACCAAGAAAAAGAGTGTTGAATTCTCCCTAGAGGTTGCAGATCTTTCCTTTTGCTGTATAAAACCAGTGCTTAATCATAAAACAACAAAGGCATCGCCATGGATGAATACCAGAAGCTCCGAGGTGTAGGAAAATACCAGTTTCTTAAGAACACATTGCAGATTGTTATATCGGTTGCTTTTCTGTCTATTTTCCTTTGCCACTCTTCAAGCTTTGCCTACTCCTTGTTCCCTCACTCATTCAACCTTTATTTCTCCACTTTCATGTTCTCATTATTTACACACACACTCGAGAGCAAGTACATGTTCCTCGTATGCAATGGAATCCTAGCAGTCATTGCCAGAACCTCCGTATCTACCTGGTCGGCATCGCCTGTAAACTTAACCGAAACGAAAGCTTCAGAGATCATTGGCGGCAAGTATGACTATGATCATATACCTCTACAAGTTGAAGAACCGGAAAAGGGGTCTTTAGAAGAAGAGAGTGAAGCTTCTGTGTTTGTGGAAGATGGTATCAATGGCGGAGAGGAAGATAAAGAACGAGATGAACGGTGGCCGGTGAAGCAAGAGGAGGAGGTGTCGGTTAGTATGAGCACGGAGGAGCTGAACAGGAAGATTGAAGAATTCATTAAGAAAATGAAGGAAGAAATCATGATTGAAGCTCAACAACAACAAATGATTGCATGATCTAATTAATATATTATGCTTTGAAGGAGAAGTGTAATTCAATATCAGTTAGCATCTTATTATATGTGTACTTAATAGTTGTAGCAGTAATTTTCTGTTTAATATGTTTCTACACTTTTTTAGGTTATCTCATTTTATTTTTAAGATTAATTTTTTAACGAAATATAAAATAATAATTTTTAATAAAAAATGATTACTTTTTCTCTTTTATAATACTCCATATATGTGGAAAGAATGAATGAATGAATTGTTTCAATTACGTACCTGGAAAGACAGAGCAATTATGGAGGAACGGAGATTGTCTAGAAGGATCCCACAGCAGTAGATATCGATGAGAAGCATTGTCATTGTTGCATCTGTCCTGCAAGTGGAGACAAATGGAAAAATATGCAGACTAATAATTATCATTCACTTTGGTATGGAACAGTTGAGCAATCAAACCAACAAACTATAGTGAAGACTTACAACTCTCTCGTTGCATACATTTGTCGAATTTCTCCCGGTGCTGCCTGGGATGGAACCGGTTTCTATGTATAGAACATGATATAACCCAATGTTCTAATCTTCAGACCTGCAACACTTTCAACCAGAAAATATAAATTCATTTTAAAGTCCATGAGACGACAACGAACTTCACCCCAGCATGTATCCTGGGACCAATGAATCTGCATGTTCCATGCATCTGTGTTGTTGAATCATGCTTATACTCAATGTACCTGTATCCAACACTTGTGTCCGACACATAGATATGGTACGGGGATATAAACTTCAAAGGTCCTTACACGGAAAAATGTATACAAGACTAACCATACCCGAGTCAGATGCATAACTGGATCCGAAACTCACATCCAAGTCTAGGTAACATAGCCATGCAACATAATCATAATTTATATAGTGGAACACAAGAAAAACAATGATTTATAAGACATTAGTGATATGGACTTACTATATGATACCATCAGGTTAAGAACTATCACAACATTCCATGCTAAAAATGTAATTCAAACTCTAAACGGGTTAGATAAATTAACCATCTAAAAATTTTGGGGAGGAAAAAGAACACTGCAATTCAAAGATTAATCAATAGAAGAAAATAGTCAAACTGAACAATAATGAATATCGAATATCCTCTCGCGGTGCCAAGAACTAAATCAGATCTGTCTAGCACCCTGTGAAACTTGGAAGAAATAGTGTTACCATGTAGTTTTTCACCTCATCTAGATGTCTGGTTTAGAAGAAAATTGTCGACATGACGGAACATGCTACAAACAACTCATAACATACGCATGGACAGAAATAAAATAAATACAACATTAGAAACGAGCTCTAAGAAAAAAGGAGGGGCTGGGATGGGGAAAAACTGGACAAAAATTCCAGGCAAATGCGCCAAACGAGGAGGCAGAAGAAAACTAAGTTCAATGATTACTTCACCATTATTTTCAACATGGATACGTGGACCGAAGAAAACATTAATGACATCTCAAAAATTGCAGGCTACCATATGTAAGTTCAAATCTTTGTATTCTGATCTACATTCTCTGCAAAGTCGATTTCCTGAAGGAAATTACAATGACTTGTCAAAGGCCATCCAACAATATATACTCCAGCTCTACTTTAGATTATCATTCATTTCAAACAGCATTCATTCCACTTGGATGTAGAAATTGAATGAGCACCAACTACAACACGATCATCTTCATGGTACACTTCCTTTTAATTGGTTATCACCTTTATTTACTCTGAAGAACAACTTTAATCACTCTGCGACTAATCAGTTGGTGTAATCATAAAATCCACGGGTGCACCATCTCTTTCGGGCATATCTCTAACTTCATTGAGAAGTCTTGTAAGTTCCTTTGTCAACTCCCTACGAATATAACCAGAACGCCCTTTCGTAATTGATGATTCTGTAAATAGATTTTCAGTTAATGACTGGAATTCCTGGAACCATTCACCATCTTTATCATGAACAGAATGATCATCATAAAACATCGAAGAGCTTTCTCTTCGCCATCTACTTAGAAAGTATTTGTCCGGAAGTTGAAAGTAGTTCTTATCTATAAATACTCGAAGAGCATGTCTGCATAGTATCCCAGAAGACTCAAACTCCTTACATGAACAGTGAATCTGTTCCTCTTCCGGAATCCATATAACAAGACATTCCCCATCAACCTTTCTGAAATGACGTACAAGATATGATCCATTGGACATTTCCGATGCAGCATACTGCATGCTTACTATTAATTCGTGTTGTAGAGCATTGAATGCAAAGGGTGTAAGCATTTGACGTGAATGTTCTTCAATGGGTAAGCATGTTTTCATATGCATATACTGCAGCTCTTGATGTGGCTGGTTTTGCAAATTGGCTGCAACGCCAACCTGAAAACCAATCATAACAACAATGAACATATCAAAAAAGAAAAAGTAAAAGAAATAGTTGAGGGATTAGAATACAGCATTTGTAATTGACATACCTGCTCAAAAAATCCACGCAAACATGATTGAGCACTGACGATCCCTTTCAAGAAAGCATCTACAGACTTTGAATAGGACGGTGTTGCCATTCGAGCAAGAAAATAAACTCTCACATACGACAGTGCCCAAGAGGCACGGAGATTGTAGAGTAAAGTAATGTGTTTATCTGAGCCAAATCCAAATATGGAGACTATTTGATTCCATCGCAGCTCAAAGTCCTCTGTACTCTCCAGACGATATAATGCATCAAACTCTGCTTTAAACTCTGCATACTGAGATCCAAGCTGAAGAGAAAACCAGCTAGATATCTTGGGAAGGATGTTCCATATGGATGTAACGTGTTTAGTTCCAGGTAATTCACTTCTTATAGCATCTCTAAGCCGTGGATCAAGATCACTTAAAATTGTCTGCGGACATCTCCCTTTCATGAAGCGGATAAGTGTCTGCACCAAAAGGAAAAAGGAAAGATTATAAACGGAGAAGATACATGATAACCTACATAAAACACACAAGAGTTAATGCAGTAAACCTGTAAGGCCCATGCAAAGGAGTGCAGTGTTTCATCCTGCAATAAAACGCAACCAAAGAAAATCGGTTGACCATTGTTGTTAATTCCAAACCATGCCCCGTAAAGCATATCATATGTGATTGATCTATAAGTGGTGTCAAAATATACAACATCACCGAACAAGGCATATGAATTAACAGCAACACCATATGACCAAGCAATGTTCTCAACCTTATCATTCTGATCTACTGTAAAATCATATACGAAGTCTTGATCTGCCTCTTTTGTTGCTTTACATGCCTCAAGAAGTTCCATCTTATCATTTTCTCTTTTCTCATTGAGCAAAGCATCATTTTCTTGAACCACCTTTTTCCGGTTTTGAACAAAATTCCTAACATCTCTCTCCAGAAAAGGCAATTGTCCACCTTGAAAGCCTTTTTCCAACTCCAAAACCTTTACTATATGATGTATAGGAAACCCAGCTTTTGAAAGTAGTAAAATCCTCTCTTGATCTGTCTCCTGAATCTTCCTATATGCAGGCAACAGACGCACCTGGTCATCTTCTAAAAGTTCATGATTATGAACATTGCTAAATTGTACAACAAACCATTGAGAAACCCCATCTATTACTTCCTTGGACAAATACATCTTTGCATCACATCCGCACCGTACTGATTTCCTATCTCTATGGTGCTCGGCAGAAAGTTTTTTTCTCGCAGGCGCAAACCCGGAACGATAGCAAACGAAATCGCGCTTATAAACACCCAATTGAGGGCTCAGTCTAGACCTCTCTTTCCTAATGGAAAACCCATTTTTCCTAGCAAAATTCACATAATACTCAAAAGCATCATCATCGGTCTTGAACACCATTCCAACATAAGGAGCAACCATGGCTTGGGACTGAAGTGATTCGGTTTTTACCATCTGGGATGCCATGGATGTTTCTTCAGCATCTCCTTCATATGTTACATAACATTTCCAGTCACCACACGGACATTGCTGCCTTCTTAGCCACATATTCTTCGATGCTATGGATGTCATCATATATAAATTGAATTCGAAATGCAATTACAATTAACAACTAATGCCACTGCAATCCTAGACTCACCCAAAACCTGACAGCATAAACCCTTCAAGGAAAAAGAATTAAACAAATAATTACTTATATTCCAGAAAAAAGAATGCAAAAACAACTAATTGTGAAGCTACCCATTTGAGCTAAGATATGTATCTTACTAACAGGAAAATTTAGAGTGAGAAATGAGGGGAAAACACAAGAGAAACAAGAATTATTACAATGATAAAAACCAGTACTTTAAACAAGAAAGAAACTTGTATAACAGAGTGGATAAGCAGTGAATACCAACGTACACTAAAACAATCAAAAAATGCTTCTTGTTGTTCTTTCTCTGAGTTCCCAGCTAGCGGTCTACTCTCTTTTTTCCCTTTTCCCTCGTATTATGAGAACTCCTTGAAGATTACTGGAAAAGTCCATCATTAGGCCGCCATTGGCATGGCTCTTGGGCCGACATGGTTGGGGCATGTTGCCTATGATATTCAAGAATGCTCAAATGGATGGCTTTAGGCCCACAATCATCTAGGAAATTGGTTAAAAATAAAATACAATTAAAGATGAATAATAAAGTGTAAATTAATATTTTATTAGACTTTATCTATTTAATTTTTTATTTTAAAGTTTATTCGTATCAACGATTTTAGTGATCTAATGGTATAATTAAATCGAACATATGTTTAAATAACATGATTGCAAAGTTAATACAAAGAAATTTCTTTATCCAATCAAATTACAGAAACTAATCCCTTTGACATGAACCATTAACCTGTTTTTTCTCCTGTTAGTGTTCTAAGCGTAGACAGCTCCTATCTTTGAGGATCTTTTTTATAATATTGTCCCTCTTAAAATGAATCTTTACGTTCAAATCCTTCAATTTCTTTCCTTTTATGTCATTCAATTCCCAAGTCCAAGTTTCTGTAAGTTGTATGATATATTGCTTAAGATTCTAAAACTATGGCAGATGATGATGCTAGGCAGTCTTTGCTTTCATCCACAAATGATGCACTAAATCTCAACGAGACAAAGGCCATTCATCGAAGAAGTAGGCCCCATCGCGGTTCGAAGGGTCCTTCAGAAAGACAGTCCGAAGAGCACGAGAAGGACCATCCATTTATAAACCTTGAACCAGTACTCATACCACGAGAGTTTAGGTTCAAGTATGTGATAATCTTGTTGGGAGCCTATCTTGGTATAGGCACATTTTGGTTCTTCCTCATCAAGGATCAGATCGACGGCAAGAAAACGAATGGGGTCGTGGATGCTATTTACTTTTGTGTTGTGACGATGACCACGGTCGGGCACGGGGACCTCGTACCCCATAGCTCTTTGGCGAAGATGCTAGCATGCTTGTATGCCTTCCTCGGTGCGGCTCTTGTTGGTTTAATTCTAAGTAATGCAGCGGATTACCTTGCGGAAAAGCAGGGGAATCTCTTGGTAAAAGCCTTGCATATGAATGACAAGTTCAATTCGACTGAGGTACTTATGGATATCGAAACCAACAAGGTCAAATATAAGTTTCTGACGACCGCATTGCTACTCGTGGTGCTTATAATTGCCGGAATCGGTTTCTTGCTCCTGGTTGAAGGGATGGAATTCGTCGACGCATTTTATTGTGTATGCGCGACGATCACTACACTTGGATACGGGGATAAGAGCTTTTCGACACTAGAGGGACGTGTGTTTGCCATGTTGTGGATACTTAGCAGCACGGTTTGCTTAGCTCAGTTCTTCCTCTATCTTGCCGAGATATACACCGAGGGAAGGCAAAGAGCACTGGTTAAATGGGTTCTTACTAGAAATCTTACTGACGGAGATCTTGAGGCAGCAGATATGGATCATGATGAGGTGGTAAGGTAAGCAATACATGCATGCATACATATATACATATATAAATACATACGTTTTGATGTTTTAGGGTCACCGAACTTTTAGAGTGTTTTCATTTTGGTCACCGAACTTTTGTGAATTCTGTCTCTGGCAGTGCTGCAGAGTTCATCTTATATAAGCTCAAGGAAATGGGAAAGCTTGGGCAGGAAGACGTTTTGCTGTTGATGGATAGGTTCAGAGCTCTTGATGTTGATCACTCGGGAACTTTGACGACAGAGGATCTGATTCTGTCCTAACATGTAGCTAGACCGGAAATATTGATATTAACAAGCTTTCGTTTCATTGTATTTTCGAGATTTATACGCAGACAATTCTTCTGTATTTTAAAATTTTTATGTTACGGAGACGAATAAAACGTTAAGGATGGTGATATTGTTGTACTTCATGAATTTTTCTTATGGTTCTCTATAGGTCAAATTCTGCATGTAACATCATGATTCCGAAACATACAATTTTGGAGGAACTTTCACAGCTTCCATAAAAAAAGCAATACACACGAGGAACCATGCCGGACCATGTCGTTTCTGTTCACTCAAATCTCTACTCCTCATCCATACGCTCTGGTCGAGCAGCTGCAACGTAGTCCAGCAGTCCTTCACCGGCCTTTTCACCATGATCTTCGGCCACCAGCTGTGAAACACCCCCTAGTGCCATAATCACCACAACCAACACGGTCGTTGATGCAAAAAGTGGCCAAAAGTAGGCGAGAATGGCGAGCAGGCTCGGTGCTGCATACGATAGAAAGGCGGCAGCCGACGAGACGATGATTGTTACAATGAAATGATATCTGTATTGTTTCAGCTTCTGTTGGATCTCCATTAGCTTCATTGCTATAAAAGCAATGGAAAAATGAAACAAGGCAAGGAGAATTGTATGTGAGGCTATGGTGTCTAGAATATATTAGGATTTTAGTCATATTAGAGGAAAAACCAATGGAATATGTGCTTTGTCCACTAGTAGGATAGGGCGGTGGCTTTTTCAATGAAGATTTAGATTAGATTAGGTTAGGAAAGGAAACTATAATCGGAGGATATTGTGTATTTAAATATATTTGATATTTGAATTTATATTTTTATTTTATTATAATAATAATAATATCAATTAAATTAAGATTCGATATATATAGATTTTAGAAAGTATTAGATGCTCTGAAACAAGAAAACTAAGTGAGCGTGGGTTGATTCCATGTCTGCCTGGACACCACTGGTATTGGTATATTCATTTCCATTGGTTGATGATTAAAGACAGTGATAAAGTTGGGATTTAGGGGGACAAAACATAAATATTTAAAAGTAGAGATAAATTTATAAAAAAATTTAAATAAAGAGACAAAAATGTAAAAAAAAAAAAAAAAATCGGGTGTGTGAGGGCGATTGCTCCACCCTACCTCATGTGGCTTCATGACTAAATAAAGATGACTTTGTAAGGAGAAATTATATCATAAGCCCAGCCTATCACGTCAGTCGTGGTACCATCCAATAATAACTACCCACTTCATCACTAATCTCCACCACATTTTTTTTTTCAACCAATGAATCTTCACTCAGAATTTCTATATCAATTTAAAAATATAATTTTTGGAAATTACATTAATTACATGACTGATTAGTGATGAAGTGGGTGGTTATTATTGGATGAGACCACGGCTGACGTGGTAGGCCGAGCTTATAATATAATCTCTCCTTTGTAAGAGGATAATTATTGTAAACAAGAATAAAGATTCAACTCGGATTCTCGAAACAATTTAATTTTATATGATTAATTTTATTTTTTGAAAATTTGGGTTAAAGTTGAGTTTTATAAAAGATAAAATTGACACAAATTTTGGTTAAAATAAAAAATATTCGACCAATTTAATATAATGATATAATTCTATTTTAAATATTTAAGGATAGTTATATGATACATTTATCTCTTTTTATATTATTTTAATTATCTTCATGTTTTGTCAAATAAAAAATGGATAAATATTAATTATAGGTGAACATGAAAAATACTTTAATTCAAATGCAATGTTAAAAATAAAATTTTTATTCTAATATTTTAACAAATTAGCTATAGATTTTTGTCTAAAATTGATATAACGAAATAGTATGTGGCATGTGAGATTATCAGTATCATACATAACTAGTAGACTATTGATTCTACTTTTTCAATTTTCTCCATTAATTTTTTTTTGTCAATAACATTTCATTTCCCTTATTTTAGCTCATGGTTCTAAAAACTTAAATTTATATCGAATAATTTAAATTATAATATAAATAATAAGTTATGTTTTAATACACAAACTGTATAAAAAAAATTACACAACCTTCCATATTTATAGTATATTTAAACTATAAAATCTATAACCTAAATCTCTAGCCTAACGCCTTAAATTCTAAATTTTAACCATAAACGTTAAATTCTATACTTTTAAACCTTAAACCTTACAAAAAATATATATATATATATATGAATCAACCAAATAATTGATCAAACTTCACCCTATCAAAAACAGTAACAAAAAGAAAAAGAAGATCCTTCCCAAGCTTACCTTAATCTCCCTCCATGTCACTTTCAAAACAAGATTAATGTCTAATTCAATGAAGTTATAATTATTAATTAACATCAAAACCACCCCTTAGCCTTAAGCAAGGTTCTTTGTTTTGTCTAGGCTATTGGGTGTTGGTGGGGTTGGCAGGTAGACTCTGGCTCCATTTATCCTCTGTCTAATCGACCACAAAGTCTTATTGTAACCAGCTACAAAGGGATTAGCTGCACAAACACTTAAAACACATGCTGATCACTTGTATTTTTCTTTAAATAATCGAGTTAATTGTATCACAGATTTATAAATTATTATACAATTTTCAAGTTAATCTTTATACTTTAAAAATATTTTAATTACGACCTCAATCAAGTCTTTTCATCAGTTAAAACGTTAAATTATAGCTCAAGACAAGAGCTTTTACCGTTTAACTTTAAATCATGGCTCTGTTCATGTTTGATATATTATTAATAGTTTTAAGATTTAATTAGAATGTACTAACGTTTGAGGATCCTTTTAGAATTCGAGTCGTGTGACCTCGGTGGAATCGAACCTAAATATAATACCATAGCTTCCATCATCAATCAAACTTTTAAGCAAAGATGCTTATAGTGTATATATATATATATATTGATTGTTGTTTTAAGGCAACTCCCTTTCTTTTTCTTACTTTCTGACAAGGATCATGAAGACCTCATTTACTTGGTTCATTCAAACTCTGTGTTTGAGTGCCTTCCCACCAAGTTATGGAACCAGGTAAGAACAAGCCCTTGCTTTATGCAAGATTTAGCGCTCAAGGAATCCATTCTTCTCCGGAAGGAAGAGCTTTCCATCAACGTAGGACGGATCATGACATGACAAAATCAGAAAATCTAAACCACTCTCTCATTGAATATACATCGGTTTTTAGACACGAGATATCGGTCCGTAATACACGAACAATATATAAATTTATACACTGTCAATGAATCGTATTATGTATGAAAATTGAATAGCTATGCTGAATTATCTGTCATACAGAAAGTTTGCAGCAAATATGTCATTACTGAGATTTTGGTAACTTACGAACACATATACATATACATATACATATATAGTTAATAAATTTGGTTTTTTGGGAATTCGACGTACAAATGATTAGGTTTAAGTGGTGATTAATAATTTAATATTATATTATAAGAAAATCAATAAATAAAAGTAGTCATATTTATGATAATGAATGATTTAGAGAAATGAAATTAGAAGTTGACATCATTGTCATGAAAATGATGATAAGGAAGAATGAAAGCAATGGATACTGTCTAAAACAATGAAACAATTGAGCGGCTAGGCCGGCTTAGTTGCTTTCGGGTGTTTGCTTAAGATTAAGGTAAACTTTCCTCTCTTTGCGGTCAATTCCTTCAAGTAATGGACTCTCTCACTTTCTCTAACTATAAAACTAAATCCATTGGTGTCGAGATATATATAATTATATATCATTCCTTAACAACTCCAACTCTTCTGTTGTTGTTATTGTTGTTGATGCTGTTGCTGGTGTTGTCGGGTGCATTATTGAGTGCTTAAAACATAAACACGAACACGATATCGAAAAAAATGGTGTGTTCCGAGGAATCATTTGCAGGTCATGAACCTCACCTGAACCCTGTCGTGTTAGAGCTCACCAGATTGCAGAACCAACTCAAAGGTTGTCTGAACTCTGATGATTTGTTTCTGAAACTGAACATGTCTTGTTATATGTTACTGACCTTTGTGAATGTTGTTCCAGAGAAGGAAAGGGAGTTAGGTTCTGCACAGGCTGAAATCAGAGCTTTGAGAGCAACTGAAGCATTGAAGGATAAGGCCATACAAGAGGTAATCAAAGTTTGCAATGCAAGAAAAAAACACAATCTGTATGTTGGATTAATGTACTTAATTAATGTTTTATGTTGGATTAATGTACTTAATGTTCAGCTCCAGAGTGAAGTCCGAAAGTTGGATGAGAAACATAGGGTCAATGAGAATGTCCTTGAATATAAGGTTAGGTGTCTTTAGTTTTCTTGATATTATGATATCTGTACTTATGTTATATGTTTAGCTAATGGTGCTGTACTGTTGTGTTACTCGTATTCGATCGTAGAACCTCGAAATCAAGAAGCTGGCGGACGAGAAGAAAGATGCATTGGCTGCTCAGTTTGCTGCTGAGGCAACACTTAGACGTGTGCATGCGGATCGAAAGGATGACGATGATGTTTCTATTGCATCTGTCATTGCTCCCCTAGAGGCAGAGATTAAAATGTACAAAAACGAGATCGCTGTGCTCAATGAGGATAAGAAGGCATTGGAACGTCTCACTAAGTCGAAAGAGTCGGCTCTGCTCGAAGCGGAGAGGATTTTGCGAAGTGCTTTAGAAAGGGCTTTGATAGTTGAGGAGGTTCAAAACCAGAACATTGAGTTAAGGAGACAGATTGAGATTTGTCAGGCAAGAAACCGTACCGACCGATTAAACATCATGTTTTCTTCTGCATTTGGTCACTAATAAGTAATAACTAATCGAAATTGTATACCTTAATGTAGGAGGAGAACAAGATCCTTGAGAAAACCAATCGCCAAAAGGTGTTAGAGGTTGAAAAGCTAAGCCAAACTATTAGCGAACTCGAAGAGGCGATTTTGGCTGGTGGAGCTGCTGCTAATTCTATCCGCGACTACCAGAGACGAAATTCTGAGCTTAATGTATGTTCCATACTTACAAGAACTATGGTAGTTTGTTGTTTGTATAGTTAGTTATTAACAGAATCGATTCGATTAATGCAGGAAGAAAAGAGGACGCTCGAGAGGGAGCTTGCGAGAGTTAAAGTCGTGGCGAACCGTGTGGCGACTGTGGTGGCGAATGAATGGAAGGATGATAATGACAGAGTAATGCCTGTCAAGCAATGGCTGGAAGATAGAAGGCTGCTGCAGGTAAATTATCAGCATACTCATTAAGCTAACAAATGTGAGTCAATGGTGATAAATTGTCTCGAACATAGTTTATTTATCGATCAATGAAACACGAAATTCGTGTGTTTACAGGCGGAGATGCAGAGATTGAAGGACAAATTGGCAGTGGCAGAGAGAACAGCAAATGCAGAAGCACAGCTTAAGGAAAAATTCAAGCTTAGGCTCAAGATATTAGAAGATGGCTTAAAACATGCATCGAGTTTGTCACCGAAACAATCCAAGTCCAGCAATATCTTAGCGCTTTTAACAAGCAGCAGTGGACTAAGAAAAAGGTCTACCTCGCAGCCGAGGGGCTCCACTGTTTGTAACTCTCCGCTGCATCGGCTGAGCGTAGAAATCGAAACAGCCAATGCCAGAATGAAACAAGGTGGCAGCTTGATAAACAAGGCTGCACCAGAAGAAAACATTATAAAGAAAAATTTGTGGGCGTCTAGGTGTAAGGTTAGCAATGAAAAGGAAAATTCTGAAACAAAGGTAAACACAGACAGTAACACCACGGATTGCGGTGCCGAAGATATGGTTTCGGGGTATCTGTACGATAAGCTCCAGAAAGAGGTGATCCATCTAAGGAGGTTTTGTGAGGCTAAAGAAAGCAGTTTGAATGCTAAAGATGAAGAAATAAAGGTGACACACCAGCACTTGTTCCCTTGTCCCTCTATCATTCTATGTCTACATGTATGTATGTATGAAAGATATGATTCTTTTTTACAGATTCTGATGAAGAAGGTTGAAGCATTGTCAAGAGCCATGGAAATGGAGTGTAAACGAGTAAAGAAAGAATCAGCATTTCAAGAAAAGAAACATGGATCATCCAAAATGGATGAAACCAGAAAGATGAAAAGCATCAACCACTCCCTAGAAGGTTTGTTCAATGTACTTATCATTGTTATGGACATAATTTGATCTGTAAAGTGCATTCATTAGTGTTTGGACTGAGATCACAATGTTTGTTGAGCAGGGTAGGCCAAGCATCTTGAAGGAAAAATGGGGTTCAGCTGTTCATGTCTTGGATATGATTGTCAGTGTAAATATTGGATTAAATTGGGTTTTTTTGTTGATTATTGCTGGTTAAAAATAAAGTGGTTTTGTGAGTGATGAAACTGGGTTTGTTCATGGTAAATGTACTAGAAAAAAGGGTTGGAGAATTGTATGAATTATTGAATTGTGTTTTTCTTTTTCTTGATATTGAATTACAAAACAATGTGAAAATAGATATCTAAACTTTTTAGAATAATTAAGTAAAAAAAAATTAAAAAAAATAAAAAAATAAATTTATTTATTTAATAGTTAAGTATTAAAAAGTTATTTTTTCAAAACTTCATGGACTTAAA
Source organism: Abelmoschus esculentus (assembly GCA_035048815.1). Classification (NCBI taxonomy): domain Eukaryota; kingdom Viridiplantae; phylum Streptophyta; class Magnoliopsida; order Malvales; family Malvaceae; genus Abelmoschus; species Abelmoschus esculentus. The sequence continues at coordinate 13,960,341 of JAUCBN010000044.1, forward strand.
ATATATTTTTGTGAATAATGACTCATAAAAGGAATATAAAAATGTTCATAATTTTTGTGAATAATGACTCATAAAAGGAATATAAAAATGTTCATAAATTAAAAAGAAAAATCCGACCTGCCGGATTCGAACCAGCGACCTAAGGGATTTCAGCAACTACTACAGTCCTCCGCTCTACCAACTGAGCTAAGGTCGGATTCGAAATTTGTTACGATATATTATAATTACATTCTATAATTATTTGAAATCAACTAGCACAACCCTATTCCTCTTTCCTCTCCCAAACCTTTCCATCTCTGGGAAATACAAGCTCAGTTGCAGTTTTTAGGCATTCTGGATGTTTACCTAACAGGGTTGAGAGGCAGGGTTGAAACACCCAAGAATAGGGATGAGTAAAACTCGACTCGAATTTCTTAAACCTGACTCGAATCGAAAAAAAAATTAAATAAAATTTGAGTTGTAAAGTATAACTCGTCAACTAAAATAATTTATTTTTTTTTTAATTTGACTTAATCGAATATGAGATTAGGGTGGAGTTTCAGTTTCCTTTGTTCTGTCATTTAGATATTTTTTTTTTAAAATCAGTGAAGTCGACTAATATGGACTAATGTCCAAGATACAATTAATTAATAAAATTTATTTCAACCGACCTAACTAATCAAAGACAAAATTAAATGATGAGTTGATACTGAATTACTGATTGTGCCAGAGAGTTTTATTATTGTTAATGACTTTAATTAATTAGTTAATTAAGTAATGAATGATGAATCTAACTTCAGTCCCCGACCTAATTTGTATGCTAAGTTGGTATCAACTTTAAGGAATACTTATTATAATCTCATTTCATGTGATATAATACAAAGGGCATAGGATTAGTGATTCCTTATATACTAATCATATGTACTAGATTCAGTTCTTTTGGGGGTCTAATTTTTTTTTTAGTGAAATAAACATTAAATTCTTGTTTAAAAGTTAAAATAAAATAAATTAAAATTTTTGCGGTATAACGATTATCATTGACGAGTAACACTAATTGACAACAATGATAAGTTATTGTTATCGACCTTGTAACGATATTAACTTTAATATTAATTTAAACTTTAGATTTTTTTTATTCAGCTAAAGTGGTTACAGTAGTACATGTTCTAGAGTGTATACTCTCAACTATTGGACATTAATCGCTCAATCACTATGCTGACATTATTAGTGCTTGAGCCTGTGATCTACAAAAACAACAACCGTCCATTTAACCGATAAGATTAAATATTTCGTGCAACCTTTAGATTTTTTTAATTTTCAGACAACTTCACTTGTAATTTAATATCATTGATATTTCCTGGTCCCTATCTTTATTCTGATTCTGTCTAGGAGCATAAAGGCTGAAGTTAAAGCTTGTAGGCAAACATGTAAATGAGCTACACACTTTTATCAAAAACTTTAAAATAACTTTGGAAGGTACCAACAGACTCATCTACATTTCCAACAGGAAAAAAATTAATAATATATTAATAAAAAGTGAAAATTAATTATCCGTTAATCAGATGACGTATTATTATGAGTGTCAGTGTTGATGTAATATGAATTCAGGAAGTTGAGTCTAGTCTATACGATCACAGTACCATGTGACTCGCGGTTACATTACATGATCGAGCAAGCATTGGGGTTTTCGTCGCTAAAACATTCGCCAGGACGCTGGGTGTAGCAGTAGCTATACCCGACCCAGCTGTCGTAAACTGGTTGGACAGAAGGCTCGTAACATGCAAAGGGGGGAGGAGGTGGTCCAACGGAATAGCAAGGTCCACCAGGAATGCCATAGTAGCATTCCGTGCAACAACATACCATGGGAGGGGAAGCAATTGGCAGGGGAGGACAGGGTTCGGGAAGCTTTGGTGCTGGTGCTGGAGGTAGAGCTGGAGGTGGTGCAGGAGCAGGAGCAGGAGCAGGAGCAGGAGGTAGAGCTAGAGGTGGTGCAGGAGCAGGAGCAGGAGGTAGAGCTGGTGCCGGTGCCGGTGCAGGAGCTGGTGGTTCTTTTGGCTTCTCAGGGGCTTTCGGCTTTTCGGGTTCTTTCGGTTTCTCCGGTGCTTTGGACTTTTCTGGTTCTTTAGGCTTCTCGTGTGCCGGTGGTTTTGGTGGTGGTTTGATCTCAATACTCTTGATTGATCCTCCTCCCTTGCAGCATAACTTGTCCCGTAGCCCCTCAGGATCGCAGCACACCACCTTAATCGTCACGGTGTTTGCCTTGTCGTCGTAAATCTGGTCTCGTATTTCTCTTGTTCGTAAAAACCCATCATCAAAACATCAACTTAGACCATTTCTCACCCAATCATCAAACACGAAACACAGAATCACAAGCACAAAAACCAAAGAAAATAGGAACTCACGAGGGAATTTACAGAGCACTTTCTTCACTTTCTTGTAGCATTTGCGACACTGAAGGTCCACCTTCAGCACCATTATCATCACCTACATACGTACACACATGCAACAAGAAACACAATCATGAAAGAGTAAACAATTCCATAAATCATCACTAGAAAACAAAGAGGAAAAAAGGGTAAAGTACAATCACAAGGTTTAGGTTCTGACATAGAAGAAAGGACAAGTAATAATTTCTTATAGAAAAATAGGCAGCCATAAAAAAATGCATTACAATTTGCACAGAAACAAAGGGATAAGAGTAAAGGAACCTTCTCCGCCATAGCTTCAAGCTGAGGTCTGAACTCAGTGAAGAAAATGAAGGAATGATTTGGAAAATGAAAGAAGAGCAGAAGGGAAGAGTGCCTTGTGATTTAAGCTTTCTAGTTGATTGTTTATAGGTAAGGCAGGCATCCTAGGCCACATTAACAACCCAATTGATTGGCTACATGTGGAATTTGTGTAAAATTTTATGATGGGTAGCTTTTTTAGAATAACTTTTTAGTGGGAATATGTACTAAGAGTTTCCATCCTGTTTGCTTTGAAGAAATGACGGAGCTTGGTGACGGCCGGGAAGAGGACAGAATCTGTTGAGCTTATTAAGTAACGTTATTATTAAGTAAAAACGTTAAACTCAATATTAATACAACAGTATTCCTACTCCAACTCAGCTGAGGCTGAACTTCAATACTAGTCATCCACCTAAAATGTGAAATCACCATACAAACACATACATGTGCACTGTATTATTAACATTTTTCCCAGACTCGAACTAAACCTAAACGATAATGTGAGCCAGGTGTACTACTCTTTTCTTTATATCCTACTATAACAGGAATGGTCCAAGCAGAACCACATTCCTCCTCTAATGGCGCCGACATGTGCCGGATGCCTGTTCTAATTACGAATCACGAGTCAAATTGAACAATGCATAACAGAGGCACTACAGTATCAGTCCTCGTCTATTTTGATGCTGCTGATAGACTTCGACACCTCGTTCCCCTTGTCAATCTTTTGCAACTCTGACTCCAGACTTTTAGCAATCTCTGTTCCTTCAGCAGCTGGCTCAGGTAGATCCACATGGAAAGATCCCTGTTTGATTGGTCGAGCAGGTTCGGTGATCAAAGACTGCTGCTTTATGTAGTTGTAGAGTTGTTGATGAAAAGGATGATCCAGTGAATAGCAGTTCACGTTTTCAGAATGGTGTGATGACCCCGACCCTTCTTTTCTACAGAAATGTGGCAGGGACTTGAAATCCATTATCTATAAAAATTAAATATTTGACCAAATAATTAGTTTTCTTGAAGCAGACAGTGGCTGTGAAATGGTGTTTGAACCCGTGTTTTCAAACGTTCAAGAAATAATGAAGAAAAATATCTTACCTTCAATAGTTCATCTCGACCGCAACCTGGTAAAACTTGAATTTTTTTCCTTGTTCTCTCTTGAAGGAGAGGCTTGACGACCTGCTAAGAATTCGACAGTTGTATCAATCTATGCCAAAACCATTTATTGGATAACAGATGCATATTCAAAGCCTTACCTTCCAACAAGCAGAGAAAATATATGGCGCATTAACTACGTAATATGTGTTTGTCTTCTCTGGGTAATTCAAGTCATCGATTGTGGAGATGATTGTCATCAACTGTGTTAAAACATTAAATTGAATCATCTTACTAATCCATGAGGTTAAAATGCTATCAACAATTTAACGTTGGACTGGTGCAAATCTCTAGTTTACATCGAGTTTTCCTTCCTTTCTCTTTGGTAAACCTTTTTCAACAACTTTATTTTCAAGATTTAATTACTGGAACTTTTCAAGTTTTAATAAATTTTCCCTTTTCCTTTTATTTGTTTATCTACATCAGATTATCAGTGTTAAGAGATTAGATATATGATAATTACATACACATATAGGTTGAGAATCCTACTGTACAAGTACAATAGAACAAAAATAAAGCAGTTTAACTCAAGATAATACCTTTATTTGGCTCAGTGCTGAAAGCTTCAGGCCAGTCATATCCAACACTTTTATACAGGTGGTTATAGGTCGCCCGTGCTTGTTAGATGCAGAAGGCTAAAACGATGCACAAAAGTCAAATAACCAGGAAAGGTTGGAAACATTAAACTTTCAAACTCTTATCACTCACCAGAATCACACGATCTCGATATTCATTGATTTGAATATGTGACTGCACATAATAGTGAACCTATAATAGCAATTAAAGAAGCAATAAATACCAACGATTAGTTTCTTATTTTCAATAATGAAATACTAATATTGCACACTACTCTAAAACAACTTACAGATGCTTTGTCAAGCGTGCTAAGTCCCACACCAATAGCAAAGACAGGAAGCCCCTGGAAATGAAAAATTTTAAATTTAAATAGCATGTGTGAAAGAAAATGCTATTCCAATCACATTCATTATAAACTAGATGCTATTTGAAAAGTATGAGCACCTCTCTTGAGTAGCCAGACATTCCTATGAGCTGTGAGTCACGTACTTCTCTGTAAAGTTCGGTAGGAACAATGGGTTTCTGTAGAACAAGTTTACATCCCATTAAAAAATACAAATTGACTCCCATTTACTCAAGCTTATACATTTAGTATGATTGATTGGATAGTAAAAAGTCCGGACAGTCATCAATAAAACAGCTTACCAAGAAAAGCTATCTGTTACAACAAAGATGCAACACCTAAGAATATATAAACTTACAGTTAATATTTCGTCAATGTTATTCTGCACCCTCCAATGCAAGCATTCCACCAACTGAAACATGATACAATTAATCAATTTGGTAATACAAAACGGTGCATTTATGATAAAGATACTGCCGCAACAAAACCGACAGTTATCTATTTCCTGCTATTCAAACTGAAAAGGAACATGAGATAGATGTCTTTTGGGATTAACACCAACTAACCATTTTATGGGCTTTGACAACATTCCACTCTCTTGCTTTTAGAAAGCGCATCAATGTTTCAGCCCTAAAACCTTGATGTACATTCTGCATGTTGGGAAACAATCACTATACAAAATTTTGAAAATTTGGTGCAGAAATTATCAAGTGAAGTTGAAAAGAAACATATTGTATCCTAGAGCATCCAGTCAATTGTAATCAGACAGCAGACAAGGACGAATCCAAGTACAGAGCTTTCATTGACAGATCATTGATACTTTTTTTTGAGGCAAACAAAAACAAAGTGGCATTATTGTGTAAGTATATTAGTATTCCTATCTGCCTACCTTCCTAGTTTAGACTAAAGATACTGATAGGATACTTGATTCGGTTCCATTTGGCGGGACAGAGAAATTTTGTGGTGGTGGTGGTGGGGAATCTATAAAAGCAAGCATTGCTGCAAGAAATCACCATCTCCCCAACGATTTTCAAGTCAGAGTGCACAATCCCAATTCAGGAACAATAGCTATCCAATTCAGTAAGATTGGCAAACCTATTAATACATATTAACAAACTTCATAGTGCATGTAATATTGCATGCATAAGTTCCAATAAATCTGTTTCGTCCCAACTAAACGAATCGAAGACGATTACCCCTATCGAATTATGATCCACACAAGTAGAGATTTTCCTTTTAACCCTTTTGTTCCTAGTAAAACAAGAGATGGATGTGGATTGATGAAGCATTTGTTTTTCCTAAAAATGTTAAGATCAAAATTCCCACATAAATGGGAAACTAATAGCAATTCATATGTAAGAGCAGAGCAGATTTAGTGTGAACAATTGCAAGCAGTAATAACTAATAAGCAAAACAAAAGAACTGAAACTTTCTTGACCGGAAAAAGAACACATTTGACTCATGTCTGACTATAACAACGACGAAAAAGAAAAGATAAAGGAAGAAATGGGTGTACCTGAAATGTTCTGTTGAGGGTTTCGTCCACTGCCATGATTAAAAAAGATGAGATTTTTTTCTGGGATCGGTTGAGTTTCACAGTCCCAAAGAAAAAAAGAAAGAAGAAAAAAGATGACAAAAAAGAGAATACCTGAATCCATGAATTCCTGCAACTCAGTAATGGCTGCCTGAGAAACGATTCCCATTCCAGAACACGATGATTGCTGGGGCTTGAAGTCAGTCTTGTTACTGAAATCTGGTCTCTTGGTTTTCTTTCCTTTCCTTTCCTTTTTCCCACCAGTAGGATTCCACCCAGTTTTTGTATAAATGTTCTTAAAAGTAGAAAAGGAAAGTAAAACGAAAAGGAAAAGAAAGAAAGAACATTGCAAGTAGAAACTCAAATTTGAAAAGTAAAATGTCTCTCCCAAAATGTTTTTGATTAATTAAATTAAATCAAGATAATCAAAATTTTTAAACTGCAAAACAAATTTAAATTGAGTAAAATATATAATAATTGAAGAAAAATTACTGCCTTTATATACATTTTTTTTATTATTTTTCAGTTTTTTCTCTCGGCTGCACTCAATAACTATATTCCTTCCCAATTATAATTAAGATATGTTTTTAAAAGATATGTTTATATAATTAAGATTTTTTTTTTATTTAAGATTAATGATCGTATCTCTTCTTAAATATGATATTCTCGTTCGCTCAACTTCATAAATTTTTACTCTCGTGATTAGCTAATTATCATAAATTTTTATTCTATCCTACTTATAAATACTCGACGTATAATTAGACTGTCAAAAGATTATTCTGATACTATTTGTCACGAAATCATTACTTTAATTTCAAAAATTATATGTGATAAAATCTATAATATTATCGTTTATATATCTTAAAATATCTCTTATCAGACATAACACTTATTTTTATTTAATTATTATATAATAACTTTTTAACAATATGTATGCTACACGACAATCCTTTTATTTATTTTTCTTTTTTATATGTTTTTCTTTAGGATAATTAATTCGATTAGGATGGTGAGAGCATAACCTACAATTACAAACTTTATTATGTTATGATTATTTGTATTTGACTAATAGGTAGCTCAAACATTTTCTTACATTTATTTATTTATTTACTACCACTTGTTCTTACATACAAAATATTATTTATTATTGAGATTGATGATGGATTAATGGGAAAATTTAATTTTTAGTCATCTACTTTAGGTAAGATGTGACTTTAGTTATGCTTTAATGAAAATTAATGTTTTTGATTATTTAATTTTTTAAATAATTTGATAATTTAAAATGAATTATCTTATAGTTTTAATGAAAATTGTAGAAAATGATAAGCACATTGAAATCTACTTATCTCTCAGTGTATTATACATCTACTTTTTTAAAATATATTTATTAAGAGATTTAATTATAAAAAATATTTTAATATACAATAAATTTTTAATTTTAAAATTTATTAAGATTTAAGTTATTAGGAAAGTAGTACATCAAACTCATTTTACACATTAGATTAAGTATTAAGCTTTTAATTTATTAAACAATAATTTAATTAATTCTAGTCTTATACTTATCAAATTTTGAGAAATCCTTATCAGAGATAGTAAATGGGTTATTTAATTTGAATTATTTTAAGTTTAATTTTATTTATTTCGATTTGAATTTGATTTAAATCGGTTTAAACTCAATCTTATGATAATTATCAGTATTGGTTCTATAATAGATCAGTTGATTTCAGGTTTGATGTTTTTTGATCAATTGTTTTGGGGTTGTTTTAACTTAGGGTCAATAAAAAATTACTCAATTTTTTTTATTCTATTCAATTTTTAGTTTTTCGGGTTAAACTAAGTATTAATCTATTCAAAAAATATATATAAAATATTGATATATTCTTGAAAAAAATATCATTTGTTTGCCAATTATCATTTAGGCTATATAGGGACTAAATTCATAACATGGTCATCATATAAGGACTAATAATAAAATTTGACCATAACCGATCACTATAATTTTCCCAAAATAAAATGGTGAAAAAGTCAAAACTGGAACGCGCAATCGCAGAGGCTAAACGCAAACGCAATGGCAAACCGGAATTGAAAATAAAAACAAGTTTCCAACGTAAAACAGAAAGCCTTCTCCTTTCTCTTTCCATTGACTCTACTCATCCTTTTTTTTCCCCGGAAAATCAAACCACCGTTTCTCTCTTCTTCCCAGATTTCATATCATCAATTGCAAAAGGAAAAAAAAATACCAAATTTGATCTTAGTTTATACTCCATACGTGTCTGTGTTGCTGCTGTTTTTGATCTTATCTTCAATTTCGAAACTTGATATTGTTTGTGCTGTTAATTTAGCAAATATACTGGGAACTTGTTTAGTTGTTCTTGAAGAATAATTATTTGAGTTCGATTGGCTTTTGATATTAAGTTAGGAATGATAGAGAGACTGTTGATTGGTTGTCGGTGGGTGGGTTGTTCATAAAATTAAAAATTAAAAATGAAGGCCAAAGCTTGATTGGATTGAGGGAATCTAGAGAGGGGTGGGAGTGGGAGTGGGATATCCCAAAATGAAGCTTATTGTGGGTGTGATGGAAGCAAGAAACATACCGGTCATGGATATAAATGGGTTCAGTGATCCCTACGTGAAGCTTCAGCTTGGGAAACAGAGGTACAAAACCAAAGTGGTGAAGAAGACATTGAATCCAAGTTGGGGTGAGGAGTTTAGTTTCAAGGTCGAGGATTTGAACGAGGAGCTGCTAATCTCTGTGTTGGACGAGGATAAGTATTTCAATGATGATTTTGTTGGTCACCTTAAAGTCTCCGTTTCCCAGGTTTTCGATGCTCATAACAAATCTCTTGGCACTGCTTGGTATGCCCTCCACCCTAGGAATAAGAAGTTGAAGAACAAGGATTGTGGTATGTTTTTTTTTTGTTGCTTTCTGTTATTTGTATCTTTCATTTCTCAGAATCTGCAAAACCCCCTTTTTTATATGAGGATCATTGTACAAATGTCACTTTTGGTCCCCCCTCCCCAAAGTGCTTATCTAAGTAGTTTGGATCTAGGATTCAAAGATTCCAGTCTTGAAATGGGTTATATACTGGCTGCAACTGCAAGAATCTTTATCTATAAACTTTTGTTTCAACCTTGGCTGTAGGTGAAATACTTCTAAATATCTACTTTTCCCTAAACAATTCATCCTTGGACTCGAATTGTAATGGTGATCATGCGTCGATGTTGAAGAAGCATGAACACATGGCTACTAATGATCTTTCAAGGCCTTTTAGTGGTTCGTCGAACTCGTCTTCGCTGTCGATACAAGATGATAATGTGTCTTCCAAGGAAGAGAAATCATCTGCACAGAAATCCCTAGCAGGTCGAATCACTCAAATGTTTAATAGAAATTTTGACACTGCTCCTACTACCTCCAGTAGGGGTACTGATTTGACGGAGATACCCGAGATTTCAAGTGCTGATAATGTTGATAACAAGTTTGATGATCAGTCGTCTTCCTTTGAGGAAGTGGTGGAAGCATTGTGCTCTAGAGATCAGGGAAGTGAAGTTCCCAGTAATTTACCTGGAGGAGTTCTTCTGGACCAATTATATGTGATCGCACCGAAAGAACTAAACTCTCTGCTTTTCTCACCTGATTCAGCTTTTCCTCGGTCAGTATCAGAGTTGCAGGGATCTACAGATCCACAGTTTGGGCCTTGGAAATTTGAGAATGGTGGTGAGAGCTTGAAAAGAATTTATTCTTGCATCAGGGCTCCGACGAAATTAATTAAGGCTGTGAAAGCCACTGAAGAGCACACTTATATAAAAGCTGATGGGAGGACTTTTGCTGTTTTAGCGGTTGTGAGCACTCCCGATGTTATTTACGGGAGCACCTTCAAAACCGAAGTGCTGTACTGCATTACTCCGGGGCCTGAGCTCCCATCCGGAGAACAATCTTCACATTTGGTGATTTCATGGCGAACGAACTTCTTGCAGAGCACCATGATGAAAAGTATGATAGAAAATGGAACCCGACAAGGGCTAAAGGAAAGCTTTGAGCATTTTACCACTCTACTAGAGCAGACTATTAAGCCAGTTGATCCAAAGGATATCGGGTTGAACAAAGAACAGCTTTTGGGATCATTACAGGCTGAACCCCAGTCAGATTGGAAGTTGGCAGTCCAATACTTAGCTAATTTTACCATGGCTTCCACAGTTTTGATGAGCTTATATGTGATAGTCCATATCTGCCTAACTGGACCTAGTACAATTCAAGGACTCGAGTTCATTGGGCTTGACTTGCCGGATTCTATTGGTGAATTGATTGTGTGTGCTGTTTTGGTTCTTCAAGGTGAAAGGGTGCTGCAGTTAATCTCACGCTTCATGCATGCCAGAGTGCAGAAAGGTAATATTTACATTTAATAACTACTCTGCTTTGCTCGTGAGAAGATTTGCCTTGTCTTGTTTTTTGTGTCTCGGCCTTTGATTTCCTTTTACTTTTGTGTATCTAACAATAGGGAATCATGGAGTAAAAGCACAAGGAGATGGATGGTTACTAACAGTTGCATTGATCGAGGGAAGCAATTTAGCTGCTGTAGATTCAAGTGGGTTCTGTGATCCATATGTGGTGTTCACTTGCAATGGGAAAACTAGAACCAGCTCAATCAAGTACCAGAAATCTTCCCCCCAATGGAATGGTGAATTCAACATTGCTCTTTGTCTATGTTTGAGTTCAGTGTTCATGTTTGCAGCCGCATTAGTAGTCTTGAATAATGAATGAGTCACTTTAATCAATTCTTGAATATTGCATTTTGCAGAAATATTTGAATTCGATGCTATGAAAGAGCCTCCTTCCGTGCTGGACGTAGAAGTTTTTGATTTTGACGGGCCTTTTGATGATCCTACATCTTTGGGACGCGTTGAGGTTAATTTTGTAAGATCTAATATATCTGATCTAGCTGATGTGTGGATTCCTCTGCAAGGTAAGTTGGCTCAGGCGTGTCAGTCTAAGCTGCACTTGAGAATTTTTGTGGAAAATACGACAGGTGGAAACGTAGTTACAGAGTACTTAAAAAAGATGGAGAAAGAAGTAGGGAAGAAGGTAAATAGATAGTTATTCTTCTTTTAGCTTCAATCAGCCGAGAAAAAAATATTATTGCCCATTCTTGTTATTTACTTAAGACCAAATGCTCTATTTGCAGATAAATGTGAGGTCCCCTCAAACGAATTCAACTTTTCAGAAACTCTTCGGGCTTCCGCCTGAGGAATTTCTCATCAATGACTTTACCTGTCACTTGAAGCGGAGAATGCCTCTGCAGGTTCTGTTTGTCTGGTTATAAATATTTTGTAAAGTTCACTTTTGTTATGTTTACTACGATTAATTAATATACCATGATTACCCCTTTTTGTAACCCTGACGGTGCATCCATGCAGGGTCGCTTGTTTTTGTCACCAAGAATAATTGGGTTTCATGCCAATTTATTCGGCCACCGGACGAAATTCTTCTTCCTTTGGGAAGACATTGAAGATATTCAAGTTTTTCCACCTACTCTGGCATCAATGGGTAGTCCAGTTATTGTTGTGACTCTCCGTCCAGGAAGAGGATTGGATGCTAGACACGGTGCAAAGACTCAAGATGAGGAAGGCCGGTTGAAGTTCCATTATCAGTCTTTTGTATCTTTCAACGTAGCTCATCGGTAAAAGAGCAATCTATCTTCTGTGATTTCTGTTTTTTATTTTGTTTATGCTTTTCTGTATCTTCTGATATGCTTATTAATTTTTCAATTTTTATTTTATTGACTAGAACAATCATGGCTCTGTGGAAAGCCAGAGCCTTGAGCCCCGAGCAGAAAGTGCAAATAGTTGAAGAAGAGTCCGAGTCAAAAGGCCTCCAATCCGAAGAGAGTGGATCTTTCTTAGTCCTCGAGGATGTCAGTATGTCTGAGGTTTACTCGTGTGCTCTTCCTATTCCCGTAAGTCCTCCATATCTCTCCCTTTGTGAACCTATGGAACTAGTTTGCTGCATCATGCATCCTGTCGCAAACATTTTTACTTCCCATGTTTAGTCGAGGTACCCGCCAATCCTTTTGTTAAAGCTTATTAATGAAATCCTAGTATGTAAAAGTAGCATATAACCATTCATATGCATATATTTTTTAGATATATTTTCTCAGTGTATCAGATGGTGGTAATTGCTTTATTGGTGATTCAGATCGGTTCTGTCATGGCGTTATTCAGTGGCGGCGAATTGGAATATAAAGCTATGAAGAGAGGTGGTGGTCTTAACTATTCTTGCACTCCATGGGAGTCAGAAAAGCCTGACGTGTACGAGAGACAAGTACATTACAGATTCGATAAGCAAGTATCTGGCTATAGAGGAGAGGTGACTAGTACACAGCAGAAATCCCCACTTTCCGATAAAAATGGTTGGCTTATCGAAGAAGTCATGACTCTCCATGGTGTACCACTTGGGGACTATTTCAATGTATGAATGCCACAAGAACATTTTATCGATTTTATTTTCAAGTGTGATGCTGCTTCCTCATTATTGACCACTGAGTTTTAAACTTTAATATTTTGCAGCTTCACCTTAGATATCAAATTGAGGACATACACTCAAGGGCAAAGGGATGTCAGGTGCGAGTATTTTTTGGAATCGCATGGTTGAAAAGCACAAAACATGAAAAACGGATTGCCAACAACATCGTCTCAAATCTAGAAGATCGCTTGAAGGTAATATTTGGTGTCGTTGAGAAGGAATATACCACAAGATAGTGTGTCTGGCATTGCTGATATATATACAAGCCTGATTGGATGATTAACACCATCTTTGGACAGTTGGTGCATTCCTTGGTTTGTTTTCCTTAGCGATTGTTATGTTTGTGGAATTGAGATTTATCCAGATTTGCAGTATAGCCCTAATCTGCAATAGTATCTCACTCGAAGTTGAACCGTATGTATCAAAGTTTAATGCTAGTAGCAACCGAAGCCCCTCATCAAAGCAGGCTGCCAAAGTTACACCCTTCATAAAATACAGGTGTCTTATGCCTTGCTTTAACTAGGTTCCGGCCGAAGACACATTCTTTGTTGTTGTTTAAACTGTTTCTGTTAGATTATCGGTCATTGTTGTATTCTGAAAATCGGAACAGAATTACGAAGAACAACTGTTGTTTTGTTGACGAGCTGCTGTAATCAAAATTTAAATGCAGTAAAGGAAGATGGAATGATTCTCTTTACAGTGTGAGTTGATCAACTCCAGATGTATGTTTGCTTTGTTCTTTTAGGTTTCTACTATTGTTTTTGGCTGCACACCATCTTCTTCCTAATGATGATGATAGGAATAGGCGTTGGTTTAGAATGTGGATTTGTGGCTGCACTGATATGATATGTGCCTAGGATTACAGTAGGATTAAAATCTATTATAAGTTTCTCTTGTAACATTCGTATCTAATTCATTGACCGATTAATAATCTATCCAGTTCAATTTATCTTATTCATATACATTTTAAGTATTATAAATATATTCGTGTCCGATCCGATTAAAAATTTGGAAGAAATGAACACCTTGTATTGTATTAAGACAGAAGTGGGTGGAAGAGTATTAAATCAGACTCTGCCGACACTCTTTTCACCTGTCTTGTTTCTCATATTTTGTACTACCATTAATGTCTAAACCTAATCATAGAATAAATATTCTTCTCGTACAAAACATTATCGAAAACAACTGGAATAAAATATGCTTTATAATATTATTAGAATTAAATTAACTTAATCTGAGCATGATTAAGTGAGTAATTTAAGAATTATTATAATACTAACATTTTTTTTATGAATGAAGAATGAAAGACAGCAACGGTACATAGCAATGATTGACCATTGACAAATTAAAACAATAAAAAGAGGGGGGGAAAACATAGATTATTATCTCATCTAGATCTACAAAAACTATAACTGAAAACCCAGAAATAGAATCCTTTCTTTCATACAAATCCGGTGTTCTTTTCTCTGCAAATTAATTCCAAAGAAATTCTATTCTTGGTTGTGGTGGTGAAGAAATGAGCAAATTGTTCTAAAATTAGATAGTGAATGATAGAAAAAAAAAACATGAAGTTGAGGCATATAGTGTTGGGTTTGCTGTCGATTTCCGTCATTGCTCCCATTTTTCTTTACACTGATAGGGTCGCCACCTTCGTCAATCCATCTTCTTGTATGTAAAGTTTCTCTCTTTTCCTTTTTGTAATTCTGGGTTTTGTTTTTCATTTCCCTTTTGATGCTGATTTCTTTAATCTCTGCAGCAAGACGCGATTTTCTTGATGATGTTGGGGCTTTTGTAAGTTTCTTTCTTTTGGGGGTTAACGATTTTGATGATATAGTATATTGAATCATAAAAATAAAATAAATTTCTTTTCTTGTGCAGAAGGTGTTGGGTGATAATACCAGACATCTCAATGTTCTTCAACACCAGGTATTTCAACATGATAAGATTAGTTCCATTTGTTGTTCATGGTAGAGAATTTTTGTTGATTGATATCGGATTTAATTGCCTTCGATATCTAATTTTTGTCACAGGAAAGTTCCACCCTGAAAGAACCCATTGGAGTTGTATATTCTGCCCAATCTACAGATTCCTTTCCGAAAGGTAAAATATTTATTTTGTTGTTTGCTTTTGTTAAAGCAAAAAAGGGTGCAATTCGAATTCGAATTGATGGTGTTAGATTTTTCTCATCGACAGTGTCGAGGGAGCATAAATCGACACGAGTGCTTTCTGCTACTAATGAAGAACGCCAACAGCAATTATCTAACCCCATTAGGCAGGTTGTTGACCGTGCACCCCGCAATCTCGCCACTACGCTTGATTCCCATCCCAATGCTTCTAACATCTCGGTAATTGCTTCCCTATTGTGTTGTTTTTAGTTTTCGCCTACTATAAATCACCCTGTTGTTGAGCCTTCTCTTATTGCCATAGCTGCATTTTACTTGGAATTCCCGGTATCTGTTGATTTCGGTTTCTGAATATTCCTCTTTTGATTTTATTAGTTGCCTCTTATTCTTATATTTTACAGTACTTCAATTATCTCCAATACGGAAATGTGACTATACCTCTAATCATTTCTTTTTTGATGTCTTTGTGTAATGTTGTTTTCCTTCACTTTGAATTGCGTGTCTAAACACGACATTTATTTGATAAGGTTCATGTAAACTTTAGCCTTCAAGGGGTGTTATTCCGTAACCATTTCAAGCTTGTTGGCATTTTGTACTTTTCTCTATATTGTTTTGCCTTTCCAAATAGTTGTTTCTCCGTGGCTAAGATCAGTTTCTTGATGCAGCCACATTTCCAAGATTCACAATAAGAGGAAATTTTAGACCTAATTGTAAACTTAGTTAACAGTTATTATACCCTGTTTGCTTTGTGAATAGACTGTAAAGCTTGAGCAGCAACCAACTCGCCCGGCTCGCAGGAGTAATCAGACGGAGCGTTCAGATAACAAACATAGTAGACACTCTGAGCCCGCAGATGTTCAGGTGCGCCGCCTCAAAGATCAGCTCATCCGCGCAAAAGTATATCTCTCCCTTCCATCGATCAGAAACAATCCACATGTAACAAGGGAGCTTCGACTGCGGGTTAAGGAAGTTACTCGTGCTCTTGGTGATGCAACCAAGGACACAGATCTGCCAAAAATGTAACTCTTCTTTCTGAACATAGGATTGTTTCTCTGTGTTTAAACTTTGGTGGTTTCTCTTTTCATTTGCCAAATTCCTGTATGTGTTCCTTTGTTTCTTCAGGTTCAGCCACCTACCTTCTTCGAAGGATTTCAAGTGTAGAGTGCAATTTCTACATCACTTTAATTTGTTAATTTTTGCCTCTCTTTTTTTCTTCTTTTGCAGTGCCATTGCTAAGATGAAAGCAATGGAGCAATCATTAGAAAAAGCGAAGCAGGTTCAAGATGACTGTGCTGCTGTGGTAAAGAAGCTGCGGGCTATGCTTCACTCATCTGAAGAGCAACTCCGAGTGCACAAAAGGCAGACCATGTTCTTGACACAATTAACTGCAAAAACTCTTCCCAAGGGTCTTCATTGCCTGCCTTTGCGTCTTACTACCGAGTATTATAGCTTGAATTCTTCTCAACATAACTTTCCAAATCAGCAGAAATTAGAAGACCCTCAGCTGTACCATTACGCGCTTTTCTCAGATAACATATTGGCTGCGGCAGTTGTTGTCAACTCAACTGTGGCCCATGCTAAGGTAAAATGTAGTACTCTTCTACGGATATTTAATTTATACTTCCTTTTGGTTTCTGAGGGATAAAAAAACTGCCATTCTAATATTAACTTTTGCCGTTCCCATTTCATTTTAATCTTTTATACACATGTGAAGTAATTGTTGGAGTATATGCATGAATGCATGTGTGTATTTTTATAAAACAGCTTGGTATGTACACAATGACATTTCATCCCCTGTTTTTTGTTGACATATTGAACTCATCAAATTTACTTAATTCCGTGCAGCACCCTTCGAAACATGTTTTCCACATCGTTACAGATAGGCTTAATTATGCGGCCATGAGAATGTGGTTTCTAGGTAATCCACCAGGGAAAGCCACTATTCAGGTCCAGAACATTGAAGAATTTACATGGTTAAACGCAAGCTACAGTCCAGTTCTTAAGCAGTTAGGTTCTCCTTCCATGATTGATTATTACTTCAGGGCACATCGCGCTAATTCTGATCAAAACCTGAAGTTCCGGAACCCAAAATATTTGTCCATCCTGAACCATCTTCGGTTTTATCTGCCACGTATCTTCCCGAAATTAGATAAAGTGTTGTTCCTAGATGATGATATAGTAGTCCAGAAGGACCTTACTGGCCTTTGGTCCCTTGATTTGAAGGGAAATGTCAATGGAGCCGTTGAAACATGTGGAGAAATCTTCCATCGGTTTGATCGGTATCTCAACTTTTCAAACCCCCTAATCTCAAAGAACTTCAACCCACATGCTTGTGGATGGGCATATGGAATG
Organism: Abelmoschus esculentus; assembly: GCA_035048815.1. Classification (NCBI taxonomy): domain Eukaryota; kingdom Viridiplantae; phylum Streptophyta; class Magnoliopsida; order Malvales; family Malvaceae; genus Abelmoschus; species Abelmoschus esculentus. The sequence goes on from JAUCBN010000044.1 coordinate 13,977,640, forward strand.
AATATTTTTGATTTGGATGAATGGAGGCGGCAGAACATCACGGAGGTGTATCATCGATGGCAGAGGCTGGTAAGTGATCTTGGCTAAGCTGATAGTAAAGCAGGCATGGAAGTTCCTCACATACCATGTTAGATTTAATTCACATATACTATTGTTATGCTTGTGGAAGTGTGTTTAAATGGCTAGTTTAGCATAGCTTGCCACGTGCCTTGGGTGCCTAAGTCACTTGATCACACATACGCGATACCTTGTACATAGTGTTATGCTGGTGTATTATCTTGTTTTTGGTTCTGAAGTTAATGTTTATACACAGAACCGTGACAGGCAATTGTGGAAGTTGGGGACCCTGCCTCCCGGTCTCATAACATTCTGGAATCGCACGTATTCCCTTGACAAATCTTGGCATGTGCTCGGACTTGGCTACAATCCTAATGTAAACCAGAGGGAGATTGAAGAAGCTGCTGTTATACACTATAATGGCAACTTGAAACCATGGCTGGAGATAGCCATACCCAAGTATAAAAGCCACTGGACAAAGTATGTAGATTTCGATGTTATGTATTTGCGCGAGTGCAACATCAACCCGTAGAAAACCCTTCATTGGGGACATTAAAGTGTTATCCATGCATTTTGATGTCACTTCATAGGTTGGTTTTGTTAGGAGGTTTTGGGTCGAATTCGAGCTTATATTCATTGTCGATTTTGGTTCTTACCTTAATGCATGGAAGTGGTGTTTATTTATGAGACCTTTTAGCTATTTAATCGGAAATCAAAAACAAAAGATGAATAGATTGCTACAAAAACTAAAGTTGTTTCCTGCAGGGATTTGATATGAACTGTAAACATAAATAGATTGCTGCACGTCGACACGACACAACTGGTTCATAGTTCATACAATCTTTTCTAAATGAGTTGCATTGAACTCTCAATCCCTCATAAAAGATGCTATTATTACTTTCATTCTTATTTTCCAAGGTTTCCAAATATCTTGCTAGTTCTGAGAAGGCTTGTTCTTCCTGATTATTGCCAAGCAATTATCCTGAGGCCTTGTATGAGGTAGATAATTAATCTTACTCCCGGGATTAAGCCGTTCCAGCCTGCATTTGCAGCAATATTCGACATTAGAAACAACAGTTTTAAGCTTGAATTATAATATAATCATGGAAATACATCAATATTGCAGAATAGCTTACTGATAGTTGAGGAGGAAATGGTGAAGGAAAATAGAAATTTCAAGCTTGGCAAGATCATTTCCAGGGCACAGTCTGCTTCCTGCTCCAAAGGGAAGGAAAGTTCCAGCTTTGGCGTTGTAGTCCTGAACATAACCAATTTTCAACTTACGAGACTACCATTACATGCATGCAGGTATACATACACAGAAAGAATTCAGGAAACATGAAAAGGTGTATGGATCTTACATTCCATCGATCAGGAATAAATTCTCTTGGGTTCGGATAAATCTTCGGATCCAAGTGAATGCTTCTGAACCAAACTAGTGCTTTCCATCCCTTTGGGATAGTATAACCTGGAAAACCGATAAATAAGAGCATGAATGATGTAAAAACATCACTAAGCATGGTCCCCGACCATGGCCTAGGACATGTATGTATTATTCATACACATATATAGATCATTAAAACTGACCACTTATGTTGACGTCTGTTTTTGCTTCACGGAAAACAGTCAGGGAGAATGTTACCAACCGAAGCGTTTCATCAATCACCTTAGAAAGGTATTCCATTTCTCGAATTTCCTTGAGATTCAAACCTTTCTGGGTTGGTGGCCTTTTCTTCAAAATCCTCTCTTGCTCTTCCTGTAAACAATAATACTGTCAAATGTAATGATAAAGAAGCACACTAGAGCTCAAAGGCTGCTCGAAAAGAATGTTCATTTTACGATCTAAATCGTAAATGCCACCTTTGCTATTTTCATAAATTCAGGGTGTTGTTCCAGGTAAACAGCCGCCCACATTGTGGTGTGGCCGGAAGATTCATGGCCTGCATTCAGGTACATCAACATGATATCAATGATTTCCTCATCATCCAGTGTTGCACCTTTCTCGTCTTTAACATCTATCAGGGCATCCAACATGTCTTTCTTCTTTGTGGAGTGTGTATTTGTCTTCCTCTGCATTCTCCGCTCGGTCACTACGGATTGAAAAGCTGCGACGAGTTTTTTCCGAGCCTGAAAAAAACAAAAATGAATATCAATATTATCTCTTGCAAACATAACAATTAACTTCACATGCAAGAAAGAGGTGAGAATTTCTCACCTTGAGGGCTTTATGGTAAGCAAATCCTGGGATATTGATTGCCATGGCTCTAACTCCATAGTTGAGAGTAGTGTACTCCCTCTCCAAAGCTTCCATCACCTCTTCATTTTCCGAACTTAGGAAAATATACATTATTATCCGAAAAGTGAGCCTTCGGAGTTCGGTTAAGAACTCGATTTTCCCCTTCTTGGACCATTTGTCCAGGGTAGATACCACAATCTTCTCGATGTAGGGGATGTAAAGGTTGAGTGCTTCATGGCCATTGACGGGAGCTGCAGTTAATCGTCGGAGACGCTTGTGTTCTTCAAAAGGGATACTGACAAAGGATTTCTTTCCGATGAGCTCCGCAGTGGAAGTAGGCCACCCAGGCTTAAATGCATCATCATCATTCAACACTCTTCTACATGTTTCGGGCAATGTTACGATCACACTCGGCTTCCCGAACATGAAGGCCTTGTAGATTCCAGTGCGTCCAAATCTGCATCATTTGAGTGACACAAGAATGAACTAAAATGGTCTGTTTTAGAAAACACTGAGATACTAAAAGACATTGCAGCAGGCGACAAGAGAGGCAAGTGCTCCATTCTCCAGCCTTCACACCTTTAATCTGTAGTATTAAATTACGACCGCGTCGTAACAGTTTTGAAATTTATCGTAATATCGAAACTACAACTTAGAATTGAGAAAATTCATGACATAATATCCGTAACGGTGACCGTAATTTAATACTATACTTTAGTATTACAATAAAAAGTATGAAATGAAGTGGAATGGGATGACGTCTCTCATGATTCCCTTTCCCAATCCATATTCAGTAAAGTGGCCATCCACCATTCCACTACCACCATTTCCATTTCAATATTCCACCGTTGTTTGAATATTCCGGCAAAGTTTAAATCTTTTTGGTAGTGAAGTTAAAAGCAAATACTACAAAAGAGCATCGGAGATGTGACTTGGTAAAACGTACCTGGAAACGAAGGAATCCATGAAGGAATCAGGGTCCTTGGACCTGAAAGCTCGGAGGAACGACCACATGTTTCCGATGAAAGGCCAACCCATGTCTCCCGGCGGCAGGGAGTACTTCAAATCGCCCAGCCGGGATTCATACACCCAAGGATTCACGCTTTTCAGCACCCATTTCAAAAACGCAAAGGCACCCAGTGTTGCCAAGGCCACCACCAAATACATCGAACCCACGATTTCCATTGCAGGAGGAAGAAGAAGAAGAAGAAGACACTTGAACTCTGAAGGAAGTGAGCACAATCTCCAACACATATATAGTGGCATCCACAGGTAACATATGACACCAAGATGGTAATGACAGCAGGGAAAAGCAAATAAGGAAAGTGTCTTTGTTGGTAATACTAACAACTTTTCTATATTAATTATCATTAATTATAGGACAGATAAATAAATACAGAAAAAATCAAGTTATTCGATGTTAATTTTTTTAAGTTTTATAAATTTTTTAATTATCTGATGATTAAAATGAATGATTTAAATTATTTTTTAAATAATAATTTTATATTAACGATTATTAATTTGATTTGTCTATTTTACTTATTTAATAATTTAAAAATATATAATATTTAAAAAATTTTATACCGTATAACTTAAATAAATAAAAACAGAAAGGATGCCTTTTCCGACCACCAATGTCTCTGCTTCTAAGGCTGTAAATTCAGTGAACTTAGTAGTATTAATTAAGTAATTAAATATTTCATATTTAAAATTATGATTAGTTATTAATACATTCATGTTGTTTTATGATATGCCAATAAAAATTATCCTTAGATGCATGTATGGTTTTAATTTAGACATGTTTGAGTTTGGATTTATTGCCATTTATGCACTTATTTTACTGTTTTTTTTTTAATATTTATTTGATAGTTATCCTCAAATCCATTTTAAATATTATAAATATGAGAATAAATATCGTTAAAAAATCATTTACACAAAAAAAATTAAATATACAATATAAATCAGTTCAAATTAATCAAGACAAAAATTTAAAAAATAAAGATTATAATAAAAATAATATATTTATAAATTAAAATAATAATAATGATATTATATTTGATATTTGAATTTTTCATAATTTAGCTCTGCATAAAATACTATTTGTGTTGTGTTTCTATGCATTCATGTTTTACATAATTTGTAGTTCTGTTTCAATTTAGGGAAAAATAAATGTTTTTCTTATAATCATGTATTAATAAATAACAACATTTTAACCATGTAAGATGGCCAACATCACATCCTGTGGGTAATGATAAATCTCATGATTTAAATCATGATTAGAAATTATTTCTAATTTTAATTTTGGGAATAATATAATTTTAAATAAATTTTTAAAAAATTGGGTGCGTTAAAATAAATTTTGAAATCTATAATAAATGTTATAGTATAGAGAAAAATCGTCACCTATAGAGTAAAAATATCATCAGTAGGTATCGATTTTTCTCTAATTTATAATATTTTAATTATTTTTTTATCTTTTCAGGACAAAGTTAGAAGAAAATCGTCACATTTAAATGACGTCTTCATCCAAATGTTGATCCGTAGGTGATGGCTTTTCCTTACACTAACTTTCGTACCTCATTTCCCTACACTATAACATAAAAAAGGAAAAAAGAATATTAATCGAGAGTTTTAATTATATGTTTTAAAAATTATTGATAACACTTTTATATATTTATGTCATCTTTCATAACATAATATGAGATATTTTTTAAAACGAATCACTTAATTCATAAAATAAAATAAAAAATAGACTTGAATTAAAATTTAAAAAAATAAAATTATTAAAATAAATCTCATAAATCTCGAATATAAATCATATATATTACTGCAACTAAATTGAAAATTATACTAACTATTTGAATGAAAATGGACCTACAATTTGCAAATCAAATGTGTCCTAAAGTAAGAACATAAGAAAAGATGGATTAGATGTTTGTATGAATTATGGTGGTGGTTGAGATGATTGAAGCTAGATGTACATATGGTTCATGTTATAAGTTGGCCATACAATGAGACAGAAACAAATAAGACATTTCTACCACCACAACCGTCGTAACCACCACTGTCATCACCACCGTCACTGCCACGTAATTCATCCTCATCATAGGCGGAGCCACCCTTTGTAAAGGGTGGTCAAATGACACCCCAAAATTTTTTGGTCCACCTCTTTTCATATGATTTTTATATATATATATATATATATATTTTAAAAAATTAAATAAATAAAACCAATTTATAAATAATTGACACCCCTTAAATATAAAACTAAAAAATGACACCCCTTAGATAATTTTCTAGCTCCACCCCTGATCCCCATCAACCGAACCATGCATTTCAATCCATTTTAAATACGAAAAATATTAAATATTTAATTTTAAATATTTTAAATTGAATATTTAAATACATTTAATTTAAAATTTTTAAATCATATATTTAATATTTTTAAGATCTAAATTAAATTAAATATTTAATATTTTAAAAACTATTTTAAAGATTTAATTTAATTTAAATATGAAAAAGAAAAATATTCGATCATGTCAAAGTGGATATTTAATATTTTTATAGTTTGTTTGATTTTATACATTCCAAGTGATTTAGGTTCAAGTTCTCATTCAACTATTTTTTCTTTTTTTTATTTCTTAGCATTTACTTCTTTATTCTCAACCATAAGGTTGCGGGTTCGAATTAATATAATAGATAAATAACAGAGATTAAATATATAATTTTATAAATATTCATTAACTGTCATATCATTTATTTGTTACCCTTTTATTAATTTTTTAACGGTCTAAATCAAAATAGATCCATTTAATAAATTTAGTGACTTAACTGATGAGTTGCTTAATTTTATAACTAAAATAAATACTCCAATAATTTGGTGGTCACTTGTATAATTTACCCTCTTTTCTATTTTAATTTTATTTTTTTGTCTCAAGAAATTGTTTCCACCAGATCTGTTTATGTCCATGGGTTGGGCCGGCTCATTCAAGAATTAATTAAATTTCAAATTTCAAATAAATTAAATAATTTTTAAATTAATTTAAAAATAATTTCATTTTTCGAGTTTAGATAGAGTTTAATTCGTATAACTCAATCAATAAATTAGTATAAATATTTTTTATATAATTACTCATTTTAATAATAAATAAATTAATCCTTTTTTAAACAACAATAAACATATATATACGATTATTATAATCATGATAATAAACTTCTAAACTTGTTTCCAAGGGACCGAACCATCAACATGGTGGAAGGGGCTTTTGTCCCTCCTAATTTTTTTGGTATAATTACATTTAAGGTCCTTTTTAGTTTAAATAATAATAAAATAAGGTTTTTGCCCCTCTCAAATTTTCGATTTAAAGGTTTAATAAATCTTTGCCCCTCCTTGTTTCATATATCATAATCAATTTTTAATACTGCTCTAGCCTGCCCTATTCCCTGTATCCAACTAAAATGCAAACATGTTTTTAAATGTGTCCAAATGACCTCTAAATTGAATGAAACTCATTTGAACATGTCTCTTAAGTAATAAAAACACATCAAATTTACCATTAGAACATGTCCAAATAACATGTATGGTTCACATTGAGGGAAAGTTTCAAATATAGATTAAGGTCTATATGACCATAACTTATCTTCCTAGACACATCTATGTCAAAATTGACAAGTAGTTTGATTTAAACCATAAACAAGAACATATCAGTCTAAATCTTTGATTCATCATGTTTTCTTATGTAAGAAATTGAATCTAGAATGTATGTCAGCAATTGTCCCCTGACCCATGATTTTTTTTTACTTTAGTCTTTCTACGTAAATTGTCTTAAAAATCAGTTTATTTTTTCTAATTTATCCCTACTATAAGTTTTAACGACATTTTTTAAAGTATTTAATGGCGTTTTTCAACGCCGCTATAAGTATCAGCAACACTTGAAAAACGCCGCTAAAACCTGCGTCGCAAATATCTACGACGTTTATCTTTAAAAGGGTGTCCTTTCAAATATTTATGTTTTGCCCTTAACCCTAAATCATGGCTTTCGTCCCTGTATGCACTGGATACTAAATACACATTTATAAGCTAGACTTAATTACTAAGAATAGAATTAGGATTAAGCATCGAGAAAGACAATAATTTATTAAACATTTAAATATAAAATTAAAAGAAATTATTTTATTTATATTTAAACTGAAAATGACTTAAAAATGTTATTATACTAAAATATTTTAAGAGAAATAATTACTCCTCCCACCAGCTAAATAATTTTGCCAAATTGATAAAAAGATTCATTTTATATGTTTTTATTATAAAAATATGTAAAAATCTATTTGATTACCTATGTCATATTATGCATGTATTATATGATTGTTCCATCCAATACTAGCTTGAGCTTTCTCAAGTGGTTGTAGTGGTGCGGTCCCCTTCGAGATGGAAGGTTTCGTTCACATCAAACAAGGGTGGGGTTACTACCATAGTCATGTTGACATTTTCTTTTCTAATTTATTTTTAGGGACCAATAAAAATTATAATATATAATATATGTATTTTTAAGTATATTAGTTTATTGATTATCTATAATGGGTTTATGTTCATAATACATAATAAAAATTTGTAGTATTTTATATTCTTTTACGACACGTTTTATTAATTATTTTTTATAAGTGGTTGTATTTTTCGTTGTGGACAGATGAATCGCTCATGAATATGATTATAAATGAGTTTGAACGAATAATATTAGAATGGTTTTAAATTCATGGTTTTAGTCATTGTTGAATGGGATGAAGATGATGCATGGCGGCCATTTTTTTCACCTCATTAATCTTCACTTTTGTGTTGTCCCCCCCGTCTAATCTCAACCCTATTGCTGTTGCTTCCCAAAGGCTAGCTATTTGCAATTTGCATTGCTTTCCATGAGTGGTGTTGTATTTTCTGCTGCTACTCTTAGATGTGTTTGTCGTTTTGAAGTGGTTATAAGCTGCCATGTCTAAGTTTCAATTATAGTCATAGGATGAATTGCTGTCCTTAGGAATACTTGTCGTTTTTAGGTTTGATGGTTGCTTTTCTAGAATCTCCACCATGTACTGCTTGTCTTGGTTCATGGCTTTTGTACCTGTTTTTTTAAATTATATGTATCTAATTTATTAATTGATTATTTCAGATCGATTTGGCAAAAGTCTATTATGGACAACCCTTATAACTCGCTCAATCTTTGCCCTTTTTAATGTCAGGATACGAACCTCTGACCTTACTTAAGAGGCTTAACATCTTGTCCCGTTAGATCAACGGGTTGTTGATGATGTACCACCCTATTGTTTTTACCCCATATAATTTCAAACTTCAATTAAATGCTGCCATTTTCTATATATATGGATACCGTTACCCATCCTTGCAATAAGCATCGCCTTCAAACGGTTCTCCTCCGAAGATTGCTTCAGTTTCTTGTCTACTCTTTACTCTCTTGTTCTCCCAAGCTATACATATTCTTAACCATTTTTGGTATACTCAATATCATACATGGCTTTCCAAAATAAAATTTCCAAAGAGGTTGGTGAAGTATTTTTTGTTTTCTCAGTTAAATTTTCATCATCTATGAAGCTTTGCTAGATCATGGTGATGCTGGACAAATCTCCATAATATTTGATATCCTATATGTATACGTGCATACAAGGTTGTAAATTGACTGAAACTATATATCAGGTGAGTATCGAAAAGATGGAGAGGAATGAAGAGGAGTGCACCTTAGATGGAGCTGTGGATCGACATGGTCGACCTGCTATTAGAGCCAGAACAGGAACTTGGGTTTCTGGAATGATACTGCTAGGTAAATGTAAATCTCCATATATATATATATATATAACTGCAATAGCCTTGCATGCATGCAAATAACATTTATTTTGACGGTTCATTTCATGATGTTCAGTTAACCAAGGGCTGGCAACTTTGGCATTCTTTGGAGTCGGGGTGAACCTGGTGCTATTTTTAACGAGGGTGCTCGGCCAAGACAATTCAGCCGCTGCAAACAACGTCAGCAAATGGCTTGGGACGGTCTACGTCTTCTCTCTGCTCGGTGCCTTCCTTAGTGACTCTTACTGGGGAAGGTACAAGACTTGTGCCATATTCCAGGCTGTTTTTGTTGTTGTAAGTTACGATTGTCGCCCTCCTTTCAAAAGAAATGTTTGATATGATGTGCAGTATTACTGTTTTTATATGTTACACCTTATTTTCCTTTTCGATGTGCGATAAATGTCCCTCGAAGTGCTAATGCAAGTTTGTTTCAACTTTGGCCATGACAGGGATTGGTGTTGTTATCAGTTTCATCCTCTATATTCTTGCTCAAGCCTAGTGGTTGCGGTGATGAACAAACTCCATGTGGATCTCACTCCACTTTCCATATCATCTTCTTCTACTTAGCTGTCTACCTTGTAGCCCTAGGGAACGGAGCTTACCAGACTAACATCGCCACCTTCGGGGCAGATCAGTTCGACGAGGAACACCCTAAAGAAGGGCACTCGAAAGTAGCCTTCTTTAGCTACTTCTATTTGGCTTTAAACCTTGGATCACTCTTTTCTAATACCGTTTTGGGTTACTTTGAGGATCAAGGCATGTGGGCACTTGGATTTTGGGCATCCACCGCCTCTGCCTTTTTGGCATTAGTCCTGTTTCTGATTGGGACACCTAGGTATAGGCACTTTGAACCCAAGGGCAACCCTCTATCAAGGTTTTGCCAAGTATTTGTTGCTGCAACAAGAAAATGGAAGGCTAAGAGGACTCAAGGAGAAGAGAATTTGTTTGAAGGGGATAAAATGGATTCTGCCACGAGCGGGGACAGGAAGATACTCCATTCAGATGGTTTCAGGTAGGTTGATTTATACGTAACCATTTATGAGATTTTGGAAAATTAAAAAATATGATTTAAAAATTTTGGAAAATTAAAAAATATGATTTAAAATTTAAGGTTTCTAATTTAGTATTAAGACATAAATACGGTGTCAAAAGGTACATAAGATTTTTGTTCTCAAGCGCGTGTATCGGAAGAATTATTGAAGTCTAGTTAGATCAAGTTTATTGACATTCTTCCTATTCATGTTCAATTTCAGATTCTTGGACAAAGCAGCAATTATGACACCAAAAGATCATGCCGAGCATGATAACAAGTTACATGGTCGCAATCCATGGCGTCTCTGCACAGTAACACAAGTTGAAGAAGTAAAATGCATACTCAGACTCCTCCCAATCTGGCTATGCACCATTCTTTACTCCGTCGTCTTCACTCAAATGGCATCACTCTTTGTCGAACAAGGAGCCGCCATGAAAACAAGAATCTCCAACTTCGAAATCCCTGCAGCAGGCATGTCTAGCTTTGACATACTCAGCGTGGCCGCCACCATCTTCCTCTACAGATTCGCCCTCGACCCCATTGTCGCAAAAATCAAGTCCGAACCAAAAGGACTCACCGAGCTTCAAAGAATGGGGATCGGCCTCGTTATAGCCATACTAGCAATGATCGCAGCTGGTTTGGTCGAAGTGTGGAGACTACAGGACGCAAGAAAAGATTGCCCCAACTGTGTAAACGCTAGCCCTTTGAGCATATTCTGGCAAATCCCACAGTACACGCTGATAGGAGCCTCGGAGGTGTTCATGTACGTCGGTCAATTGGAGTTCTTCAACGGGCAGGCGCCGGACGGATTGAAAAGCTTCGGAAGCGCACTGTGCATGACATCTATATCACTCGGGAACTACGTGAGTGATTTGCTGGTAATAATCGTTATGAAAGTGTCGACAAAAGGTGATCTACCGGGATGGATCCCAGGCAACCTTAACAATGGTCATTTGGACAGGTTTTACTTCATGCTAGCAGCTTTAACAGTGGTTGATCTTGTCATCTACATAATATGCGCTAAGTGGTATAAATATATTAAGTTTGAAGGAAGAAGCAGAGCAGATGGTAATGGCGATGATGGGAAGATAGAAGCGGCACCGGAGCATAGCGTTTAATAATAATATGATACGACAGATTAAACTCTACTACCGATTAAAATAGAAGAAGAAAAAACTCTTTATTTTTCGCTTAAGACACGTGATTTAATGAAAAAAATATAATTTTAATTAGTTAAATATTACGAATCTACTTTTAAATTATAATTTTCCTTTTAAACTTATGAAATTATATACCTCTTCATAAAATTTATGTATGCATCATTTTTATATAAAATTTATTGTTTATATGTTATTTCCAATCATCATAATATCAAATCTTCTATGGTCATGTAACATGAATTTAGTAGAAATAATATAAAAATGATAAATTACAAATTTCATCACTTTTTTTTTTAATTTATCACAGTTTTATTTTTTTAATTTAATAACATAAGTTTAAATTACTCTTATTTTGATCACTCCGACATTAAATGCTCAATATTGTTATTACTAAATTTCTATCTTTCAAAAATATGAAATAGACCCAAAAACTTTTTTCATTTGTTTGATAAAAAATTATAGTCTCATATTGTGTTTGATTTCTCCACGATGTAAAATCTTCTTTTAAATCTCGATAGTGGGAAGGTGGGAGGAGAAAGGAAGATGTATATCATGATTCTACATTGATTGAACGATAAATATTATTGTAGATTAGAGTGATTTAGGGTTGTTAATGCTAGGTTTTGTGTCGAGGTTCATTAATTTTAAAGTGATTTAAAAAAATCTAAATTGATAGTGGGAAGAAGACGATGGAATGAGTTCGTTGTGTAATATTCTTACAACATATACGATCAATTAATATTCTTACAACATAGAATAGATATTATTATAATCATCGTAGAGAATTAAAAAAAAAACTTCTTACAACGTAGTATAGATATTATTATAATTAGAATAATTCTACAATGGGCGTCGAATACTGCTGAACATCATTAATGTTGAACATTGTTGAACATCATTAAATTAATTAATAGAAATTTAAAATCTTAAGGACTCAATATGTAATTATAAAAGAGTGATAAACTCAACATATAATTAATAATTGCATGATTAGTCCTTTAGATTTTTATTCTTTATAAATTTATTTAATAATGTTCAGCGTTGTTCAACATTAACGATGTTCGACACCCGTTATAGACTCATCCTTATAATTATCGTAAAAAAGTAAAAAAAAAATAACTTCTTACAGCAATCCACGACATCCAGCCGAACATAGATACCAATTAATTAATGTTTAAATTCTAATAATTAATTATGAATCTAAATTAATTTAGATCTATTTTAATTGTTGAACATTTAATTGGAACTAAATTTTGCGGCGTTGATTTCAATTGGAATCAAAGTTAGCGGCCAATTGAATGTAATAAAATTTGCGGTTAAATGATACCAGAAAAAAATATAGGTTTGGACTAAATATATAGTTAACTGAAAAATGATAAAAATATATATTTAAAATTTACTTTATAATAATATTAATTTATTATTAATTATTATCAATATTTGTATATTTTTCATACGTAAAATACACCTTATAATGATATAAAATTACAAAGATATTAAATTATTTGAAGAAGAAAATTCTATAATGATATGAAAGTATAATATTACTAAATTTATTATTATTATTTGTGTAATTAAAATAGATTATTTATTATTTTTACTTATATAATTAATATAATTTTTTTAACACCTTCGGATGTTATATTTGATCTTAAGTCAAAAATATTATCATAAAATGTAGTGTTCGAAATTATTTAATAAAACATAAATCTCTTCGTATGAGAATAATATAAAATCCCAATAATCATTTAACGAGTAGGAAACAATATTTAAGCTTTTAAAAATATTTAAGTTGACGACAATTTAATGCACCATCTCTATATATACCCCACCCCCACCCCACACAAAGCAACTCAGCTTCATTACTTGTCTTAAGATCATCCCTTTGCACAGGCATTTGCAGGTATCAAAGCATGGCTTCTAACCCAGGAATCCTCACTGATTGGCCATGGAAGCCTCTTGGAAGCTTTAAGGTAGGAAGATGATCTCCTTCTGTCAGCTTTTTATCATATCATTTTTCTCCCATTTCGATCCAAGTCTCTCGTGCATTTTCATGCACTGGTATATTCTGTTGCTGGACAGTACATAATCTTGGGGCCTTGGATTATGGAGAGCATATACTCGATTCTAGTGAAGGATGCAAAGGATTTGGACATTGTCAACCTTGCCATACCCCCTCTCATGTTATGGAGAGCATTGCATGGCCAGCTATGGATTAGCCTTTCTCGTTATCGAACAGCTCAAGGCTCCAACAGGATTGTGGACAAGGCTATCGAATTTGACCAAGTTGACAGGGAAAGGAACTGGTAATGTGTATGTATTTATTGTTTTGGAGTGGGACTAAACCATGAAAATACATGCAGGGATGATCAAATCTTGTTCAGTGCAATCTTGTTGTACTTGTCCAACAAATACTTTCCAGGATTTTCACATTTACCCCTATGGAGAACAGATGGTGTGATTATAAGCATGTTGCTCCATGCCGGTCCTGTGGAGTTCTTGTACTACTGGCTCCATAGAGCACTGCACCATCAGTATCTGTACTCTCGCTACCATTCTCACCACTATTCCTCCATCGCCACCGAGCCTATAACGGGTAAGCACCTCCGATTTCACTTAAGTATCAGTTTAACATGATACAGTGACAAGCATAACTAGTTCATTAATGTTGGAGTGAACAGTTTGAGCAAATTAACAATAGTATAACTCAGGGTTGAATAGTTTGAAGCATTATAATACATAGAATTCAATACTGATGGATGCCCTCACATTGGGACCATATTGCAGCTGTCATACATCCATTTGCAGAGCACATTGCATATTTTCTCTTGTTCGCGATATTGATCTTGACAACGACTCTAACCGGAACCGGATCCATCCTTGTCTTCGCCGGCTACATCACCTACCTTGACTTCATGAACAGCATGGGCCATTGCAACTTCGAACTTTCCCTCCTCTCAAGTACCTAATGTACACGCCATCGTATGTCCTCTGTCTCTCCACCATGATCAACTACCTTATTTACTGCTTACTGCTTTCGGGGACATGAAATCTTTGAACTTTAAGCCTTACCCGACTGACACCACATGACATTATATTTGTGCAGATTCCACTCGTTACACCACACACAGTTCAGGACCAACTACTCCTTATTCATGCCAATCTATGATTACATGTATGGTACAGTAGACAAATCTACCGATACCTTGTATGAAAATTCACTCGAAAGAAAAGAGGAATCGCCTGACGTGGTGCATCTAACACACCTAACCACGCCTGAGTCAATCTATCATCTCCGCCTTGGATTTGCCTCCTTGGCCTCTAGACCCTACTCATCAGCTTGGTACTTGTGGTTACTCTGGCCTGTTACATTGTGGTCCATGATGATTACTTGGTTTTATGGTCGCACCTTTGTTGTTGAAAGGAACCGTTTTGATAAAACCAAATTACAGACATGGGTCATACCCAAGTACAAAGTACAGGTTAGAAAACTTTATTACAGCAACTACAAGTTGATGCAAACAAAATACAAAGATGTCTTAATAGTTAGCAATCCTGTAATTAATTTCCAGTATGGCTTGAAACGGCAAAAGGAATCCATCAAAAACTTGATTGAGGAAGCAGTACTAGAGGCTGATGAAAAGGGTGCTAGTGTGTTGAGCCTTGGCCTCATGAATCAGGCAAGTTCTATCCCCTTTTTATTCCCATAAGCAGTCACTATGCTCGTGTCGAGTCGTGTGATAATCACATGAAATCAAATATTGTGCAGAGTGAAGAGCTGAACAAGTATGGTGAGGTGTACGTGAAGAAACATCCCAAGCTTAAGGTGAAGTTAGTGGACGGGAGTAGCTTGGCAGTGGCATTACTTCTGAATAGCATACCAAAGGGAACAACTCAAGTTCTTCTTAGAGGCAATCTAACTAAGGTCGCTGTTGCTGTCGCCTTAGCTCTGTGCCAAAAAGACATTCAGGTTGCCGTATCGCGTGAGGACGAATACGAGAAGCTTGCTATGTCAATTGACACAAAGTCTGAGGGTAAATTGGTTATGTCAAAGAGTTACAGTTCTTACAAGGTAATTCGTGTCTCAATTATCACCTCAAGGCTGAAGCCTCAATAGTGGAAATGGCTAACAACTGAGATAACTATGTTGGCAGATATGGCTAGTGGGAGATGAACAGACCGGAGAGGAGCAAAGAAAGGCAGCTAAAGGAACACTATTCATTCCGTTTTTGCCATTTCCACCGGAAAGATTGCGCAAAGACTGCTTCTATCGCACCACACCAGCAATGCAGACTCCCAAGGCCCTTGAGAACGTGGATTCTTGTGAGGTTGGTCTTTAAACTTCCTAATATTTTTCAGTTCTACTCTGTAATTAATACATGTATAAACCAGTACACTGAATGAATGTGACAGAACTGGCTACCTAGGAGAGTGATGAGCGTGTGGCGTATCGCCGGAATTCTGCATGGTCTTGAAGGGTGGGAGGAGCATGAATGTGGTTCCACCATGTCGAACATCGACAAAGTTTGGGAAGCTTGTCTGAAGCACGGATTTCAGCCTCTATCTTAACAGTTTCTATAATTTATCTACTTGATATCTGTGTTCTATGTATAAGCACTTATCTCTTACATGACAAAAAATTATTACATGACAAGGAAAAAGTGCCTACGTGTGTTGTAATAACTCTTTTGAGACTATTTGTTCTCTAGTTATATGCCCAATTTAGATGTACCCATAATGGGTTTGATTGGGCCATACTGCAGATGTTGAGGATCGTTCATCTTAAATTATATCAATTAAATTAAATAATTGTTAGTTTTAATTTAAATAAAAATTTTATAAATATATACAATACACATATATTTTTTCATATGTGATATATTAGATAAAATTAAGAGATTCAGTTCGAACTTAAAAATTGATCAACTAATTATTAAAATTTTCTGAATTATTTGAATATTTATATATAATTCAAACTTTATTTAAAATAATCAAGTTAAAACGAGCTTATAAACTATGAATCAAATACTTTTATATCTAGTCGCATAACTCAATTTTTTTAAAGTTTAAATCGAGTTTTACGCCCTCTTAATTAAATCCTCACCAAAGCATAAAAAGTTCAACAGTTGGCTATATGTCGGGGTGATGATGAGCCTAACATGCTCGCGAACTATTCGGATTCGATTCGATCAAAGCTCGGCTTGAGTAAGTTTGGTTCGGGTTCGGCTTGAGACCTTAATGAGCCGAACCGAGTTTATCCAAGCTTGACTCGAAAAGCTCGTGAACATGCTTAAAATAATTATATTATACATATGCTACATGTACACTAAAAATAAAATAAAAGAGAAGTAATCTTTTTAGTAAAAGAAAAATAATAAAATAAAATAAGAGAAATCCACTAAAAATAAATTAATTAAAAGAACACTTTTTTTTCTTTTCTCGATATTGAATTTCATTTCGGTGTTAGTTATAAAAAGTATTTTTAACGAGGTCCTATCTTTTATAGAAAAATTATCTATTTTAAGTCAAACCTGACGAGCCCGAACCAAGTCCGACGAACTTCAAGTCTGAACCGAACCCAAACCTAAAATTTTAAGTTTGTTGAACTTCGAACCTGAACTAAATCTAATAACATTGTTTTCGAGCCTAGCAGAGCTCGATGAAACTCCGACTCTGCTCGTTAACACCCCAAGCAATATGTAGTAAGAATGGAGTGTAGTAGCAAATATAATTATTTGAATCTTCCAACTTGAAGATCTTTAGTTCAAACAACCCTGTTGGAACACAAATTAAGAGGCAAGCTTGTGTTTCTGAAATTGGTCTGAATACATATATACTTGGGCAATGTTATCAGATAGCAGACTGCATTGCAATGCTTAAAAGCAGAATAAAAACCTTTGATAATGATGATGGCAGTGGCACTCACCCACCATGTGGAAACAGGAATGATGAATTTATTTTATATAAAAAAATTGAATAAGTGAGTGTCTAATTATAAGCGAGTGAGGCTATGGGCTATGGCTGTGGGTCC